>JANAVB010033416.1:3150818-3750818 GCA_029216955.1 Iris pallida
CCGTATAGCGGTGTGGATCCCATTCCATTATACGTAGCTGGCTATGTCTGCCCCCGCTCTCCAGTATTCTGGTTCTGGGACGTGACATGGTTTAAGTGGTGGCCCATGCAGGTCTTGTCAATCAAGAAATGTGAGGGTTTACCAAATAGATGTCTCAATCAGTATTCGTCCTTGATCTTCGCCAGTATTTTCAAATCCCTGAAATTCTTGCCCTGATTACATGCTTGTATCGTTGATCTGTCCTGGTCCTTCCTCATTGTTTCCCTGTGTCGTCTTCCTCAGCGGCACTGCACCTGACCCTGCCGATCAGCAAGGAGGAGCACCTCCCGTGGACCAGCAGCAACCAGAAGATCAGGCCCAGCACTCAGGAGCAGCCTCTCGAGTCGTACCTACTGGAGGAGAGCCGCCAGTTCAGCCAGTCCAGCCTGCAGATCCTGATGATGGCACTTTGGTGGGTCTCATCAGATCATTATTAGCTTCCCAAGATCGTAGAGGCGATGCCTTGCACCAGGCAGTAGAAGATGCTCTGAATAGAAGTGGACCCCGAGGGAACAGTACGGTCAACAGTTTTAAGCGCCTGAACCCTCCATTCTTCGATGGCAGCGAGGATGCCATTGCTGCCGATGCTTGGCTACAAGATATAGAGGTGATTCTCGAAGCCGCGAAGACTCCAGAAGAAGAGAAGGTGGCTGTGGTGCGCCTACAGTTATTGGATCTAGCCCGCAGTTGGTGGGCCGCACAAGCAGTAGGATTGACAACACCTGTCCCCTGGGCAGTGTTCAGCGAAAAGTTCCAGACCAAGTATTATGATGCAGTGGCTCGGTATGACTTGCAGACCAGGTTCAGTAATCTTAAGCAGATGGGGAGGACGGTCGACGGATATGCGGTCGAGTTTTTCAGACTCAGTCGGTTTGCTCCTACCTTGGTGGCAACCGAGTTTGACAGAGCGCAGAGGTTCCAGCAGGGACTTCACCTAGAGATTATATTGGCAGTAGAACAGTTCGAGCATCAGACCTATGATGCGGTGTTGCGAGCAGCAAGGAGGTACGAGTATACCTCCCAGAGAATAGTGGACAGGACTAGAGGTCGGAAGCGGTCCCATAGTCAGATGAATCAATCTTCAACCAGCCCCGGCAGCTAGGGCTTTGACTATTGGAACTCCGAGGCAAGCAACCTCAGTTACGTCGGTCCAGTACTCGACCCCGACGTACCCTTAGCAGAAACAGAAGCAGGCACAGTCTTCCGCCGTAGGCTGTTCTTATTGTGGGAAGCCTGGACACGTGGTAGCGGAGTGTCGCAAGGCGCTGGGATTATGCTTGTTGTATGGGGCACCGGACCATAGGGTGGGGTCCTGCCCATTCAGAGTCGATTCAGCATCAACAGTATCTAGTCCCTCGGTTAGGGGGCCAGCACCAGCACCAGCACCAGAACCAGCTCCAGTTCACCAACCACAGCAGCTTCCGTTCCCAGGGACATTGCCGACTCAGGCCCAGACTTTCCAGCAACAGAACCCGCGGCAGTTTGCCCTGGCCCAGGCCCAGATCCAGAATCGGCAGAGAGGTATCTGTGTCCTATTATCTTGCTTTCTGTCGTCGTTATGCGGGACACGTGTCATGTTTCATGTGTCCTAATTACAACGGTATATTCCGGACCCGAGCCATGTCCTAGATCATTCGAAAACGGTTATTGGTACCAACCTTTTCGTATGAGGAAAGGCCCGTGTCCCTGTTTGACCAAGGGGAGAGACCTCGAGCGCAAGACTATCAGTTTAGTTCATGTTGCTTGCGTTCATCGCTCCTTGGGAGAGTCAAACGTGGGAGAGTGAGGATGATATCCGATCACGTTGTCCCTACTTGTTTGACCCGTGAGGTATAATGTCTTCTTATGCCTTATATTTTTCTTCCTTGCTTGCATTGTATGATTGTATGATTGAATTGCTTAGTGTAGCTTGCCTGTGCTTAGTATAGCTTGTCGTGACAATCTCTAGCTCCTTGATTAAATTTCGAGGACGGAATTCTTTTAAGGTGGGTAGAGTTGTCACCCTCATTTTTCCGTATTTTCCCGTATTTCGTATTTATATTCGTATCTGGAATTTTGGCATGTATTTTTATTTTTCTCGACTTGTGGAATTTCGGTATTTCTCGTATTTTGGGTTTTTGTCATGGCTCGGTTTTAATTGGTTTGGGTTGGTTTGGTTGGGTTTAATAGGTATTGGATCACCATAGCCTATGCTCCACCCTCAACACACCACATTCCACCCTCTTTAAAACTCCACCAACATTTTCTCTCTCCTCATAACTACCATTTATTTCCTTCTTCTTCTTCTTCTCCTTCCTCTACACAACTCTTCCAACCCTAGGCAAGTGCATCTTACCACTACATGAGAACCCTATTTTCTTGGTCCATTAGCTAGATTAGGACATGGTGATCAACATTAGTTCTTGGCTTTTTGTGATTTGGTGTCTCCATTGTTCTAGATCTAGGTTTTAGCTATTTTCAAATTTTGCATGGTTTGATCTTTTTAGTTGGATTTTGTGGGTTTTGATGTTTCCATGTGGAAGAGCATTCAGTTTCACTCCAGTTGGGACTTTGGAAATCCGAATTTGGAGTTCGGATGGCCAAGTTATGATGTTGTGTAGCCTTGAGTTCAACCATGGTGTTCTTGCTGTTTGGAGAAGATAGTGAGCAGTGTGCAGAGCTTCTTAGCTTACGCCACTGAGCCTTGGATACGCTTCATGTTGGAAGCGTGTCTCCTGCGTGCGTGCTTTTGTGCGTACGCAGACTTGAGCGTGCGTGACTTTTCATGTACGCTGCTCCCTGGAGCGTGCGTGACTTTTCATGTAGGCTG
This sequence comes from Iris pallida, assembly GCA_029216955.1. Lineage (NCBI taxonomy): Eukaryota > Viridiplantae > Streptophyta > Magnoliopsida > Asparagales > Iridaceae > Iris > Iris pallida. The sequence continues at coordinate 3,153,667 of JANAVB010033416.1, forward strand.
CTCCCTTGAGCGTGCGTGACATTTTATGTACGCTGCTCCCTTGAGCGTGCGTGACTTTTCATGTACGCTGCTTCCCTGGAGCGTGCGTGACTTTTCATGTACGCTGCTCCCTTGAGCGTGCGTGACTTTTCGCGTACGCTGCCCCCCTTGAGCGTGCGTGACTTTTCGTGTACGCTGCTCCCCTTGAGCGTGCATGACTTTTCGCGTACGCAGCTCCCCCTGCGTGCGTGACTTTTGTGTACGCTGCCCCCTGACCCCTTGCTTAACCCATTGGCTCTTGGAGTTTTGGTCTTAATTCTTTAAGCATGGCTCTTCTATAGCCCTGTATATTGATATTTTATTAGATATTTTACGTCCATTTTATATCCTTTTGTCCTGAACTTGATAATCACGAATTTACTGGATATGTTTGGAATTGATAATTGAGCATGCCCTGATAAGTGGCCCGTCGTGGCGCACTCCTGACTAGTACACTTGATATGATAACCTGACCTGATATATCTTAAATAGCTGTTGCGACGGCTACCTGACATGACATGACCTGTATAATTAATCCTGACACCGTGGGCGATTGTGCTTGTACAAATAATCCAGTCATGTCTTGCATCATGTCTAGGAGGGGACTCCTGAGTACCACGGTCAGGAGTACCTACTGAATTGGACTAAGGTTAATGATTAGTATAATTCACTAGTCATGAAGAGATGTTCCCCAGTTACAGGCGATCCCGTTATCCCGGTCACAAATGATTGGACTTGTAGCCTGCCGACGAGTAGGGCACATTTCCAGCCCACTGTTATGTGGGGCACCCACCATTGTCACTCAAATGATTGAACTCTATTGTCACTATAATGCATTATACTCTCAAGATTGTCACTATAATGATTGCCTGGATAACCTGGATAGCTGCAGGGCCTGTGACTACTTGGAGCATCTCATTGCATCTTGCTAGTAACTAGGATTGTGATAACCCTAGTTAGTTAATGTAGAAAGCCGTAGGCAATGATTGGCCGTGATTGCTTGGATGGAGTCTAGTCCAGTATAGTATTGTCTAGAATTGATTGATTGTAAGATTGTACCAGAATGATTGAAGGATTGTCACTCCAGATTGTCACTATAATGATTGTCACTCCAGATTGTTACTTGACCTGATTTCTTATATTTATCTTGCCGATAAATGGTGAGAGAAACCAAGTTCCGTTCAGACGAAGAATTACAACCCCGGTCCTTGTTTGGTTTACGGGTTGTAACCTAGCTATCTGAATAGTCCCATGGTTATCTCATCGTATATCATCCTGACATGCTTTTTCATATGTCCTGTCTTTTAGTGATTCTATGCAAGATTGTCTTTTATAATTACCCATCATGCTTTTTCTTAAATTACTGTCTCTTATTATGTAATTATATTATTGTGTTAATTTGCTGGCTTTGGTTCTTATTTTGTGGCCTCCTTTGTGGCACTTGCTCTTCCTGGGGTCTGACCCAGTTGGTTTTGTATGGCCAGATACCGGAGCAGCAGTAAAGGATCTACCTGTCTTCCAGCCCGATGGTGATCACCAGGCGTAACCAGGGCATCGAGTGGGTTTCTTTTGTTCTTCCACTGTAATATTGTAAATTATTCTTTTGAGGCGTTTAGCCGACGAGCAAGTGTTAGCTCGTTTGCAACTTTATTTACTGTCTGCCTACGGGCTGTAAGCATGATTGGCAACTCGAGGTTGATCATGTATGACTTAACTCTTGCTAGTCCTTACATTTTGTACGACTAGCTTCATGATCATCTGGATATGTAATGTTTGGGACGCCTTACAATTGTATATTTGGTGATCTGATATCTTGTGATTATTATTAGTTGGTTGAGATTGAGACAATAGGCTATTTTATGACCTTAAGAGACTGATGGATTGTAGTGAAACCCTCACATATCTAGACAGCCGTGACCGTATAGCGGTGTGGATCCCATTCCGTTATACGTAGCTGGCTATGTCTGCCCCCGCTCTCCAGTATTCTGGTTCTGGGGCGTGACACTGTGCCATAATTCCTAGTCACCTTGTACTCCAAATCTCAACCATGGCTAAAATCATCTATCGTAATAATTAACTAAATAATTAATTCTAAAAATCACAATTTAATTTAAATAAATAATAGAATAAATATAACTCGACAATTTTCGGGAAGGGGAGCTACAAATCTACCCACCTTAAAAATAATTTCGTCCTCGAAATTCAAATCCATAATTATTCCTTAAAATTCGAAGTTTAGTATTTCCTTAATCTCCTCAACTTTAATTTCTCAAAATAGTTGTATCCTCTTTCTTGTCATTTTGTAACTCCGAAAACTCCGAAGACTTCTACCCACCTTAGAGGCTAGGATATGGTGGCAAGGTTCCTGTCACAGGGCTGGCCGAGGGTAGCTACACTTGCATATACAACTATCATAGCCATGGGAATACTCTGTGTCTATCTATCAATTACGAGTTTTCGTCTCTCCAATCCGCGAAAGACAAAAACAATAAAGAGTTCAAGAGATGTGTCACTGAACATAATTACATGATTCAAGGGCGAATGCCTATTTCAAGAGGAATTGTCAAGGCAGTCGTGGATAAGATCCTAGAGACATTTATATCTCAATCCACGTAGGATAATTAAATGGAAAAAGCGAACCAAATGCATCATGGTTGATCAGACCGTAATACAATGATTCTGATTAGACAATATGTTAGCGGACGTCTCCAATAAACATGTCTCAAATCAAGCTTGATAAAAGAGTAAGCTTGTAAAATTATGCTGTAATAGCAGCATTGGTCAAGATAGTCAAAATATGAATATGCGAGATTTTTGGAAAGGAGGCACAATAGTTCGAGTTTTGAGAAAGTCAAATCCTTACCTGGTGTTCTTGCTTATACAGTCTTCCTACAATCTTACTATCCCTAAAGTCTTGGTCAACTACAACATAGTTTTAGCAATGTTCTATAACCTATGATCCTCAAAATGGTTTCATTTCTATGGGTTGTGCCTCGCCAGTACGCTGCTGGCTGCAGTGAACCCACACTATCCGCTCTCAAACAATTGGCGACAGTGCGCTGCTGTCTAGTCATCGCGGTCATTTAATTACTCTAATTATATTCCTAAGGACTTCAAGGAGTTGCCAGAGTTTCAAACTACTTGACTATGATAGAAAGTGTAAATATCTATCTACAAGTCTCAATCCTTAAAGTAATATATTGATCAGGGAGGAAAAAACTAAGATAAGGAAAATAAGAACATCCTAACATTTATCTCATATATATTTCAAATAGTTGAGGGGAAAACCCTGAACCAATTCTACCTCAAGGCTTGTATATGAATAGCAGAATCAGAAATTATAAACCAGTTACCTACAGCAAAATAGAATTTAAAACATGCAATTCTAATTGATGATAAAAATTATATCTACATAGAGCAAAAGAAGACTGAACAGGTTATCAAGATCATAGCCTTAATTCTAGGGAAAATCTAACTAGCCAAGTGAGTAGTATACCCACGTTGGAGCATGTCGTCATATCAAGGGTAATAGTGTTTCTATAGAGATTTGGCAAGTCATCTGAATTCAATAATTCCTAAATAGCATGGCTTAGCTAACAACCTTAACTACCCGACAGTCAATTTGTACAAGGGACTCCTAGTCCTAGTCATTATCTTAAATCATTTTAATCCTAGTTTGTGAATTAGCATTTCATGGTCGCAGGCTCGCAATAGTACGACTAACATACCATCATGAGTTCGCAACATTTTGCAAAAATTGACCTGCATGGGCCACCACAAAAACTTGTCACGACCTATACCCGCTTTTCGGATACGAGACGTGTCCAAGCCAGCCTACGCCGCAGAGTCGGCGGTAGAACGCTGTCAAGCCCGTAAGAAATAAATGCTCAAGAAATACAACATTTGCTGCTCATTCACATTTCTAAATTTATTACAACAGTTACAACATTTATAATTGAAGAAAATACAAGATTTTACAGTTAATGAAATTGATACAATTGCTTTCTATTTCTAGGTCGACCTCAGTATACCCATGTCCTCCCAGTGCTAAGAGTGGTAGCGGCTAAACCTGAAAAATATTGGTTTCCAGTCAGGAATGGAACAAGTACACAAACCGACGACAATGCAAAACACAATAGAATTAACAAGACATGAAAATAGCATATGGAATATGAAAGCTAGTAAGAAACTGATGACATAGCACGATAGAGAAGTAAACAAGGAAAAAACTAATAAAAGACATCTATCTAGGTGGTGTAAAATATCTGTTTCGACATGTGAACGGCTAGGGGGTAAATCCGGCATCTACACGTGCCGTGTACAGATGCTATTGTTCACGAATAGACATCTTGGGATATTTCTGGGTAGTCCACATGTCTACTAAGATATTTTCCCTCCCGACTACTCCGTGTGACGAGCGTGTCAACAAGCAGCAAGATATATGTATAGACATGAAATGAAAAGACTACTATGAATCGAAAAGCAATCAGAAAGTGCACTTGCCTTTGGTCCTTAGCTGGAGAAACCAATAATACCATACCACTCGATAAGCCACAATCAGTCAACACATGTAAAAGTCTTCGGATTCAGAAATAAATAGTACCAACGTTCTCAGAATAGTCAAATTAGCTAGGATTGCCTGTCCTTAAGCCCAATTCTGGACACAGGGGCAAAACGGTAATTTTGGGCAAAAACGATGTCCGCCGTTGGACCCGTTTTGCACCGAAAAGTGTGCCAGAGTCAACGGTCTCTAAAGTCGTCAAACTATATGTCTACGAATGCAGTTTTTTGATACGAACCCAACCGTATGTCCAGAGTTGGATTTCGGCGGGCCGTGCACAAAATTGCCCGTTGAGTGGGACCGTGAGGCCCGCAAAACGACGTCGGATTCAACTGTCTCAGAATTGGACCAAACTTGGCATACAAGACCAGAAAATGATACGGTCCTGATGGCACAAGTTTCGTCTCGATCTGACGAGCGTACACAAAGAAATTAGAGAATTTGCAAAGTGCACGATACGATGAATTTCGACGGATACGCATCAAATTCGTCGCGCACACGCGACCAATTTGAATTCCGTCAAAGCCCACACGACCACGAAGCCGTTACGCAGCTTTCGATTCTTTCGGTTCGCGACCACGTTGTCCCGATTGGCGTGACGCACGTCGTGTGGAATAATTTTCTAGTTTTCAAAACAGGTTTTTGGGAAACTTTGGGATTCGATTTCTCGACGCATAGTCGATGAATTCAAATTCTGCAAGAAGAAATTTGAAGCCCTACATGTTGTCAAAAAGTGTCTTCAAATAGATTTTCTAATATTGGACTGGATTGATCGAAGACGATCCTCGAACATGGGGGTTTGGGCTGAACTAGTGCTCTATTTTCTACAGGTTTTCGACCAACTTTGGGTCGATCTCACGGACTGGTCGTGCATCCTATATGTAATCTAAATACTGGGGTTTAGAGGCAGTCATGTAGGCTTTCCAGAATAATTTACGGGACGACAATCGGTTAAGTGTATGCGGAGAAAAACGGTGTCGAAGTTACCTTCGCGACTGCTGCTGCTTCGTTCCTGCGCACGAACGCGTGCGCGCGCGCGCTGGTTTCGCGCACCTGGCCGCGCGCGGCGGCGCTTTGGCCGGTCGCCGGCGTCGTGTAGACGTGCGCGACGCCTGGGGCGGCGCTGTCAGGAGGGTGGTGGCGAAAAAATCGGGATTAGGGTTTGCCGATCTCCTCCTCCTTATTCGCGTGCTCCTTGTGTGAAGGCTCAGTTTGGTATATATATAGCTCGGGTTCAAGGGGGAAGCCCAGGCTCTGCTGGGAGTTTAGTTTTCTTTTATGCTCGGGCTGTGGCCATTTGCTGGACTGGGGTTTGAAAAATGTTTTGTTTTTCTTCTTTTTTTTTTCCCTTATTCTATTTCTATATATAAAAACTATTTCTTATTCTATTAATATATATATACAATTATATATATATTCAATTATATATATATATATATATACACACAAATATCCGTATATATTCAATTATATATATATACATACAAATATATATTAATATATATATACACTACATATATAATACACTATATATATATATATATATATATATATATATATATATATATATATATATATATATATATATATATATATATATATATACATATATTTACTTATCTATATTTTTGTATATATACTTATATAATATACTCCATAAATCCTAGATAAATCCAAAAGCATTCATTCCTATGTGTAGGACCTATATATATATATATATATATATATATATATATATATATATATATATATATATATATATATATATATATATATATATATATATATATATATATATATATATATATATATATATAAAATATATATATAATATATATATATATATATATATATATATAATATATATAATATATAATATATATTTTATATATATATATATATATATATATATATATATATATATATATATATATAAATATATAAATATATATATACATTTAATAATATTTAATTGACAAAAATAATATAAATTAATATTATATAATAATAACCTCAATAATAATAATGATAATAACAATAATAATGATAATAACAATAATAACAATAATATTCCATAAATCAATAATGGTGTATATAAACCATTTGTACCATCTAATAATCCCAGAAAATGTACAAGGCCTATCTTATACAAATATTATTGAATATCAACTAATAAAAATATTTATAATATTTAATTAAGAATATTTAGAAATATACATTAGATCACTAAAATGGAATACGATCATACCAAAATGCACCAGCACGAATGTCATTGGACGTACTGCATGACTACATGGGCTTGGGCTCAGTTCGGGTTCAGTTTGACTAGTTTGGTGCGACCTGTCACTTAGACGTCAAATAATATTAATACTGAATAATTAACTATTTAAAATGGTCATGTCATAACTTGGCCTGGTTTTCCTAGTTAGGACATCACTATGGCTCGACCTTCCTCGGCATGGCTAATACACTAGTCAAAGCATGCCACTGCACTACCCGTGCCATAATTCCTAGTCACCTTGTACTCCAAATCTCAACCATGGCTAAAATCATCTACCGTAATAATTAACTAAATAATTAATTCTAAAAATCACAATTTAATTTAAATAAATAATAGAAAAATATAACTCGACAATTTTCGGGAAGGGGAGCTACACCTTCGCGGCGACCGCCACCATCCGCAACAACGGCGCCGACGACGTCCTCGCGTGGTCCTACCTCATCAAATTCTCCCACTGCGAGCTCCTCGTCTCCGTCGAACCGGGCCTCCTCGCCTCTCCTTCCCCTTTAACACCTCCGACTCCCCGGGCCCCGTCTCCCTCTCCGGCCTCCTCCGCGACCCTGACCTCAAGACCGGCATCGGGACCGCCAACGACCTCGCCCAGACCCAGACCCAGACCCAGATGCTCATCAGAGGGATCCTCTTCGGCGCTTCCGGCACCTCGTCTCCCCTTCCCGCCGAGCACTGTCGCTGCGCGGCTTCGACTGCCCGTCTCCGGTTCTCGACTCCAACTCCTCCATCTCCACCTGCTGCATCCCCAACCCCAACGCCAACGCCAATGAGAGGGATTCCTCCAACGCCGTCGCCTCTGGCGCTAGCGGCGACCTATCGATCATCTACGATGTCCTGCAGTCACACAGGTCGAACTATCTAGCCCAGATCACGATCAGCAGCGAGTCCCCGTCCAGGGACCCGACGGTGCCCGGGAAGTAGCAGTCGGTGATCAGTTTTACTAAGAAGACGACGCCCGGGATCGACGTGGCCGCCGGCGATGGATTCCCTTCGAAGGACTACTTAACGGAGAGGAATGTTCAATGCCGGATAGGATTCCTAGCCGGGGACTGAATTGACTGAGAAATGTTAGTGCCGGGGCACAATTTTTCGATGGAAAGCTATGAAAATGAAACAATTGTAAAAACAATGTTTCAAATCAACACTTCAAGGAAGGTGATTCTGAATTACGAGAATCTAAAAAGATTTTGTAATCAACAGCAATCGATCGTAGTACTTCTAAAAAGAAGATACAATCAGAATTACTGGCAGGAACGAAGAAGGTGACTGGCGAAAGATGGAAGAAGGCCTGCTGGAACCGTTGCTCAAAGCTTTATTCGTCCTACACGAACAGCTTCCAGGAACCAGCAAGTTCGTCGGAGAACTTGGAATGTCACGCCCCAGAACCAGAATACTTGAGAGCGGAGACAGACATAGCCAGCTACGTATAATGAAATGGAATCCACGTCACTATACGGTCACGGCTGTATAGATACATGAGGGTTTAACTACAATCCATCAGTCTCCTATGGTCAAGAATAAGCCTATTGTCTCAATCACAAGCAAGCAGTAACAGTCACAAGATGTTAGAGCATCAATATACAATAGTAAGGCATCCCATACATTACATATTGGATGATCATGAAGCTAGTCGTACAAAATGTCAGGACTAGCAAGAGTTTTAGTCAATACATGATCAACCCTAGGATTTGTCAATCATGTTACAGCCCGTAGGCAGACAGTAAATAAAGGTACAATACGAGCTAACACGTGCTCGCCGGCTAAACTCCTCAAAAGAATAATTTTACAAACAGGGTGGGAGGACAAAAGAAATCCACTCGTTGCCTTGGTTACGCTTGGTGGTCACCATCGGGCTGGAAGACAGGTGGATCCTCTGGTGCTGCTCCGATATCTGGCCACACAAAATCAGCTGGGTATTGACCCCAGAAAGAGCAAGTGCCACAAAGGAGGCTTCACTTAGGAACTAAAACCAGCATATCACAATAGAATATTAAAGATAATATATTAAAAAACTGATAATAATAGAGATAACAACAGTAAACTGAGTACGAGGAAACTATTCAAGTAGCCAAGTCACAACCCTTAAACCAAACAAGGACCGGGGTTGCAGCCCTTCACCTGAATAGAAACTCGTCTCAAATACAATTGGTACAGTGAAGACAATAAACGAAGAGAGGACACAGAACTGCTCCGGGAGCCAGGTTACAACCCTTAAACCAAACAAGGACCGGGGTTGTAATCCTTCGCCTGAACAGAACTGGACCCCTGATCTTTATTGCTAAGGCCAGTATGAATAATCATGGTATTAAGGTAAGGTAAAACATGACGAACATGGCATGGGGTTACAATAAGACAATAAACGAAGAGAGGACACAGAACTGCTCCGGGAGCCAGGTTACAACCCTTAAACCAAACAAGGACCGGGGTTGTAACCCTTCGCCTAAACAGAACTGGACCCCCGATCGTTATTGTTAAGGCAAGCATCAATAATCATGTCATGTCACAATCTTGCACAGGATCAGGATAAGACTAAGCTGGAATAAACTACATCCAATCAATCACGGCCAATCAAGAGTACGGCTTGATACTTTTAACTAACTAGGGTTATCACAGGCCTAGTTACTAGCAAGATACAATGAGATTATCCCAACAGCCACAAGCCCTGCAGACCATCCGGTTATCCAGGTCGAATGTCCGTTTAGGAAGAATGCAACACATGACTGTGTGCTGGAAATGTGTCCTACTCGTCGGTAGGCTACAAGTCCACTAAATGCGCCCAGATAACGGGATTGCCTGTAGCTGGGAATCTCTTCATGACTACTGAATCATTCTAGTTAATTAGCCTTAGTCAATTTCAGTAGGTACCCCTGACCGTGGTACTCAGGGGTCCCCATCCTAGACATGATACAAGACAGTACTAGTTTATTTGTACAAACACAATCGCCCACGGTGTCCAAGCCTTTCATACTTGTCATGTCAGGCTAGCTGTCGTAACCGCATGCTGAGATATATCATGTCAGTTTACTTGTCAAGAGTGCGCCGTAGCGGGCCACTATCGTGTTCTATTCTTACATTATCATGAATGAGAGAAACTTGCATAAAATAACTAGTGACATATTCTTGATGCCAAGAAAAAGATCTACAACTTTCGTGTTGGGAGTTGGGGAAAATTCGAGCCACAATTCGGTCAATTAGGACATATAACAGTTAGAAATAGTCAAAATAGGCATTATGCGGCCTATTTAGCGACACCATAAGCAGCTACTGTGACATGCGCCCCATGCGGCTCATTCGCGACACTATATGCGCCTCATGCGGCTCATTCGCGACACCATATGCGCCTACTGCGACATGCGCCCCATACGGCTCATTCGCGACACTATATACGCCTACTGCAACATGCGCCTCATGCGGCTCATTCGTGACACCATATGCGTCTACTGCGACATGCGGCTCAACTGTGACATCATATGCGCCTACTGCGACATACGGCTCATGCGGCTCAATCTGCGACATCATATGCGCCTACTGCGACATGCGGCTCAATCTGCAACATCATATGCGACTACTGCGACATATGGTTCATGCGGCATCATACTGCGACATCATATGCGCCTACTGCGATAAGCGGCTGATGCTGCAGATGGACATAGAAATGACCAGAAATTGCTTTAGGCCATAACTTCCTCATCCGAAGTCGAAATCAAGAGAAACAAAAGCCAAAACTGCATGAAATTGAATTCTCTACAACATAAAAACACTAGTTTTTGAAAATAACCAAGTTTTAGAGATCAAAACTAAGAAAACCAAAAAGTTATAAACTTAGATCTACAAGAATCCATCTATCAAATCCAAAAATATCAAGTTCTAAAGAGGCTTAGAATCAAGTAAGGAAGAGAATGGAACAATAAAACTTGAGATCCATCATGAAGCAAGTTTACACTTGCCTAGCTCTCTTTCCTGGTAGGTGGAAGAGTAAATGGTGGAGAAGAAGAAGTGAACGAGAATAATAAAATGAAGAGAGAGAGAGTTAGGTGGAAATATAAATGAGGGTGGTGGTGGTAGGTAGGGGTTCTCCCCTTGATTCATGATGAACCAAGGCAACCCAAGCCTAGCCGAACCAACCTAAAATAAACCGAGCCAAGCCATGAGATATACGATACAAGATAAAATACGTACACGTATTCCAAGATACGTAATACAAACTACAGGAATTACAACTCTATCCACCTTAAAAGAATTCCGTCCTCGGAATTTAATTAAGATGCTAGAGGGATAAGAACAAGCTATACTATTCATAGGCAAGCTATACTAATCAAGCAATCAAGTAATTATTCATGCAAGCAAGGAATCGAAGGCATAAGGCATAAGAAAGATATTATACCTCACGAGTCAAACAGGTCGGGATATCGCGATCGGATATCATCCTCACGCTCCCACGTCGACTCACCCAAAGAGTGATGACCCCAAGCAACACGGACTAAACTAATAGTCTTGTTCTTGAGTATCTTCTCTCTCTGGTCCAATATAGACACGGGCCTCTCCTCATACGAAAGGTTGGTACCAACAACCAATTCCGAATGATCCAGGATGTAGCTCGGGTCCGGGATATACCGTCGCAGTTGGGATACATGGAACAGGTCATGCATCTCACGTAGCGACGGCGAAAGAGCGAGACGATAGGACACATCACCTACTCGCTCCAGAATATCGAACGATCCTATATACCTAGGACTAAGCTTTTCTCGTACGCCGAAACGAATGACGCCACGGTTAGGCGAAATCCTCAGGAATACATGGTCGCCGACTGAGAATTCAAGGGGTCGTCGATGGGAATCGGCCCAATGACGCTGGCAATCTTGGGCAACTCGAAGATGATCTCTGACTCTCCTGACCACTTCAACGATCTGAGCAATCATTTCCAGACCAAGCATCTGCCTCTCTCTAATATCATCCCAGGCTAGCGGGGATCGACACTTCCTACCATACAGTACCTCGAACAGTGCCATCTGGATACTGGCCTGGAAATTGTTGTTGTACGAGAACTCCACCAGGTGCACATGATCTTCCCATAAACCACCGAAGTCGAGTGTACATGACCGTAACATATCTTCAAGAGTCTGGATCGTACGTTCCGACTGGCCATCTGTCTGCGGGTGATAAGCTGAACTGAACTGGAGGTGAGTTCCCAAACTTTCTTGCAAGCTACGCCAAAAGTGTGACGTAAATCTTGAATCTCTGTCTGAAGTGATACTGACTGGTACACCATGCAATCTGACAATCTGCTGGAGATACATCTCCGCTAGGTGAGCCGTCGACTGACTAACTCTGAACGGGAGGAAGTGAGCCACTTTCGTGAGTCTGTCTATGACAACCCAAATAGAGTCTCTGCCAGCTGGGGATCTAGGCAATCCAGTCACAAAATCCAAGGTTATATGCTCCCATTTCTACTCGAAAATCGACAATGGTTGAAGAAGTCCAGCGGGCCTCTGATGTTCAGCCTTAACTTGTTGGCAGACTAAACAACGAGAGACAAACCGGGCTATCTCCCTCTTCATGCCATTCCACCAAAAGTGCTGACGAATATCACGATACATCTTCGTGCCACCGGGATAAATAGAATACTGTGAACTGGAGACTCTGCCATGATCTCCTGTCTGATATTTCTACTGGGTACACAAAGACGCTTACCATGTCGAAGTGTACCATCTTCATGAATGCATAACTCTGGTCTTCGTCCTGCCTCACACTCTGCTCTGAGTCGCTGAAGCTTGGAATCTACTGACTGCGCCATCCGGATCCTCTCGACTATAGTGGACTGAACTTGCATGCTGGCCATCAATGCCAGACTGGAAGGGAGGACAACTTCTATACCCATCTTCTGAAGATCGGCTAACAGTTCTGGTTGCGCTATCAGGAAATAAATATCGGCTCTCCTGCTCAATGCATCTGCAACAACGTTGGCCTTCCCTGGGTGATATTGCAGGTTGACATCATAATCCACTAGCAGCTCTAGCCATCTTCTCTGACGCATGTTAAGATCCTTCTGGGTAAAAACATACTTCAGGCTCTTGTGGTCGGTAAAGATCTCCACCCTATCTCCGTACAAGTAGTGCCTCCACAACTTAAGTGCAAACACTACTGCTGCCAGCTCCAAGTCATAGGTTGGATAATTCCTCTCATGATCACGAAGTTGCCATGACGCATAAGCTATTACCTTCCCATGCTGCATCAGAACACATCCTAAACCTCTGCCCGAAGCATCATAATATACGGAGAATCCTCCAATTCCATCTGGAAGCGTGAGAATAGGAGCCGTCATCAAGCCTCGCTTCAACCTCTCAAAAGAATCCTGGCACTCTGCTATCCAAGCAAACTGCACATCCTTGCGGGTCAACTGGGTCAATGACGCAGAAATTCGAGCAAAGTCTGAAACAAATCGCCGGTAGTAGCCGGCCAAGCCAAGAAAACTGCAAATTTCTGCCACTGTGCTAGGCACTGGCCACGACTCAATGGCCATGATCTTCTGGGGATCCACTTCTACTCCTCCTCTGGTGATGATATGACCCAAGTACGAAATGTGATCGAGCCAGAACTCGTACTTACTGAACTTGGCATACAGCTGGTGCTCTCTGAGAATCTGGAAGACAACTCGAAGATGCTGCTCATGCTCCGCCTCACTCTTACTGTAGACCAGGATGTCGTCTAGGAATACAATCACGAACTGATCCAAATAAGGCATAAAGATACGATTCATGAGGTCCATGAATACTGCCGGCGCATTGGTTGCTCTAAATGGTATCACAAAAAACTCCCAATGTCCATATCTCGATCTGAACGCTGTCTTCGGGATGTCCTGTTCTCTGACTCTGATCTGATGGTATCCTGACCGTAAGTCAATCTTCGAAAATACTGACGCCCCTCTGAGTTGATCAAACAAGTCATCTGTCCTCGGGAGAGGGTATCTGTTCTTGATTGTCACTGAGTTCAAGGTATGATAATCTACACATAATCTGGACGTACCATCCTTTTTTTCACAAGAAGCATCGGGGCTCCCCAAGGCGATCCACTAGCATGAATGAATCCCTTGGTTCTGAGTTCTTCAATCATCTTGTACAATATCTCTAGCTCTGATGGCGCCATCCTGTAGACTCTCTCTGACACTGGGGCTGTCTCGGGAATCAAGTCGATGGTAAACTCGATCTCTCGCTCTGGCGGCATCCCTAGAAGCTCTTCTGGGAAAACATCTGGAAACTCTTTGACAATCCGAGGCAACTGCACTGCTGCTACTGCCATCCGCAACACTGGAGGAGAAAGTTCAACTTCGCCTCGGGAGAAAGAAAACTCCGGCTCGCCTGGAATGCTAAAAATAACCCTGCCAATGTGGCAGTCTATCCTAGCATACTGGTCCCTCAACCATCCATCCCTAAGACCACATCATAATCGGCCATCGGAAACTCTATCAATCTAGCGGGAAATTCTCTACCGCTAACTACGATCCGACACGAGAAAAATACTCTATCTACTCCCACAAGTCCATTACCAGTAAGTATATTGAGCCTCACTGATAATGACTCGGCCTCCAATCCTACCCGTGTCGCGAATCGTGCAGACATAAATGAATGTGAGGCACCAGAATCAAATAATACTGAAGCTGGAAAGGTGTTGACGAGAATAGTACATGCCACCACCTCACCTGGAGCTATTCCTTCTTCTCCCATAGTCAAAGCCAGCACTTGACCATGTCCTCTGGGTGCGGGTCCCCTCTGCATAAAATTGAATTCTCTACAACATAAAAACACTAGTTTTCGAAAATAACCAAGTTTTAGAGATCAAAACTAAGAAAACCGAAAAGTTACAAACTTAGATCTACAAGAATCCATCCATCAAATCCAAAAATGTCAAGTTCTAAAGAGGCTTAGAATCAAGTAAGGAAGAGAATGGAACAATAAAACTTGAGATCCATCATGAAGCAAGTTTGCACTTGCCTAGCTCTCTTTCCTGGTAGGTGGAAGAGTAAATGGTGGAGAAGAAGAAGTGAAGGAGAAGAATAAAATAAAGAGAGAGAGAAAGAGTTAGGTGGAAATATAAATGAGGGTGGTGGTGGTAGGTAGGGGTTCTCCCCTTGGTTCATGATGAACCAAGGTAACCCAAGCCTAGCCGAACCAACCCAAAATAAACCGAGCCAAGCCATGAGATATGCGATATAAGATAAAAATATGTACACGTATTCCAAGATACATAATACGTACTACAGGCATTACAACTCTACCCACCTTAAAAGAATTTCGTCTTCGAAATTTAATTAAGAGGCTAGAGGGATAAGAACAAGCTATACTATTCATAGGCAAGCTATACTAATCAAGCAATTAAGTAATTATTCATGCAAGCAAGGAATCGAAGGCATAAGGCATAAGAAAGATATTATACCTCACGAGTCAAACAGGTCGGGATATCGCGATCGGATATCATCCTCATGCTCCCACGTCGACTCACCCAAAGAGTGATGACCCCAAGCAACACGGACTAAACTAATAGTCATGTTCTTGAGTATCTTCTCTCTCTGGTCCAATGTAGATACGGGCCTCTCCTCATACGAAAGGTTGGTACTAACAACCAATTTCGAATGATCCAGGATGTGGCTCGGGTCCGGGATATACCATCACAGTTGGGATACATGGAACACGTCATGCACCTCACGTAGCGACGGCGGAAGAGCGAGACGATAGGACACATCACATACTCGCTCCAGAATATCGAACGGCCCTATATACCTAGGACTAAGCTTTCCTCGTACGCCTAAACGAATGACGCCGCGGTTAGGTGAAATCCTCAGGAATACATGGTCGCCGACTGAGAATTCAAGGGGTCGCCGATGGGAATCGGCCCAATGACGCTGGCGATCTTGGGCAACTCGAAGATGATCTCTGACTCTCCTGATCACTTCAACGGTCTGAGCAATCATTTCAGGACCAAGCATCTGCCTCTCTCCAACATCATCCCAGGCTAGCGGAGATCGACACTTCCTACCATACAGTGCCTCGAACGGTGCCATCTGGATAATGGCCTGGAAACTGTTATTGTACGAGAACTCCACCAGGTGCATGTGATCTTCCTATGAACCACCGAAGTCGAGTGTACATGACCGTAACATATCTTCAAGAGTCTGGATCGTACGTTCCGACTGGCCATCTGTCTGCGGGTGATAAGCTGAACTGAACTGGAGGTGAGTTCCCAAACTTTCTTGCAAGCCACGCCAAAAGTGTGACGTAAATCTTGAATCTCTGTCTGAAGTGATACTGACTGGTACACCGTATAATCTGACAATCTGCCGGAGATACATCTCTGCTAGCTGAGCCGTCGACTGACCAACTCTGAACGGGAGAAAGTGAGCCACCTTCGTGAGTCTGTCTATGACAACCCAAATAGCGTCTCTGCCAGCCGGGGATCTAGGCAATCCAGTCACAAAATCCATGGTTATATGCTCCCATTTCTACTCGGAAATCGACAATGGTTGAAGAAGTCCAGCGGGCCTCTGATGTTCAGCCTTAACTTGTTGGCAGACTAAACAATGAGAGACAAACCGGGCTATCTCCCTCTTCATGCCATTCCACCAAAAGTGCTGACGAATATCACGGTACATCTTCGTGCCACCGGGATGAATAGAATACTGCGAACTGTGGGACTCTGTCATGATCTCCTGTCTGATATCTCCACTGGATACACAAAGATGCTTACCATGTCGAAGTGTACCATCTTCATGAATGCATAACTCTGGTCTTCGTCCTGCCTCACACTCTACTCTGAGTCGCTGAAGCTTGGAATCTACTGACTGCGCCATCCGGATCCTCTCGACTATAGTAGACTGAACTTGTATGCTGGCCATCAATGCCACACTGGAAGGGAGGACAACTTCTATACCCATCTTCTGAAGATCGGCTAACAGTTCTGGTTGTGCTGTCAGAAAATAAACACCGGCTCTCCTGCTCAATGCATCTGCAACAACGTTGGCCTTCCCTGGGTGATACTACAGGTTGACATCATAATCCACTAGCAGCTCTAGCCATCTTCTCTGACGCATGTTAAGATCCTTCTGGGTGAAAACATACTTCAGGCTCTTGTGGTCGGTAAAGATCTCTACCCTATCTCCGTACAAGTAGTGCCTCCACAACTTAAGTGCAAACACTACTGCTGCCAGCTCCAAGTCATGGGTTGGGTAATTCCTCTCATGATCACGAAGTTGTTGTGACACATAAGCTATTACCTTCCCATGCTGCATCAGAACACATCCTAAACCTCTGTCCGAAGCATCACAATATACTGAGAATCCTCCAATTCCATCTGGAAGTGTGAGAATAGGAGCCGTCATCAAGCCTCGCTTCAACCTCTCAAAAGAATCCTGGCACTCTGCTGTCCAAGCAAACTGCACATCCTTGCGGGTCAACTGGGTCAATGGCACAAAAATTCGAGTAAAGTCTGAAACAAATCGCCGGTAATAGCCGGCCAAGCCAAGAAAACTGCGAATTTTTGCCACTGTGCTAGGCATTGGCCACGACTCAATGGCCACGATCTTCTGGGGATCCACTTCTACTCCTCCTCTGGTGATGATATAACCCAAGTACGAAATACGATCGAGCCAGAACTCGTACTTACTGAACTTGGCATACAGCTTGTGCTTTTTGAGAATCTGGAGGACAACTCGAAGATGCTGCTCATGCTCCGCCTCACTCTTACTGTAGACCAGGATGTCGTCTAGGAATACAATCACGAACTGATCCAAATAAGGCATAAAGATACGATTCATGAGGTCCATGAATACTGCCGACGCATTGGTTGCTCCAAATGGCATCACAAGGAACTCCTAATGCCCATATCTCGATCTGAACGCTGTCTTCGGGATGTCCTATTTTCTGACTCTGATCTGATGGTATCCTGACCGCAAGTCAATCTTTGAAAATACTGACGCCCCTCTGAGTTGATCAAACAAGTCATCTATCCTCGGGAGAGGGTATCTGTTCTTGATTGTCACTGAGTTCAAGGTACGATAATCTACACATAATCTGGACGTACCATCCTTCTTTTTCACAAGAAGCATCGGGGCTCCCCAAAGCGATCCACTAGCACGAATGAATCCCTTGGTTCTGAGTTCTTCAATCATCTTGTACAATATCTCTAGCTCTGATGGCGCCATCCTGTAGACTCTCTCTGACACTAGGGCTGTCCCGAAATCAAGTCGATGGTAAACTCGATCTCTCGCTCTGGCGGTATCCCTGGAAGCTCTTCTGGGAAAACATCTGGAAACTCTTTGACAATCCGAGGCAACTGCACTGCTGCTACTGCCATCCGCAACACTGGAGGAGAAAGTTCAACTTCGCCTCGGGAGAAAGAAAACTCCGGCTCGCCTGGAATGCTAAAAATAACCCTGCCAATGTGGCAGTCTATCCTAGCATACTGGTCCCTCAACCAATCTATCCCTAAGACCACATCATAATCGGCCATCGAAAACTCTATCAATCTAGCGAGAAATTCTCTACCGCTAACTACGATCCGACACGAGGAAAATACTCTATCTACTCCCACAAGTCCATTACCAGTAAGTATATTGAGCCTCACTGATAATGACTCAGGCTCCAATCCTACCCGTGTCGCAAATCGTGCAGACATAAATGAATACGAGGCACCAGAATCAAATAATATTGAAGCTGGAAAGGTGTTAACGAGAATAGTACCGGCCACCACCTCACCTGGTGCTATTCCTTCTTCTCCCATGGTCAAAGCCAGCACTTGACCATGTCCTCTAGGTGCGGGTCCCCTCTGCTAAAAATTCCTCTGCCTGCTCTGGATCAGGGCTTGGGCATACTGCTGCGGTCTCTGCTGTTGGAATGCCTGGGCCTGCGTCGGCAATGGCCTTGGGAACGGGTACTGTAGCTGCTGCTGGTCCTCTAACTGAAGGACTAGAGAAGGCCGATGAACTCCCCCTGTTCGGGCAATTCCCAACCCTGTGGTCCGGGGCACCACAAACCAAGCATAAACCCTGTGCTCTACGACACTCCGATACCACATGCCCTGGCTTCCCGCAGAGTGAACATCCCATTGCGGAAGACTGCTTCTGCTTCTGCTGCTGAGGGTGCGTCGGGGCGGAATGCTGAACCGACGTCACTAAGGCCGCCCGCCTCGAAGCTCCAATGGCCAAAGCCCTGGCCGCCGGGGCTGGTGCTGATGACTGATTCATCTGGCCGTGAGATCGCTTCCGACCTCTGGTCCTATCCACGATTCTCTGGTGGGTATACTCATGCCTCCGGGCTGCTCTCAACACTGCATCAAAAGTCTGATGCTCAAACTGCTCCACCGCCAATAAAATCTCTAGGTGGAGCCCCTGCTGGAACCACTGGGCTCTATCGAACTCGGTCGCTATCAAGGTAGGAGCAAACCGACTAAGTCTGGAGAATTTGGCCGCATATCCGTCGACCGTCCTGCCCATCTGCTTCAGATTGGTGAACCTCGTCTGTAGATCGTAACGAGCTACAGCATCAAAATACTTGGTCTGGAATCTCTCCCTGAATACTGCCCATGAAATAGGGGCCACTAAACTATCAGTCTGCACTGTCCACCAGCTGCGGCCAAGATCTAGTAACTGCAGGCGCACCACGGCCACCTTCTCATTCTCTGGAGTCCTGGCTGCTTCTAGAATCACCTCTGTGTCCTGAAGCCATGCATCTGCAGCGATCGCATCTTCACTGCTGTCGAAGAAGGGAGGGTTCAAGCGCTTGAAGCTGTTGGCCGCGCTATTACCCTGATGACCTCCTCTGGTCAAAGCGTCTGCCACCGCCTGGTGCAAGGCATCTCCTCGACGATCCTGGGAAGCTAATAGGGACCTGATGAGACCCACCAAAGTACCATTATCAGTCTCCGCAGGCTGGACGGGCTGAACTGGTGGTTCTCCTTCGATAGGCATGACTCTGGAGGCTACTCCTGAATGTTGGGCTTGATCTCCAGGTTGCTGCTGGTCCGCTGGAGGTGCACCGCCTTGCTGATCGGCAGGTCCAGGAACAATACCGCTGAAGAAGATGACATAGGGAACAATAAGGAAGGACCATGATAGATCAACGATACAAGCATGTGATCAGGTCAAGATTCTCAGGGATTTGAAGATACGAGCAGAGATCAAGGACGAATACTGATTGAGACATATATTCGGTAAAATCTCACATATCTTGATTTACAAGACCTGCATGGGCCACCACTAAAACCATGTCACGCCCCAGAACCAGAATACTGGAGAGCGGGGACAGACATAGCTAGCTACGTATAATGAAATGGAATCCACGTCACTATACGATCATGGCTGTATAGATACATGAGAGTTTAACTACAATCCATCAGTCTCCTATGGTCAAGAACAAGCCTATTGTCTCAATCACAAGCAAGCAGTAACAGTCACAAGAAGTTAGAGCATCAATATACAATAGTAAGGCGTCACATACATTACATATTGGATGATCATGAAGCTAGTCGTACAAAATGTTAGGACTAGCAAGAGTTTTAGTCAATACATAATCAACCCTAGGATTTGTCAATCATGTTACAGCCCGTAGACAGACAGTAAATAAAGGTGCAATACGAGCTAACACGTGCTCGTCGGCTAAACGCCTCAAAAGAATAATTTTACAAACAGGATAGGAGGACAAAAAACCCACTCGTTGTCCTGGTTACGCCTGGTGGTCACCATCGGGCTGGAAGACAGGTGGATCCTCTGGTGCTGCTCCGATATCTGGCCACACAAAACCAGCTGGGTCAGACCCCAGAAAGAGCAAGTACCACAAAGGAGGCTTTACTTAGGAACTAAAACCAGCATATCACAATAGAATATTAAAGATAATAAATAAAAAAAACTGATAATAATAGAGATAACAACAGTAAACTGAGTACGAGGAAACTATTCAAGTAGCCAGGTCACAACCCTTAAACCAAACAAGGACCGAAATTGCAGCCCTTTACCTGAATAGAAATCCGTCTCAAATACTATTGGTACAGTGAAGACAATAAACGAAGAGAGGACACAGAACTGCTCCGGAAGCCAGGTTACAACCCTTAAACCAAACAAGGACCGGGGTTGTAACCCTTCGCCTGAACAGAACTGGACCCCTGATCTTTATTGCTAAGGCCAATATGAATAATCATGGTATTAAGGTAAGGTAAAACATGACGAACATGGTATAGGGTTACAATAAGACAATAAACGAAGAGAGGACACAGAACTGCTCCGGGAGCCAGGTTACAACCCTTAAACCGAACAAGGACCGGGGTTGTAACCCTTCGTCTGAACAGATCTGGACCCCCGATCGTTATTGTTAAGGCAAGCATCAATAATCATGTCATGTCACAATCTTGTACAGGATCAGGATAAGACTAAGCTGGAATAAACTACATCCAATCAATCACGGCCAATCAAGAGTACGGCTTGATATTTTTAACTAACAAGGATTATCACAGGCCTACTTACTAGCAAGATGCAATGAGATTATCCCAACAGCCACAAGTCCTGCAGACCATCCGGTTATCCAGGTCGAATGTCCATTTAGGAAGAATGCAACACATGACTGTGTGCTGGAAATGTGCCCTACTCGTCGGTAGGCTACAAGTCCACTAAATGCGTCCCGATAACGGGATTGCCTGTAGCTGGGAATCTCTTCATGACTACTAAATCATTCTAGTTAATTAGCCTTAGTCAATTTCAGTAGGTACCCCTGACCGTGGTACTCAGGGGTCCCCATCCTAGACATGATGCAAGACAGTACTAGTTTATTTGTACAAACACAATCGCCCACGGTGTCCAAGCCTTTCATACTTGTCATGTCAGGCTAGCTATCTTAACAGCATACCGAGATATATCATGTCAGTTTACTTGTCAAGAGTGCGCCGCAGCGGGCCACTATCGTGTTCTATTCTTACATTATCATGAATGAGAGAAACTTGCATAAAATAACGAGTGATATATTCTTGATGCCAAGAAAAAGATCTACAACTTTCGTGTTGGGAGTTGGGGAAAATTCGAGCCACAATTCGGTCAATTAGGACATATAACAGTTAGAAATAGTCAAAATAGGTATTATGCGGCCTATTCAGCGACACTACTGTGACATGCGCCCCATGCGGCTCATTCACGACACTATATGCGCCTACTACGACATGCGCCTCATGCGGCTCATTCGTGACACCATATGCGCCTACTGCGACATGCGCCCCATACGGCTCATTCGCGACACTATATGCGCCTACTGCGACATGCGCCTCATGCGGCTCATTCACGACACCATATGCGCCTACTGCGACATGCGGCTCAACTGCGACATCGTATGCGCCTACTGCGACATGCGGCTCATGTGGCTCAATCTGCGACATCATATGCGCCTACTGCGACATGTGGTTCATGCGGCATCATACTGCGACATCATATGCGCCTACTGCGACAAGCGGCTCATGCTGCAGATGAACATAGAAATGACCAGAAATTGCTTTTGGCCATAACTTCCTCATCCGAAGTCGAAATCAAGAGAAACAAAAGCCAAAACTGCATAAAATTGAATTCTCTACAACATAAAAACACTAGTTTTCAAAAATAACCAAGTTTTAGAGATCAAAACTAAGAAAACCGAAAAGTTACAAACTTAGATCTACAAGAATCCATACATCAAATCCAAAAATGTCAAGTTCTAAAGAGGCTTAGAATCAAGTAAGGAAGAGAATAGAATAATAAAACTTGAGATCCATCATGAAGCATGTTTGCACTTGCCTAGCTCTCTTTTCTGGTAGGTGGAAGAGTAAATGGTGGAGAAGAAGAAGTGAAGGAGAAGAATAAAATGAAGAGAGAGAGAGTTAGGTGGAAATATAAATGAGGGTGGTGGTGGTAGGTAGGGGTTCTCCCCTTGGTTCATGATGAACCAAGGCAACCCAAGCCTAGCCGAACCAACCCAAAATAAACCGAGCCAAGCCATGAGATATGCGATACAAGATAAAATACGTACACGTATTCCAAGATATGTAATACGAACTACAGGCATTACATGGAACACTCCTGCTCTTCTGACTACTCGGACGGACACGAACTCCCGTACAAAAGCAACGCTGGTGCGGCACCTTTCCTCTCTCTCTCGAAGGCTACTGGAAGATCAGAACTATGTTAAAGAACACGTCTGAATACTCTGTTTACTTGTGCTAAAAAACACTCGTAAACTTTCTGTGGTGGCTTTTCTTTCTATTCTGTAATAAGCCTTGAGAGAGAGGATGCCTTATATAGGCCCTGCAGCAACTGGTCGGTTGCCACAAAGTTAGGGACATGGTAATAACCACCCCGAACATGTAGCAACCGCCCAGAACATGCAAACGCACGTTCTGCTGCCAACTGCGCACACCCAGCACTCCTTGCACTCTGTGTGACAGAGCGGGTACTGAACTGCGCACACTGCGCAACCAGCGCAACCAGCACAACCCAACACAACCCTGCGCAACCCTGCGCAATCCAGCGCAACCCAGCGCACCCAAGTGCGACCTGAGCGCAACCTGGGCGCGCACCTGGACAGCGCAACTGGGCTTGTGCACCTGGGTATACGCAACTGGGCAGCGCAACTGGGCTTGCACAACGTGGATGCGCAAGTGGCTCGTACAACGAGCGCAACTAAAGTGCACTATGCGCCTAGCGACGATGCTGACGTGCTAAGTGCAAAGTGTGCCAACAAAATACCACATTATGCCTCATGAGCCCATGAGCCCGAGTCCGAGTCCGAGTCTGAGTCCGAGTCCGAGTCCGAGAAAAATAACCATTACGCCAACAAAATGCCACATTACGCCTTTTTTTCCATTAGAAAAATAATCCCACATGGCAAACCCATGTGCACCTCCACACCACATGTGCATCTCCAATAATAGCAAAGCTAATATATAGAGATACAAACTCTTTGGCCTATCCGATGTGGGACTAAAGTTTCTAAAGGAAAGGCCAAAACTCCAACAATCCCCCACATATCTCTATATATGGGTATAAGTGTTCCCCACAGTAACTGTCCATCATGCATTAGGAGAAATGTCGCTGACGACTTGAATCTTCCCGTATGGATCAAAAATCAGACTAGAATACAAGAATGGACTAAGCCTTAAATTCTGCATCATAGCTGAAATTCTTTTCACTCACATAATGTAGTTATATGTGCTTCTGGCTACACATTAAAGGCCCTGTGCTAGCCTGGTTTCAGTGTATAATTTTGGGCGTCTACAAGTTTACCCTCAAGAGACGGCCTGATATCTCTTTGTCCATACACTATAGGTGAGTTCATTATAAAGAGACATGGCATGAAGCGCTTTGCGCTTCCCTTGCGGTGCTACACCGCCATGACATGGCTTAAAGCCGAGACCTTACCCCGTACCGGAAACCTCATCGTAGTGTCATACTACTGTAGCATGAGGCAACCGCCTCTTTGTAGTGCCAAACTACCCAGCATGAAGCCTTAGGCTCCCTTGCGGTGTTACGCCGCAACGACATGGCTTGCAAGGCCGAGACTTTATCCCTAACCGGGTACCTCATCGTGGTGTCGTGCCACTGTAACATGAGGAACTCCTCCTCTTTGTAGTGCTGACTACATCCCTCTTTATTTTTAACATACAGCATTAGGCTAACTGCCTATTTGCGGTGCTACGCCGCTGTGACTTGGCCTGCAAAGCCGAGGCTTTATCCTATTACTGGACAGCACCCCACATATAGGAACCTCATTGTGGAGTCACCCCACTGTAGCATGGAGTTTCACTCCTTGTAGTGTTGTTCTACCGTGCCTTCTGTAAAGCACACCAGGCATTCACTCTGCCTGAGAACTCATTAAGGCAATTAAGCCAACCTTCCCACAGGAACCGTTTTTCGCAGAAAACAACAGTAGACAATAGTGGTTATAGGTCCGTAACCTCTCCATGCCCAATAGAACATGTACCCACCGTTCCTGATATTCTTTCGATTAGTGGTCCTCCCTTGAACCAAAAGCTAGATGCCTAGTAGATAAATCTTTGAACTAATAGCATAAAACTTTATGGTAGGAATACAATAATACAATATCAGAATGCCTTTAAACCCATTTTACAAGCTGTGTCATCGACCAGCTGGCGCTTGAGGCCCTTGGTGAACGGATCCGCCAGGTTCTCCTGACTCCGAACATCAATAACTGCAATAACACCTCTCTTGATAAGTTCGTGTACTGCCATGTGCTTCAACCGCACAGTCCTCTTCTTCCCGTTGAGGAGGTCATTTGATGCCACCATCGCAGTCGCCTGGTTGTCGCAGTATATCGGTATCGCCGGTATTTGTGCCCCAACCATTGGAAGATCATACATGAGCTCCTGAAGCCATTCTGCTTCCTCGGCTGCGGTATCAAGTGCAAAGAACTCAGATTCTATGGATGACCGCGAGAGCATAGTCTGCTTTTTTGACTTCCATGATATAGCAACTCCACCCATTGTGAAAATGAATCCACCTGTGGACCTCTCGCTCTCCACCTCTGAGCACCAGCTGGTATCACTTAAGCCTTCCACTACCGACGGATCTCTGCTGTAGTACAGTACATATGTCTGAGTCTTCTTGAGATATCTCATAACCCGTTTCACAGCTTTCCAGTGTTCAGCACATGGGTTGCTCGTGAAACGACTCAGCATTCCCACGGCAAAAGCTATGTCAGGCCTTGTGGCAGTAGTAGCATACATTAAACTTCCGATTACGTTTGCATTCTCCGACTGCCTGACGCTTTTTCCTGAATTAGGCTTCAGCTTCAGATCACACCTGTACGGCGTATCGATCCCTGGAAGATTCTGATACCCATAACGAGTGATCATTTTCCCAATATAATGAGACTGTGATAATGCTAGTCCAGTGTCTGTCCGGATGATCTTGATCCCTAAGATCACATCAGCTTCCCCCAAGTCCTTCATACTGAACTTGCTTGAGATGAACTTCTTTGTCTCCGTGACACAGCTAATATCCGTACCTAGGATAAGCATGTCGTCCACGTACAGACATACGATCACACCTCTTCCATTAGCGAACTTTGTGTAAACACACTTGTCCGTATCGCTGACCATGTAGCCATTTGACCTTATAACTTTGTCAAATTTCTCATGCCACATCTTGGGAGCCTGTTTAAGACCGTACAGGGATTTCACCAACTTGCAGACTTTGTCTTCAAGACCCCTGATGACAAATCCCTCTGGCTGTTGCATGTAAATCTCTTCGGTCAGCTCGCCATTTAGGAAAGTCGTATTCACATCCATCTGATGTATCACCATCTTATGTATTGCTGCGATAGCAATCAACATTCTGATGGTGGTCATCCGGGCTACTGGAGCATAAGTGTCAAAATAGTCAATCCCTTGCTTCTGAGAAAATCCCTTGGCTACCAACCTAGCCTTGAACTTGTCAATAGTTCTGTCTGCTTTCATCTTCTTCTTGAAGATCCAATTGCATCCGATGGGTTTCGCTCCTTCAGGAAGATCAACCAACACCCAAGTGTTATTTGAGGTGATGGAATCAATTTCATTGTCAATCGCCTCCTTCCAGAAAACCGCGTCTCTGGTCTTTATCGCCTCATCATAGGTAAGCGGATCTGCTTCCACATGATAGGTGACAAAGTCACTTCCGAAGTCCTTCGGCCTCCTCACTCGCTTCATTGACGGTTCAGCGAGATCTGGTTCAACCGTTGTTTCAACAACAACAACTTCTTGGACCACATCTGCATTGAAGACCTGCGCACCCTCATTGTTCTCCGGAACATCCGCAAGAACAATATTCTTGTTCCTTGCAAATTTGTCTTCAAAATATTCTGCGTCGCGAGATTCAATGATATGATTTGACTCAATATCAAGAAATCTCCGAGTATCACTCTTCTCGGCATACCCTAAGAAGATCGTCTTAGTAGTCCTTGTCCCAAGCTTCTGAATCTTCAGATCTGGAAGCTTGATATATGCCAGACACCTCCACACTCAAATGACATTCAAGTTAGGTCTGACCTTGAACCAGAGTTCATGAGGAGTAACGTCTGAAGTTGCATGAGGCACTCTATTTAGAATAAAAGTGGCCGTCAATGCAGCTTCTCCCCAGTAGCACTTAGGAAGACCAGCAGTCAACAACATTGAGTTAATCATTTCTGTTAACGTTCTGTTCTTTCTCTCTGCTACTCCATTTGATTGAGGAGAGTATGGAGCCGTAGTCTTATTGACAATTCTATGTTCTTTGCAGAACGATACAAATTCATGAGATCTGTACTCCCCACCTCGATCACTTCTTATCCTTTTGAGTTGTTGTCCAGTCTGCCGCTCAGCTTCGGCTCTGAACTCCTTGAACTTCTCGAATGCTTCATCTTTAGCCTTCAGCAAGTAGACGAACGCATACTTTGAGAAGTCATCGATAAAGATTATGAAATACTTCATCCCGGCCTTTGTAGAGAACTGTTTGAAGTCACAGATATCGGAGTGTGCCAACTCCAGAAGATCTGTACTTCGATTAACCCGAGGAAAGGGTTTCCTTGTGATCTTTGTTTGAGTACAAACTTCACATTTCTCTACCTTACCCCCACACTTGGAGATAAGTCCTAGACTAGACATTCTGTTTATTCGTTTACAATAAACATGTCCTAGCCTATTATGCCACAACTCAAGAGTATAAGCAGAATGAGTGACTTCATTAATCACATTAATTACATTGGACTGATTTACAAGCTGAATTTTGAACATTCCTTCGGTATAAAAAGCTTTCCCGAAATATGTTCCTTTGATAGACATCACCATCTGGCCAGCATTGATGTCCATCCTGAGGCCTGCTTTGCAGAGTAGGCCTCCTGAGATCAGGTTCTTGGCGATAGCAGATACGTGTTTCACGCCTTGAAGCGTTAGAGACTTCCCCGAAGTTAGCTTCAACACCACCGTCCCGATCCCGAGCACTTCAGCTTGTGCCTGGTTCGCCATCATAACCACTTCAGAAGTAGGTGTATAGGTGGTGAACCACTCCTTACTGGAGCAGACATGGCAGGAGGCTCCAGTGTCTACCCACCAGTCAGAGTCAGTCCTTACCGTATCAAACTGTGCAATCATAGCAACAATGTCAGTGATCATAAATACCTTATTAGGCTCTCCTTGCTCTGATTGCTTGGTTTTTGCTTTGCACTCATTCTTAAAGTGGCCCTTCTTGCCACACTTGAAGCAAGGCATTTGAGACTTTGGCTTCTTTTTCTTGATAAAAGTTCTCTTGACTTTTAGATTGTCAGGGTCCTTCTTCTTGCTGTGGAAAGCCGCATGCTTTCCCCTTGGTTCCTTGGTCTGAACCAGATTGGCGTTAGCCAATTGCTTGGACAGTGTGTCCACCTTCAGTTGAGCCCGCATCTGGTCCTCAACATATATTTCCTGTAAGAGATCTTCAAGGCTGATCTCAAGCTTCTTCCTATGCATGTTTGTATAGAACTTGCTCCACCCAGCGGGGAGCTTTGAGACAATCCCTCCAACAACAAACTTGTCGGGGAGGGGCATCGCCTCGTCTTCTAACTTCTGTCGCAGTTTCAGGAACTCCTTCACCTGCGGCAGCATAGACTTTTCGTCCTCAAAGAACCACTTGTGATATTTTTCAACCATAAATATTTTACTGCGGTTTTTGTCTTCTTCGTAGAGTTTTTCTAGAGACTCCCATATGTCTCTAGCGATATTCTTCTTAGAATAGGATTCTGCAAGTGAATCCTCCATAGCATTCAGGATAAGCAGCCTGCAAATGCTATTTTCTCTTCTCCACTTGGCCTGAAGTTTAGTAGCGGTAGAGATTGCGACAGCAGACCCAGTATCTGGAACGGTAGGTTCCTCTTCAAGAAGCACGTGATCCACGTCTCTGAGTTGAAGAGTGAAAAAAACCTTCCTCTTCCAGACTTGATAATGCTCTCCATCAAACTTTTTTAGTTTGCAAAAGTCAGTATTGAGGAGTGAAGCATTAACGTTTTCCATCGTAGCAATAAAGCTTTGAGATTGTTAGTGCCGGGGCACAATTTTTCGATGGAAAACTGAAAAAATGAAAAATTGTAAAAACAATGTTTCAAATCAACACTTCAAGGAAGGTGATTCTGAATTACGAGAATCTAAAAAGATTTCGTAATCAACAGCAATCGATCGTAGTACTTCTAAAAAGAAGATACAATCAGAATTACTGGCAGCAACGAAGAAGGTGACTGGCGAAAGATGGAAAAAGGCCTGCTGGGGTGAATGATCACCGTTGCTCAAAGCTTTATTCGCCCTACACGAATAGCTTCCAGGAACCAGCAAGTTCGTTGGAGAACTTGGAACACTCCTGCTCTTCTGACTCCTCGGACGGACACGAACTCCCGTACAAAAGCAACGCTGGTACGGCGCCTTTTCTCTCTCTCTCGAAGGCTACTGGAAGATCAGAACTGTGTTAAAGAACACGTCTGAATACTCTGTTTACTTGTGCTAAAAAAACACTCGTAAACTTTCTGTGGTGGCTTCTCTTTCTATTCTGTAATAAGCCTTGAGAGAGAGGATGCCTTATATAGGCCCTGCAGCAACTGGTCGGTTGTCACAAAGTTAGGGACGTGGTAATAACCACCCCAAACATACAAACGCACGTTCTGCTGCCAACTGCGCACACCCAGCACTCTTTGCACTCTGCGCGACAGAGCGCGCACTGAACTGCGCACAATGCGCGCACTGCACGCACTGCGCACACTGCGCAACCAGCGCACCCAGCGCAACCCAGCACAACCCAGCGCACCCAAGCGCAACTTGAGCGCAACCTGAGCGCAACCTAGGCAGCGCACCTGGGCTTGCGCACCTGGGCTTGCGCACCTGGGCAGCGCAACTGGTCTTGCGCAACGAGCGCAACTAAAGCGCACTATGCGTCTAGCGACGATGCTGACGTGCTAAGTGCGCCAACAAAACGCCACTTTACGCCTCATGAGCCCGAGTCTGAGTCCGAGTCGCTAAGCCCCTACGGGGCTTAGCTCCTATGGAAATAAATTTCCCAAGAGCAAAAAGCATGAATGCTTTTATTGTTGATTTTAGCCTTTTTTTCCATTAGAAAAATAACCCCACATGGCAAACTCATGTGCACTTCCACACCACATGTGCATCTCCAATAATAGCAAAGCTAATATATAGAGATACAAACTCTTTGGCCTATCCGATGTGGGACTAAAGTTTCTGAAGGAAAGGCCAAAACTCCAACAAGAAATGCTGCTTCTGCTGCAGCTGGTGGCGGTGGTGGTATTGTTACTTTGCTAGTGATTGGGTCACTAATGATTTTCTGATAGTTGCAATTTTAGGCAGCATTCTTGGGCTAAAATAGAGTTAGGAGTTCGGTTTTTGAAAAAGGAAGCTGCTTGGTTTGCATTTTGTGATTGAGGGCATGATCGTAAACCACGTGGCGGTCTTCTATTGATTTTCTGGCACAAAATTTAGGAGGGTAGAGCCCGGCGATAGCCAGAGGCAAATGGTTGGCTGCCACATGGATCTGCAGTCACGTCCGCAATCACAAACCGCGAACAAAATATTATTTTCCTTTCGAAAATAGGGTTGTAACTGGAGTTATATATTTGAGTTAGCAAACAGGTATTCAAAGAAAGTAGAATTTTGAACTGAGTTTTAAGAAAAAGTTAACTTCCCTTGCCCAAATTTTTTTTGTTCTTAAAATTATGCAATATACTTGTCTAAGTAAATGATTTAACGAAGTCAAATTTTCCTCTCTCCCCTCCTAGATGATCTATTTCCTTCCACTTCACTATAACCACCTCTCCTCTCCTCTCCTCTTCTCTGAGGATCCAAATAATTTCAGTCACAGAGAAGAGGATCCCAAATAATTTCAGTACTTCCAATTCACTACAACCATCCATTCTACGAGTGGCTTCTTCAAACAAGGGCTGTAGCAACGGATCGGAGATGCTAGGGGGGGGGGGGGGGGGTGGTCCCTCTCTATACGGACGTACCTGTCTCCCAAGATAGTCTACGTACAGGATGGTACGATCCTCTTGGAAAGAATGAAGAATTGAAGATCACATTAGTAATGATCTACCAGAGAGTTCAAATACACAAAGTTATTAAAGCAAACCAAATCAATGTAGTCAGAAATAGTCCCAACCAAAAGATGGTTGCATAGACCATTATTCGGTGCGCATGAGATAACATTGACATGGAAACCTAAACCTTGACGGCTTCCAAGGAAACAATCGAATCTCACTTGCATTGAGCATGCACAGAGCTAAAACCTTGATGCACATGCTCTGATGAGCAGGTCAGTGTCTAGATTTATCATTTACGTGGATGCTCTGAATGTTTGCAACCCATAAACAGGGGCAAATCAATGCAAGACTCATTATACAAAGATGAGGTTTGGCAGAAAACTTAAAAGAGTACATCTTCGCCAAGCGAATTCACAAAAGTTTGAGAGTATTGATCAACCGTATCATAAAATTGCAAACACAGAACTGTAGAGTATAAATACAAAAAATAGCAAGAACTGGACCTAATGAATCACGTCTGTTGCCCAAGACGCAGCTATTTCAGTTGCTTACATGTACAAACAACTCGCAAATTTTACAAAAAAATTTACAAACTATGCAACAGAACAACAGCCTGTTTTCTGGGCTTCGATTGGCTCTGCCAAATATATGCATAGGTAATAGAGGGCCTCAACTTAGGGGCAGGTGGTTGACAGATCTTCGCAAATCGAATAACTTAAAACTGGTACCAGATTGCCAAGGCCCCCAAAATAGTGTGCACTGAATTCCCTTACAAGCAAGGCATTGGAGCTTGAATCGTTTAATCTGTTGGCTCTGGCTCGATTGTTTCGATAGATGAACTCGAAACAAATTTCTTCAAAACCAAACCCCATCACTTATCCAATCTTAAATTGTTGGACCAACCAATCCTCCTCGAACAAATTGCAGCATCCGTCCAAAACTGGCTCAGTCGGAGAATAAAAGGCGGAATCTAAAGATGTGCATTTAGTTCTCCCAGTAAAGGAACACAACCTCTACCTACCTTTAGAAAAATTTGATTGCGATACAAAAGTTACCTGTAACTATTTCAACTAATAACACGACACACTAGACCACAATCACATGGAAACATATCCATGAAAAAATCTCACCCAAATGGAGATGGAACAGGCCCTGAAAGAGCATCTGACCTTTTAATGCTCCCCATGCCACAAATGATGCAGCCTGGTGCAGACAGAGCAGAGAACTTGGCTCCACAGAGGTTACAAGCATCATGGCCAATGGTAGAGAGCCTGCTGAGAGTGGCAGCACAGAACTGAGAGGGGTCTTCCAATGGGTCAATTGACTTGTTTGACAGCCCCCTCTGGATGCACATATCAATGAGGCTCCTCAGCTCATCTTGCTTGCTTGGAGGAGCCTTAGAGAGGAGGAGGTCAAGCATTTGTTTTCCATAAGCATAATTCTGCACCTCCATATTCCTCTTTATGGCAGTTCTTATGCAGTTGATGCGATGCTTTGCAAGAAGGGGAAGGGATCCGAGATGGCGAGAAAGCCTCGCCATCTCATCCTTGGCACTGATTGCACCAGCGCCTTGGACTTTCTGCAGCCGAGCAATTTCCTGCAATTAGATATTGGATAGGGAGAAATGTCAGAACGAGTCAACAAGATTGAAAAAAAAGAAAAGATGATGTATTTCTTGTAAAGATTTCGATATGCTAGATCTGGTGGTATTAGACCAGTTAATAAAGATGGTTAAGACAACTTAAGAAGAAAATTGGGTAAAGTACAATGTTTCTATATAAGCTTTTAAACTGACGGTGATACCAACACACTCGGTAAGCCTACGTCATATCTTATGAACAAGTTGCTGAGAAACAAGCAGCAGAAAGGACAACTATAGGAAACCTGCAAAACCAACTATAATTTACAAGTCTTACAAGAACAGGTTGTGGATCTTAGTGAATCTCTCTGAATTCTTCGTACGAAATGCAAGTAATTCATCAAAATTAGTGAACATTTGAAATTTAACAGTAGATAATGACAATTGTACTCCAGGGATACAGACACAAAACTAGAAGGGTGTCCCGGTGCCACGAGGCTCCCACTTACGCAGGGGTCTAGGAGGGTCAAGATTTACGCAGCTTTACCCCCAAGTACATGGAGAGGCTGTTTCCTTGACTAGGTCACACTGTTATCTACGACCACAAAAAATATCAGAGCCTTAAATTAGTTTTCACATCCTCCAAACGCTCAATATTGCCAGTCTCAAACATTAATCATCAAGATACAAATAATGTACCGAATCTCTGATTTCTACAGTTCCCGTACTCTAAGCTTATACCATTTGCTGATAAGCCATTGAATCTTTTTTGTTTTTTGAAACATAGTAGTGACCTATTCCTACCCCTGAATATTTTCTAAGCCAATTCCGTCTTGTGAATGTCATCTGATGTCCATCTATTCAAGGCTGAACCTCAAATTGGGCAAAAAAGAAACTAAACACATCTCTACTGCTTCCTTGGACTCTAGGATATATAGTTCCTGAATGGCAAATAGTCGATGGACAGTAAACATACCTGTAGTATAGTAACTGCAATCTTGTACTGAGCACAGATAGTAGCTTGTGCTTTGATATCAGCTCCACGGGACTGATCCTTTGCAAGAGCTAAGAAAGCTTCGTCCAAACATGACAAGGCATCAGGAAGCTGGTTCTGCTCGAGGTGAGCAAGCCCCGTCTTAAAGCATATTGATGCAGGAGCACCACGAGGCACCTGTACATAGAAATGATGAGATAGAAAGTCACTCCAAAAAGTGGCTTATATTCATGATCCCTTGAATGTGAAGATAAATTTACCTGGCCAGGGCGCACCACAGACGGAGGGGATGGAGGATGAAGTGCAGCACCAGAGGTAGATCCTGGAGCTTCAAGAGAGCTAAGATCAATAGGCTGTGAAGAGACGGGCATCTGTGGAGCTTGAGGCTGAGATTGTGGGGGGATTCCACCACCAGGTAGACCAATTGCCTCCATAGGGGTACCAGGCTGTTGGGGAACTTGAGGTGGGACTCCACCATCTGGAAGGCTGATATTGGTCATCACATTCTGATTAGAAGCAGACTTGTTTCCTTCTGTTCCTTGAGAAACATACTGTGACAAGACTGCCCCAGTAGGGCGCGATGCAGCTGCAGCTGCAACCTGAAGAGATGGAATTGTATTTTGAAAAAAATCTTCTGGAATAGGGCGAGCTGATACTCCCATTCCAGCAACCACTGGACCTGTCTGTGCTGGCAGCTGCGCTGAACTTTCAGTTCCGAACAAATCAGTGGCAGTAGGTGTAGTAGCTGTTGCAGTAACAGGAGTTGGTTGTGCTAGAACAAGGGAGAGGTCTTGGGTTCCTGTTAGTGACTTGGTCCTCATGGGAGGGGCCAAACCACCTATCTTCTTTGTAGCTTCCTTGAGTTTGTCAACATCCACTGTAGGACCAGCAATTGGTTTGTCACGAATTCTAATAAGTATCTTTTTGGTTTTGGATTTTGATTCATCTTCATCACTACTACTACCATCAACAACACCATACAATGACTTTTTGAACTCTTCTTCTGCTTTTGCTTGCTCATCTCCGGTACTAGCAGTGCTTGCCAATTGCCTAGTCAAAGTATCCATTATAGAGTTATCTTTTGCACCACTGCTGATGTTTGCCTTGTTCTGATTGGACATAGGTTCAGGAATCGTTTTGGGCTTGTTTTCACCACTTGCTGCAGTGAATGCTTTAACCAAACTCTTCTCACTGACTTCGACAACATTGCCCCTGCCTCTAATTGCACCCAAATAGACTCCAATACGATCTGCTATGATCGACGGGATTCCACCATCACTGGTCTTCATGTAGGGCATAACTTCCCCAGCTAGCTCCCACTGAGGTATACCATTCAGTTTGGTAGGTGTCTTGATCTCCCAGTTCCCACCACCCCATTCAGGGCCTTTAGGCACCATACTCTCAGCAGCAAAGTTGGCAAAAATACCTTGTGTCCATCCTGTCGAGCGAATTCTCAATATCCTTTCACAATATCGCCTGAGCTCTGAATCAGTGGCAGCATCTTCTAACTTCTGAGCAAGGAGCCGCATGGCGCTAGGGTTCAGGTGGCATATAAACAAGTCAAGCATGCTTTCATAATCTGAAATGACCTCAAAGGTTTCTTTCGCACTGTCAAACTGACCATACCTGAAAGTATATATATTTTCATATGTCGGTGAAAACAAACAATGTATCAAACAGAACATAAGATCCACTTATATGCAGAATGAGAAAGTAAAAAGGGGCAGCCAAGGCATGGGAATTTGTAAGATTTTATGGGAGAAAGATACATGAATCTAATATGTAATGTTAATCCCACTATAAGATCTGGAGATATGAATATGTAATCATAACCATGACATCAAAGTGTAATAAAAAAAATGAAATTTTTATGTAATTCGTATTCATTAAACATTCTGATATGGAGAGTTGTACTTTCATAATATAAAACCACTTGCATACTAAAGCTCAAAAACTGACAATAGTGAGTAGTCTTCCTATAAATGAGAAGATTATCCGGGAAATTCTATTCCGGGGTGGAAAGACTCAGTTGGGAAGGTAGGTAATTCACTTCCGGTACAGAGAAGAAGTCTGCATACAATAAAGGGATGAAATCATATATAATGATATTTATTTTCGTTCAATTCATAGGCAATATTGTAAGTTTGTAACATTACATATT
This sequence comes from Iris pallida, assembly GCA_029216955.1. Lineage (NCBI taxonomy): Eukaryota > Viridiplantae > Streptophyta > Magnoliopsida > Asparagales > Iridaceae > Iris > Iris pallida. Next base: position 3,189,308 of record JANAVB010033416.1, read on the forward strand.
ATAGTGGCCACAAAGAAACCTCTGGTGTAAATATTGTTTCAACAGTATTTATCACATTGAAACAATGAGTGTGGAAGAATATACAGATGCTGAAAGCTTTTCGAACTCATCATTGCATCTAAATCACTAGATTGCAATATATATTCAACATTGTAACAAACTTACAAGAAAATAGAAGCAACGTATATGGTCTTGATATAAGGGTCCAAGTACAATGCAATTTGGTGGACATATTGGGTCCATATTTTGCAACATTAATCGAGCTTAAACTTGTGCTTTATCCGCGAACTATCGAATTTATTTTACATATTTTTATTGTAGATTATGCATCTTGACCAACATAAACATTTATCCTTCGTTGAGCTTGATTAATAAGTGAGAATTATGCATATATATGATATACATGCATATCCTGACATAATTGTATTGCCATGCCCCCAATTTATGGATTTTGGCATATGAGAGACCCTGCAACAGTCTCTAAACCAAGGTTCACAGTATCGGTAGAGGAATCGGTTTAGGACCCTTCCAATGAGTGTCGGTATCACCGGTTTCGACAGTTCTGGCAGTTTCGGATCGGAGCTTTGGAGTTCTTGGTTCAGAAAGCCAAAAAATAATAAGAAATTATTTTTAAAACTAGAAAAGAAAGATTTTATACATTTAAGCGTAATCTTATGTATCATCTGTTGTTTCTCTTTAGTTTTGAATGTAATAATATTCGACATCGTTGAATTGTTCACCCACAATAGATAATATTGTTTGTTTTGCTTGCTTTTAAACAAAGTAGGCACGAGAGATAATATTATGATGCATTAACATTTTGAACTTAAAGTATACGACTTTAGTTGACCCCGAAATTTTGAGATAAAGGTTGGTTTGTTGTTTAACTTATAGTATACAACTTTACAAATGATTTTACAGTGTGTCGAGATTTTTCAGTATGAGTTGGTATCTAAAACTGATAACATACGGCGGATACGTATTGTAGCGGACGATAGTGTGAACCTTGCTCTAAGCCTGAAGCCCCTTCACCTTAATATTTGTGTCAACAGTTCTAACTTTTAGAACAACCAGAGTTAAATGTGTGAGAAATGTACCCTCCCTGTAGAAGGAAAAAGTAAGAAGCCAAATCTTATTCATTTAGGAGAGTCTGCATATGAATCAAAATAATGCTCTCAAGTCATCACTGCTTGGTACTTGATATATACAATCCTTAATTTCTTCTTGGAGTGGAATAATTATATAAAAGCAAATTTTCTGTTACATTTTTTTTTACTAGTACAAGCTTTTGTTAAAAAGAAGTCATCTTGATGAAAGAGGGGGGAAAAGCAACATAAAAAAAAGTACTAACCAGCATCCAGTAAGTCTAAAAAAAATCCGAGTACTATAATAAACTTGTACGAAGATCTCAAAGAGAAGATCAGTAGTAAAGTACTGTGCAAGATAGGATGCAGAAAAAGTATCGAGCATTGAGTATCCACTATCCACAAATCAAAAATAGTAGTAATAAGAACATGACTGGTGAAAATTTGCAAAGGGAAAGCACACTAGTAAGGAACTAAGCAGTAAAATCAACACAACAGGGATTCAATTACAAATATAAAGATTTCTAACACTGAATTCTAAAGAATATAGTAAAATGCCCTAATATGCAGATTCACAATAGCCAACATCTGGAAGCAGCATTGGATATAGGCAGATAGTCTAAAAAATCCACAGTTTTAGGGATAATATTAGACTACTCACTAATGAGGTTAACATACTTGATACATGTATATCCCAATTGCCTAAATCGGTGGAACAGGTGGGATGTAGGAGGACACTTGGGATAATCTCTGGACCGCAAGAACTCATCCTTCAGAACAGATAATGCAGTAGAAAACCGGAGAGCTTTGATTGCATAACTGCAGCGTAGTACCTGAAGTAAATTCGACCATGTTTTAGAGGCGACATTATATAAGTAGTGAATGAACCAATAGAAGAAGATGAAACACACCTGCGTAAATTGAGGGCCTGCTTGCGATAAGGATACAGCAAGGTCCCCGCATACAGGGGAGCCTTTAGCTAGTATATCTAAAGACCTCGGAGTAATGCGTAAACTATCAAACCTTCACACAAGAAAATGTAGAAAAACCCAGGAGTTGCAAATGAGTGAAACTATTTATGGTAAAAGTTCGAATATCAATAAGTTACAGACATAAACTGCTTGACTGATAAGAGAATAGTTGTCTAAAAGTAGAATAACACCTTGAAGTTATCTGGTATAATACTTCTGAAAGATTGATCTTCTGCTCAAAGTGTTGCTGCATGGTTGCAAATCCAATGAGGAGAGGCTCAAGAAGGCCTACGAGACAGCTTCTTACCTCAATTCCTTTTTTCTGTGTGGGATTCATCTCAGTTGGATTTACGAGCAATAAGCGATCATTCAGGGCACCAACCAATACTGCGGGCAAAAGAATGCTTAGATGGGGTTCTATGAAAGCAATGCAGAGAAAAATATGATAGAGGAGAACCATTCCTAGATAAATCTGTTTGAGTGTTAATGGACTACATAAGAACATCTGTATGTGCAGCTACATAAAACTAAAAGAAGCATACCTGAACAAGGCATGCTTATAGAAAGCACAGTCCGGACTCTACTATCCCATCCAAGAATGCTAACTGCAGTAGCGGTTGAAAAGAGAAGTGCAGGCCCAACCCACAAAAGGGATCTAAAGTGCAAAGGAGTTAAGGCTTACAAATAATTATGCATAACCTTAAAAAAAAAGTAAGAACAGCCCTAAAAGACAGTATGCTACACAGAAGCACAAAAGGATATTGAAGGAAGTCCTTTGTCAAACTTGGTTGAACTGCAAGACAGTATGTCAAGGTCGGCAGATGCAATCATTACTCTGTGAGTTGTCAGTATTCCAGCAACATGGCCTCTAAGGGTCTCTTGCCAGTGAACCTGTAAAGAACAAGTATATGATATAAGACTGACAATCCCTTGTAGAGAGTACAGCATAAAATAGTCAACATATTTAAATTTTGAGTTGCATAGCATACAATGCCAGATCTGAATCCAAGTCATTGTGACTAAAAGTCATGGTTATTCTATGATTAAACGTACAAAAAAAAAAAATCAAAAGTAATTCCATATCCTTTTCCATCATAATATGAATGCCAATTTTGAATTAGAAATCATATCTCAACAACTTGCTTCCAATACAAGATTGCGTCAACAATGCAGAGCATGCAGGGACATTTTTCCAAAAGAGTCGAGCCTGTGACGTAGATCTCATCAACTCACTTCCAATGCAAGATTGCATCAACAATGCAGAGCATACAGGGATATTTTTCCAAAAGATCAAGACTGTGATGTAGCCCCATACTTGCAAGCCTTTGTATTATAAAATTTAACTACTAATGGTAACAGGTGCCATCAAAATGCCATTGATCTGTTGCTGATGCATGTGTATCACCAGTGTACTTCCGTTAATGGAAATCAGCTTCGCATTTGCACCAAACTCAATAAAAGATTTGGCAAGAGAAGACAACTGGACTGTGAAATGGGGATAAGAAAGCATCAGTCATCACGCTTGGCTTTCATGTCAATTGCAGCACAAGCTTGGCTTGTTTGCTGCCAATCAATGAAAAGACTCCAGATCATCCTCTTCACTTCCTCCATACTCTTGATACCGGAAGGAAGATTTTATCTATACTTGGAGTATGGCTTCCGTTAGCCTAAGGACTCCTCGATTCTGGGTCTTCTACTTTGGCCATGAATAAACTACGTCCACAATATTTCTCCTGGATGATATTTTGAAGACCTAATATACATTATTTCTGTAGCACAATTAAGCACCATGGTCTTTCTCTGGTCGACCTACAATAACCAAAGGACTATGTTGCACGAGTACGGACACAAATACTGATAAGGACAGGATGCAGGTACGAGATACGTGCATTTTCAAATATTTACAGTGTAATCACCAACGTTGCACAAATACGAGGACAGATACGGGCACAAACATGATACGGGCACCATTTTCCCATGTCTGTGCAACATAGCCAAAGGACCTCTACTTAATGGAATCATAGGAAATTTGAACCTGAGGCATATTTTAATCTTTCAAGCAAATAGAAGAAAACTAGAAGGGGAAAAAAAAAGGAGAGAAGAAAATCAAAATAAAGAGACTAGTTTCATAAGTTTAAAAAATGAAAATGAAGAGTCTTTAATCTGTGAAAGGTTTAATAATCATTACTTTCTTTTCAAACTGCAAACCGATCTCTAACTTGCCTAACAGTAACCAATAACAGTAAATTCACCTCGAATAAAAGGCCTATCAGTCGCCTACGTACAGACTATAGAACCACCTGAATCCAATCAAAAGGGTTATAACATGCCATTGCTAACTCTACTTGTCATAACTGCTGACCGTGAAACTGAAGTACATTCTATTCTAACAAATCATAGAAATATCGGGCCATGATAGCAAGATAATTAAAACACACAGTGTACAAAAGTTGGGACTATCTTTAGCATCGTTGGTATTATTCTCCATGGAAACCCTCAAAGAAGTATTGAGAAATTTTCTTTTTAAAGGAGTTTTAATAACCCTCAGTAACAATATCTATATTTAGCCTCTTACTGACCCATAGGTTGATCGTAGCATCAAAACACAATTCATCCAAAAGAAATGCATGGTCCTATTATTATCCGTTAGTGTGTATGTTAAGTATGCCCAGCATTCCTTAACTGACTCTGGTAGTTAGTAGGTTATAAATGAAAAATGTGTTGAATCTTTAGTGTATACTATAGATTCAAAACATCTTAAGATTATTCTACCCAAACCTACATATTGTGTGGGTACTTTGTCTAAAAGCAAGTAAAATAAACAACAATACCTAGTGTGAGTGAAGAATTCGAACAATTCAACGATGCTGAATATTATTCCATTCTAAATTAAATGGAAACAACAAATGATACATAAGATTATGCCTATATGTAAAATATTTGTCTAGTTTTCTAAATAGTTTCTTATTTATCTTCTGGCTTATGAACCAAGATCACCGAAACTAGGAATGCTGAAATTGTCGAAACCAACGATAGCAAATCACACAAGATTCTGATACAGATACTAGAAATTTGGCAGAAACAGACTATATGTCTAAATTAGGCCTTTACTGGTAGTATTAAACACTTGGATTTTTTTTTACCCTACAAAGCAATACAACATGGCAACAATAAAAGTAACCTAAAAAAATAATTAAATGTCAACTGTTTCAGTGTTAGTTACATGGTTATCATAAACTAATCTTTCAGGGTAACATACATGCACTAAATATGTTTTATAAGCTAGGTTGCATGGATACTCCTCCATAGGACTGTATCTGTGTATGTATCCCTATCCAACCTGAAACTTCCTCCAAACTCATGTCAAATATGGCTCCCCAATATCCAAGCTGCATATAGACCCAAAATATGGTTGAAAGTATATTGTGCAGACACAAACATGACACGACACAACATGTACACGGTGACATGACATTAGTATTGGTGTTATAGTGTATTTTCAAGTACGTTTCGTTTCCTAAATAATTTCTTATTATCTTTTGGCATATGAAACAAAGAACGCCGAAACCGTCGATACCAACAGTATCAATTCTCACAAGATTCTGATACAGATACCACCAACCTTGGCAGAAACATAGACTATACGCCTAAGTTAGGCCTTTATAGGTAGTATTAAAGACTTCGTTTTTCTTACCCTACAAAGCAATACAATAAAACTAAACCAAAAAAATCAAAATTTAATTGTCCAACTGTTTCAGTGTTAGTTACATGGCTACCATAAACTAATCCTTCAGGGCAATATACATGCACTAATTATGTTTCATAAGCTAGGTTGCATGGATACTCCTTCATAGGACCGTATATGTGTATGCATCCCTATCTAACCTGATACTTCCTCCAAACTCATGTCAAATATGGCTCCCCCATATCCAAGCTTCATATAGACCCAAAACATGGTTGAAAGTATACAGTGCAGACATGAACATGACATGACATGACATGTACATGGTAACATGATATTGATTTTGATGTGTTATAGTGTATTTTCAAGTATCTGCCATCTCGTGTCTGATACAGATACATGTCTGACACAAGAGGACTCATGCACTACACCGGTTTTTGGATGTCCGTGCTTCCTATGTTGAAAATTGATCGAGTTTTTACTATATAAATTCCTTAAATCTTTCATATTTAGAGTTAGGTACCCCAAATCTTAGAAATTACGGAAAAGCCTCCAAATCCTAAACAACGCGAATTAAGAGTCTCCCAAAATTTCCCTCTCTTTTGACCATTTTGCCCTCGTCTTCATCATCTCCTCCTTATTCCTAATTATGGCTTCCTCTTTAGCTCATGATAAATAATGAGTTCATGGGTTATTAGTGAGCACATAATAGAAATGTGTTTATGGATCCTTCTCGATCGAGCTAATGCAATGGGTTCATGGATATTTAAGGTTCTTTCTTGGGTTATGGTTCTCTCTTGTAGATAATGAAACCATGGGTTCTTCTTGAGTTCATGCTAGCAAGGGTTCATAGGTACAGAATAACTCCTCTTTGGGTTCATGGGTTCCTCTTAAATCCATGCTACACAATGGAAGTTTATGGATTATTTTGAGCTAATGTTTGAGGAAGAACAATGGAGGTTTATGGGTTTGTTTAAGCTAATGGTGGAGGAAGGAAAATAAGAGGAAGGATAAAATGGTAATTTTATACAACAAACCCAATGGTTGGATTAGTTTTTGGCTTATGGAGACGGCGGGGACTCTTAACTCACGTTGCATGGGGGTTGGAGGGATTTTTTTCGCAAGACTTGGGGTACCTAACTCTAAATATAGAAGATTTAGGAGACTTGTCTCATGAAAACCCAAAATGATTTGGCAGGTGTGATCGTCCTAAACAATATGAAAAGCTAACATTTCTTTGTAGCAAACATGTTTAACAATATTTTGGAAACTAATTACCCATCAGAACATGCTTAAATATAAGTATTATTAAGATCCAATGTAGAAAATATGCAAATAGATTAGTTTTAGGTGTACAAATACCATATCTGTGTCGTACTTGTATCAAAAAAATTCTTTAAAATGCAGTATGTTGACTCCATAACGTGTATGCACCTGAATCCATGTCCGTGTCTACGCAAACTAGTCTATAAGAAACTTGATAATGCATATGTAATATGACTAGTTTACTTATGGAGCACCCAGGTGCCTATTGGAAATACTAGGAAAATCCAGTACCCTAGGTGTAAGCCTAAGGTATAAAATAATGTTCTACTGAAGATGGTGGAAATGGAATAGTAAAAAATCACAAACACTCAACATACGAATCAAGGTAAGCATAATCCAGCAAGGACCAGATAACAGGGCAAGCAAAAATGACTGTGTTAGGACTTAGGAGTACACCATGTTAGAACACTATTTGACATCAATATATTACCAACTCTGGTGAAGAAAAAATTGAGTCTGAAATTGAGCAACTGATACATGAATCATTTCTACATTATGCATACCATTGTGATGAATATGATGTGTCATCTTTTGGCTCATCATCAATCATAACTATTAGTTGAAACAAACCGATGTGATATATATGTTGCAGTGGGAGAAAAATATGTGACATAATTGGTGTCATCCTCATTTGAGCCTTTACCATCAGAACTTTTCAAATTGAAAATTGAGAGAATTCAACAAAAAGAAGACCAAAATTCATGATGGGTGTCTATCCAAGTAGGAGATAGATTCCTAGCCTAACCACGAGCATCATAAACCTAAGAATCAGAAATCAAGAATGATGCCAATCTTGTCAGAAGTGGCAGGTGAAAAATAGGCTCTGTTTGATTAGTCAATTAGTTATTCATGATCTGATATTATGTGAAACATCGCAAGTTTCAATTTATTTTCTAGTTTTATAACATGAATTTCCAAATATGACTAACTAGTTTTAAAGTTATGAAATTAAAATTGAATGGAGAATCCAGAACCACCTAAGCTGACACTTGAGGCTTAGCTAAGCTTCATCGACCAAAATCGACATGTAAATTACCTATTATTTCATCCATTTAAGAGATTTATAAGAGATAAATAATAAAATTCTGAATCAGGACACAATCAAAATTAAAAAGAAAGGAGAAAATGAAATAAAGACACTGGCAACAAATGACGTGGATCAAGTACCTGGAGAACAATCTCATTTGGTTTCAACTTGATAAACTTTTTTCCATCAGTTTTTGTTGAAATATATTGTCCATCATCGGTTGAAAGACGGTATCCCTGAAGCAGCTTGGCCAAACCAATATGCTTCGCAGAAATAGCATAAAGAATGGTTGATTCTGCAATAACAGGGAGCAATCGCATTAGAGACATTTCAGTAGCACACTTTTGTTGTTCCACTACACTTATACATTCTAATTCATTTACCTAATGGAGTAGAAAATATGCGATCGACTTCTGTCTCAAAAAGAAACTGGAGAGGACCTCGATCCGGAGCAGCTTTGGTGTCAGCAAACGAATTTGCATCTAGTGCTCCATTATTTTCAGCTTCTTGGGAGACCACCCCTGGCAAAAAATGCAAAGAAAGACCAGTTCTATCTTCATCCAGTATGGCATACTGATTTTCATTAGGGCCCATAATTGCTGCATCTCGACCTATAAACAGAAAAAATTATATCACATTCCGGCACACATACACAGAGAGAGAGGTCGGAAATCAAGAAAGACAATCAAACCTTTTAATGAGCTTCCCTTGTTGTTAACAGATTGTTGGTCTGTCTGTTCCCAGTATAGAACAACTTCATGCACAACACCATTGACACCACTTAGTTCAAACACAACTAGAAACAAGTGTTGCTTTGAACTGTAAAGCATATTTCTGGGAAGGCATTCAACATTTCCAGGAATCTGTAGGAAAATTATGGACGAGTCTAAACAATAAAATGCTGGCATTCCTTAGTGATGGTCTTCCATATGGAAAAAAAATACAAGTGAATAACATATTACCGTAGAGTAAAGCTTCTTATACAAATTATCTGCCCCCGAAGAGAGATTATAAGCCATTAGGTTGAAACCATCAAGATAAAAAGCTCTGACAGGATAATGAAGAACACGATTCTCTTTATTGAAGAAATTCAGCTCCAAATGAAATGGCTGGCAGAGTTGCACCGAATTCAGTAAATGAATGAAGTATCAATTTTATAAAGTAGTAAAATGAAAATGATACTCATAAAAAGACTCCGCAAGATACCTGACATACAGGAACATCTCTTAGGAGATGGTTAGCATCTGAGATCATAATAAGAGGTAAGCGAGATATTGGGCCACTTTTGGCATGCCCCTCCATGAAGTGCTACATAAGTTAAGTATATGCAAATGAAGACAAACGAATCAATTCCGAACATATAAAACTGAAAATTAAATCAAGAAATCCGGATCAACTCAGTACTTATAAAGCTGAAAATTAAATCAAGAAATCCATCAAGAATAGTTGTAGGACGTCTTCAAGTACAAGGATATGTGGAAAATGGAATACACAAGAATATAACACGTATATCTACGTGTACCTAATTTTAGTTTGTTCAAGCTAAATGACTATCTAACTTTAACACACTTTAAGTGACCAAGTAAAATATCCACCAAACATGCCATAGGCATTTGATATTTGAGCTGCATGAACTGGGAAAACTCTCAGCATAAAACAGAACAGTCTTGATAGTTAATACATTTATGATGCAGCACATATGCAACAAAAATTTCCTATTTGCATCAATAGTTGGCTTGAATCCGACTGTGCAAACCATTGGAGGAGATAACAAACCATTTCCTATTACATATCAAAGTTAAGTCCTTGCCTTTGTGGTAGTTATGGATGAAATTATTAGACATATTCAGGAAGATGTAACATGATGTATGATGCTTGCCGATGATATTCAGGAAGAGGAGATAGCAAACCAAGGCATAAGAAAATTAAGACTAAGAAGAATAAATGGAAAATTGGTTAGAGGCGCATTTCAATAGAATCTCTCTCATACCAAGTGGTCTCCTTTAGTCCCAGAAAAATGGCAAAATAGGATCAACCAACGTCATACACTTCAAAGAAAAAAAATCAACGAAATTGGATTTATATACAAGAAAAAAACCAATTAAATTCTTATGTAAAAAAATCCTATACAGTCATTGATTAGTCAAAGAAAATGGGGAAAAAAATACTACGAATATGATCTTTTATCATATGATTATATAAATAATGAGGATAGTAGGAACTCAGATATTTCTGAATCAACATTACAAATAAATGAGGACCACAAATTCCATATAATGTAAATACGCCTAAACTCGAATCACTTTATGAATTAATAAGCCTAGCCATTGATGATTATATAGAAAAATAGATATATTATTGGTACGCATAAAAATGCGGATAGAAAATATTTTATTGTGGAAATTGTCTTAGAAATAATATCGACAATAAGACTTGGGCCAATACACACTTAACACATGGATTCTTCGATCTTCTCTTTTCTTGCTTTTTCCTGGCACATCCAATTCCAGTCAACAACTTGGAGGCATGACCTTAGAAGTCAGAAGCGGGAGCGGGAGCAGGGGAACGCGATTACTTAGAAGAGTCTAAAGTTGGGAGCGTGATGGGAACGTGCACTAATAAAAAAATTGTGTATATTAATTACTGTTATCAAAATTTATAAATATCTTAATATTTATTAGAATTTATAAAGTTCAGTTCAAAGTTACAAAGAGATCATTCGCTTGTTGATTTTTTATGATGTCAAGGTAAATAATCTTTAGTTTTTTAGTACTTTGATAAACGTGTATTCAAAATATTCTAACTTTCTTTCCAAAATTTATGTCTTCTTTTAAAATTATGGTCATATTATGGGAAGTGCTCATGTCGTCGGAGAAACGCGCTCCCGTCGCCGGAAAAATGAGCTTCCATCATCGAAAAAGCGAGCTCCCAAGTAAGAACCGGCGAATCGAGGTTCTTAATGTGATTCGTTGACATTCTAGGAGTTTTTGGCTTCTAAGGGTATGACAGAGTAGCTTATGGCATTGGTTTGCTAAATCGACATACAAACAAATTGTATCATGGGTTCGAATCTCCTCCGACACGGAAGTGCCACCGGCGGACGAAATTACGCGAGAGAAATAACCACTTCTTGATGGTCGGAGGGGGTAGAGCTCATGACAAGAGAAGCAATTGAGGCAAACCTAGCTTCAGACGAGCTAGGACATCTCTTATTGGATTTCCTTTTCCAACTGGACTTTATTCCAAAGATGTGATCTTATCTTAGAGGTCGCTTACACTAAGTATACCATCAGCGAAAACTTTGCTTTATGATTCTAAGATAGAAATATGGAGGGAATGATTGGAATCTAAGGGTCTTAAAATTTCTAGGACTAAAACAAAGTATATGAAATGTAACTTCAGCCATAAGCCAAATAGAAATACGGGAGGAGTATGTATAGATGGGCAAGAGATACCTAGGAGTGATAGTTTTTGGTATTTAGAATAAATCATTCATCGTGATGGAGAGATTGAGAAGAATGTCGTGCACAGAATCAAAACATAATGGTTGAAATAGAGGAGTACTTCTGGAGTGCCTTATGATTGTAGGATCCCATTGAGAGGTTAAAAGAAAATTTATATAAGACACCTATAAAGCATAACGGATCCGTGTGATGGGCAATTAAGAAACATGTCCAAAAAAACTAACGTAATTGAAACAAGAATGCTAAGATGGACGGACAGCAATACATCAAAAGATTGGATAAGAAATGAATGTATTAATGGGAAGTTGGGGTGGTACCGACAAGGTGTGATAAGATAGTAATTAAATGAGACACTAGGACTAGGGGGGTAGGCCCAAAAGAACATGGATTGAAATCATAAATAAGGATATGATTTTTGTTGGTGTTAGAGAAGACGGCCCTCAACAGAGGTTGGTGGAAGAAAATGATTTCTGCAGCCAACCAAAACTTGGGATAAAGGCATTTTTGCTGTCGTTGTAATAGTTGGCTCGAATCTAGAAGTAAACATAACCATTTCAATATATCTCTGTGGCAGAAGATCTTGTGGCCATATTCTTGCACACTGTAAGACTGAGCAATTATGATAGCATAGATGCAGTAAACATATAAGGTATCAGTTGAAAAAAAAAAAATAGCTGAGCTAGAGTACTTTGCATTGATTGTTGTTTCCGCGTCAGTAGCATTTAGAGACTTTGGTTTAGATTATTTCATCGCCTCTTTACAAATCTACTTAATTTGTCTACGTACTCATTTAATTTTGGCTAGCCCCTCGATCTGCCCCCGCCCCCAACTATAAGTTGGCATAATGCTAGAAATGTTTGGAAAAATCAGCAAAATGATCGACCTCACACAGACAGACGTGTGGCTACAATGTGCAAAACCCTTTGGTGGAGCCTTCTTTTTAGAATATTGCACCATAGTCAACTTCAGCTAATGGGTAAATTCTACCTAATGATCTTGTTGTCGTATACATGGGCCGTAGCATAAGCTCATCGATAATGTAAGCTATTCAGTCATCATATGCAAACAATAAATTTACCTATACTATCAATGTCATACATAGTGATAACAGAAAAAGGAGAGAATTTCATACACTGTGAAGAAATGCCTTCCGTGCAATATCTGCAATAGTGAGCTGACTTTGGCTGCCATAAAGAAAAGAGTTACCATTATTGTTGCAAGCTGCTAAACACAGACATTGAAAAATAATTTTGTAACTGACTGTTAAACATTACATATGGTGGATAAGGAAATCCCCAAATAAATGATGCTCATCTAAGTAATATTGTAAACATGAGAACACAGAAAACAATCAAAATACCATGAAAAATGGGTACATTTATTGCTTAAAAATGTAGCAAGATTAATGCACACAAAGAAGGGGGAATATTAAGGCCTCATTTGGATGATCAGAGAATTCAGGAATTGATGAATGGCTAAATCTTATAAAAATAAGGGAGAGATGCAGACTTACCCTAACATTGCGGAATCAAGCTGTGAGTTGCACAATGAAACTACGAAAAAGCATAATTGAGCAAAGATTAAGATAAGATACTGGTACTGTTGAGTATCAAGTAGGTTTATGCCTGGGAGGCCAACGTCAAACTCCTCGCATCTAAAATAATATAATTATTTAACCCTCAATGCTCACCCAACTTCAAAGTTAATTATGGTGTAGTGGCCAACTCAAACTCCTGATATCTAAAATATATGCACAATGTTTCATTAAGAGGTTCCTTCGCACTCAGTCCAAGGGCTTTTATTAATTAATCAGGCCACTTGAAATTCTGCTTCATTGTCACTCAATTAATCAAATCAAGCAGTTGACTATTCATCCATTAGTTACCAGGCTCTATGCATCAGTCAACAATAAGATAATTACCCAACAACTATAACAACTTACCCTTTCAAATGATGTTCTTGCAACTGCGTCTGTAGTTGATGGTCTGCCAGAATTCCTGATGAACCTAAGGCTGAAAGTTTTTCTTTCAACACCGCAGCTGCAGGCCATCAGAAGTATTATAAAACATCAGTATGAAATATAGCAGCAAATTTTATATATTTTGCTTCGTTCACAGGGGAAGCATTGGTGGCCAACCATGCAAAAGGTATATGCAGAAACACAACGCAGCAGCCAAACATTCAAATTATGATCAAATGCATGTATTCGTCCCATGAAGAAGCACGTAGGTAAATATGAGAGAAGGAATACCACAGAAGACCAAATATCTCACAATGTTTTTAAAGCTCTTATAAAAGTATAAGATTTAACAGAGTTGAAACAATGACCCATGGCAGAAAGCCTTTTAACAAACTACACTATTGATAAGACAGATGGAATTTTAAAAATAAATCACATATAACTAACTTTGAAGTATGTTCACATGTGTCTGTTTGAGTGGAACTTTATATTTGCCTGTAGGTATTGTATGCCAACTTGTTGTAACCTGTAAGAAGAAAGTATTCGGCCACATAGTTCAGTTGTCCAGTTTTCACCTAATTTTTCTAATGATATTCGCACCAAAGATCCATTTCTAAAGATGATATACATACTAGCTTCTGCACTCTTTGAACTAGCATTTCTTCTCCTTGGGCATTTATTTCAGAAGGGAGATGGGTCGATAAAATGAAATAAAAACTAATAATAAATTATCAGATTTTCTGGAAATACATCCTAAAAGTAAACATTTGCATACGCTGCTTATTTCAAGAAGAAAGTATTCAACTTAGAGTGTTTATCATCTGTTTTTATGTAATATTTTTAATGCTGCTGACAGCAATCATCTCCATCTCTAAAGAGCAATAAGAGAAACAAATGTCTAGGAGAGGATATACTAGTTTTGACTCTTACCTTTCACCCAGTTAACACTTGGCCTAAATTACATAAACTACCTCCAATTTTCACTTCCTCTTCAAATAAAAATTGACTATATCAAGCTTGTAGTATTATGAGGCAGTTTGATTTCTTGAATATTATAGCTTACTAAAGTAATGTGACATACAAGAGGATCCTTCCATGTTGCAGAGGAGGATATTCAGAAGGGTTCATGATTATAAAGAATTATTGAAGGCGAATAAGGCTACACAAGGATGCATCAGAATAACTATATTGACTCAATATTCAAAACTCAAAGTAACAAGATTTTCACCTGTTGAGCCCCTTGCACTTTGAAGAACTGCAAAAAGTTGTTTCCTTCCTTCCCTTGTGTATGCAGCCCTGTTTTTCACATTCTCCCCGCCTGCCATATCCTGATTCATAGATAAGTCAGAGCTCCATGAGTCATTTAGTAGACTAAACCTTGAGCCTCAAACAAAGATTTTAAAGGTAATGCACACTTAACTGCAAACAATAATGCTGCTAAATTTAGTTTCGGGTGAACTGCCAAACTTTTAATCCGTGGCAGGGGATAAACAGCTTCCCCATCCTGAAGAGATAAAACTTGAGTGATGTCGATGCTTTCAATTGCTGCAAACAAGTTTCAAAGAACAATCTAGATAAGATAAATAAAAAAGAACACTATATAACTTTAAAGTTTAAACAAAAGATGAACTGATATACCAAAAAAAAGTATATCATGGTTGTAGTTCAAAGTAAAGTACCAGAACAAACTTAGAATCAGAAGGGAAAGAGCGGTAAGACTGTAAGAGACTACAATATAAATTGATTGATAAACAAACATTCAATAACAAAGATGTCACAAGGGCTGAACGTAGCTTTGGCAACTGACTGTCCTATGCTTGCAGATCTATATTTTTGTCATTCACAATTACAGCAATACACTCGCTTCTGGAACTTATAAAAGGTGATGCAGTATGAGATGTTTGTAAGCTATACAGTTTGGGATACTAGTGTGAGGTGATGTTATATGCTAAAATTGGAACTAGAAGCAGAAAACATGAAGAAGAAAGTCCTAAAGCAACTAAAAACCAAATGTGTGGAGTAAAATTTCGATGCTCTTCCAACTAACATGTGAATAACGTAGTTTTGTAGAGGCATCATACTTGCCCAGGTTCCCACTACACCCTAAGGACCGTGTTCGGGATACTGCCAACAAAACCGTAGCGGGTTCCCAATATGGATAACGAAAAGTGGCGTTCCCAGATATTTGGGTCTTACAAGATGAAGCTCAACAAAGATATCAACCAAACGACAATTTAAAAATAATAATAAATCAATTAATTGTCAAAATGAAGCATTCTCACAGATATACAAGGATATCTATTTTCTTTCCTTTTGTGTTATTTTTTTGATACTACTGTGCAGTATGTACAAGTTGATCTGTTGATGCAAAATAGGTCACACCAATATAGTGGTAAATAGCGAGAGAGCATTAGATAACATAGAGCCCACCTTGCCGCTCCATTATTGCTGTTCATAACACTCAACAAATGATAATTGACAATATTATTTTAGCAAGTTTATCAGGGATCTAACTGAAAGGCCTCGTTTGGTTCGCGGAAAAGAAAGGAAAGGAAATTGATTCTTTGATATTTCCTTTCCTTTGGGAAATTACAATTCCAATCAATTTTCTTTCCGATGTTTGGAAAATCAAAGAAAATTGGGAGGGAAAGTGAATCCTTTGGAAAATCAAAGAAAATTGGGAGGGATCTAACTGAAAGGCCTCGTTTGGTTCGCGGAAATGAAAGGAAAGGAAATTGATTCTTTGATATTTCCTTTCCTTTGGGAAATTACAATTCCAATCAATTTTCTTTCCGATGTTTGGAAAATCAAAGAAAATTGGGAGGGAAAGTGAATCCTTAGAGGGGGGAAATGAATCCTTGAGTTGGTGGGAGGAACCATTTCCCCCCTATTTTCCTTCCTCTTGGGAATCAAATTCCTTTCCTCCTCATTTCCTTTGGCATCCAAACAAAGGAAAGGAATCACTTTCCTTTCCCAAGGCTCCAATGACGCGAACCAAACGTGGCCAAATGAAAATCTCTCTTAACATTACCAAGTCCAGACGAAACTGCTAACCAAGCCCAAGTATTAGTTGGCTTGGCCAAACAGTTAGAATCATTTCCTCGCAAGGAAAATTATAGAAAAAGAAAATTACTAGAAAAGTTTTAAGGGGAAACATAAGTTATATCCTGTTCTTTGTCTTCTGTTTGGAGTACTTGAAAAGGTTATTCCTCCTTTTTTGTAGGAATTCTACTGGGAAGAAAGATATCATCACCTCCTTGGGAAAAGATGTTGGGATAATACCCAATAATTGTGCAAGGAAAAAAGTACAAAATCCAATTTCTAGAGCTTTTAGGCAATAAACAAGACAGTTTTCCAAATATTTTTCTATTGCTCTTACAGTGCGCCTTATGATCACAAGGTACCCTAGAAGTTGAAAAAGAAATAACAAGACAGCCGAGCATGCAAAGATGGATGAGTGACAATAGGTTGAAAGAAAGGATAAGAAATGAGAGTATGCATGAGAAGATGTAGGTAACGACAATGGAGGACAAGATGAGAAAATGGTATCAAGTGGTTTGGAGATGTACAGAGAATACCAATAAATGCCCCTCTTAGGAGCAATAATCTATTACTTAAAAGACCTGTTAGAAGTATCCAAGGTTCCTCATACCAGATACCGGATCCATATCGGGTTTTTTTTTTTTTGGGGGGGGGGGGGGGGGGGGGGGTGCCCTTAGGCACGGCCATACATAACATAGAAATCACACTTGGAAAGGGTGGACAATTAGCTAGAGCAGCTTTGGGGGGGGAGGGGTGTTCACCATACTGGAAACCAGATACCGGACAACCGAACATATCAAGAGATGACCTCATAATGGTATACGATAATAATTCACTTTGTATATGAGATGTATGAAAACTTTTCAGAGTATTAATACAAATGTAATATAATTAGTTTTTAGTGTAATCTAGAACAAGGCCCTATCAGCACATACCTATTCTAGTACACTAAACACTAACGAAACATACATATCGTAAAACAGTTTTTATGTACCCGGATTTAAACCAGCATGATCAAACTCATATCGACTTAGGCTGATATTCAATCAGTTGGCTGTTATATCAGCCAAATAGGCCGATATATCAGCCAGTTTAACTGGCTAGCACCGATATGTCCTGGCCAATTATTTTCATACCTAACAGTCATATTGTATAGGTACTTCAAAAATAGTATAATGGACAATATACCAGCCGGTATGAACGATATCCCGAACGAAGGAAGTACCGGTAGGCCTAAACAAACTTGGATTGAAATGGTAAAGTAGGATGTCATTTGTTAATGTTATAAGGACATGGCTCTTAATAGAATTGAATGCAACAAAAAGGATTCAAATAGCGGACTCCAAATTGTATTTGGACTATGTAGTGCCCTGCTCCGCTCAGTTCAACATGATGAATCGTTGGCAAAAATGTTGTTCAGACTTGGCTATGCAACGACTTGTTTGGAGTCTCGCTCGGTCGAGGTAATTCCTCGTTCAGGTGGGTGGCTTTGATGAACTCGTCTATGCCTTACCTTCACACTTAATAAATGGATGTCATGTTTGTTCTAAGTCAATAGGCTTGTTGCATGCTAATAAAAGAGTTGAACCCACATAATGAAGAGAATAATTTCATCGTGTATCACATTGTATAGAACACGGAATGATAACTGGATGCAATTGATAGTACTTCACATCGTGTATTCAAATTAGCACTCTGCCCTATCTATTTCACGGCTTACGTAAAGTAGAGTTTTCTTATGTTGTCCCACATACTATCGACTTAATGTCATAGTATATACGTTCTCACAGTTTCAATGTTTGTCATAGCATACACGTTTCCACAGTTTCAATGTTTATCATAGCATACACGCTCCCGCAGTTTTAATGCTTGTCATATAGAGTATAACATTGTTTGGGGTACTTCGTGGAATACTGTTTGTTCAATTTGGCAAGAGGACTATCAAATAGTTATTCCTGAGTTTAGATGAAAAAATATGAAAACATGAAAAATTCTCAGGACCGCTGATCGTCGAGACAGTCGTTGGTTCAGGAGCTGCATAGAGATGGAAAGTAGAGATGAGGAATGGTTTTAGAAGTATGGTAAGTTGAGTAGAGACTTGCATGGTCATTGGACAACTTGTTCCTCGAACGATCGTCGGGACACTGGGATCGATTCGACCTAGGGAGGAACTGGGTATTGTGCGTCCTTCAGCGGGGGTGCGACCGGTACTGAAGAGTGCGTCACAATACCGACTACGGGACCTTTGGTAGAGTTTAAGCCTCACACTCGAACTGATCTCGTACGCCATATGGTCCGCGGATTGCTTGTCATGCCAGAGACCCTCATATAGATTTAAGTTGGCGTGCTAGCGACAATCGGTGTGCAAGTCGTGAGTTGAGTAAGGAAAGGGATGCACGACACGCAATGTAACTATTGAGCCTAAGATTTAGCTTCAGCAGAGACACGTGCTTTGGCACAATATGTGACGGTATGGTTTAGTAGCTTGGCACTAGATTTCTACGTTATAAACTGTATTGCTGCGATGAACAGGAAAGGCTGGACGGTAAGTATAAGTTTAATGCTAGTGCATAACATGGTTACGATCTTGAGTCACAAGTAGGTTGTATTGGTATATGCCATGAAACTGATCATAAGGCAAGATAGAAAGACTACCTAATGTTGTGTGCACTCACTAAAATAACGTATTGGTTTTGTATGGGTGGACGAGAGGCATCCCCACCAGTGCATTTTTATGTACTGATACCCACCAGTTTGCTTGCAGGATGCAAGGAATAGCTCGTTCGGTACGGAGTTCGCTTGGACGCGTCAAGGCATGGAGTTCCTTAGCGATTCGAAACGTGTGTCCGCGGTAAAGTCTTCACCTATACGGAACATAATGTATAGAAATCACCTACTGTATTCTTCTTCAAGGTGTAAGCCTCAGGACATGATCTATTGTAATTGAGAGATGAGAGAGAGTTTGAGTGATTGTAATCTTCACCTCGCGCCCTTGTAATCTTCTATTCAATATCAATAAAGAGAACCGTTTTGTACCTATCATTGTGTTATTCAACTTTACGGCTTGGGACTTTTGTGCGACTCTGTCATTTAGCTGCTCAATCGGCCGTTTCGGTATTCGTCTTGTGCGAGCGCAACTTAGGCTCGTACGACATCACGTCCATGCGAGAATGATCGATTCTGAGGAACCTGGCCGTAACAGACTAGACGATGGCAATCATTTGTTTCTTAAATGGTAGAGATATTTTCTAATGCAACTTCTTATATTTCAAAATACTCCATTGATTTTAGTATAAATATAGGAGACAATGGAGCTTGTTATATCACAAAGGAGTATGTAAGTGATCGATGATAATGACACTCCTATGTTTAATTGACACCCCATGGAACCTCCATTAAAGATAGAAAAGAGTATATCATAAACAAATAGGATTACATATAACAAGGGACTTGTAGCAAAAGGGTCAGTGGGTTTCACTTGTTTGTTTTTAAAACCATTGTAGACAGATTATTAAACATTACATTCCTCAAGTAATCAATTATGATAGATAGGAACCCACCTTATAAACAGTAAAGGTTCAACATATGATATAAAATGATAGAAATCATTGGAAACAAGGAATCTAAACCAAACCAGTGGGCATAAATTGAAGAATGAGACACGATAATCAATCTTAGGAAATGAGTGAATAATACCTTCATAAAGAAATAATATTTATTTCATTACACCATATTATTAAGCTATAGAAGAAAGAGAGGACCTGCATTCTCGAAAAAAGCTGCTTGCATAGGCTGTTTATTTGGATTGATCATCACACGCGTCTTCCACACTTGAAGTGCACCATCCTTCGAAACAGTTAGCAGCAACCGTAACATAGGGAGCCATGCAATAGATGTTACCGGATGAGACCCAGCCTGTGTACTGATTTTAAAGTTTTCAAAGATCAAATGAGAACATTCCAAATAATCTCTCTCAATGCCAATGAAAGAAGAAAAAAAAATGATGGTCTGAAAAACAAATGAGAATAATGTGAAACTAAAAAAATCATTGGAGTAATGAAAGAAGAATTAGCCTCCATTAAAAGATTTTAAACAATGAAGAGGGATACCCAAGACTGTCAACTATAATATTTAGTGTACAAAACAACCATAGGACACGATTATATGGATGTAGACTTTCCACACTTCACTAAAATATATCTAAAATCTAAATGGAGAAAATCAGTTTGTGGGGGTTAGTCAATCGTGATTCGTGATTTCCAAATCATAGGATATGAAATTCAGTGTTAGCAATTGTCTGAATATGAAATGTGATTTCCAAATCTACACCTAGTCGTTTTCGATATGATAACCAAGAGGATCAAGGATTTTGAACCACATTTCCTTATTACATTCATTTTACACCAAAATTACAACATAAAATAGTAGGATTCTTATAACCACTCAGCCCCTGTTACCTTCACCCCCCTCCAGGATCATCCTCTTCCTTATTCACCTTCTTCTTCCAACCAACCACCGTCATCATCGTTGCCCCGTCATCGCTGCACCAGAGGTCACCACCTCCTATCACTGAACTAACCGCCTAGTTGTGCCATCTGGCATCGTCCTATCCACCGCCATCACCTCTCCGCCCCTTTTCATTCTCCTTCCTATCCTCCCCCTTTTCCCTTCACCTTCCTCTCCTCCCTATCATATTCCTCCGAACCCGACCCAGGAATATTAGGGTTTCTTATTCTAAACCCAAACCTACCGGCCGAAATTCATTTGGGTTCCATGATTTCTGTATGTAACATCCAAAAATATCTCAGATTTCATATTTTGTACCTGAACCCGAAATATATTCAGATTCTCTAAATGGATTTGAAACAATGAAGAGGAATACCCAAGACTGTCAACTATAATATTTAGTGTACAATATAACCATAGGACACGATTATATGGCTGTAGACTTTCCACACTTCACTAAAATATATATAAAATCTAAATGGAGAAAATCAGTTTATGGGGGTTAGTCAATCGTGATTCGTGACTTTCCAATCATAGGCTAAAGTTATGAAATCCAGTGCTAGCAATTGTGTGAATATAAAATGTGATTTCCAAATCTACACCTAGTCGATTTTGATATGATAACCAGGAGGATTAAGGATTTTTTTTTCCGTATTACATTCATTTTACACCAAAATTACAACCTAAAATAGTAGGATTCTTATAACCACTCAGCCCCTGTTACTTTCATCCCCCTCCAGGATCATCCTCTTCCTTCTTCACCTTCTTCTTCCAACCGACCACCGTCTTCACCGTTGTCCCGCCATCGCCGCACCAGATTTCACATTTTGTACCTGAACCCGACCCGAAATCTATTCAGATTCTCTTTGTAAGATGCAAACCTACCGGCCGAAGGGTTCCATGATTCCTGTCTGTAACATCCAAAAATATCTCAGATTTCACATTTTGTACCTGAACCCGACCCGAAATCCATTCAGATTCTCTTTGTAAGATGCAAACCTTACTTTTGCTTAAAAAATCAGATCCAGCTAACAGGTTAACCTTTACCGTTACCAAGCCTACTCCAGACCAAGCTCGAGACCCTTAATAATCTCTTGGATTGATGCTAACAGATTGATATTATGATAAGTTTGATAAAACAGATAATGTAGTAACATTATCTCAAATATAAATATATAAATCAAATATATTAATTTAAGCTTGTTATCATATAATTTAATTCATTGTTTTCGATATGTCGAATGAGTTTGTAACAAGAATGGTAATTTATCCCTAAACAACAACTTGGAGACACAGTATGGGTGAAGTTTCATAATCACACGCATACATTTTGCAATCGTTGTGTTCTATCTCAAATCATTGTGGTTCTGACTCTGACAATGAGTTTCTGAGCTCCTGGTTAACTTGAACCACCCCCCCCCCCCCCCCCCTTCCACACACACACACGCGCGCACATCCTTTAACAAGATTACGAGTCACTACGTGAAAGAGATTTAAGTACCAGAAAACAAAAAAGTATACCCTCCTAAATATTTTGCATCCACATTGTGCACAACAAAAAATGAAAGGCCACCATGGATATCTACACAATGCAATTTATGTTATAGCTAAGTATGCTTAGAGGTCTATTTCCAATACTTGTCAATGGGAACCTTTTGTATTTTTTGAGGCCTCATATTTTCTGATCTATAGAGACTTAGAGAGACATCTTACCAATTGAGCTTTCATTGGTCTACGAAACAAGTATACCAGTTGGTGTATTGTTGATTAAAGAGTTCAATCTGCTTTCCAACCTTGTAACTAAAAAAGTAGGTATTTAGAAAATAATTAGTCAGTCAATAAAGGTCATAAAGATTTTCGTCGAGTAAAACATAGCATGATTTCCTAAGAAGCAAGGGCACTCCAAAAATTGGTGTCGTCTGTGGCGTATCATATCGGACATGTATCTGGGACAACACAGACACCAAAATACACTAGGACACGCCAAAGATGATGCCGTGTGCATATCATTTGTGTGCTTCCTCGTACAACATAGATGATTTCTAATACAATAATAACAAGAAGAAAGCTTCATCCCATATTCCTTATTGACTGGTACATGATTTTTTTACTGTCTAATTATATTAAGGGCCATTTCCTTTGCTAGTGACAAGGATTGTTGAGTCTCTTTGCGCCTTGTCCAGATTCAGTTGGGTCTAGCCTTGGTCTTATTAACGCCCTCCATGAGAACTAGCACTCTCCACTGCACATGTTTGAGCTGTAATGTTACTGACGTCCGTGTAAAATTCATCAAAGACGCACATCCTTTAGGGTCTGCTTGGATTGAGGGTTAAGAGAGTTAAGTGAGGGAAAGTTAAGTGAGGGAACCATGCTTGGTTTGAGGGTAGGGGTTTAGTGTAATGCCCCGCTCCGCACGGCGCATTACGCTGAGACGTTGACTCAAAGAGTCGCGTTGACCGAATGAAATGTATCGATGTAAATCGATACGAGAGTTACGTTGTCCCGAACAATGCATCAAACTAAGTCGATGTGAAGAGTTGCATTGTCCCAAAGAAATGCATCAAGTTGAATCGATGCGAAGCGCTGCATTGCCCCGAAGGATAAGTGCGTTGAGTCAGCTCGAAGATTCTAAGAAATCGAATCTACCCAGGCGCAAGTCCAAATCGATGCAAGTATTGATTTTAGTTGGTTTCATGTGCAAGCTATCCGTTTACGCTGAAATATTAGAGGTCGACATTTTGCCTCATTCGCAACGGGTCCGCAAAACCAAAATCACCGCCTCGCAACGGACTGGGACTTGGATAAGGTAGGCCGGAATCGATCGAGTAGTTCAATGAAACAAGAAGTGCTCGAATGGCTAAGTCAGAAGATTTAGCCGTGCAACAAAGTTATGAAATCGAGCCGCATCGACTCGACAAACAACAAGACGTATCGGTTTAAGGTGGGAGGACTGACTCTTCTTTTTACTCCTTCATGCCTAAGTAAGAATGTATCATTGTATGCTAAGTTAACCTATCGACGCCACGGACGTGGTCCGATCGGAAGATAAATCATAGTGTGTGTCGAACACTAGTTAGAACAATTGAAATGAAACGTGCATCAAATGCACGAGTCGCTATGGAACATTGGATATCGCAAAGAAGAGCGCCTCGGTGCGCAAGCCACAAGAACATGGGATAACTGTATTCGGCGAGTGCCTTCGTGCACGAGCCATTCCGTGCCTTCGCGCACGAGTTAGAAAGGCTAGCACATTGAAAGACAATATAAACGAGTGCCCTAGTGCACGAGCCATGTACATTGAACACTAAGGCATAGAACATGGAAATACGGCTCCGATGCGTGTATCAAGTGCACGACGCGAAGGAAAAGATGATAAATGTGTCAAAACGTGCGTACGTGCACGAAATCATAAAAGATGGCTTCGTTGCGAAAGAGTACAGTTGTGGCATGAATGTGACGGAAATGTCAGATATGACATGATGCCTCGAAAATGTTCAGGACCTTTGGATCGTTCGGTTGACGAACATTGAGTTGAGGCATGATGCCATTGAACATTGAAACGAAGTATGAAATATGAGAACATAGAAAGTTAATGGAAGAAATACGAGATGATAAAGTCTGAATCTCGGACTTAAGACTATGTTTGGTTGTTTGAATAATAGTGCATTACATGGTCGAATGGACTTGAGAAAATTAAGATAATCTCCCGTGCACGGGAATGTTCCCTTCGAACGGGTGCGCCGGGGCACCGGGACCGTTCGGCCTAGGAGGGATATAATATTTGAGGGACGCACATCTGTAAGACGACTAGCAACCGGTTATAGATGTGAAAAGCCGCAAAAGATGGTATGCATATGGTATGTCTTCGGTTGTTTGGGATAGCAACCCAACCCGTGAAGCGCGGGCTACCCAATTTGAGAAAGATAAAAAAGAAAAGAAAGAAAAGAAAAGAGAAACCTTTAGTCCATTCTGATGCGGATACGCCAACGACCTTCATATAGTTAAGAAACGATGGGTTGAAAGTGCAGGCACGTATGTGTCCTGCACACATAAATCCTGCATAGAGAGCACTTATAACATGACAGAAATGAAATGGGACGTATTCACCTTGCGTCGGTGCAAGGGCGAGTGCGTCTATGACTCTATGTTGGTAAGAAGTCGCGCCACGAAACAAACACGAGATTGCTTGCCTGCTTGCCTACTCAATTCAAATAACATGCTTGCCATGATAACATGCTTTACGGCTTTCAAATATGCCATGAAATCGACCCTAAGGAGAATATAGCAAGATCATAAGCTAAGTTGCATGATTGAACATAAATACTAAAATATCGGTTTAGAAATTTGGTCTTTTCATCAGTACATGCGAGGACGAACGTACTGATCCCCCACCAGCTTTCATGAAGGGTGCAGGGAATGGATTGCTCGCGGTGAAGCTTCGCTTGATCGCGCAGAGGCATGGAATGTCGTAGCGTTTGAAGCGTGCGATCGTATTGACGCTTGGACTTGCAACAGGATTGATGCGGCCGAGATATAGAAGACATGATGTATGGAACGGTGAAATCCTTTATGGGCAAGAGAGAACCTGAGTGTTGTAGCCAATCTGGCAAATTCAGTTGGGCTATTGAAAGCCTTTGTAATCTCAGTTCATTATGAATAAAGAGAATTGTTTTGTATACTCTGTTTTCTTCCGTTTGCTAATATCAAATTAAAGATAATCATTTTGAGACTTGTCATCTTGCCTTGCATGAGCGCAACTCCAGGCTCGTGCGGCATCACGCCCCCTGCAAGGACGATGATTCGGGTGATTCCTGGTCTTGACGTGACAAATTGGTATCAGAGCTCTAGGCTCAATTTCCTCAAGACGCTTGCTTTGTTTCAATTCCAAAGAGTTGTCCACCACCAATCGAATCACTCTTGACTCTACTCGATGCCGCACTAGATGTTCCATGCAATAAGTCTAATACAAATCGTGTAATTTTGCCGCATGTGTTTTGGAAATTACATGATGTTTGCTAAGAAAGTCACAAAAGGTTTATTGCATTAAGTGCAACGAGCCGTGAAATATTGTTGCTGCAAGTGCAACAAGTTGAAAATTGTGAAATGAGATGTTCGATGTTGCAATGCAACAAAGTTGAACGAGAGAAATAATAAGTTGCATGAAGTGTAACGAGTGAAATAAAATATTGTTGTATCAAATTGCAACGAGTTGAAATGTGAATGATGCGTGCAAGGATAATAAAAGGTGATATCGAATGTGTTGAACGGATTCGAGCATTGGCTTTGAATGTCACAGATAAATTCTTGCACGAGATGCAATGGTTATCGGAAATAAATCATTGCACAAAGTGCAACATATATCAGAAAGAAAAATGTTACATGTTGTGCAATACGTGTCGGAAGTAAAATCGTTGCACGTGGTGCAACGCGTGTCAAAGTAAAATCGCTGCACGGAGTGCAACCGATATCGAAAATGAATCGTTGCACGAGATGCAACGGAAGGAACTGAAATCATAAATCGATAGAACGAATCGTTCGGCAGCGCACCGAACTTGAACTTGTATTGGCGAATGTACACATTAGCCGAATTGTGTCGGATTTTGATTAATCAAAGTTACGATTGTGATCAAGCACGATCACTGCGGAAATCGTGAGTCGGAAGAGATTGTTGGTTCATGCCGAGTATGATGCGAGGGAAATGACTTGATTTCTGAGTGGTATATGCCATACCACGTATGCGATGGATGACTCGATTCTGAGTGGTATATGATATACCACTTGTGCGATGAGTTGCATCGATGCGTTGTGAGAATTGCGGAAAATTTGTCCGCAATGAACGGGAGTTTACCGAGACTCGATTGGAAATTTGTATGACGGCATGTTGATGCAAGTGTTCTTCGATAATTGGTTGGAACGATAGGGCGGGTACTCGTATCAATGAATGATACATCGGACGAAAATTTATAAGTCGGTCGAACGATCGAGACTAGCAAAACGATTATGGCTTGAAACAATAATCGGATCGACGGAAAAGGAAAACTTGAACTTACAAATGAGTCGCACGACTTGCGATCTCGATAGAAATGTTGGGCGAGGCGAATCGAAATCGAATCGCACGACTTGCGATCTCGATAAAAATGTTGGGCGAGACGAATTATAATCGGTTTGCACGATGTGCGACTTCGATAAAGAGTTGGTTGATGCGGATAAATAGTGCCTAAGAGATAGTTGGTTACGTTACGGCGAAACTCATTTGAGTACGACTAAAACACGCAAAAACTTAGAGGGCGTGATCGTATGACTCGAGAGTTCGATGTTGGATAATTGGTAACTCGGTTACGCGATCAAAGTATAGCGGTATGCGATGAAAACGGAAAATGAGTTGATGCGTACGACAAAGTTTGTAGTGAACTTGGATGTATGCAATACGAACTAAAGTCGACGTTGATGCGGATTCAAAGTTGACCCTTGTGTTGTCGAAATTGATACGACCTATCGGAATCGATACGCAAGGAAACGTAAGCACGATGTGAGAACACAAAACAGAGCGGACCTACGATATCGAGATTTTGGAATAGTAATACAAAAGTGTCGAACTGGTTGATCGTAAACTTTGTGATTGATCAGGACGAGACCGTAAAGTTATCGAGGATTGTTTCGATGTGTATAGCATCTCGGGTGTCGACCGTGAGTAGATAGACTCGAACTCAATACGAGTAGATACTTCGTGAATTACGGAATCATCGACGGGAGTGCATGACTTTACTCGGAGGATAGTTGTGCATCAGTTGCGCCGATAGAAATAGTTTTATCCGAAATTGGGTAGTCGCATAGAAATCGTCGGAACGTGATTTAGCTCCGAAATAATATAGCATGGTTCGTAGTAACTGTCCTTCGTTAATGATCCACAATTATCGAGCGTAGCTTCAGGACAGCTGACCCTAGAAGACTTGACCGCCAAATCAAATTGAATGTTGCAGACCGTAAGATGACCTATGCGATATCGCACATAAAATTGCATCGATAATAAATATAAGGTGATGCATGTTGATGATAAGTCTAGGCGATTTTGAGAATCGTGGTATGCACGAGCGCGAGTGGTAAGAGAATAATTTACGAGTTATGTCGTTAGATTTGGATTCACCTTGTAATTGAGATTGCGTGAATCGAATTTATATTCGATGTTGTGAGACGGATAAGTTGAAATTTTGGCTAGTGAATTCCTACTCGTTAGGAATCGAACATAAGATGCATCGTAGAGACTTTGAGTCAAAGCGATTGTTGCCTTGAGCACCGTCGCCTTGATGTAAACTTTTGTGTCGGATAGATTGTGGCATTTGTGCAATGTCAATTTAAAGTTGCGTCGGAAGAATTTAAGCACGGTGTCTAGGTAAGTAACCTAGCGGACGTAGTCCTGAATGTTGATGCATTTGCAAGTCAACAAAGGAAATCGTATCGAGATAAGTTGCATAGCCAGACTTCGGAAATAGTTGGGTGGCAACTTCGAACGCAAGGAATTGCGGAGGATCGTTGCGATCAGATGTGCGACGGCTCGATGCAACGTATAGGATTGATAGCCCATACGAAACATACGAAACGAGAAATGCGATTTTGAATCGCGCCGCGTGCAGTGACTTTGTTGAATGAATCACGTATGTATCGAATATACGTATGCGATAAAAATTTCGAGAACAGTTGCTAAAGATAAGTCCGATAGGGAGTACGAGATGGCAAGCATTAGGATTGAAAATTTGCCTGTTAGCTTTGTTCAAATTTGCTACCACTGGACTTGGTCGAAATACATATATCTTTGGGACGCCTTGAATATATGTACGGATCCAAATCGAGTTGTATACAAAATTCAAATCGAGCTGCAGGAAAGACTTTGGAATGTTAATGAAAAGCTTGCAAGATAGTGTGAAACTGAACAACATTGATGGGACGAGATCGTGAAACGATCTATAAAACACTTAATCGGAGTGTTGGTTTTGGTTCGAGGACGAACTTTGTTTTGAGTGATATATTCTGTAATGTCCCGCTCCGCACGGCGCATTACGCTGAGACGTTGACTCAAAGAATCGCGTTGACCGAATGAAATGTATCGATGCAAATCGATACGAGAGTTACGTTGTCCCGAGCAATGCATCAAACTAAGTCGATGCGAAGAGTTGCATTGTCCCAAAGAAATGCATCGAGTTGAATCGATGCGAAGCGCTGCATTGCCCCGAAGGATAAGTGCGTTGAGTCGGCTCGAAGATTCTAAAAAATCGAATCTACCCAGGCGCAAGTCTGAATCGATGCAAGTATTAATTTTAGTTGGTTTCATGTGCAGGTTATCCGTTTACGCTGAATGTTAGAGGTCGACATTTTGCCTCATTCGCAACGGGTCCGCAAAACCAAAATCACCGCCTCGCAACGAACTGGAGCTTGGACAAGGTAGGCCGGAATCGATCGAGTAGTTCAATGAAACAAGAAGTGCTCGATTGGCTAAGTCAGAAGATTTGGTCGTACAACAAAGTTATGAAATCGAGCCGCATCGGCTCGGCAAACAACAAGACGTATCGGTTTAAGGTGGGAGGACGGACTCTTCTTTTTACTCCATGCCTAAGTAAGAATGTATCATTGTATGCTAAGTTAACCTATCGACGCCAAGGGCGTGGTCCGATCGGAAGATAAATCATGGTGTGTGTCGAACACTAGTTAGAACAATTGAAATAAAACGTGCATCAAATGCACGAGTCGCTATGGAACATTGGATATCGCAAAGGCGAGCGCCTCGGTGCGCAAGCCACAAGAACATAGGATAACTGTATTCGGCGAGTGCCTTCGCGCACGAGTTAGAAAGGCTAGCACATTGAAAGACAATATAGGCGAGTGCCCTAGTGCACGAGCCATGTACATTGAACACTAAGGCATAGAACATGGAAATACGGCTCCGATGCGTGCATCGAGTGCACGACGCGAAGGAAAAGATAAATGTGTCAAAACGTGCGTACGTGCACGAGATCATAAAAGATGGCTTCGTTGCGAAAGAGTACAGTTGTGGTATGAATGTGATGGAACAATCAGATATGACATGATGCCTCCAAAATGTTCAGGACCTTTGGATCGTTCGGTTGACGAACATTGAGTTGAGGCATGATGCCATTGAACATTGAAAAGAAGTATAAAATGTGAGAACATAGAAAGTTAATGGAAGAAATACGAGATGATAAAGTCTGAGTCTCCGACTCAAGACTATGTTTGGTTGTTTGAATAATAGTGCGTTGCATGGTCGAATGGACTTGAAAAAATTAAGATAATCTCCCGTGCACGGAAATGTTTCCTTCGAACGGATGCGCCGGGGGCACCGGAACCGTTCGCCCTAGGAGGGATATAATCTTTGAGGGGCGCACATCTGTAAGACGACTAGCAACCGGTTATAGATGTGAAAAGCCGCAAAAAATGGTATGCATACGGTATGTCTTCGGTTGTTTGGGATAGCAACCCAACCCGTGAAGCGCCGGGCTACCCAATTTGAGAAAGATAAGAAAGAAAAGAAAGAAAGAAAAGAAAGAAACCTTTAGTCCATTTTGGCGCGGATACGCAACGACCTTCATATAGTTAAGGAATGATGGGTTGAAAGTGCAGGTACGTACGTGTCTTGCACACATAGATCCTGCATAGAGAGCACTTATAACATGACATGAAAGAAATGGGACGTATTCACCTTGCGTCGGTGCAAGGGCGAGTGCGTCTATGTTGGTAAGAAGTTGTGCCACGAAACAAACACGAGATTGCTTGCCTACTCAATTCGAATAACATGCTTGCCATGATAACATGCTTTACCGCTTTCAAATATGCCATGAAATCGACCCTAAGAAGAATATAGCAAGATCATAAGCTAAGTTGCATGATTGAACATAAATACTAAAATGTCGGTTTAGAAAGTCGGTCTTTTCATCAATACATGGGAGAACGAACGTACTGATTCCCCACCAGCTTTCATGCAGGGTGCAGGGAATGAATTGCTCGCGACGAAGCTTCGCTTGATCGCGCAGAGGCATGGAATGTCGTAGCATTTGAAGCGTGCGATCGTATTGACGCTCGGACTTGTAACAACATTGATGCGGCCGAGATATAGAAGGCATGATGTATGGAACGGTAAAATCCTTTGTGGGCAAGAGAGAACCTGAGTGTTGTAGCCAATCTGGCAAATTCAGTTGGGCTATTGAAAGCCTTTGTAATCTCAGTTCATTATCAATAAAGAGAATTGTTTCGTATACTTTATTTTCTTCCGTTTGCTAATATCAAATTAAAGATAACCATTTTGAGACTTGTCATCTTGCCTTGCACGAGCGCAACTCCAGGCTCGTGCGGCATCATACCCCCTGTGAGGACGATGATTCGGGTGATTTCGGGTAGGGGTGAGCATTTTACGGTTTGTAACCGAAAACCGAACCGAACCGGACCGAAATAAGGTTTCGGTTCGGTTTTTTTCTGATCGGTTCGGTTGTCGGTTTTAGGATATAAAAATTCGATTTTTCGGGTCGGTTTTCGAATTTGGACTTCGGTTACCGATCCGACCCGAAAACCGAACTTATATATTACATGTTTACCCTTCCCTCATATATATAAACCAAAAATTTTCTAACCCTAGCCAATTCACCTCTCTCTCCATAACCTCTCTGGCGGCTCTTGCTTCTCCCTGAGCTCTCCGCACATCCTCCATCTCGTGTCTCTCTCTCTCTTTCTCTTTCTCTCGTCTCTCCAAACCTCCCTCTCTCCACAGTCAACATCCTTCTTTCTCCTAGATCTACATAACTAGATCTTCTTTCTCCAAGATCTAAATATATTCCTCAAGAGCTAGATCTAAATTTTATGTAACATTTTTTCTTCCTCCTCTATTTTTTCTTCTACTTCAACAACTAGATCTAACTTTTTTTCTTTTCCTCCTTTTTTTTATCTAATTTTTATGTAACCTTTTTTTTTCTTCCTCCTTTATTTTTTGTGATCTCTTTTTTTTTCTTCCTCTATTTTTTGTGATCTAATTTTTATGAAGCTTTTGTTTTTCCTCCTTTAATTTTTCTGATCTAATTTTTATGTAACTTTTGTTTCTCCACTTTTATTTTTTCTGATCTAATTTCGTATGTAACTTTTTGTTTCTTCCTCTATTTTTTCTTCTTCTACTTCATCAACAACCAGATCTAATTTTTTTGTAACTTTTTTTTAATTCCTCTATATTTTATGATCTAATTTTTATGTAACTTTTTTTCTTCCTCCTTTATTTTTTCTGATTCTACTTCAACAACCAGATCTAACTTTTATGTTAAAAAAAATTTCTTCTTATTTGTTTTGTGAGTTTGATAAATCATAAGTTGGTTATCCCAAATGCTTCTGTTATCAAGTGTTGATCTAATATTGGTACTTGGATTTGTTTAACTAAATAAAACATTATTTTGCAGGTTTTAGACTTATTGCTATTGGGATTCGGTGAACTGATTATTGGTTTATCTTGAGCCAAACTAGAAAGGCATCACTAATGGAGCTTCTGCTACAACTTTTCATTATGCTTCATTGTAAAATTGTAACTCTTTTGTAATGTTTATACTGGTGCTGTAACTCTTATACTGGTGCTGTAACTCTTGTGTAACCTTACATAATGTGCACTTGTGTAATGCAGATTTAAGTTTTTGTTGGAGTAATTTTTTTTTCCGGAATGGTCAAGTCTTATATGTGCTGACCCATTTGTTGGAAGCACATTTTATTGTATATGACAAATGATAATATATATATATATATATATATATATATATATAATTGCAGGCCCACTGGTCCCATAACAGAACTTGGTTTTATTGTATGTGAAATGCATGTAAATCCAGGCCCACTCATCTAATAACCCATTAAATTTATTTAAGTAAACTGAACCGAACTTGGTTTTATTGTATGTGAAATGCATGTAAATGCAGGTCCCCTGGCCCAATAACCCATTAAATTTATTTAAGGCTTAATTGCACTTTGCTACCCTCAACTATTACCATTTTTCAACTTTGTACCCTAAACTATTTTTTGTAACAATTTGGTACCCAGATGTTATTTTGGACTAAAATGCCCCTAACCCTAACCCTCCCCCCCTGCACGCTCCGGCCGCCCCCCCTGCTCACTCCGGCGCCCCCCCCCCCCCCCTGCTAGCTCCCCCCCCCCCCCCCCGCCCCCCACCCCCCCCCCTGCTCACTCCGGCCGCCCGCCCGCCCCCGCCTCTCCCCTAGGCCGCGGCAGCACGGGAGGAGGGGGCTGGGGAGGGAGGGCGGGGCGGGAGGCGGGGCAGGGGGTGGCCGAAGGTAGCAGGGGGGGCGGAGCTAGCGGGGGGGGGGGGCCAGAGCTAGCAGGGGGGGTGGCCGGAGTGGGGAAGGGGGTGGAGGGAAGGAAGAGGGAAAGACATTTTCGGAATTTTTGAAAAATTAGGTATCAAGTTGAAAAAAAATAATAGTTGAGGTACCAATTTGTTACGAAAAAAAGTTTATGGTATCAAGTTGAAAAGGCGGAATAGTTGAGGGTAGCAAAGTGCAATTAAGCCTTTATTTAAATGTAGGCCCGGCCCATTAAACCGAACCGACCGAAAACCGAATCGGTTAATTTTCGGTTCGGTTTTTTTTGGTTTTGTATAACTCGGATCGGTTTTCGGTTTTGATAAAACCGGTTTTCGGTTAATTCGGTTTTGACCTAAACGGTTCGGTTTGAACCGAACCGAACCGTTGCTCACCCCTAATTTCGGGTCGGGGCGTGACATTCAGGAGGGAGGGTTATAAAGGGTTAAATGAGAGTTTATTTCACCCTCTTTTGTCCATTTTTTTAACCCCCCAAATAGGAGGATTAACGAGAGAGATTGAGAGATTTTGTTTAAAAAGTCATAAATACCCGTTATTTGTTTTAGGCTTAATTGCACTTTGCTACCCTCAACTATTCCGCCTTTTCAACTTGATACCATAAACTTTTTTTCGTAACAAATTGGTACCTCAACTACTATTTTTTTTCAACTTGATACCTAATTTTTCAAAAATTCCGAAAATGCCCTTCCCTCTTCCTTCCCTCCACCCCCTTCCCCACTCCGGCCACCCCCCCTGCTAGCTCTGGCCGCCCCACCCCCTCCCCCTGCTAGCTCCGCCCCCCCCCCCCGCTAGCTCCGGCCGCCCCCCCTGCTAGCTTCGGCCACCCCCTGCCCCGCCTCCCGCCCCGCCCTCCCTCCCCGGCCCCCCTCCTCCCGTGCTGCCGCGGCCTAGGGGAGAGGCGGGGGCGGGCGGGCGGCCGGAGCGAGCAGGGGGTGGGGGTGGGGGGCGGGGGGGGCGGAGCTAGCAGGGGGGGGGGGGGGGGGCGGAGTGAGAGGGGGGGCGACCGGAGCGTGCAGGGGGGGAGGGTTAGGGGTAGGGGCATTTTAGTCCAAAATAACATCTGGGTACCAAATTGTTACAAAAATAGTTTAGGGTACAAAGTTGAAAAATGGTAATAGTTGAGGGTAGCAAAGTGCAATTAAGCCTTTGTTTTATAAAATATCATGGTTTTTTTTCTCCATTTTTTCTTGTTTTCAACATGTTAATCCATAGCTTCCTAATTTGTGATGATATTTTGACAAGTTCTAATTAAAATTTCAATCAAATTTAATTTTATAACATATGTAATAAGGTTATTTTTGTAACTAATATATTTTTATTAATCCTCCTCTCACTCAAAACCTCAAACCAAGCAAGAGTTATTAAACACCCCCCACTTAACTCTCCCTCCAATCCAAACAAGATTCTATGTATTGACTCTACTCCCCCTCACTTAACTCCCCCTCATTTAACCCCACTTTAACTCTGTTTTTTTTTTCCGTCAATTTAAGCAGACCCTTAAGTTCTGGCAATTGGCATCTTTGGAAGATGCTGAAGAAAATCTGTTTAAGTTAAATCCAATTTACTTCGTTGGATTAATTTAGCAAGACATGTCATAAATTAAAATGACAGTGATTTGCACCCTTAATGAGCATTACTCTTATCTAACCCAAGGAAGAATGTAGAAACTATGGCAAAAGAGGTATGAGATAAAATCAGGTTGCATGGGCACGCCTTAAAGAGGATTCCTCCCAAGTAGTAACAGCTTAAACTTCATAAATCGTAAGGTAGGATTTCCAAACTGCAACAAGCCTTATAGGTTCTACTTCGAAAACTTCAGCACAGCTCAAAGGGGTGTGATATCACATCGGTGCAAGTCCATGTCCTATAATTTGGTCAATCTTCTCGTGGAGCCTTCTAATTTATAATTACGACCCTTCACATTTATATTTAAGAGTCATAAATGGCCCGTTTCATACGTAATACTTAGATAATGACTGTATTATGAGCATGTGTACGGATACTTATTATTCATTGCCGATATCTAGCAGATTGTTGTATGATCTAAACTTACATGGCTATATTGTTGAAGTTTATTTGTTGAGAATAAAAACAAGCACAAGCATATATAAAATTTAAATCCCTGGTTACTTTGATTTTGGTTTGACATTTCAGTGATTTCACATCTCTGTAGAGGGAGTATAAGATAAATTTGAAGGGAAAGTATAACATGGAAGATGTTGGCCATCTAGCATTTAGTTTCACTCAGAAGGTGTATGGATACATTACCTCAAATATACTACAGTCGGGAAGATGGCTAATTACAGTATGGATTGTGAATGATAATAGGAAAAGTGAGCCATTTTATCTGGTATGAAGTTAGCACACAGTAATATGGTATATGGATCTTTTATAATGGTGTGGCTGCATCGAAATCAGACTCTACTGGGTAATCACTAAAGGGTTAATACTCTTTCTATACTATGTAATTTATCATGGCCTTGTGTTATTTATTTGTACGCCCATCTGAATGATGCTCCGCCCGTATCATCTTCCTTAATTTTGTCATAGGCATTGGCTTAGGTGCCTAGGAAAGTATAAACTTCACTCTCTAGACGCAACAGGTTCCAGGCTAAAGCACCTGGACCCCTAGGATAGCATTGATGCAGCACTTGGGCCAGAATACTTAATTCTTAGATAGACACCTAATGTAAATTGACAAGTGAGAGACAACACCAGGCTTGTTAGATGATTGCAGAATCATGTGTTGATTGCAGCAGGTCTATACTTCACCACTATATCTAAATATAATGCAGATAAATATGAGCACTTTCAAGGTATGATGTTTATATATAACTTCTAAAAAAAATTGGTAACTATAAATCTAGCCACGTCCTCATCGCCTAACCACTTTCTCTACGAGTGTCATCGCTAAGGAATGCCTACATATATTGACAAATGTGACCTTTCACTTTGATTTGCCTTATGCAGTTACATACTACAAGAAAGAAAAAGCAAGTGTACGTTTCAACATTCTTCCTTCGAGGAGCAAGAAGATGCATTCATAGAAAAGAGGAGACTTACATTCCAATCATATTTGGTCTCTCAGTTGAAACATCCCAAGCCAAAAGGGTACCCCTTCTATCTCCCACAAATATCCACTCCAAAGTCGGATGAAAAGCAAAAGCACTGGCGCCAAGGAGCTTAATTGTATTATCCACTGAAGCCAAAAATAACTATCATGAATTCAGAATAAAGAAAAAGAATAAGCCATTTAAACTCCTATGTACAAAATAAGGTACAAGAACATACATTCTGGTAACAGAAAAGAACTATATAAATATGGAAATATGTATCACGTCTTACGTTGGAGAGTGTAGTGAACAGCATATGTCTGGATGTTATAAGCACGAATTAATCCATCAGCATAAGCTACATACTGAAACAGAACCGAAATAAATTAATGGTGACATAAGGCTAAATAATTTTTGCAGTGAGGCCTGTAATCAATAAAATAGCCAAAAAGTGTTCTGATTACATCAAGCATATTACCAAGACAGGAAAACGAGGATGGCAAGCAAGATTGACAATAGGCTTTTTAAGGTCTGTCTTTATTTTAGTTGGCGGTCTCCCTCCCTCAACAGTGCCAACCACTTCAAGTTATCCAAGAAAACTTTGTAAAGTCACTAGCATAACCAAATTAGAAGAATAACCAAGATAATGGAGTACAGCAAAAGTAAAACCTGTCACACTCATCCTCTTGTTAAAGCCAAAAAAGACAACAGGCTGAAGAGGCGTCAGTGCAAGATGGACCTCGGAATCCATGGAAATGCGTTCTGTCCTCTTTTCTGGTGAGTGTAAGACAAGGGTCTGCTCGGTGTCAAAATCACAGGATCGAATTGTACAGTCCTGGAATAAGGAAGAAAAGTTATGAAGAAATTAACCTTAGGTGCATTTAACTATTCAATTGTTGCGATAAATAAGAAAGACATCTACACAAAAGGAATATAGCATGGGTCCTCAACCAAAACCAACAAATGCTTTGATCTATGATATTTCTTGAGACTTACCTTGTGCCTACTTAGCATCAAAACTAACACACCATATAAGAGCGGAGATTTTGCAGTCTCAGCAAGGATATGATATCTTATCCCACCATCAATCCAAGTTAGATTAGTATACTAACCCATGCAATAGTTGCACGCATTACATCACAAGAACTACTGACCATACAGCACAATAGTTATAATGTTACAAGACAATGGAGATATTCTGGTTAAGACATGCTAGCATCCAAACTGCATTGCTAAAGTATTTTTCTGGAAAGTGGTGCATTATAATTCAACTCACCTCGAGAATAGAAATCACAGCATGCCCACTGATAGGACTATATGCCATGCGCACAACACGTGCACCAATGTCAATTGAAGAAATTTTGCTTCCAGTCAGCGCATCGAACTCTGTAAATAAAATACTTAATTACATCAGCAGCCCTTCCATAAAGTAAAGCCAGCCACAGTTATATTACAATAAAATCAGAGTAGATTGCATAGAGCATTTTGTAATTAGTTAAGACATTGCAGTTTCTTTTGGTAATGGCTCTGGTGATCAAGGTCAAGTACTTACTCATTTCTAAAAAAAAATGATCAGAATAGGTTTTCATGTCAAGTTAGAGTATGATCATTGTACTAATTAAGGTAAATGATCAGTGTTCTTTATTCTGCTAACCTAGATAGTCCCAAGCAAATAATAGTCATGCAGGTCTTCTCCTGCCAGAACAGTTTCAATAGCGACAAGTTGAAATTTGAAACAAGATACAGAAGTCATTCACTTTAAAACTATATCCCAAACAAATAAAGTAGGTTTTCAACTAAATTAACAAAGATACTCCTGCGCAGGCTAGACACAAGAATTAAAATTATGTGCCTCCATAATGTGGGGAAAAAAATGGGAAAAAAATAAAGCAATGTGGGATCGATATTATTTCTCTTTAGTTTCAATAATAAAGGACCAATCCTTATGTTCAATGAGTATTACTTACGCAGCTCATTGGAGTCTTTTTCATCACTCATCCACTACCCAACTACTAAAATGATAATAGATGAGGCACATCAGTGGTTTGGTAACCCCTTCCGCACCCTCTACCCTTGTATTGCATAAATCTAAACTGAGCCAAGCGACTGAAAATGGATGGGTATCACATGACATCTCGAGTTTATTCAAGGTAACGACATATAGTCATGCATTTGGATTTAATGCAATTGAGTCAAGTAGAGTCATTAGAATCATTATTTAGTGTTTGGATCAAGTTCTACACATTTTCTGGCTTTTATTAGATCTTGTTCAGCTTATGACTGATTTGTCAAGTTACATTATTAGACAGTCTTACGGTCATCATGGTTCAAACTGGCCCTAAATATGTGGTTTTTTAAGGCTGCCGAATGTGAAGAATGTAGATTTACTATCACTTTGCAAATTGCAATATCCTCTCTTACTTTTGAGGGTGTGGAATCCAAGACAAGGACTCAGGGAGGTGTGAAATCTTCCCCTCTGGTTGTCCTTTACCTTTTCATCCTCCATTTCTTCTTGAAACCCACCTCATGAAACCTTGTTTGACAAATCAGCATGCCTCTCCCGTCTGTCATACCCAAGAGCTCTAAACCCTGCATCCCTATTCTGGCACTGAATCTAACCTGTCCCGACCTTGAATTCTACTAACCTGAACCTGAAAACAAATCCTTCAATTAACCCTAATTATAAACCCCAACCTGTAAACCCAATTATTCATTACCGAATCAAAATAGAAAGCAGGAACATATTGATTATGTGCCACTTGGTTTGGTTAGATGGAGAGTCATCTCTGCTCATTGGAAGAAAGAGCATACAGTTATCTGCATCTGATATTCAAAACTTTAAACTAAAGTTTCTTAGCAACTTCCTGAGATCCACAGTAGTTTCGGAAATGGCTAACTTTCACTTTAATATCCTCAACTATCCCGAATTGCAACTTGCTTCCCTAAAATATTAATAGGCAACTTAATACCCTGAACTTTTAAGCTTTTGCAACTTATACCCTCCATTAGTCATCCATCACTTGATGGTCATGTGTTTTGTATGACTCACTAGTTATTGACATTTTTACCCTTTTAAAAAAGTACCATATCTTCTTTCTCTACCTGTACCAAATCCTAGACCTAGGTGTCGCCGCCAAACCCCCCTCCCCCCCCCCCCCCCCCCGGCCACCACCACCTCCTTTGCCTAGCTGCTACGGTCCCCGCCCCCCTCGTGTCCTCCCTCCCATGCTGCTACCAACCCCCCCCCCCCTCGCCATAGCCCCTTGTAGAGCTTCCATTGTCACCCCCGTGAGAACAGGAGCATTAGCAGTGGTGGAGGGTGGCATGAGGGGGCGACAACGACATAGAAGGGGTACGACTAGGAATAGGTTTGGGTTGGGAAGATAACATTGACTTTTTATGTCCACAATTAACGTAGGGAGTGTAGCAAGTTTCAAATTTGTTAAAATTCAGGGTACTCAAGTGCAATTTAGATAGTTTAGTGTAGCAACTTGTTAGTTTTGAAACTTTAAGGTGGTAAGTTGCAGTCGCATTTCAGGGAACTTGAGAGTATTAAACTGGAAATTAGCCTGTGATTACTGGAATCTATAGTCTTTTATATTAAGGATGCTGCTTCAATGAAATCCTATGTTGCCCCCACAAGACATAATGTGTAAAAGGTGCATATTTTAACATGCACTAATGTCTTTTGGGGCATATGTGTTGTGTCCAATACATGTCCGATTAATATAGGTACCTTGAGCCTTAGTTGCCTGTATTGATAAAATGTTGCACGGTCCTTGGATTTAGGCCACGTGTCCAAAGTTACTCGAGTATTCACTAAAGCCAGTACTTACAATTGCATCGAAGCTTGTCAACTGATAAGTTATAACATGATTAGCTTCAGTGGCATCTTTAACCGTGTGATTAATCTAACATCAACATCATTAGCGAACTCCTGACTTTTACCGAGACATCAAGGAAGAAATGGACCTTGTAGCAGCTCAAAAGTCAAATCATATATCCATATCATCCTTAGCCTCTATGAGATCAATAAAATTTAATTCCTTGAAAAACAATAAATATCCAGGAGCGGTTTCTATCAGATAAACATAAAAGCTATAACAAATGAAAACAACGAGCATGGTGCCAGTCCTCCCACCCTGATAGTGTAATCATCACATGAAGTGATGAAGAAATCTATAAAAAGATTGAATGCGACAACAAAGACTTCAACCCAAAAATTTTGGTCGGCTTTTACTTTTTGATCTGACAATGTTTTAAGTTGGCTGTTGGCTACCTAACTCATCCCTCCTCATCTAGGCTTGGGACAGAGTGAAAATATAAGGCATTAAGCATATCAAAGAGCAATTCTATATACGTATAATTTTCACACCTGCCCCACTCTAGCGCCTTTGATTGATCAACAAAATCACTCAACTTGCCACTGTGAACAAAATATCCAAGAAAATGCTGAATCTCCATAGTCAGCTCAAATTTCATGCCCAATGATGGGAGCCAGCAGGCAGCCATCTGGCATTTGGTGTATTGGGACCTAGAAATATTCTGTGATGAACGTACAGGAAAACCTTGTTTGGATTTGCCCAAGATCTTTGGAATCCATTTATTTAGGAGTAGCTTGTTTTGGCTTTGGCGCATTTCACCTAACAGGTTTTATATAGTCCTGGAATATGGGTATCCGATCCTTATGGACGGTCCATAAATAATTCATTTCCAGCAACACTTACGAAGCTTGGACACACATCAATGTCATGACTTGCTATGTATGTTTCTTGTTGTATTTGTGTCCGTGCAAAATAGAGCAACGCTAAGACTACTCCTGTTGCCTAATTAGTCATCAATTTTGGCAGCGGAACGATCGATAGTTTCTCTCGGAAATATCCACCGCGAGTACCCCCTCTAACCTTGAATCCAACCACCAAATCTCATCAAACTTCCTCACCAACGCCAAAATCCCGCTATCACGACGAACTCTAGTCCAGATCAGCTCGGACTATCACAAAATTTAGCTCTCGTACCACATCCGCATCATTTTACCCATACGGAACCCAATAGAACTCACTCAATTCGACTAATTCTTAGCATGTTCTCGATCAAACTAGTAAATTGGAGGAAACGGAGGACTGACCGATGATGTAGTCGCCAACGGCGACGGCGACGATGGCCTGGTTGGGATGGAAGGTGGCGGCGTGGGGCTGGAGGGGCTTCCCGCCGGGGCCGACGTGGCGGAGGTCCAGGTGCTGGATCGTCGACCACTCCATCATCTCCGCTCCGATCTCGAGGTCTCCTCCTTCTTCTTCTCCGACGAGGTTCTTGATTCGAAACCCTAACCTAGACCGATCGACCCGGAACGATGGGATCTATCGTCTGTTGGAGAGAGATCTGGAGTCGATTTTTTCTTTCTTTCTTCTTTGTTCGATCTATTTGGTAGAAGAAATGGTCCGAGTCGAGTTAACATCTTCTGGTTTACCAACAACCCGTTAATTCGATCCGACAATAACAAATATTTCAGGTTCGGGTTCGGATGTTTTAGATCCAAGAAGACTCGTCTATTATAAAAACTAGTAATTAC
The DNA here is from genome assembly GCA_029216955.1 of Iris pallida. Taxonomy (NCBI): domain Eukaryota; kingdom Viridiplantae; phylum Streptophyta; class Magnoliopsida; order Asparagales; family Iridaceae; genus Iris; species Iris pallida. The sequence continues at coordinate 3,231,367 of JANAVB010033416.1, forward strand.
AAGTACATTACAAGCTCGTAAAAAAATATTAAAATTTTTTAAATATAAAATTATTATAAATTCTATTATTTCTATGAATTAAATTCAGTCAACCAAAGAGAATCTCTTTCACCTTAATCATTTAAATTATAATTATTTAGTTATAAGTAAATCATATTAGGCAGTTTAAAAAAGTAGTTAATTTTTAAAAAAGTTAATGAAAATTTTACAAATGATTTACACGGCTCAATTTTGATTTGTAAATATTTGCACTTTTACACAAAAATTGAAGTTTTCACACTACATTAGCGGGACATATGATTGCCACATGTCTCACAATCAAACAAAACTCTTATAAATAACATCAAATTCATGAACATGTATCAGACATATGTAGTCGATGATGTAGTTTTTAGACTCCCCATCTCTACTACTGTAAAGTGGTTTCAAAATGGTTCAAAAATGAGCCGTATAAATTATATATATATATATATATATATATATATATATATATATATATATATATATATATATATAGGAGCAGATCAAAAGTCCCCCTTAGAAAATTTTATATTAACATTAATATTAACATTAAATTACGGATGAGAGTGAGGGAGTTTTTAGGGGGTTTTCTAAGGGGGGCTTTTGATCCGCTCCCTATATATATATATATATATATATATATATATATATATATATATATATATATATATATATATATATATACACCTTAACTATCGTAGTTAAAAAAGTCAAAATAAACCATAAAAAACACTAATAGCTTAACTATCTGATACGTACTTACACATATATCTATAATAAATTTTAATTAATATATAAACATGATATCTATAATTAATTATAATTAAAATATAAACATATATATAACAAATATTAATTTAGTATATTTAAATATTTAAACCATTTTAAAATCTTGTCACGTCCCAGAACCAGAATACCGGAGAGCGGGGGGAGTGACTCAGCCAGCTACGTATTACGGGTAGATGAATACCGTATAATACGATCAATGCTGTCTAAAAGACGCGGGGGTGCATGCTACATGAAAGTCTTACTAGGGTAACTCAACATCTATTGTCTCAATCATTCAAACAAGGAACAGCAATAGAGAACATGTAAGATAGAGCAGTAAGGCGTCCCAAACGCTCAATCAAAATGTTCTTGAGATCTGACTTTACAAAACATAGTCAGCTGATGTAGCAAAGCATACACAATTGTTATCAGCTGCAGTCTGACTTGGTTACAATTATGCAAAAGTAAGTACAAGACAATCCGACTAACATGTCGGTGCCAAACGGTAAAGTATAAAGTATGTAACAAAACGAGTGGAGAAGTAAGGAACCCACTCGAGTCCTCTTGCGATCATTCCTCTAGTATTGATCATCTTGGAGGTAGAAGTAAGCTGGGTCCTCGGGAACTGGCTCTAAATCTGGCCATGCAAAACCAGAGAGGTTAGACCTCTAATAGCAAGTACCACAAGGAAGCACGACATGAGAACTAAAACCAGTGATAAGAAAATATGATAAATAGATCTCTGCTAGTGTAGCTTCCCTTCCCGGAATTTTGGAATATTCTTATTTATTTATTTATTTATTTGATTTAAATGGTAATTTTAGATTTTGTAAATAATTATTTAATTAATTATTACGGTAGATGACTTTAGCCATAGTGAAGTTTTTGAGTACAAGATGACTAGAAATCATGACACGGATAGTGCAGCGCCGTGCTTTGACTAGTGTTTAGCCATGGTAGGGGAATGCCGAGCCATAGGAGTGTCCTAACTAGGAAAATCAGGCCAAGTTGCGAGTTAATCCCTATAAATGACTTAATTAGATTATTTATTTAATGACTTGTAAAAGACCCGGTTGTGTCGATCTAGCTCGGACTAGACCCGAACCGAAACCGAGCCCATGTAATCCTGTAGTGAGGCCAAAGACGTCCATGCAGACGCACATATTGCATTTGTTAAATTTTGATTGTCCAAATAGACATTTCATATATAAAGGATTTAGATATATATATATATATATATATATATATATATATATATATATATATATATATATATATAAATATAAATATAATATATATTTTATTGGTATTAAATTGATATTCTATTTTAGAAGTGGGATGAAGACCATACTTGGCTATCCTTGTGCAGTTGGCGATATTTAGGCTATACCCGCAATTTCAATACATCTAGCATTGAATTATTGTATTTTGTTCCCCTATATTTAGTTATTAATATAGTCGTGATAATTGATATGTATATATACGCATATAATTATCATTGGTTAATTCTATTTTGGATAATAAATATGTTATTATAATATGTGTACATATTGTTTATAATAACTCTATATATTAGGAAGATGCAATATTATGGTATCATAAGGATATGTATATATATATATATATATATATATATATATATATATATATATATATATATATATATATATATATATATATATATATATATATATATATATATATATATATATATCTAATCATATAGGATTATAAATATATATTTGGGATTTATTAATGTATATGTATACATGTTATATTAATGTGTATAGACATATAAATATATCAATATATTTGATTAGGCATATAAAAATATTTAGGATTTATTAACGTATATACCTGTTATATATATAGGCATGTATGGTCACATGATTATATATATACACACTTATATATATATATATATATATATATATATATATATATATATATATATATATATATATATATATATATACCTAGGTATATACAAATATATATATGTATATGGCAAATAGGAAATAGAAAGAAAGAAAAGCAATAACAAACCCAACAATTCTCCCAAGTCCCCACAGGACCCGAGCTAAGCTGCTCCCCAACCAAGTGTAATTCCCATCAGCTAGCAACAGGCCGACCCCTATTGGACCCAACCTCAGCTGTGAGAAACTCACCCTAAGCCGAGCGACACCCCTACAGTTCGGGTGGATATATATATATACGCGAGTATATATCGAGATCGAGCAAAACCCTAAACGAACCATAGCGCAGCCATCCCCCACGCCGGGGCGGCCACCCAGCGCAGCAGCACCGCCGCGCGCGGCCTGTGCCGCCGGCCAGGGAACCGCGCGCGCGCACAAGCGGGACTCGGCAGCAACAACAATGAAGGTGCCGAGTTCGCGATCCTTTTCCCGCCTCCTCGCTCCACGATTTCTCGAGCCGTTTTTGCGGGTATGCTCCCAACTTATACAAGATTACTTCCCTTCAAGTAGATCGATTTTATATGCGTTATATTGGTCGAGAAATCGAACCAAAGTTCGACGAAAATCTGTCCCAAACAGGACAGAAGAACCAGTCCAAATACTCTAGTTTGCGGCCAGTTTTATCCCAAACCATGCATAATTTTGAAAAATCTATTTAAAGGGACTTTTAGTCAACATGTAGGGGATAAAAACCCTTCTGGTAGATTAATTTTTTATTTAGTTTACAGAGAGTTATTCAATTCTAAAGTTTCCTAAAAATCTGTTTTCAAAAACTAGAAAATTGATCCACACGACGTCCGTCCCGCCATTCCGGGCGACGTGGTCGTGCACCGAAGGTATCGAAAGCTGCGTAACAGCTTTGTGGTCGTGTGGGCTTTGACGGAATTCAAATTGGTCACGTGTGCGCGACGAATTCGACGCGTATCCGTCAAAATTCACCGTATCGTGCACTTTGCAAATTTCTCAATTACTTTATGCACGCTCGTCAGATCGAGATGAAACTTGCGCCAACAGAACCGTATCATTTTTTTGGTCCTGTATGCCAAGTTTGGTCCAATTCTGAGACAGTTGAATCGAACGTCGTTTTGCGGGCCCCACGGTCCTACTCAACGGGCGATTTTGTGCACGGCCCGCCGGAATCCAACTATGGACATACGGTTGGGTTCGTATCGTAAAACTGGATCCGTAGACATATAGTTTGATGACTTTAGAGACTGTTGACTCTGGCACACTTTTCGGTGCAAAGCGGGTCCAACGGCGGACATCATTTTTGCCCGAAATTATCGTTTTGCCCCTGTATCCAGAATTGGACTTAAGGACAGACAATCCTAGCTAATTTGACTATTCTGAGATCATTGGTATTGTTTATTTCAGCTTCCGGGGACTGTTGTATGGGTTTTGACTATTGTAGATACTGAGTGGCTCAGATTATCGGTTTCACCAGCACAGGACCACAGGCGAGTACAGTTTATTGTCTGCATTTCGATATTGATTTTTACTATATTTCATTGATTGGCCATTGGTTATGTGATTATTTTTTATTACAAATTGTTGAGTCGGGAATGAGAAGTATCAAGGATGTGTGATCCGACCGTAGACCTCGTTTACTTTTATGCAGTAGATCTCGTAGACATTGTTTACTTTTATGCAGTAGATCTCGTAGACCTCGTTTACTTTTATACAGTAGATCTCGTAGACATTGTTTACTTTTATGCAGTAGATCTCGTAGACATTATTTACTTTTATGCAGTAGATCTCGTAGACCTCGTTTACTTTTATGCAGTAGATCTCGTAGACCTCGTTTACTTTTCTGTAAGTAGATCTCATAGACCGTGCGGTGTAGTATCCCAGACTGATCACATATCAAAGGTACTTCTAACAGTGGTGAAAGTATATGAGTCTATTTATTTACTATTGATTTTCTGTCTATTCTTACGGCTTTACTGTTTATTTTCAAAACTCATGATTGATGTCTAACCTTTGTTTTATAGTCATTTTCTTTATTTGAAATTGCATTCAGTGAATTGTGCTCGTTCCATTCCTGACTGGAAACCAACATTTTCAGGTTAGCCGCGGTTTCACTTAGCTTGGGGAGTGACGGGAATATTGCAGACAAAAGCCTAGAGACTAGAAAGATAGTTGAGTTGTAGTCATTCATTTATTTGTACAAGTTTAAATTTTTCTACAAATGTAAAACTTGTGATCTATGTAAATTAAATTAATTATGTGAAAGAGCATTATTTGTGATTTCGATCTTCATAGCCGTGACAGCGTCCTACCGCCGACACTGCGGCGTAGGCTGGCTTGGACACGTCTCGTATCCGTTTAAAAAAAAAAGGGTGCGGGTCGTGACAGCTAGCTACTGGGGTTCACCTAACATCACGATACTTCGAACCAACTTCTCAACCAAACAATGATAGAAGTTGGCCCGTCATGTCCTGACATTCTGATCATCTCAGTTAGTTAACAAAGTAGGCACAGTACACAAACAAGTCAACTTAAATGGCCATGCAACTACTACGGCTTGCTACTGTGAGTTCCAAGTTACCCTGGAAATATGCAATAAGGATTCCTCAGTTCTTACTATGTACAAGCAAGGCTAGTCTACCCAATCAATAAATTGCGCCAATCATGAATTAGACGAGTCCCAGCGGGACGCCCGTCATTAATATACAATAAATAATATAAGCAGATCCTGGTCCCCGTCCGTATGACAGATTTGCAGTATCTATGGGAACCAGCCGGCTTGTCGGGTACTAATAGTCCCTAAGAGGGCTGCCATGTAAGAACTCGGAAATCTATTCTCTCCATGCAATCATTATTTTATTTAACTTAGTAGCCTCTATGTTAAGTGAAATCCCATGTCGTGGATCATAATCATTCAGAATGAGTACTTTCGTACAAAGTATGATATGCACAAATCTACAACGATGTCCGTACGGTTAGGTTGTAGGTCTTACATAGCGTAATACAACAATCAACCTAGCCACGGAATAATTATGCCTTGACCATAAAGTTGTAAGCCCCCTGAATTTTTGGGATTTATTTTCGAATTTTCTAAATAATTTATTCTCGATAATTCTTTTTAATTGATTAATTTTGATCATTAAATGCTCTTTACCGTGACTTGAAATTCTAGAGCATCAGGGATGCCAGTCTCTGGAAACTTCCTTCTTGAAGTTTGTAGTAGACGAGATTATCTTCACATTGATATTTCGTATCCCACTCGAACTTGTTCCCTTGTACTCTTTTTGCTTCGCGCAAGTTTGGGTCAATTTAGACCATTTAATTATTAATTAAATTTTTACTCTTTTTCCTTGATCATCATATGCACGTTACCATGACTTTTAATTTAGGAGCACCAGACTAGTCTTTTCCTTGAAACCAACTTCTCGTGCATGATCTACTCGAGACACACTTCACCCATGACCTTCGTGTCCCACTCAGACACACCATCTTGTGCTTCGTTTGCTTCGCACAACTTTTGGGTCAATTTAGGCCAATTAATTATCTACCGTAATTTGTGACCTGACTTCCAATTTAATTTTGGGACCCGACATCGATCCAACCTAGCCGACCCCAAATATGGACATGGCCCACATGAAGTCTACTACCCGCATGATACTTGTGTCCCATTTATTTGAGCTCCCACATGCTACTTATTTACCCATGATTATAAACACCTATTTAAATTCGATTATTGCACCATGTCCGATTTTGACCCAACCCGGCTCGACCGAACCCAGTCCAAGCTTCATATTACCCTCTTTCATGACATCCACACTTTTCTTGCCCAAAAATAATATTAAATACCCTTTCTACCTATTTTTTATATTCGATGGAAAATTCTATTTATTAAAAATCCCTAGGAAATATCTAATCCTCATTTAACCCTAGCCATTGGTTTATCCTATTTAATCCTAGCCCTCCATCCCTATAGCAGTCAACAAAACACCCCCTAGCCTAGTGGCCGGCCCTAACATTTAGGGAATCCCCTTTTCTCTCTCTATTTCCTACTCTCATTAATTTCCCACACACAATAATTATAACTCACTCTCATTAATTTTTTCTCTTTCTAAAAAATTCCCATACATAACAGCTTTTTTCCTTCTCCACCTGAGCTCAGCCCACCCCATGGCCGACCTCACCTCCTCTCTTGCCGCGCCGCCACTACCCTGGCCGAGCACGGCCGAGCAACACCACCAGCCTCCACCTCATTCCCGAACCCCTCCTCTTTTTTTACATCATCCTCCCACACCACATCCAACCACCACCACATCCGATGCCACCACCTCCACTAGTTCGCCGTACCACCCGCCGCCCTTGCCACTCGTCGTGGCCGCACGCAGCTGCTGCAACTGCAGTAGCGAGCTACAGTCGGCCGGAGGCCACTAGCCACGCGCGTGCAGGCGCTGCCGCCGGCCGCCGCCGCCGTGGCCGCCCCCCTCCCTCCCGGTAGGCGAACACCAGTGACCCCCCTGGGTGCGTGATCTACCTCCCCGGTGCGACGTATAGGCGATTCGTGCATTTCACACGAATTCTCGCCGTGACGCGCGCGGAATCAAGTCCGATTGTGCACCCCGTTGCAGCAACTTCGTGCACGATTTCCAAGAAATTCGACCGTTGGATCGGTAATTTTTTTGCTCCATCACAATCTCGATATATCCATCTTCACTCTCCTAAATTTTCGTTCGTTAATTTTATCGTTTGATACATCAAAACCGGCCACCAAGTTGACCGTTTAAATTGTATAAATTTTGGACAGTTTCGCGGATCCAACTTCGTCGGCTTGTATCTCCTCCACCGCGGCTCCATTTGGCATGCTACTAGTTTCTGTGCACAGCTGGTATAACCCTCTTACTATCCCTCCAGTTTTGTTTCATTGTGAGCTTGTTTGATTGGTTGAATTCGACGCCAAAGTTGGCCGTCCGAATTCGTAATTTCCAACTTGTAAAATTTTATTTTTGAACACGGGACATCAGATTTCATTTTTGACACCACCAGTAGACTCGTGGCGTCGTTCTGGCATGTTTTCATATAAAATTTGTTAAATTTGGAGGACGTGAGCTATGGCACGTATTTCGGTGCAAAGCGGGCCCTATTGTCCGGGTCAACGGAACTTTTTTGATATCGGCTCATCGGAATCCAATTCCGGATACAACGTTGAGTTCGTATCGTCATTCTGGATTTGTTGACATATAATTTGCTAGGTTTTAGTGGACATTGGTTCCGACACGTATTTCGGTGCAAGTCGGATACCAATATCCGGGTCAACGGGTCATTTTGAGATCGGCTCATCGGAATCCAATTTCGGATATACCGTTGAGTTCGTATCATCATTCTGGACTTGTTGACATATAGTTTGCTGAGTTTTGAGAACATTGGCTTCGACACACATTTCTGTGCAAACCGGAATACCAATATTCTGGTCAACGGACCAAATTGAGATCAGGTCAACGGAATCCAATTCCGGATATACCGTTGGGTTTGTATCGTCATTCTGGTTTCGTGGATATATAATTTGTTATATTTTATAGACTTGTTTTCTTGCACGTTTTTTGGTGCAAAATGGCTCCGACACTGATACCGTTTTGACCCAAAATTATCTTTTTGCCCTTGTGTCCAAATTGGACCGATGGGTAAGCTATCCTAGCTAATTTGACCATTCTGGACACGTTGGCGATGTTTAATTCATCATCCGACAATGTTTGTAGATAGTTTCTCTATGTATCACCTTTTATTATAATTAATTCTTATAATGTGCGTATTTCGGGATTAGTACAACGGAACTAAGATCGGTCGATTCCAGTGATCTTACATCGCTGAAATTGGCAAGATGGATACGTTGATCACTATAATAAGATTATTAACTTTACCGTTGATCATCTGATCTCGATTTGCGTGTCGTAAGTTTCGACGTACGAATAACGAAGTACACTTTATATCTTTAATTCTTAGATTATAGTTGACCATGTTGACCAAGATATATGGTATCTTGGTTGGTAATGTTTAGGAATAGTATGCTTAGGCTAGTTTTGACCTCGGTTGACCAAGTTTGACTGCTTTGACCAAAAGTCAACTATCAGTCAACACTTGGCCTAGGAATGTCTAGAAGTTGACCAGTTGACCAAAAGTCAATTGTAAGTCAACCTTTGACCTAGTTCGACCTAGTTTGACTTGGTTTGACTTCTTGTGACCTAGTTTGACCTAGTGTGACTCAATGTGACCTAGTTTGACTTAGTTGGACTGAGATTGACCTAGATTACATAGTTTATACTATAGAATCAAGCCTAACACTGTTGAACACTAATTAGCTTATATATATATCTTATCTTTAGGTCCGTGGCATCACTCTGAGCATCGACACCATTTGATAGCTCAGGACCGCAGGCGAGTACATTCTCTGATAGTAGTTCCTTGTCTTGATATTTTCTGTATCCGATTCAGTTATAGTGTTTTACTTGATTCTCGGCACGATGGTACACGGACTAGTATATACCGGATTCCTGTCATGCGATGTCATTCTTGGATTTTCTTGGGATACTGGTACTTGCTCGATCTTGTTCTTGTACTTGTATTGATACCGATTCCTGAGAAGGAGTAACTACCTTCTTATGGAATCTCGTGCCATGACGTGCTATGTCCGGATCCGTATACTATTCGGGGAATGGGGAATTTTATAGATAGTGTGATCAATGCCCACCTTGAGTTACTACTTGTATCATAGATATACCCTCACCTCACGATGGGTATAGCCTGACCTGTGCTACTACTTGCTCCATAGCTTGCCATCCCGGCCGGGCCGAGTCCACGTACTTGTAGCCGGTCGGTTGGAAGCCTAATCTTGACCCATACCGATCACATTATGCTATAATATTCGAGGCATATTTTATATTTATTATATCAGTTACATATTATAGTTCAGCTTACTTTCCCTGCATGATTCACCTTGACATGATTTCCAGTTTATATATCATGTTTTACTTACAATCTTGATATATCATCTTGTATTCCATTATGATTGTCTCTTACAGCATTTGTCAGTACTATGAAACTGTTGTTAGTTTATGTACTCGTTCCCATCCTGACTGGATACGTTGATAATATTTTAGGAGTTGTTATACCATTATTGGTCTTCATGATGTTGCTAGCTGAGGTGGATCTCACTATCCTTCTATGTGAGTTGCCGGATAGTTATCCTTAGTTTGTCTTATTTTTCCTTCTTTATTTTTCTGTCTTATGATTCCTTTAGTAGTTTCTAGTTGTTCTTGTGCCCTAGTTATCTTTTCTGTCTTATCTTCTTTAGATGTTGGGTTGTGATTGAGCACATTTGTAGTTCATGGACCTTCTAGATGTAGTGTATATTTATTGGGTACTAGACAGCGTTCTACCGCCGATACTGCGGCGTAGGCTGGGCGTGGCCCACGTATTCGTATCCGTATATCCGAGTGCTGTTCGTGACAAAAGTACACATGCTGCTTTTGTAGAAAAATAAACTGAAGCCTGCACGTACCCATATACTAATGTTCGGGATCAGCCAGTCGATCGCAATAGTTCATAGTTAATATGAACATGTCTCATTCAATTCAATAAGACGACTAGCCAGTCTCTTAGTTCCAACTAGGAACGCATGATCAAACATTAGTCAATGTAACAATCATTATCAATTGTGACAAGGCATGAAGTCAGCCAGTATTCAGTATGGTCGAGTCTATAACTCTCAGGGTTTTGTTCTAGTCATACTGGGTATCCATAAACCAATCAGGACATATAGCACATTCTACACAACCATATGTATTAAAATATTAACATGTTAAAATTTTCGAGTTCATGCCAAAAGGCGTAAGGATATAATAGAATAATTATCATGCCAACATAAAGTGAATAAATTATAGAGCAATAGGAACACCAAGGTTAGATTACGCCAAGGCTGATCTATGCCATGACTAGTCTACGCCCAAGCTTTACACTAAGGCCACCGGTTCACGCCAAAGCTTTACGCTCAGGCAAAATATGCACGTAAAGCAAGTACGCGTAAAGAGTAACGTGGCGCGTAAAAACTCGTCTGCGTAAAAAGTGTTGGGCATAAAACTTGTCTTACGTCAAACTAAAAGAGTACGCGTAAAAGTGACATTACGCGTAAAATAGGGTATGCGTAAAAGTCAAGTTTACGCATGAATTTGTATGCGTAAAAAGTAACGTGTAAAAGAATAATATTACGCGCAAGAGAATTTTGCCAATCCAAGGAATACGCGTAAAAACTATAGTTATGCGTAAAGAACAGGGTTACGCGTAAAACATGGTATGCGTAAAAAAATAATATTATGCGTGAATTAATACGCGTAAAGAGTAAGGTTTTCGCACGAATGAGTATGCGTAAAAGTCATACGCCAAGCCAAGTCGACTTGCGTAAAACAGATTTACGCTGACACGAGTGATCGTGGGCGTAAAGCTCGATACTACGCGGACACGTAAAAACGTGAGCGTAAAGGGCTGATACTACGCGAGCACGTATAACGTATGCGTAAAACTCCTCTCGAACTCCAAATTCTATGGAACCTTCATTTCCAAGCAGACAATGGAACTTCCACGGGTCAGAATGGCGTATAACACAACCTCAACAATCTGGAACGAACAAAACTTGGAAATAAGGAAGTTTGATAGATCAAAACCAATGACATCCGAAAAATAGTAACTTCTAGATCTACTAAGATTGAGACTTCAAAATACAAAATACCAAGTTCTAAGCTATCTTAGAATCACGAGAGGAAGATAAATGAACTATGAAAATGGGTTCTCATGTGGAAGCAAGATGTACTTGCCTATGGGTTTGGTAGGTGGAGAGAGTTATGAGGAAGAAGAAGAGTGAATGAGAGAGAGAAGAAGTAATGAAGAGAGAGAAAGGGTTGGGGCTTAAATGGGGGTGGTGGTAGGTTGGTCGGTTCATGATGAACCATCTAAAATCAAAATAAACCAACCTGGCCGAACCCAAAAGCAAAGCTAAAGCAGAAAATAAAACACAGCAAAATAACTAGCGTAAAATTTAAAAGAATTTAAATACAGAACAATACATGATAAATATTAAATAAATATATTCAAGCAGTACACGTACTAAAATACGTATTCTAATAAAGGGAAGTGACATCTCTATCCTCCTTAGAAAAATTTCGTCCTCGAAATTTCAAATCCAAGCAGGATAGAAATATCAGAGCTAAACTAATCTAAGTACAGAATTTTTAAGGAGCAAGCAGCCATTTTGCAATACCAATAGCAAGTAATATATCTATGTTTATCTATCTATGACATTAAGTAGTTCTATCCATATGGTGACTAGCATGCGGAGTTAAGACAGTCAAGGTATACGGAAAGAAATATACCTTATGAGTCAAACAGGTGCGGATACCGTGATCGGATATCATCCTCACGTTCCCACGTTGACTCTCCTAAAGAATGATGACCCCAAGCAACACGGACAAGGCTTATTGTTCGGTTCTTGAGTACCTTCTCCCTTCGGTCCAAGATGGACACCGGCTGTTCCTCGTAAGACAGGTTGGTACCAACAACCAGCTCAGAATGATCGAGAATATGGCTTGGGTTCGATACATACCTACGCAACTGAGATACATGAAACACATAATGCACCTCTCGTAACGAAGGTGGAAGGGACAAACGATAAGCAACATCGCCTACCCTATCGAGAATAGCAAATGGGCCCACGTATCGCGGACTCAACTTCCCACGAACGCCAAATCTAATGACCCTACGAGTAGGTGAGATCCGCAAGAACACGTGGTCCCCAACAGAAAATTTTAGCGGCCTACGATGCTGGTCCGCCCAATGACGATGTCGATCTTGCGCAACTCGAAGTCGCTCTCTAATTTCCTTAACCACTTCAACTGTCTGAACAATCATTTCTGGGCCTAACATCTTCATTTCCCTAATATCATCCCATGCCAGTGGTGACCTGCACTTCTTATCATATAGTACTTCGAAGGGCGCCATCTGGATACTAGCTTGGTAACTGTTGTTGTACAAAAATTCGACTAGGTACAGGTGACTCTCCCAAGACCCTCCAAAATCTAGGGTACAAGCTCGCAACATATCTTCTAAAGTCTGAATTGTTCTTTCTGATTTTTCGTCCGTCTGTGGGTGGTAAGCCGTGCTAAACCTTAACTTGGTATCCAGGCTATGATGTAAACTTTTCCAGAAATGTGACGTAAAACGGGTATCTTTGTCTGACACAATACTGACAGGGACTCCATGCTGCCCGACTATCTGTTGCATATACAATTCTGCAAACTTTTCTGTGGATTGTCCTACTCTAAAAAGAAGAAAATGTGCCACTTTAGTAAGCCGATCCACTATCACCCAAATAGCATCATTACCATTTGGTGATCTCGGTAAACCGGTCACAAAGTCCATTGTGATATGCTTCCATTTTCATTCCGGAAGAGGAAGCGGTTGCAATAATCCAGTCGGCCTTTGTTGTTCTGCCTTCACTTGCTGATATATCAAGCAACAGGAAACGAATCTAGCTATCTCCCTCTTCATTCCGTTCTACCAGAAGTGCTGCTTGATATCTTGGTACATCTTGATCCCTCCATGGTATATAGAATACTGAGAACTATGGGCTTCTGCCATAACCTCATGTCTGATATCTCCACTTGGCACACATAGACGTGATCCAAACCTAAGTGTACCATCTTCATGAATCTTCAACTCCTTCCTCAGCCCTGACTAACATTCTGCCATAAGCTTCTGAATCCTTGGGTCATGTGCCTGAGCTGCCTTGATCCTGTCTACAAGTCAGATTGAACTCGTAGACTTGCCAGAATTCCTACATCACTAGGAAGTATGACTTCGACGCCCATCTCCTGAAGGTCTTCTAAGATATGTTTTTGTGTTGTCAACATAAATGTGCTGCCTCTCCTGCTAAGAGCGTCCGCTACCACATTTGCCTTGCCTGGATGATACTGAAGCTCCACGTCATAATCCTTGATCAACTCTAACCATCTTCTCTGCCTCATGTTCAATTCCTTCTGAGTAAAGATGTACTTCAGACTTTTGTGGTCTGTGTACATGTTCACTCGATCACCGTACAAGTAATGTCTCCATAGCTTCAAAGCAAATACTACTGCCGCCAACTCCAAGTCGTGAGTTGGATAATTCTTCTCGTGGTCTCGAAGTTGCCTAGATGCATATGCTATTACCTTCCCATGTTGCATGAGGACACACCCAAGTCCTTTCCCTGACGCATCACAATATACGGTAAAACCTTCTGGTCCAACCGGTAATGTAAGAATAGGTGTCGATATCAACTTCTGCTTCAAATTCTCAAATAACGCCTGGCATTTTGTCGACCAGACAAATGGCACATCCTTCCGTGTCAAGCGGGTCATGGGTGCTGAAAGTCTAGCAAAGTCTGATACGAACCTTCTGTAATATCCTGCCAATTCTAAGAAACTCCGTATATCTGCTACGGTCTTGGGTACTGGCCAACTCTCTACTGCTTCTACCTTCTTGGGATCTACTGCTACTCCAGCTCCTGATATGATGTGTCCCAAAAATAAAATGTGATCCGTCCAGAACTCACACTTACTGAGCTTGGCATACAACTGGTTCTCTCTCAGAACCTGTAACACTTTCCGGAGGTGGTCTTCATGCTCCTTTTCACTGGCAGAGTATATGAGAATGTCGTCGAGAAACACCACGATAATTGATCCAAGTATGGCATAAAGATGTGGTTCATCAAATCTATAAATATTGCTGGAGCATTAGTCAAACCAAATGGTATTACTAAGAATTCATAATGCCCATACTTCGACCTGAATACTGTCTTGGGAATATCCTCCTTCCGAACCCTCACTTGATGATATCCTGAACGAAGATCTATCTTGGAGAAAACCTTTGCGCTGCTCAACTGATCAAACAAGTCGTCGATCCTTGGTAGTGGGTACTTGTTCTTTACTGTTGCCGCATTGAGCTTCCTGTAGTCAATGCACAATCTAGATGACTCATCCTTCTTCCCTACATGTACCACTGGTGCTGCCCATGGTGATACGCTAGCTTGAATGAACTTCTTCTCCTTCAGTTCCTCTATGTGCTGATATACCTTGGCCTGCTCTGAATCCGCCATTCTGTAAACTCGATCTGATATCGGTTTAGTCCCAGGTGCCAATTCTATGCTGAACTCAACATCTCTAACCGGTGGTAGACCTAGAAGTTCTTCGAGAAATACATCTAGAAACTCTTCAACTACCTTCGAAACTTGAACTTCTTCCATTGCCGCTACTACTCATTGCTCTTGTTGAGTTGCCACTGATCTGACTAAGGTAAACCGCTTCATGCCTGGAATATCAAAAGATACACTCCCTCTACGATAATCTATTGTCGCATAACTGTCTTTCAGCCAGTCCATGCCTAAGATAACGTCGAAATTTCCAACAGAAAATTCTATCAACCTGGTGGGTAAAGAATGCCCGTAAACTACAACGCTACACACTAGAATAACTCTACTAACTCCAACGAGCCCATTACCAGTGAGTATATTTAACCTCCTTGGCAATGCCTCGAATTCTATTCCTAGTCGTGTCGTAAATTGTGCAGATATAAATGAGTGGGATGCTCCCGAATCAAACAATGCTACTGCGGGATATGAGCCGACGAGAATATTACCTGCCACAACATCTCCCGATGCCAATGCCTCCTCCAAAGCCAAGTTGAATGCCTGCCCTCGGCCTCCTTGTTGGTTTCCATGTTGTGGCCTAGCCTGGTGCTGCTGCTGGCCCCTGTCTTGGTGATGCTGGGGTGGTCTATGTTGCTGCATCGGCGGTCCCTGCTGCCGAAACATCTGAGCATGTGGCATCAACCGGCGTTGTGCCAGCAGCCTCACTGCTACTGCTGGTCCATGATACTGGCCTACTGTCACGCCCCAGTACCAGAATACGGGGACGGACGTAGGCCAGCTACTCCGTATAAGGTATAAAAATGTTGTACGGTGATCGTGGCTGTCAATCTTGTTGGGTATCCTAGCATGCAAGCAGTCTATGGCCTAAATATGATCTCATATCCACATGCAATAATCAATGAAATAACTACAAGAGAGATAATCATATGGGAAATAGGAAAATACACATGATAATCAGAAGTCTACAGTACATGACAATAATGTAGACGAATATACCTTCCTACAATTACTAGCATGGTCTGGAACTGAAGCACATCCTCCAAGTCAAATCTGGAAGATCCACAGGGTCGGTCACAGGCAATCTGGGAACAATCCAGGGTTGGTCAGGCCAACCGTAGCAAGTACCAAAAAGGAAGGCTCAAGGACGGGCGAAGAAAACCAGCATGATATAATATATGACAGGAATAACATGCATGAATAGCAGTAATGAGGGTAAAGGATCGTGTGGTACCAACGCACGATTTCAAAATATAAGACATGTCATGACCCGATACCCAAATTGTTGGGCCGGTGTAACGACCCGCTCCGTCCTAGCGGAACGCCGATTCAAACGGCAAGTGCAACGACTCGAATGAGCCGTCGACCCGAAGAGTTGCCATCGACCTGAAGAAGAATCGATGCAAGGCTTATATTGGTCCGTCGAGATGAATCCAGACTTAGACTTTCAAAGGCGCGCTCATAGTATCGCTCGACCGATGCGAACATCGCTAAGGTGGATGGCTCCGATGAACCCATCTTTGCTTAGTCTAGACACATAACAATACAGACATTATCACGAGAATCGCTAGGCGATAACACCGTACATGCTAATAAATGACTCAACGCACCTAGCTAAGCGAATAATCCCATCTTGTATGCTTGTATAGAATATGGAAAGGAACTTGGAAAATGTGAACTCTCGCATTGCGCTCCACGCTCGTGCTAAGGCACAAGCTTACGTTCAAGTCACTTTTGCGTTCAAATAATGAAACAATGAATGGTTTACAACAATAAAACGGGAAGACTATCAACATAGTTGTTTTTCATAAATAAATTCACTTTATTTATTGTGTTTCTGAGAAAATTACAACTGTAGGAATCCGATCTAGAAGACGATCGCTTTATCCCTTAGACGATGCGAAGAAGAAAAGCTCTCAAAAATGCAACAGCAATTTAGATATCTATGTATCTGTACAATGAATGAGAAAAGAACTCTATTTATAGAGTCAAAAATAATTGAAAAATATAACTGTCTTCACAACCTGTGCATAGTTGAAAATCATGCAGGATTTAACATACGTAAGGTTATGAGCAGTTACTGGATGTGGCCTGTAACTGTTGGACATATGGCAATCATGCATGAGTCGTGTGCAAGTTACAGGACACGCAGGTGAGAGATCGGTGGCATGGCTGCCACTGTCACGCCCCGATTCCGTCGAATCGATAGTCGTCCCCCGGGCGTGATGCCGTGCGAACCTAATTTGCGATCGCACAAGGCCAAGTCATAAGGTAATCCGAGACACGAGATCTAAGAGAGTACGCAGACAAATTGATACACACAATAAGTAAAGGAAACTTCGAATCTTTATTGATAATGAACATCTTTTTACAGACTCCGACACAAGACTCATTGCCGCGCGGGCTACAACATGACTCGATTACAAAAGAGTGCCGATGAGATAGCCGTTCCATACATTGCACACATCCCTCAATATACACAAGTACTCCATTGACCTGGATGGGAGGGACGCTGAGTCATTTTCTTTGGACTGTCGAGAGCCTTCAAAATGTGGAGTCGCTGAGAGATAGTCTTCGACGCACGGCCGAAGCTTCAAAAGTCACGAACGTCGCCTTGCTAGTTGGCGCGTCCTTCCTGGTTTGCGGGACCTGCAAGGAGCGAGGATCAGCACGATACACATGTACTGGCGAATGGCTAATTTAAATCCAAGCTCTGCATTTGATTCAAGAAATTTGTAAACATGTTAGCTAGCTAGTTCAATGATCTTTCTAACCATCCTGTTCGGTTTGCATGTTAACATGTTTTGAGGCAAGCATATGAAATTGTATAACATTGAGCAACTATCAAAATCATCCCGTGCCATGTGCGTTTGTTAAGCAGTGTAAAGGGTGTGGAGGCCACTGGCAATTTCAAGCCATCGCGGACATATAGCTGAGTTAGACGGCGACCCTTTCGCGTCGGGTAGCGAGCCCTGTGCGAAAGTTCCCGCATAACTCGCGCCGATGAAGGGCTGGCGCTTACTATACACTCGTTCCTCCCGGGCCGAATCGGTCCCTTGGCCTAGGTAACCGTTCGAGGAAACTACACCTTGTCGACAAGTTGTCCAATGACCGTTTTCCTTTGAACTTAGTTGTTTTGGTCATTTAGCCGTATCGTTGCGATAAACATTAATTGATTCATTCATTGGTTTGCATAGACCAAGTATAATTGCATAGGGAAGCATGTTTTCCATTTCCAAAACCGGCAGTTCGTTAACAAGTGTTTCATGAAGTATCGTGGCACGATTTCATTGATTCTACATTATTATGACAAGCACTTTATTTTACTCCACATATTGAGTTTTGAAGTAGAGGGACGGGGCGAAGGAGGTCAGCCACTCGCCTTAGGCTTGCTTCAAGCGAGCGACCGGTTGGCTGCGCTGTCGTCGTCTACGCGATCACCTGCAATCGCATAAGCAACTGATTAGAACACTGTGTATTTCAAGGAATTTCGATATGAATGCGAGCTCGAAAACGCGTCACGAAAACCCATCGAAAGCATTCACGAAAACGAAAGCCAAAGCCAATTCAAGTGCGGCATGAAAAACCAGAGCAACGGGAGGTCTCTCCCGACTCAGCCGCAGAGCCAATCCTCGAGGCGCAACCCGCTGAATATGGGACTTGGTTCCGAAGAAGCCATTCCATAACGTGGAATGGATCTTAATTCAACCGTTCCCGTTCAATCGACTCGGTCGATTCCGACCTATCGGTCCCGACCGCATCGATAGCGACAGTGTTCCTTTCTCGCGCACCCCGTGGACGGAGACGGGGCACGATGTAGGGACGGGGCACTACACCATAACCAACTAATAAAAAGTTTCGTCCTCGAAACTTAAAGATGGAACCTACCTCTACGAGAACAATGAAGGGAATTTATCCTTCATCTCCGATTCAAGCTCCCACGTCGACTCTTCGACCGAGTGGTTCTTCCAGAGGACGCGGACGAGAGGGATCGCTCGATTTCGCAGCAACTTATCCTTGCGTTCTAAGATTTGCACTGGTTCCTCGACGTAGGATAAGTCCGACTTTAGCTCCAGCTGGCCAAAATCTACCACGTGGCTAGGGTCGTGCACGTACTTCCGCAACTGAGAGACGTGGAAGACGTTGTGTACACCTTCAAGCGCCGGCGGTAGGGCGATTTTGTAGGCCACTGGCGCGACCCGTTCAAGTATTTCAAATGGCCCGACGAATCTCGGACTCAACTTTCCTTTCGCGCCGAACCGACTAACTCCCCGCATGGGCGACACTTTGAGAAATACGTGATCGCCTACTTGAAACTCGAGTGGTCGACGATGAATGTCCGCATAGCTTTTCTGGCGACTCTGTGCGGTCTTTAATCTTTCCCGAATGAGCTTGACCTTTTCCACAGTCTGTTCCACCAGCTCCGGGCCGAGTATCTGCCGTTCCCCGACTTCATCCCAGCAAATGGGCGATCTGCACTTCCGGCCGTACAAAGCTTCATACGGCGCCATTTGGATGCTGGATTGGTAGCTATTGTTGTATACAAATTCCGCCAGCGGTAGGTGGACGTCCCAACTTGATTTGAAGTCAATTGCGCAGAGCCGTAGCATGTCTTCGAGAATCTGGTTGACGCGCTCCGTTTGGCCGTCGGTCTGAGGATGGTAAGCTGAGCTGAACTGCAACTTGGTTCCCAGCGCCGACTGAAGGCTACTCCAGAATCGCGACATGAATCGTGAATCCCGATCAGAGACGATGGATACTGGAACTCCGTGCAGCCGAACTATCTCGTCAAGATAAATCTGCGCCAGGCGATCAACGCTCCAAGTAACTTTGATGGCGATAAAGTGCGCTGACTTGGTTAATCGATCGACGATGACCCAGATGGCGTCGTTCCCCCGTGGTGTCTTCGGCAGGCCAACAATAAAATCCATAGTGACATGATCCCATTTCCACTCGGGAATAGCGAGGTTCTGCATCTCCCCGCCCGGTCGCTGATGCTCAGCTTTCACCTGCTGACAGGCCATGCATTGCGACACGAAGAGCGCCACATCTCTCTTCATCCCGTGCCACCAAAAGGTCGTGCGGAGGTCCTTATACATCTTGGTACTGCCTGGATGCAAAGTGTATTTCGTATAGTGCGCCTCCGCCAGGATCTCCTTTCTGAGTTCTGAATCGTCTGGAACGCATAGCCTACCCTTCAAACGAAGCACGCCGGTTTTGTCTTCCGCAAAGTCGGTCGTCCTGCCTGTCGAAATTAGCTCTCGCACTTTCTTCAGGTATGAATCGTCCGCCTGAGCGGTCTTGATCTTATTCAGCAAGCTCGGCTCTAACTGCAACTTTGCCAACTGCACGTTCCGGAATCTGACTCGGAGCTCGATGCCCATCTCTTCTAGGTCGCGTAGCAGTCGAGGGTCGATGGATAACGAGGCAATGTACTTCCGACTCAAAGCGTCCGCCACAACATTTCCCTTTCCCGGCGTGTAGTCGATAGTCAAGTCGTAATCCTTGATTAGTTCCAGCCAACGCCTTTGCCGCAAATTCAGCTCCTTCTGCGTGAATAGATACTTGAGGCTCTTGTGATCGGTATAGATCGTGCACGCCACACCATAGAGATAGTGGCGCCACAATTTCAACGCAAACACAATCGCCGCTAACTCCAGGTCGTGCGTGGGATAATTCTTCTCGTGCGGCTTTAGCTGTCGGGAAGCAAAAGATATCACCTTGTTCCGTTGCATCAGCACACACCCCAAGCCCTGACCGGACGCGTCGCTGAATATCTGGAATCCCTCCGTCCCTTCTGGAAGTGCAAGTATCGGGGCCGAGACGAGCCTCTGCTTCAACTCTTGGAATGCAGCTTCACAGTCGTCTGACCATTCGAATGCGACTCCTTTCTGGGTGAGGCGAGTCAGAGGCGATGCGATCTTCGCGAAGTCTTTCACGAAGCGTCGGTAGTATCCAGCTAAGCCAAGGAAACTTCGAATCTCGCCGACGGACGCTGGCCGTTTCCAATCGACAACGGCTTCAACTTTCTTTGGGTCGACCGAAATGCCTTCAGCAGAAATGATGTGTCCGAGGAATGCGACGCTGCTAAGCCAGAATTCACATTTGCTTCGCTTCGCATACAGTTGATTTTCTCGAAGGGTCTGAAGCACGGTCCGCAGATGCTCAGTGTGTTGCTGCCGATTCTTCGAGTAGACGAGTATATCGTCGATAAAGACTACTACGAACTTATCGAGGAATGGGCGGAACACCCGATTCATTAAATCCATAAAAGCAGCAGGGGCGTTCGTTAGGCCGAACGGCATTACCAGGAACTCGTAATGGCCGTATCGAGTGCGGAAGGCAGACTTCGGCACATCGTCCGGCTTGATCTTGAGTTGATGGTAACCCGAACGCAGATCAATTTTAGAGAACACCGTGGCACCTTGGAGTTGATCAAACAGATCATCTATGCGGGGCAGGGGATATTTGTTCCGGACGGTGGCTTTATTCAGCTCGCGGTAGTCGATACAAAGACGCATAGAGCCGTCCTTCTTCTTGACAAACAGTACAGGCGCTCCCCACGGCGAGACGCTGGGTCGGATGAATCCCTTGTCGAGCAATTCCTGTAACTGCACCTTGAGTTCTTTAAGCTCAGCAGGGGCCATTCTGTACGGGGTCTTCGAGATCGGTCGAGTGTTGGGGAAGGTATCGATAGTGAACTCAATCTCTCGATCGGGCGGCATGCCGGGCAGCTCGTCCGGGAACACATCGGGGAATTCTGCCACAACGTCGGTCTGACCCGCGTTTGCACCATCCTGTCGTATGTCTCGAACGGAAGCTAGATAGCCTTCGCACCCGGAATACAGCATCCGTCGAGCAGATATTGCAGAGATCACCATGCAGGTCGGCGACGCCTCACCACACGAGTAGCAGAATTCAGGCACTCCCGGTATGCGGAATGTGACTTTCTTTTCAGCACAGTCTATGGTTGCGTTGCACGGACCAAGCCAATCCATCCCCAGAATGATATCGTAGTCCTTTATATTCAGAACTATCGCATCGAGACTGACCTTTTGACCACCTATACAGATGATTCCGCCTCCGCAGACTAAATTCGCAGCTAGTGGCATGCCCGACGGGATGTTAACAGTAAGCTCAAGACCGAGCGGTGTCAGGAGAAATTTGTGCTCGGCGGCAAAGTCCGCCGATATGAAACTATGCGTGGCACCTGAATCAAACAATACACGAGCAGGTTTATTATTGAATTAGAGTATACCTGTCACGACTGTGTCAGATGCGAACGCTTCGTCTCGGGTCATGGCGTAGACACGGCCCTGGGCATTAGGGCGACGGTCTTGGCCATTCTGTGGTGCGGTCGGTGGAGCCCGAGGTGCTTGGCCTCGGTTCTTCTTCGGGCAGTCGCGTACGGTATGGTCGGCTCGGCCGCACCCGAGGCACGTACCGTTCTTCAGTCGGCACTCGCTGATCAAGTGTCCCTCCTTGGCGCAGAAAGTACAGACCACTCGATCCTTCGTCTGGTTGCCGCCTCCGTTGCCACGATTTTGACGCTTATGTGCGTTGTTGCCTCCCGCATTACTATGGCGTTTGTTATTAAAGTGAACAGCGCCGGTAGTAATAGGAGGATACTCGGACTCCAGACGGATGGCGTGGTTGAGTGCCTCGCCCATGGTTTTGTATTCGGCCACCGAAACATGCGCACGGATGGTTGAACGCAGGCCCACTTCAAATCGTCGAGCTCGGCTGGCGGTGGTAGGTAGGAAGTCCCCAGCAAATTTGGCCAGTTTGTTGAATTTGGCCGCATATTGTCGTACCGTCATATTGCCCTGCTTTAACTGCATGAACTCATCTTCTTTCTCCTGTCGCACGGCTGCGGAAAGATATTCAGTCTCGAACGCCTTTTTGAATGTCGCCCATGAGATCGCCGCCGTCTCGTCTTCACGTCGAATTGCCCGCTTCTGCACAGCCCACCAATCGTGCACGTTCATTCGAAGTAGAAGTTGAGCACATGCGACTTTCTTTGAGTCCTCGACACCCAGAAGCTCGAACTTATCTTCCAGCTCCTCCAGCCAGTCGATCGCCACCGCGGGATCTTCTGTGCCGTTGAAGGAAGTGCGGCAGCTTTTCGTGAATTTTGACACGTCGAAGTTAGAACTTCTCGGTGCTGCAGGTGAGAGCACGGGCGCCTCCGGTTCGGCTTCGTTGGATCGAACCGCAGGCTGGGTCACGGCAGGTGTCATCGTTGAGTTGTTGTTGTTGCCGACGACCGACTGTACGATCTGCTGGAGGGTATTTAGCTGCTGCTGCTGCAGCTTGAATTGAGCCTCGAACCGATTTTCAAATTGAGCCTGACGAGCCTCCGCTTGCTGACGATGGAGCTCGTTTTGACGTTGCTGCATTTCAAGCATTTGCAGCATACGTTGCATCGGGTCGCCGGAAGATCCGGCTACAGTAGGCGTCATTCCCGTTGGGTTAACGGAATGCTCGGGCCTAGAAGCACTCGAGCCGCTCGAAGCGCTCGTCTCGTCTTCCGCCCGAGCTCCCGTAACTGCAGGGAAAAAGGAAGGCAACTCTCGTTAGTTTCAGAAAATGTCTTGGGTTCAGCGTATGGAACAACTCTTCTCATCGACACGAGGTCAACGGTCGGAGACTAGAATTCGACACGAGAGGCCAAGGACGTAAAGCCGTGCTCTGATACCATTATGTCACGCCCCGATTCCGTCGAATCGATAGTCGTCCCCCGGGCGTGATGCCGTACGAACCTAATTTGCGATCGCACAAGGCCAAGTCATAAGGTAATCCGAGACACGAGATCTAAAAGAGTACGCAGACAAATTGATACACACAATAAGTAAAGGAAACTTCGAATCTTTATTGATAATGAACATCTTTTTACAGACTCCGACACAAGACTCATTGCCGCGCGGGCTACAACATGACTCGATTACAAAAGAGTGCCGATGAGATAGCCGTTCCATACATTGCACACATCCCTCAATATACACAAGTACTCCATTGACCTGGATGGGAGGGACGCTGAGTCATTTTCTTTGGACTGTCGAGAGCCTTCAAAATGTGGAGTCGCTGAGAGATAGTCTTCGACGCACGGCCGAAGCTTCAAAAGTCACGAACGTCGCCTTGCTAGTTGGCGCGTCCTTCCTGGTTTGCGGGACCTGCAAGGAGCGAGGATCAGCACGATACACATGTACTGGCGAATGGCTAATTTAAATCCAAGCTCTGCATTTGATTCAAGAAATTTGTAAACATGTTAGCTAGCTAGTTCAATGATCTTTCTAACCATCCTGTTCGGTTTGCATGTTAACATGTTTTGAGGCAAGCATATGAAATTGTATAACATTGAGCAACTATCAAAATCATCCCGTGCCATGTGCGTTTGTTAAGCAGTGTAAAGGGTGTGGAGGCCACTGGCAATTTCAAGCCATCGCGGACATATAGCTGAGTTAGACGGCGACCCTTTCGCGTCGGGTAGCGAGCCCTGTGCGAAAGTTCCCGCATAACTCGCGCCGATGAAGGGCTGGCGCTTACTATACACTCGTTCCTCCCGGACCGAATCGGTCCCTTGGCCTAGGTAACCGTTCGAGGAAACTACACCTTGTCGACAAGTTGTCCAATGACCGTTTTCCTTTGAACTTAGTTGTTTTGGTCATTTAGCCGTATCGTTGCGATAAACATTAATTGATTCATTCATTGGTTTGCATAGACCAAGTATAATTGCATAGGGAAGCATGTTTTCCATTTCCAAAACCGGCAGTTCGTTAACAAGTGTTTCATGAAGTATCGTGGCACGATTTCATTGATTCTACATTATTATGACAAGCACTTTATTTTACTCCACATATTGAGTTTTGAAGTAGAGGGACGGGGCGAAGGAGGTCAGCCACTCGCCTTAGGCTTGCTTCAAGCGAGCGACCGGTTGGCTGCGCTGTCGTCGTCTACGCGATCACCTGCAATCGCATAAGCAACTGATTAGAACACTGTGTATTTCAAGGAATTTCGATATGAATGCGAGCTCGAAAACGCGTCACGAAAACCCATCGAAAGCATTCACGAAAACGAAAGCCAAAGCCAATTCAAGTGCGGCATGAAAAACCAGAGCAACGGGAGGTCTCTCCCGACTCAGCCGCAGAGCCAATCCTCGAGGCGCAACCCGCTGAATATGGGACTTGGTTCCGAAGAAGCCATTCCATAACGTGGAATGGATCTTAATTCAACCGTTCCCGTTCAATCGACTCGGTCGATTCCGACCTATCGGTCCCGACCGCATCGATAGCGACAGTGTTCCTTTCTCGCGCACCCCGTGGACGGAGACGGGGCACGATGTAGGGACGGGGCACTACAGCCACGTACTCCAATTTGATGAAATCTACGTAGACTTGGGTCTGAAAGCTTCAAAATCTATGCAGACTTGGGGCAGAAAGCTTCAGAATCCACGCAGACTTGGGGCAAAAAGCTTCAGAATCCACGCAGACTTGGGACAGAACTGCCAGCTGTCTTGATTCGACGTGCCTCGACTGACACAAAATCTTTGACATTGATTGCCTTTTGTCAGTTGCATTAAATGACAATAAGCTCTTTTGGTACGCCAACTTGATGAAGGCTGAGTCTTGTTGAAGAAGATTTCGAAAGTCACACAATAGTCGACTGTGATCTCTCGAGTTTCGTGCATACGTGGCATACGAGAAGACATTCTTTAACTGTCGTGCTGTCAGTCATAATGACACTCTGACAAATGATGAGCTGTCTCTGCATGTATTTGAGAAAACATTGTCTGTCTAGATCAACTCAGCGTGACTTTTAGACTTTGTCCTGATCAACTCAGTGTGACTTTTAGACTTTGTTCTGATCAACTCAGCGTGACTTTCATTTTTTAGGCCTACAAAACCCCCTTCAAAGTTTTCGAAAAATGATAAATTATTTCGAAATACTTTGAAATCGAGATGATAAAATGAATTTAGTCACGCTGAGATGACTTTAAAGAGAGATTTACTCCGAAATGATTGGACTGTTGGGATTCTGTGCAGTTAGGATCCCGTACAAAGCTCCTAAATCGAGGCAAATAATGATATTGTCGTTTGGAATTCTTCATGAGCCTACAAATAAGCCATAAACCACTTCTTTCATTCTTTACTTGCTTTTAGAGAGAGAGAATCCACAGAAGAGAAACTTCATCTCCTCCGACGAACTTCATCTTCTTCGACTTCTTCTTTCCCTTCTCAACAGCAATGGCTCCTAAGAAAGTCGATGCTCAAGCCAAGGGGAAAGCTCCTGCGACTTTTTCTCGTGCCACCACTGACAGACTCCCTCGACGAGAAGTCACGCATCCTCCTATGCAGCGTAAGTGATGGATGAGGATACGAACTTTTGAAGTCGACTTGATGAAGATGACTTCGATGAAGATGAACTTCACATAGAAATCTTAGGATCTTAAAACAAATAATGAACTTTAGAAATATATCCTCCCTTCTTAGGGCAAAGGATATTAACAAAGTATGCCCCCTCTTTAGGGTCGGCCATACTTCACATCTTCGTGTTTACGAAGCTCTGTGTTTCACACAAATGAGCATGGCTCTCATGACTCTGCCTGATTTTTCATGTATTGGCAGGGATGTCAATGTTTGAATTATTCACGCAGCTTTCATAACTCTGCATGATTTTTCATATGTTGGCAGAAATGTCCATGTTGAATTATTCACGCAGCTTTCATGACTCTGCGTGATTTTTCACATGTTGGCAGAAATATCCATGTTGAATAATTCACGCAGCTTTCATGACTCTGCGTGATTTTTTACATGTTGGCAGAAATGTCCATGTTGAATAATTCACGCAGCTTTCATGACTCTGCATGATTTTTCACATGTTGGCAGAAATGTCCATGTTGAATAATTCACGCAGCTTCTGAGAGTCATCTTCTGGATAGATTAGTCTTTGATATGTCAGCGTATTTTTGTCATTCTCACTTTAAATGTGATTATGGCAATGATGCGTGACTTTTCATTGTAATCTGTCTGGACTTTGTGTGAATTAGTCATCTGCGTGATTTTTGATAGTATATCTGTCTGAAGTCTGCGTGACTTATGAAATTTCTTTCGAACACTGCTATACATGCATAAGGCTCGTAGACATAGAAAACACATCTGACCTTGTCTTCTTTTATTTTCTGTAGTGAACATCAGAAGTGAAGAGGCAGATTATGAAGGGCACCTGAGTTTTTCATTTAAACATGATTTATCTCATGTGAAATTTCCTCAGTTTGACCTTCCAGAAGCCAGACTGTCGTTGTTGGCAAATCAAGACCATACAACTCTACTCTGTTTGATGAACGGTGAACCCTTTCAGAGCCTTAATTTGGTGTTCCACAAGAAACCAACATTTCTGTTTGGGGATGCCATAGCACAGAAATCACAGCCAAAGGGCATCAGAGAGAAAGTATGCTTCTATTTCGAAGGCGATGCAAGACAGCCTATGTACTGGCCAAAGGTTTCTAGGGGCTTATCTATCATGAGATTCATGCATGCTAGTTATCCCCGAAAGATGTCCTGGTACTTAACAGAATATCAGCAGGCAAAGGCGAGCCGTATCATTTACAGGAAGGAGGGATTCTTCAGTTCCCCAGAGAATCATGTATCCGTGTTTCGAGGTCTGAAGCTGGGATGCGTACCACCTGAAGACTCATCAATATTGATGCCATTCCGGACGCCTGTTTTCATAAACGAATTCATGGCCAACGAGAAGGCATTTTGTAATGCCTGTGGTTCGTATTGCGTATTTTGGAATACGTGTACGTATTTTATTTTGTATTACTTGATTCCTGGCTTAGCTTTTCCTTCTTGACTTGGTTTATTTCCTTGGGCTGGTTCGGTTGGCTTGGTTCGGTTTGGGATTACTATTAGTTCAAGATGAACCCATGATGAACCCCCTACCTACCACCACCATTTGTATTTATTAGCCCTCTTCATTCTCTCTCTTCATTTATCATCTTCTTCTTCCTCATTTACTTCCTTACCTACCAGAGAGAGGAGTGAGAGGTCTAGGCAAGTACAACTTGCTTCATGGAGGAACTCCAATTTTACTACTTCATTCTCTTCCTTACTACATTCTAAAGCACTTTAGTACTTGGCATTTTCACTTTTCATGGCTAAATTCTTGTAGATCTATATTTACTTTATTTCCGGAATTCTTGGGTTTTGATCTACTTAAGCTTGTTATTTCCTAGTTTTGATGGTTCCATGTGGTAGAGAATTTCGTTCTACCCTATTTTGACCTATGGAAGTTCGGATTTGGACTCCGGATGAAGGTTTCTTGGAGCTTGGAAGCAAGGATTCTTGGTGTTCTTCTTCTCGAAAGCTTGGAGAAGAAGAACAGTGCTTGACTTGACGGCATGACACTTCATGCGGCAAGTGCTTCTGAGCCGCATGAGCCTTCATACGACAGTTCTGGCCGCACGGGCTTGACTTGGCCGTATGACAATTCATGCGGCAAGTGACTTAGCCGCATGGGACTCTCAGCCGCATAGGCTGGACCCTATTCCTGGCCGCATGGATTTCTAGCACCCTGAGCCGCATAAAGCTCTGTTCATAGCCAGCCGCATAAGACCTCGTTCGACCCAGCCGCAGGAGTGCTTCCAGCTAGCCGCATGGGCCCCTTTTCTCGAACCGTATACGCATCCATTCTCTTTCCAGCCGCATATGTACAGCCCCTCTTGGCCGCATGAGTACTCCCCCCTTCTGAGCCGCATAGGCGTTGCTCCCTGCTGCCGCATGAGACTCTGTCCACCCTGAGCCGCATTAACTTAAGCACTCGCTAGCCGCATAAGACGCAGTCTCCCACTGCCGCATAAGGTCGAACCCAGCTAGCCGCATGGACCTTCATCTCAACCCAGCCGCATATACTCCACTCCCCCTCAGCCGCATGCGCCTGACCCTGTTCAGCCGCATGGGCTGTTCTCTTCAGCCGCATATGATCATATGCCTTAGCCGCATGGCTCTTCTATAGCCCTGAATATTGATATTTTATTAGATATTTTACGTCCATTTTATATCCTTACGCCTTTTGTCATGAACTTGATAATCACGAATTTATTTTTATATATATTTGCTAATGATAATTGAACATGGCATGGCAGGACAAGCATGCCTGACATGATTATCTCGAATTGCTGTTGTACATGACATGACCTGACAAGGATGATTAACCTGGACATCGTGGATGATTGCGTTTGCATAATAAACCAGTATTGTCTTGCATCATGTCTAGGATGGGATCCCTGAGTACCACGGTCAGGGATACCTACTATAATTAACTAAGGGTAATAAACTAGAATAATTCAATAGACATGAAGAGATTCCTGGCTACAGGCAATCCCGTTATCTGGGCGCATTAAGTGGACCTGTAGCCTACCGACGAGTAGGGCACATTTCCAGCACATAGTCATGTGGTGCACCCTTCATAAACGGACATTCGACCTGGATAACTTGGATGGTCTGCAGGGCTTGTGGCTGTTGGGATAATCTCATTGCATCTTGCTAGTAACTAGGCCTGTGATAACCCTAGTTAGTTAAAAGGTATCAAGCCGTACTCTTGATTGGCCGTGATTGATTGGATGTAGTTTATTCCAGCTTAGTCTTATCATGATCCTGTGCAAGATTGTGACATGATTATTGATGCTTGTCTTAACAATAACGATCAGGGGTCCAGTTCTGTTCAGGCGAAGGGTTACAACCCCGGTCCTTGTTTGGTCTAAGGGTTGTAACCTGGCTCCCGGAGCAGTTTTGTGTCCTCTCTTCGTTTATTGTCTTAATTGCAACCCCATGCCATGTTCGTCATGTTTTGTCTTACCTTAATACCATGATTATTTATACTGGCCTTAGCAATAAAGATCAGGGGTCCAGTTCTGTTCAGGCGAAGGGTTACAACCCCTGTCCTTGTTTGGTTTAAGGGTTGTAACCTGGCTCCCGGAGCAGTTCTGTGTCCTCTCTTCGTTTATTGTTTTTACTGTACCAATAGTATTTGAGACGGGTTTCTATTCAGGTGAAGGGCTGCAACCCCGGTCCTTGTTTGTTTTAAGGGTTGTGACCTGGCTACTTGAATAGTTTTCTCGTACTCGGTTTACTGTTGTTATCGCTATTATGATCAGTTCTTTATTTATTATCTTTAATATTCTATTGTGATATGCTGGTTTTAGTTCCTAAGTGAAGCATCCTTTGTAGCACTTGCTCTTTCTGGGGTCTGACCCAGCTGGTTTTGTATGGCCAGATATTGGAGCAGCACCAGAGGATCCACCTGTTTTCCAGCCCGATGGTGAACACCAGGCGTAACCCGGGCAACGAGTGGGTTATTTTTGGCTCTCCCACTCTATTGTAAAAATATTCTTTTGAGGCGTTTAGCCGACGAGCACCTATTTAGCTCGATTTCATTTACTTACTGTCTGCCTACGGGCTGTAACATGATTGACAGATCCTAGGGTTGATCATGTATGACTAAACTCTTGCTAGTCCTGACATTTTGTAACGACTAGCTTCATGATCAGCTGAATATGTAATATTTGGGACGCCTTACTATTGTATATTTAATGATCATACATCTTGTAACTTTTACTTACTTGCTTGTGATTGAGACACTAGGCTTGTTCATGACCATATGAGACAGTTGGCTTGTAGTAAACCCTTATGTATCTAGACAGCCGTGACCGTATAGCGAGATGGATCCCATTTCATATACGTAGCTGGCTATGTCTGCCCCCGCTCTCCAGTATTCTGGTTCTGGGGCGTGACATATTTTACCCCACTGATTCGACGCCGAGGATGAACGGCTTAATGAATCAGGAGAACGTGAGGTAGAGGACTTTGGTGCATTGGGATTTGGAGAAGTTCGAGAGTGAGTTGAAGAAGATAAACCTTTATGACGCAATCGTCAATTCATCATACGGCTTCAGACCCAACCCCTTTCTGTTCCTGGCCTTGGTGGAGAGGTATAACCACAGGACGGGGACATTTATGACTCCCAAAGGGAAAATGGGCTTTGTCCTTCATGAGATGGAATACATCTTACATCTGCCTTCAGGCACACTACCGTATGAAGAGTATGTGCCTACAACAGAAGAGCTGAACTTTCTATCAGAGAAGAATCCGGAGATGGTACACCTGTTTGAAGAGATGATGTGCCATTTCGGCACATGTACTTTGTATTACAAGAGTACCAAGGAAGAAGCCGGCAACCACATCCAGAAGTGGATGTCCTATCTTTTCATGAACCGTGAAAAGGATGAGAAAAAGATAAACAAGAAGAGATGGTACCAGATTAGCTCTTTCAAGCCTCTCTCTGAGAGTGAAATCATTTATCTGCTAGAGAAATATGACTGCAAGGATTTCACGATCGATGAAGACTGGTATGAGTTCAAAGCTGGAACCACCTTCAGCTCGTATGTGAGGCAGAGTGGAAAGACTCTGTCAAGGAACGGTCATTTGGCCGGATTCTTATCTCTTTGGTTAAGAAGATTCATCGTTCCTGGCTCCAGTTCTCTAGACAGAATACATAGTGGCGTTATCTTTGCAGCAGTGCGCCTTATATATGGTTATAAGATAGACTTGTTATCAGCGATGACCTGTAGGCTGAATGCAGGTCTTCGGAACTTTGTAACCAATATGCTATCTGATCAGAGGAGGATGACAGATGAATTTCCCAGAATAGAGATGCCCTTCACATATCTATATGGTTGGCTTCTTCTCCATCATGATGGTTTAATACCTCCAGGAGCAGGAGGGAGTGGCAGTCTCTTTTTGGAGAAGTATTCTGGGGAAACTTTCTGGAAGGTTCACACTCTTCCAGAATGTAGAAATATTCTGAATCGAGCGTCACATTGGTCCATTCAATATGTCCCTCCACCACTGGGTTATGAAAGCATGCCCTTGAATATGATAGATGGAGATAAGGGGAATAGGCTAGATGATGTAGCCTTTCAGTGGTTGCAGAGAATCCGGCCCTCTCATTTAGTATACCGTCATGAAGAAATGGCGTATCTGGAGCCGTATTTACCAAGCCGATTTGCCAGGCAGTTTGGATATGACCAACTTCATGTTGGGAATGCCACGACCTGTCTTTCTGCTCGTGGAGGGCTTATTGACGGAGCTCGGGCCTGGAGATATTTTGCGTCTAGAGATACAAAAGTTGTATTCTCTATGCCTAATCCTTTATCCAGCACGGGGACGAAGATGCTTTACACATATGCTCGCTTCTATGTTTCGTCAAGCACCTTCAAGCCGAGTTTCCATCTGAAGACTTTTGTAGCGGAAGACGACCCAGCTCCATCAAAGAGGTCGAAGAAGAAAATTGTTATTCAACGATTTTCTCCAGAACCTGAAGATGAGACAGCAGAGGTTGAGCCCCTATATGACTTATTTCAAGAGCGAAGTTTTCATGATGAAGTTCTTCCTCCCATATTTGTATCCCTTTCTAAGAGGAAGAGAAGTGATGAATCTGAGACAGTCTCCAAAAAGAGTACTAAGTCTCAGACATCTAAGAAGAAAAAGAAAGGGGTCTCACTAACTGCCACTTCATCTTTAGGTGGCATCTCAGTGGATGAAGATGACGCCGTCGATAAAGACGAAGATACCGATAAAGACGATGCTCCTTTGATAACAAGGAGGTCGAGAGGCAGGTATGTCAAGAAGACCGTCGGCAAAATGAAGGGCAATGATCTCCTAGAAACAATTATGAGTGGAGGGGTCTTGCCAGAGATTAATGAAGCGACTTCCACTGAGAAAACAGAATCTGATGATGTTCATCGTCCAGCAGCTTCAGCTGAACGGACTGAGGTAGAGTCCACTCGAGCTCAGGAAACAACTGCTCCGACAACAAGTGGAGTAGTTATTGAACCCTCAGAGACAAGGATGATCCTTTTTGAGCATGGGACAGAGGGCGTCATCCAGGCATTGGATGATCAGATTGAATATTCTGAAGAAGAACCAGCCCCGACAGAAGTTATGGAACAACCAGAAGTTCCAGAAACTCAAGTGGAAGAAAATATTTCTTTGGCCAGAGGCGATGAAGACGTGCCAACGTCCGAGCTATCAGCTGCTGATGACTTGTTGAAGAATGTTTGTAAAGACATCGTTCTTCGAACTGATATTCCAGGGGAAACTGAACCGGCAGTCAATACTGAACTTACTATCATTACTGTTTCTGAGATTCATCCATCTCAAGGAATAGATGAGGATGTGAACATCATGGACTCCGGATCAGAGACTCATCTTGAAGCCGGGGATGAAAAAGAGTCTGAAGAAGAAGCTGAAGAAGGAGAGGATTGGCATGCTGGCACTTCTACTCCTTATGATGAAGATAAAGTCAGAGGGAACAGAATGGAACTCAGCCCCGAACCTGCTCAATCTCCGGACAATGCTCCAGCACCCAGTAATTCTAGAGCTGGAAGCAGCCACATGAAGCAGGTGTCAGACACCATCATGGACCGGCTACGAGAAGACGCAAGACTCCCTCACCACATAGAATATGAACCTCAGCCTGGTATAATTTTATTTCAGATTCTGTTTTTACTGTTTCTTCTTCTTTAGATGCTGATTATTTTTTCTTTGACTAACAAGAACTGCTGCAACAATGAGTTCGACTCATGCTCCACTTATCCAGGCTGATGCTGATAAAGGGAGTTCACACTTGCCAACTTCTCCAGTGGCACATACTTCCGTTCCCAGGATGGAGAATGTTCAAACTTCTTCTTCCATGATGACAACGACTCCTGGGTTTGAGACTGGACTAGCAAGAACTCTGGGAATGTATTCAGAGATCATTTACTCATATCTAGATACATACTCCAGACGTTTCTTGAAGGACGAAGCTATGCCCTTTTCTGAGCTTCGAACTATGATCAATTTTCCGCTCATGGCGTTGCGACATGCTGGTTGCGAATCTCAGTGCATCTTCTTCGAACATCTCCTGGATGAGTTGGAAATAACTATCCGAAAATACTGGGAGACTAAGAAGGAAGACATTCATTCTTTAACGGTGGCTGAGATTAGTCAACTAGAGCATGAAGCCCAGTCCCAGCAAGCTGCATTAGAAGCATTTCTTGCCTCTTCTTCTGAGAAATTAGTAGAAAATGGTGAAGAAATATTAGCTACTCGTCAGAGAGTAGAGCTTCTGGAGAAAGATAAAGCATCTAAGGCTGAAGAGCTGCAGAAGTTGAAAGAGGAGTTGGCTCGTCTTCAAGAACGAATTGCTGTCATAGAAACAGAGCAAGCTGAGGTCAATGCTGCCTATATTTCTGAAGCCGAACGCTGTGAAACTCTTCAAAAGGAACGAGAGCAGATGCAGACAGAGCAAATTGAAGAAGTTAACCGTCTCCAATCTGCTATTATCATTTTTGATGAACAAAATGTCACAGTGGAAGCAGCTGAAAGAGTTCGAAAAGCTCATGAAGAGAAAATGAATGATGTTCTTAATTGTATCAGGGAGCTAATAACTCCTAATAAATGAATCTTTTTTATTTTTACTTGTATTCAATGTTTTGATTCTGAATGAAAACAAATAAGAATTCTTGATCCGATTTATAGTTTTGCTGTTTTGGTAATGATATATTTATAGAAAATATGTTCAGAGGTAAATAATACATGACACATTTCAATAGAATAGAATATACAAACAAACTTTATAATTCTATCAGATGATATTAAACCAGAAATGATCTTAGTTTAATACTGATTAGAAAAAATAGAATTCAGACATAAAAATATCTTTGAACTCAATTTTTCATAAATGGCTGAACCGTCAGGCATTTAATGAACGGGCGAAACGTCGGATGAAAATGAACGGATGAACCGTCAGGTATTAATGAACGGGCGAACCGTCAGATGAATATGATAAATGAACGGATGAACCGTGTCACGCCCCAGAACCAGAATACTGAAGAGCGGGGGAATGACTCAGCCAGCTACGTATTACGGGTAGATGAATACCGTATAATACGATCAATGCTGTCTAACCAGACGAGGGGGTGCATACTACATAAAAGTCTCACTATGGTCATTTTGCATCTATTGTCTCAATCATTCAAAACAAGAAACAGAAATAGAGAACATGTAAGATAAAGCAGTAAGGCGTCCCAAACGCTCAGTCAAAATGTTCTTGAGATCTGGCTTTACTAAACATAGCCAGATGGTATAGTGACATATACACAATTGTTATCAGCTGCAGTCTGACTTTAGTTACAATTATGCAAAAGTAAGTACAAGACGATCCGACTAACATGTCGGTGCCAAACGGCTAAGTATAAAGTAAATGACAAAACGAGCGGTGAAGTAAGGAACCCACTCGAGTCCTCCTGCAATCATGCCCCTAGTATTGACCATCTTGGAGGTAGAAGTAAGCTGAGTCCTCGGGGACCGGCTCTAAATCTGGCCATACAAAACCAGAGAGGTTAGACCTCTAATAGCAAGTACCACAAGGAAGGACGATATGAAGGACTAAACCAGTAAGTAAAAAAAAATAATAATGGATCTCTGCTTTCCACTAGGATTCACATAGCATCACGACACTTTGAACCAACCTCCCAACCACACAAGGACAGAAGTTAGCCCGTCATGTCCTGACATTCTGATTATCTCAGTTAGGCAATAGAGTAGGTACAGTACACAAACAAATCATCTTGAACGGCCAATCAACTACTACGGCTTGCTATTGTGAGTCCTAAGTTATCCTGGAATTATGCAATTAGGGATTCCTCAGTTCTTACTATGTGCAAGCAAGGCTAGTCTATCCAATGAATCAATTGCGCCAATCATGTAGTTAGACGAGTCCCAGCGGGACGCCCGCCGTTATAGCATGTACAATAATATAAGTAGATACCGTTCCCTGCCCGTGTGACAGATTTACCGTATCTGTGGGAACCAGCCAGCCCGTCGGGCACTTAATAGTCCCAAGGGGGCTGCCATGTAAGAACTCGGGAATCCATTCTCTCCATGCCATCATTATTTTATTTAACTTAATATTCTCTACGTTGAGTGAAGTTCCATGCCGTGGATCATGGTCGTTCAAATGAGTACTTTCGTACGGGGTACGATATGCGCAACTCTACAACGATACCCGTGCGGCTAGGTTGTAGGTTTTACATAGCGTGATGCAACAATCAAGTCTAACCGCGGAGTAATCATGCCTTGACCATAAGTACACATGCTGTTTTTGTAAAATAGATAAATAAATAATTTGAAACCTGCATGTGCCTGTATGCCAATATTCGGGATTGGCTAATCGAGTACAATAGTTCATTACATGAACGTGTCTCATTCATTTCATTCAATAAGACGACTAGCCAGTCTCTTAGTTCCAACTAGGAGCGCATGATCAATTTTAGTAAATATAACCATTATTATCAATGGTATCAAGGCATGAAAGTCAATTAGTATTACATGGGGTTGAGTCTGTAACTCCTCAGAGTTAAGTTCCAGTCAATCTGAGTATCCATGGATCAATCAAGACACATGACACACTCCACATAACAATCCATATTTACAATATTAACATGTCATGATTTTGTCAAGTAATTCACGCAAAAGGCGTAAGGATATAATAGAAGAATTATCATGCCATCATTAAATGAATAAGTTATAGGACAATAAAAACACCCAGGTTAAAAGTCACGCCAGTAAGTCTAAGTTAAGGCCAAAAGTCACGCCAACAAGTCTAGTCGAAGTGAGCGTGAAAAATGGTTCATGTTAGCATGCACAGTATGAGTGTGAGAAATGATAAGAAATCCACGCACGCACTCGTGGACGTGTGCGTGACTAAGAATCCACGCACTCATGGATGTGTGCGTGACTAAAAATACACGCACGCTCATGGATGTGTGCGTGACTAAAAATACATGCACGTTCATGAGAACGTTAGCGTGACTGAAAATACACGCAGACACGTAGAGATGTGTGCGTGACTAAAAATACACGCACGTTCATGAGAACGTTAGCATGACTGAAAATACACGCAGACACGTAGAGACGTGTGCGTGACTGAAAATACACGCAGACACGTAGAGACGTGTGCGTGACTAAAAATACACGCAGCCACGTAAGAACGTGTGCGTGACTCAGCCTTCGTCCCAAGCCAGAAAATGAAGTTCCCAGCCAGAAACACGCTAAGTTGGGAGGTCAAAACCCATGAATAACCGAAAATATAGCAACTTAGATCTAGGAAAAACCAGCCATAGAAATCGAAAATGCCAAGTAGTAAACTCTCTCAGAATCTTGAGAGGAAGAGTAATGATCCATAAAAATGGATGAAGGAGAAGCAAGATTGCACTTGCCTTCTCCTGCTGCTGGTAGGTGGTGGAGAGTAATGGGAGGAAGAAGAAGGAGTAATGGTGAGAATGAAGTTATGAGGAGAGAGAATGGAGAGGGGAGCTTTAAATAGCAAAGGGGGGTGGTAGGTGGGAGTAATGGGCCGGGTTTGTGGGGGTTCAGCCAAGGCCAACCCGAAGGTAAACAGAAGATTAAAAGCAGGAAATAAAATATAGGTAATAAAATTGCATGAAATAAATTACAGGAAATTAATTAACATGAAAATTAAAGAGCAGATAATTAATTAGCATAAAACTAGAGGAATTTAAATACAGGATACTACATGATAAATACTTAAATAAATACATTCAAGCAATATACGTATTAAAATACGCATTCTGGGAACGGGGAGTGACATCTCTACCCACCTTAGAAAAATTCCGTCCTCGGAATTTCAAATCCAAGCAGGTAGAAATATCGGAGTTAAACTAATACAAGCAATTCTAGTGAGCAAGCAATCATTATTACCATATCAAAAGCAAGTACTATATATGTAAATTCATCATTCTACAATATCAAGTAGCTCTACCCATAAGGTGATAAGCATGAAGAATCAGGACAATCAAGGTATACAGAAAGAGATATACCTGGTGAGTCAAATAGGTGTGGATACCGTGGTCGGATATCATCCTCACGTTCCCACATTGACTCTCCCAAGGAGTGATGACCCCAAGCAACACGGACAAGACTAATTGTTCGGTTCTTAAGTATCTTCTCTCTTCGGTCCAAAATAGACACAGGCTGTTCCTCGTAAGACAGGTTGGTACCAACAACCAGCTCCGAATGATCGAGGACATGACTTGGGTCCGACACATACCTACGTAATTGAGATACATGAAACACGTCATACACCTCTCGTAACGAAGGTGGAAGGGATAAACGATAAGCAACATCGCCTATCCGATCAAGGATAACAAATGGGCCCACGTACCTGTTTTTCATAAATAAATTCACTTTATTTATTGTGTATCTGGGAAAATTACAACTGTAGGAATCCGATCTAGAAGACGATTGCTTTATCCCTTAGACTATGCGAAGAAGAAAAGCTCTCAAAATTTTGACAGTAAGTTAGATAACTATGTATCTGTACCATGAATGAGAAAAAGAACTCTATTTATAGAGTCAAAAATAACTGAAAGGATAACTGTCTTCACAGCCTTTGCCCAGTTGAAAATTACGCAGGATTTAACATACGCAAGGTTGTGAGCAGTTACTGGACGTGGCCTGTAACTGTTGGACACATGGCAATCATACATGAGTCGTATACAAGTTACAGGACACGCAGGCGAGAGATCAGTGGCATGGCTGCCACGTAATCCAATTTGATGAAATCTACGCAGACTTGTTGAAGACGAAATCCACGCAGACTCGGGGCAGAAAGCTTCAAAATCCACGCAAACTTGGGGCAAGAAGCTTCAGAATCCACGCAGACTTAAGGCAAAAAGCTTCAAAATCCACGCAGACTTGAGGGAAGAAACTTCAGAATCTACGCAAACTTGAGGCAAAAAGCTCAAAATATACGCAGACTTTGGGAAAGAACATAATCCACGCTCGATTGAGGCAGGACTGCCAGCTGTCTTGATTCGACGTGCTTCGACTGACACAAAATCTCTGACAGTGATTGATTTTGTCAGTTGCATTAAATGACAAGAAGCTCTTTTGGTACGCCAACTTGACGAAGGCTGAGTCTTGCTGAAAAAGATTTCAAAAGTCACGCAATAGTCGGCTGTGATCTCTCGAGTTCTGTGCATACGTGGCATACGAGAAGACATTCTTCGACTGTCGTGCTGTCAGTCATAATTACACTCTGACAAATGACGAGCTGTTTCCCAGCGTGACTTTTAAATATTGTCCTGATCAACTCAGCGTGACTTTTGGACCTTGTTCTGATCAACTCAGCGTGACTTTCATTTTTAAGGCCTACAAAACCCCCTTCAAAGTTTTCGAAAGTTGAAAAGACTTCAAAATTTCGAAATACTTTGAAATCGAGATGTTTAAAATGAATTTAGTCACGCTGAGATGACTTTAAAAAGATATTTATCCCTAAATGATTGGACTGTTGGGATTCTGTACAGTTAAGATCCCGTATCAAGCTCCTAAATCAAGGCAAATCATGATGGGCCGTTTGGAATTCTTCATGAGCCTATAAATAAGCCATAGATTACTTCTTTCCTTATTTACTTGCATTTGAAAGAGAGAACCCACAGAAGAGAACTTCATCTTCCCCGACGAACTCCTTCTTCCCCGACTTCTTCTTCTTCTTTCTCAGCCGAAATGGCTCCCAAGAAAGCTGATGCTCAGGCCAAGGGGAAAGCCCCTGCAACTTCTTCGCGTGCCACTACTGACAGACTTCCTCGACAGGAAGTCCCGCAAGCTCCTATGCATCGTAAGTGATGGAAGAACATGAACTGTTGAAGACGAGTTTGATGAAGATGAACTCCACATAGAATTTTTTAGGATCTTGTCACGACCCGCACCCTAGAGTTAGGGCACGAGAACGTAACGACGCCCAGCCTACGCCGCAGTGTCGGCGGTAGAACGCTGTCCTAGGTCTCATGCATCTAACAGTATAAGGCTAAACAGTTTATACTCCCCGAATGGGGGTGACATAGCAGATACAAACTCAATCACATCTAAGGTAGAGCATGATAAGAATAGATAAAATATGAAATCCAAAAGAGATACAGGAGATAGAAGTCTAAGTGTCTAAGATACATGAACCCAGAAGTACATCTCAAAACTCAATAAGATACAGTAATCCACAAAGTAAATACAACTCCAGACAAGGAAATAACTACCTAAACAAACCCTACTGTGTCTCCTCTAGGCTAGCAGGCACCTCCAGGCTATCTGTAAAATTTATCAACAGGTCCAGTCAGGACTGGAGCGAGCACAGTACATCTCAACATATCATAGCAGGTTAGAAAACATATAACATGCAGTAAAGTAAGATACAGGTACTGAAAAAAAATAGTATGTAAACAGAGAGATAACTGTAATAGAAATATCTACTATACATAGAGAACTAGCATGTGACTAGTGAGTCAGAGTACAATATGAACATGTAAATGGCCTGGGATGATTCTGATGCTACACTATGGAATGATTCTGATGCTACACTACTGGTGTATTATTCACATGTCCACATATACTCCCCTGTACCTCCAATTAATACACAAGAATCCAACCAAGTTATGTTATGTGATGCTATGTAACAGACCCCGAAGGTGGTAGACCCCGAAGGTGATATGACCCCGAAGGTGATATGACCCCGAAGGTGATAGACCCCGAAGGTGATACATAGTAGTCCCATAAATGGGATAAGGATTCTGAGAAGACTCTACGATCATAAGAGTATATGTCGTAAGTGATCAAAGAACCAACGAAGCATAGTGATACGCTATGTAAGTGAAACGCACAGAACATAGAGTATCCGATGCTTCCTAAGGATAACATCTCAAAGAGGGATTCATATAGTACCAATCCGTGTGACCAACGTGACAGTACAAGTAAAGTAATCTACTGCAGGAAATAATTCTAAGCAGGATATGAAATGATCAGAGAATGTACTCGCCTCGATAACCTGAACAGCTGATAAGTATAGGGAGGTCCCACTGAAGCCACAGAGTCCTATTTAAAGCAACACAGGTTACAAGGTGTTCAAGTTGAAATAAATAAATTCCTACAGGCAATCTATATTATTCTAGGTTCTTCTAAGTCAGATTAACTCTAGGTCGACTCCGGTCAATAATCTAGTCAAACTAGGTCAAGTGTTGACTTACAGTTGACTTTGGGTCAACTGGTCAACTCTGGTCAAACAGGGTCAATTCTAGTCTATTATAAAGTGTACTTCGTTATTTGTACGTTGAAACTTACGACACGTAAATCGAGATAAGAAGATTATCGATAAGGTTGATAATCTTATTATAGTGATCCACGTATCCAACTTGTCAATTTCAGCGATGTGAGATCACTGGAATTGGCTGATCTCAGTTTCGTTGTACTAATCCCGAAATACAAACATTATATGAATTAATTATTAATTAATTATAAAAAGGTTAAACTCAGAGAAATTATCAACAAATATTGTCGGACGATGAAATGAACATCGCCAACGTGTCCAGAATGGTCAAATTAGCTAGGATAGCCTACCCAACGGTCCAATTTGGACACAAAGGCAAAAAGGTAATTTCGGGTCAAAACGGTGTCCGTGTCGGAGCCGTTTTGCACCGAAATACGTGCAAGAAAACAAGTCCAGAAAATATAACAAATTATATGTCCACGCAACCAGAATGTCGATACGAACCCAACGGTATTTCCAGAATTGGATTCCGTTGACCCGATCTCCATTTGGCCCGTTGACCAGAACTTGGAATTCCGGTTTGCACGGAAATGCGTGTCGGAGCCAAAGTTCTCAAAACTTAGCAAACTACCTGTCAACGAGTCCAGAATGACGATACGAACTCAACGGTATCTCCGGAATTGGATTCCGATGAGCCGATCTCAAAATGACCCGTTGACCCAGAATGTGGGACCTGCTTTGCACCGAAATACGTGCCCGGGCCCACGTTCTCCAAATCTAACAAATTTTATATAAAAACATGCCAGAACGACGCCACAAGTCTAATGGTGGTGTCAGAAATGAAATCTGGAGTCTCGTGTTCAAAAATGGAATTTTACAAGTTGGAAATTACGAATTC
The DNA here is from genome assembly GCA_029216955.1 of Iris pallida. Classification (NCBI taxonomy): domain Eukaryota; kingdom Viridiplantae; phylum Streptophyta; class Magnoliopsida; order Asparagales; family Iridaceae; genus Iris; species Iris pallida. The sequence continues at coordinate 3,273,371 of JANAVB010033416.1, forward strand.
GGACGGCCAACTTTGGCGTCGAATTCAACCAATCAAACAAGCTCAAACTGAAATGAAATCTAAAGGGGGCAGGAAGAGGGTTATACCAGCTTCGCACCGGAACTGGTAGCACGCCAAACGGAGCTGCGGTGGAGGAGATACAAGCTGACGAAGTTGGCCCCGCTAAACTGTCCAAATTTAATACAATTTAAACGGTCAACTTGGTGGCCGATTTTCATGTATCAAACGATAAAATTAACGGACGAAAATTGACAGGGATGAAGGTGGATATACCGAGATTGCGACGGAGTAAAGAAATCTCCGATCCAACGGTCGGATCTCCGGAAAAATGCGCACGAAGTCGCTGCGACGGAGCGCCAAAATGGACTCGATCCCGCGCGCGTCACGACGGGACGTCGTGCAAAACGCACGAATCGCCTATACGTCGCGCTGGAGGAGAAGAGGCTGACCCCGGGGGGGTCGCCGGAGTTCGCCCGACGTGGGGGGCCATGACCACGGCGAGCACATGGCCGGTCGACGGCGCGGCAGCGCCTCACGCGCGCGCGCAAGGGGCGCGTTGTGCTCGCGGACTGCTACGCGCACCGGCGGTGGCCGGCCCTGCCAGGCGGCGGCGGAGGGCTGCACGCCTCGACGAGGGTCGGGCGGCGGCACAGCCCGACCATGGTGGAGGTGGTGGTTAACTGGTGGTGGAGGCCGCGGTTAATAGAGTGGTGGTGATGGCTGTATTGGAAGAATGAAGGAGGAGATGGAGGAGGAGATCGGGAAAGGAGGAGTGGTGGTTCTCGGCGATGGCCGGAGGCCAGGGGGCTGGTGGAGCCAGGGAGGGGAGGTGGTCGGACTAAGAGAGAGAGTGGTCGGTTTCCATAGAGTTGTGATGGAGTTGCTGTTGGTGTAGTTTTGTTGTTGTGGTTTTTGCATGGTTTGATAAGAACAGTAGAAAGGAGAGAGAGAGAGAGAAAGGATAAGAGGGAGAGAGGAAAATTATCCAATCCTTGAAACTAGGGCCGGCACATGGCTGCCAAGGGTTGGGGAAAAATGAATGAGGAATTTAATGGATAGGATTAGTTTGGGGAAACAAGTGGCTAGGATTAATTAAAAAGAATTGTCCATTCACATGAGAATTAAACAAATAGAAATTTAAACAATTATTGAGATAAGGAAACATGGTATTAAATATTATTTTTGGACACAAAAAATGAGGGTGTCCCGATGGATAAAATCATGGAGCTGGACTGGACTCGGTGGAGCCAGATTGGATCGAAACTGGACATTGAGCAAAAATTGAATTTAAAAAAAGGCGTTGATGATCATGTGTAAATAAGTAGCACATGGGGATTCCAATAAATGGGACACAAGTGGCGGACGGATAGTAGGCTCAAAGTGGGCCATGTCCATAGTTGGGACTGACAGGTTTTGGTCGACAGGGGACCCACAAATCAAGTTGGAAAATGAATGTGACGCCGTGGCGTGAAATAAAATCGGGTCACGCGTCGGGAAAGTTGTGCGAATCAAATGGAGCCCAAAATGACATGAATGAGTGGGAAACGAAGGTCATGGGTGACGAGCGTCTCGAGTAGATCATCAATGAGGAGTTGGTTTCAAGGAAAAGACTGGTCTGGCGCTTCCAATTTAAATGTCATGGCAACACGCTGAAAATGATCAAGGAAAAAAGTGGGAAAATCAATTACTGATCGAACGGTCTAATTCGACCCGAAGTTCAGCGAAGAAAAAGGGGCACAAGGGAACAAGTTTGGGTGGGACACCTTATACCGTCATGAAGGTAATCATGTCCACTCCAAAACTCGTGAAAAGAATTTCCAGAGTTGAACATCCCTGATACTCCAAATATCAATGGCATGAAAAATTACAGTTACAGAATAAATTAATAGAATGAAATATTAAATGAAACCAACAATCAGAAAATAAATAAAATGAAAAAAAATCAACCCGAATTTCAGGGTGCTAACAGATCTTAAGATAATAAACTTCAGAAATATATCCCCCCTTCTTAGGGCAAAGGATATTAATAAAGTATGCCCCCCTTTTTAGGGTTGGCCATACTTCATATCTTCGTGTTTACGAAGCTCTGTGTTCCACGCAAAGGAGCATGACTCTCATGATTCTGCGTGACTTTTCACGTTGGCAGAAATATCCATGTTGAAATAGTCATGCAGCTTTCAGGATGACGTTGCGTGATTTTTCACATGTTGACAGAGATGTCAATGTTGAATTATTTACACAAACTTCTGAGATTCATCTTCTGGATAGATTAGTCTTGATCTGTCAGCATGTTTTTTGTCATTTTCACTTAAATATGATTCTGGCAATGATGCGTGACTTTCATCTTAATCTGTCTGGACTTTGCGTGAATTAATCATCCGCGTGAATAAATCACTCAGCATGTCATGGTGGTATATCCATATAGAGTCTGCGTGACTTTTGAAATTTCTTTCAAATACTGTAATACATGCATAGACATAGATATATCTGACTGTCTTCTGTCATTTTCTGTAGTGAACATCCGAAGCGAAGAAGCAGAATATGAAGGGTCTTTGAGTTTCTTATTTAAGCATGATCTATCTCATGTACAATTCCCTCAATTTGATCTTCCTGAAGCAAGACTATCATTGTTGGCCAATCAAGATCATACCACTTTACTCTGCTTAATGAATGGATAACCCTTTCAGAGTCTGGATCTGGTATCCCACAAGAAACCAGCATTCTTGTTCGGAGATGCCATAGCACAGAAATCTCAGCCGAAGGGTATCAGAGAGAAGGTGTGCTTCTACTTCGAAGGGGATGTGAAACAACCCATGTACTGGCCAAAGGTTTCCAGAGGCTTATCAATCATGAGACTTATGCATGCCAGCTATCCAAGAAAGATGTCCTGGTATTTGACAGAATATCAGCAGGCAAAGGCAAGCCGTATTATTTACAGGAAGGAGGGATTTTTCAGTGCCCCGGAGGATCATGTATCAGTGTTTCGGGGTTTGAAGCCTGGATGCATACCACCTGAAGATTCATCCATATTGATGCCGTTCAGGATGCCCATTTTCATAAACGAATTCATGTCAAACAAGAATGCATTCTATCCAACCGATTCGACGCCTAGGATGAACGGCCTAATGAATCAGGAGAATGTGAGATGGAAGACTTTGGTCAACTGGGCTTTGGAGAATTTCGCGACTGAGCTGAAGAAGATTAATCTTTATGATGCCGTCGTCAATTCATCCTACGGCTTCAAGCCCAACCCCTTCCTATTCCTGGCTTTGGTTGAGAGATACAACCACAGGACGGGGACCTTTATGACTCCGAAAGGAGAGATGGGCTTCGTCCTTCATGAGATGGAATACATCTCACACATGCCTTCAGGCTCGCTGCCGTATGAGGAATATGTTCCTACGACAGAAGAGCTGAACTTTCTGTCAGAACAGAACCCAGAGATGGTACATCTATTTGAAGAGATGATGTGTCATTTTGGCACATATACTCTATATTACAAGGGTTCCAAAGATGAAGCAGGCAACCACATACAGAAGTGGATGTCGTACCTTTTCATGAATCGTGAAAAGGATGAGAAGAAAATAAATGAGAAGAGGTGGTACCAGATTAGCAACTTCAAGCCTCTCTCTGAAAGTGAAATCACTTATCTGCTGGAGAAATATGACTGCAAGGATTTCACCATCACTGAAGACTGGTACGAGTTCAAAGCTGAAACCACTTTCAGTTCTTATGTGAGGCAGCTGTCAAGGAACGGTCACTTGGCCGGATTTCTATCTCTGTGGTTAAGGAGATTCATCGTTCCTGGCTCCAGCTCCTTGGACAGGATACACAGAGGTGTTATCTTTGCAGCGGTGTGCCTTGTGTATGGTTACAAGCTGGACTTATTATCAGCGATGACCTGTAGGCTAAATGCAGGTCTTCGGAATTTTGTAACTAACATGCTGCCTGCTCAGATGCTGATGACTGAAGAATTCCCCAGGATAGAGATGCCCTTCACGTATCTTTATGGTTGGCTTCTCCTTCATCATGATGGTCTGATACCTCCAGGGGCAGGAGGGAGTAGCAGTCTTTTTCTGGAGAGGTACTCTGGAGAGACGTTCTGGAAAGTTCACACCCTTCCAGAATGCAGAAATGTCTTGAATCGGGCATCACATTGGTCTATCCAATGTGTCCCTCCACCAAAGGGCTATGAGAGTATGCCCTTAAATATGATGGATGGAGATATGGGGAACAGGCTAAACGATGTAGCCTTTTAACGGTTGCAGAGGATCCGGCCTTCTCATCTAGTATACCGTCACAAAGAAATGGCATATCTGGAGCCATATTTACCAAGCCGATTTGCCAGACAATTCGGATATGACCAACTCCACGTTGGGAACGCCACCACTTGCCTGTCTGCTCGTGGAGGGCTTATCGACGGAGCTCGTGCTTGGAGATATTTTACGGCTAGGGATACAAAAGTTGTATTCTCTATGCCTAATCCTTTGTCTAGCTCGGGGCCAAAGATGCTTTACACGTATGCTCGCTTCTATGTGTCGTCGAGCACCTTCAGGCCGAGTTTCAATCTAAAGACCTTTGTTGCGGAGGATGAATCGAAGAGGTCAAAGAAGAGGATTGTTATTCAACATTTCCCTCCGGAACCCGAAGATGAAACAACGGAGGTTGAACCTCTGTATGAATTGTTTCAGGAGGGAAATTTTCTTGATGAAGTTCTCCCCCCTATATTTGTATCTCTTTCTAAGAGGAAGAGAAGCGATGAATCTGAGACTATCTCCAAGAGGAGTACTAAGTCTCCAACATCTAGGAAAAAGAAGAAAGGAGTCTCAGTGACTGCTACATCATCTTTAGGCGGTATCTCGGTTGATGAGGACGATGCCGCTGATAAAGACGAAGAGACTGATGAAGACGACACTCCTTTGATAAGGAGGTCAAGAGGCAAATATGTCAAGAAGTCTGTCAGCAAAATTAAAGGCAACAAACTCCTAGAAACGATCATGAGTGGAGGAGTTTTGCCAGAAATCAATGAAGCAGCTTCTACTGAGAAGACCGAATCTGATGATATTCACCTTGCAACAGCTTCAACTGAACAGACTGAAGTAGAGTCTGTTCAAGCTCAGGAAACAACTGCTCCGACCACAAGTGGAGTAGCTATTGAACCCTCGGAGACGAGGATAATCCTATTTGAGCATGGGACAGAGGGCGTCATTCAAGCACTGGATGACCAGATTGATTACTCTGAAGAAGCAACAGCTCCAGAAGAAGTGACAAAACAGTCAGAAGTTCCTGAAACTCAAGCTGAAGAAAACATTTCTTTGGCCAGAGGCGATGAAGACGTGCCGGCGTCTGAGCTATCAGCTGCTGATGATCTGTTAAAGAATGTTTGTCAAGACATCATTCTTCGAACCGATATTCCAGAGACAACCGAACCGGCAGCCAATACCGAGCTTGCTATTGTCACTGTCCCTGAGACTCATGAAGATGTGAATATCATTGACTCCGAATCAGAAGCTCATCCTGAAGATGAGGAAGAAGAAGAAGCTGAAGGAGGAGAAGACTGGCATGCTGGCACTTCTGCTCCTTATGATGAGGATAAAGTAAAGGAGAACAGAATGAAACTTAGCCCCGAACCTGCTCAATCTCTAGATAATGCTTCGACTCCCAGTAATTCTGGAGCTGGAAGCAGCCATATGAAGTAGGTGTCGGATACAATCATGGACCGGCTACGAGAAGATGCCAGACTTCCTTCACATATTGAATATGAACCTCAACCAGGTAGAACTTTATTTCAAATTCTGATTTCGCTGTTTCTTTTTTCTTTAAATGCTGATTACATTTTTCTTTAACTGTAGGAACTGCTGCAGCAATGAGTTCGACTCATGCTCCGCTTATCCAGGCTGATGCTGATGAAGGGAGTTCACACTTAACTTCTCCGGTCGCACATACTTCTGTTCCGAGGATAGAGAATATTCAAGCTTCTTCTTCCATGATGACAGCGACTCCTGGATTTGAGACTGGGCTAGCAAGAACCCTGGGAATGTATCCGGAGATCATTTACTCATATTTAGATACATATTCCAGACATTTCTTGAAGGATGAAGCTATGCCCTTTTCTGATCTTCGAACTATGGTCAAGTTCCCGCTCATGGCTCTGCGACATGCTGGTTGCGAGTCTCAGTGCATCTTCTTTGAACATCTCCTGGATGAATTAGAAGCAACGATCCGAAAATACTGGAAGACTAAGAAGGAAGACCTTCAATCTTTAACTGCAACTGAGATTAATCAATTAGAGCATGAAGCACAGTCCCAACAAGCAGCTCTTGAAGCATTTCTTGCCTCTTCTACTGAGAAATTAGTAGAAAAGGGGGAAAAATATTAGCTACTCGTCAAAGAGTAGAGCTTCTGGAGAAGGATAAAGCGTCCAAGACTGAAGAGCTGAAGAAATTGAAAGGGGAATTAGCTCGACTTCAAGAACGCATTGCTGTCATGGAAACAGAACAAGCTGAGGTTGCTGCTGCTTATATCTCTGAAGCTGAATGCTGTGAAATTCTTCAGAAGGAACGAGAACAGATACAGGCGGAACAGATTGAAGAAGTCAACCGTCGCCAGTCTGCTATCATTATTTTTGATGAACAGAATGTTACAATTGAAGCAGCGGAAAGAGTTCGAAAAACTCATGAAGAGAAACTGAATGCTGTTCTAGATCGTATCAGGGAGCTGATAACTCCAAATAAATGAATCTTTTTCATTTTCACTTTCACTTGTATTCCATGTTTTGATTATGAAATGAAAGCAAATGAAAATTCTTGATCTGATTTTTGGTTTTGATGTTTTGGTAATGATAGATTCATAGAAAATATGTTCAGAGGTAAATAATACATGACACATTTCAATAGAATAGAATATACAAATAAACTTTGTAATTCTATCAGATGATATTAAACCAGAGATAATCTTAGTTTAATACTGATTAGAAAAAATAGAATTCAGACATAAAAATATCTTTGAACTCAATTTGTCATGATCTTTGGACTCGAGAATCAAAAGACTAGATATCATTTTCATAAATATGATACTGAGATAGAAAATTCAGAGGTACTATGGACATGATTTTTTAAATATCAAATTTGCTAAGAAAATAATACAATATAGAATATCTATTTCCACTGGGGATAACAGATATCGAAATGATCGGATGACGATAAATGAACAGATGAACCGTCAGGTGATAATGAACGGGTGAACCGTCGGGTGGTAATAAATGAACGGATGAACCGTCGGATGAATGTAATAAATGAACGGATGAACCGTTTGATGAATGTGATGCTTCATTATTTGAGAGACTTTCACTAATAAATATTAGCTTAGGGGATCTCTCTTCACCAACATCTATTCACTACTAAAATAACCCAGATTAGCGACGTCAGGAGACGTCGCTAAATACAGGAAATACGTCGCTAACAATGATTTGCGACGTATTTAGCGACGAAAAACCTACGTCGCTCATAGGCAAGTCGCAGATGGCAATTTAGTCGCCAAACGTCGCTATTTGCGACGCATAGTTAATTGTCGCTAGACGTCGCAAAATGAGCGACAGATAGCGACGTATAAGTATGTCGCCAACATTGCGACGTAAAGCGACCACTAGTGACGCTTCAAAAGTTTATAAATGATGACGAGGCATGGCATCCACGTGGCCACGTGGGCAACGTAGCGACGTATATTAGCGACGTCGAGCGACGTAACGTCGCTAGTTAGCGACGTATAGCGACGTCTGTGTGACGTCGCAGTACGTCGCAGAACGTCGCTATCCGTCGCTAATATAAAAAATTTTTTTAAAAAAATATAATTAATATTTTTGTTATGCTGTGTGTCTGTGTTTACAGTGTGTGTGAAGTGCAGTGTTCGAACCATCGACAGTTTCGCTTACTGTTGTATATTTTATCTTTGATAGAAAGAGCAACAGTTCAGGGTGCACTTCTCAGAGCTTCTTCTTCACGTCCTTCACCTTCTCGGGAACCTTTACGACGTCCGAGAAAGTGAAGGACGTGAAAATGAAGCTCTCAGAAGTGCACCCTGAACTGTTGCTATTTCTATCCAAGATAAAACATACAACAGTAATCGAAACTGTCGATGGTTCCGAACACTGTATTTCACATTCACTGTAAACACAGACACACATCATAACAAAAATACACAATATCTTTTTTTAAAATTTCGACAGCATCTCCTTTGTATATCAGATCATCGCTTATAACCCAGCGTAGGTATATTTGTTATCCCGTCGCAGATATCACAAAGTAAATATCACAATAAAAATAGGAGGCAGTGCAAAGTAAATATCACAGACACACATCCTCACAAACATCCAATAGAGTCAAATAAAAATGAAAGATGATAAAAAGTCTCCCACCAAGTGTATAAACAACAGTGTATGAATAAACAATTTGCCCATAGGGCCAATACATACAAGTCATAAAAAAACCAATAAAATCACTGCGAACCCCTGCCGCGCAATTGGGATAGAATGTAGTCATACTGCTCCTGGGTGAGCTGTACCGTAGGGGCAGTAGGAGGCAGTACATTGTCTGGAGTCGGCGCCGGAGGCAGTACAGTATCTGGAGTCGGCGCCGTCGATGGACCCGGAGGACGTACCTGCTCCAGCACTCGCAGTCGCTCACCATGCGCAGCAAGGGTACTCACCACCTTCTCAGTATACTGAGCGAGTGAGAGAGAAAGGCTCCTCTGCGATCCGTCCAGCTCGACCTGTCTACGCTCCGTGCGCTGCGTAGACTCGGTGAGCATCTGCAAGTTGGCAGCTGCAGCCTGATGCAGACTCATCAGCTCCTGTATACTGTGCTCGACCGCATCAAATCGTCCGGTGACGATCGGAGGGTCGGATCGTCGCTCGACCGCATCAGAAATCTGCTGCTGCAACTCGCGACGCAGCTCCTCGATCTGACGACGAACATCCTCAGCTTGTGACGATGCCTGCGTAGCCGGAGACTGCGCACTGACAGAGGGGGCCCGGGATGACTCCGAAGCCAAATACGCGCCGTAGGATCCCGTACCGTAGTACGTACCTTTCTGAAGACCGCCAACGGCGGTCATCCAGAGCTCGTCCGGCGATGGCTCTGTAGGCGGCTGGAAGGAAGTACCAGCCCCTCCCTCTGCTTGCGTACTAGCAGCAGCAGCAGCATCAGCCGCCTCCTTCTGTAGCCGAACAAACTCGGCCTAGAACATGTTTGCTAACGTGTAAGTGTTTACTAAAGTCTATATTGATATCTATTTTCCTGTTTTCTAAATTATAGTCAGTTAATATTAGTTGAATAGAACGTACATATGCCTGCGTCGCCCTCTCGTCAATGAAGTCCCCAGCCCTCCGATGGGTGACCAGGAAGACGGTCACCATGTTCGGGTCCTCACCCTTCTTTACCTGTTAAAATATATTATCTATTATTAGTATTAAATATTATATCGAACTATATATAAATTAATGTCCGTCATAGGAAACGTACCAGACGACGAAAATGCTCCGTCATCGGAATGGAGCCACCACACCACTTACCGGCGCTCGACCACGCCACCTTGGCCTTCTCAGACCGCTCCTAGTACTGGCGCTCGCTGAATCTAGCCTTCATCGCAGTCCACTGCTCTGGCGTAATCCAACCCTGGATCGGACGTCCGGCGCGATCACGACGCTTCTGGTCGTCGATCGCATCACGGATGAGCTTGGCTATGACGGCAGGAAATTGGCCCTCGATCCTCGCCGCCCGGTGTGGTGGATAGAAATAGGTCCTCTACAAGAAGTAAAATACAAAAGTTGTATAATATTGTAAGACCCCTAAATTTCTACTAATTTTTTTCTTTATTAATATTTTGGTACTGGTTTAACATTTCGTATTGTACGTCACAGAGTCGTGTTGTACGTCGTACGCGAAAGTTCGTTTTTCGAATTTGCTCGACGAGTACGAATATGTGCGAGGTACATATATTTGAAAATTATTTTTATAGAAATGTAGCTTTCAATACTATATGGTAAATGATATATTTTGCTTAAAATTGTAAAAAGGTGCCATACTAGATTTTTTTCAAATTCGTATCATTTCATTGTCGTAAAGGATATTTATTTATTATACAAATATAAATGGTGGCTGTGGAAAACTATGTTTTGAGGCAAATATTCTTTTGCATATAAAGTACATGAATTTAAATCTATTTTCGAAATTATTAAATACTATTATTTTATTATTTGGAAAAAGGTTATTTTTAAATTAGTTATTATGAATAAATTGGTATTTGCTTTTATCAAATTCTTATGAGTTTTCAAATTTAATAAGAGGATTTATCTAGTTTAAATCTATTGGAAAAGATAATTTAAATTTTTGTTTTACTAAATATTTGAATTATTTTGATAGTTTAAATTGGAAAATATTGTAATTGCCTTAATTTAAATGACTTTTAAATTAAAGATAGGTATTGAATTAGATTTTGAATTAATTTAAATTTGTATGGGATCTATCTACTCGGGATTTAAACAATCCCAATCATTATCCTAATGGGAATTCCCATATCCTATAAGTAGGCAGGTACTCCTCCAAAATTCTCTCCACAGCCAAATTTTTCCACCCCATTGTGTATCGTGTCCGTGCATCCCATCCACTATTTTTTTTCCAATACAAATACATCATAATCGCGTTCCGTGTCCAACAGTCCCGGACACCGACTCACTCCGTGTCTCGCAGGACACGCCCCCGACACGATAAACCAAATCCTATTCCTAATCTAACTCTAACTTAGCCTCCACGACCACCACCCTCGCACCGTCACCATCGCCTCCATCACAGCCTTCTCCGACTCCCGTTGTCAACACCATCACCCTCACCGTCCTCAACATCCAGCAACCCACCGCCAATACAGCCCCACAGCATCATCGCCGACATCGTCGCCGCCTCCTGCACTCCAGCCCCGACCCATCAACCGGCCGACATCAACCCGAACACCATCGCAGACCCGGCACTCCCATTCACCTCCACCAAACACACCCAACCACCACATCGTCCGGTGACCACCACCATCAACCAGGAAACAATGGGGGGAAGAAACCCTTACCTCCGCCGCGATGGGTCCCCGCGAGCACGCCCGCCTCCGCGCCACCTCTCCGGTCAGCCGCGTCGAGCGCTTCCAGCCGCGTTCATCGCCGGCGACCACGACCGACGACCGCACAGCGTCGACGCCCTCCGACTTCCCGCGTCGCCCTCCACCGGAGCAACCCCTCCGTACCGGCGGCCGCTTCATCCAGCCGCCTCTGAGACCCTCCGCTCCCCGGCCAGATCTCCTCGGCGTATGGCGTCCGCTCACTTCTCCGTCTTGGCCGACTCTCCGCCCTCGTCCGCCGCTCTCCGCCGACTTCCTTGGTACAACCCCTCTTCTCACTTCTTCTCTCTCTCTTCTTCCGTTCTCTTATCTCCCTCTCTCTCTCCTGCGATATTTGGGGGTTGCAATGAATGGGGATAAGAGTCAGTATAATTATTATTATTATTATTATTATTATTATTATTATGATTATTATCATTATTGTTTTTATTAGTAATATTAATAGTCTTATTATTATTTACATTACTGATTTTTATAAAAATGATTTTTTATAATTAATTAGAATTATTATTATTATTAGTTATTATCTTCATTAATATAATTATTATTTTTATTATTCTTATCATTGTCATTCTTATTATTATTTTTATAACTATTATTATTATTATTTTATCATTATTTATTATTATTATTATGGTTATTGTTGTTGTTTTATAAAAATATATATTAGACAAAAATATGTTTTGTAAATAAAAGTCCTTATAATATTATCTAATCTTAATTATAGTTTTCACCAAAATAATGTATAACTAATAAAACTAAGTTTACAAATAATTTCCTAGGTTATGTGATATTTTTATTAATAAAAATATAGCTAGAAAAATCTACTTTAATGAACTTAGATTTTTCCTAAAAACGTATTCTTGAGTTTCATATATTGGTATAAAATATTTTCTAATAAATTGGTCTTCAAAACAATAAGGGCATAATTTCTAAAACTAGTATAAATATTCAGCACTCCTAAATTCCTCCTATTTTTATCGTCGATCATGACTAATCACATGTTCCTATTCTCTCGCGATTTTGGACCATTGCGTCGACCATGGCTAGTGGATTATTGGGACTTGTCAGAGAACACCGCACCATACCATACGACATACCAGGCAAGACACCTTGTCTTTACTGTTTAAATTTCCTGCTCAATATCATGCATGTTTTAGTTGTTTTTTTATTTATATGTAAATGCAAATTACTATATTTTATACAATTGGCTTAGAGTTAAGGGACTACCGTCAAATTTAGTGTGTCTCATTGACTTGTCACGATGGTACACGAGTTGTGTGTGAGAGTTGTGAGTATCATGTAGTGGTCACTTGCGTGTTGGCTGATCACCCGTGCGCATGCGTAGAAATAACTGTCAATAGATGCATGTTAGAAGACTTGACAGTTATCTATTATAAACCCGTGTTGTGGAAATGACACGTGTTGGTGTGTCGTGGTTACGATGCACGTATAGTATCATTGAGGGGGGAGGGGACAGCTACTAGCGTAGGGGCTACTTTTACACACATTTGGGAGATAGTGTCTCGGATGAGCGCTACGTGTTACCCGGCCGATAGTGTCTCGGATGAGCGCTACTTGTTGGCCACTCTTTATTACATGCTTGAGACAGCCCCTGCGTAGAACGTTGTCCTCAAAATGCATATCACATAGAATGGTTAGGACCCTTTACTCATGCATACTTTTCTGTTGAGCTTATTTATTCAGTTTATCGGCATGATATTATGTGTCTTGTTACGTCCCTCTGAGGACCTGGTTTTTCCCCAGGTGTGTGTTAAATGATTTCTTGCAGGTACCCTAGCTAAGGCCATTCTTTCCTTCGTGATGACTGCTTTTGGACTTGTCATTGCTTCGCTCGACCAATCGCATTCTTTATATATTTCTTCTCTATTTAAATTAGTTGGTAGTGGACTTTGTCTCCGTCCAACGATTGTATCATAAATATTCAAGTTGATTTCTATCTTATAAGTTCTTTCATTGTGGATGAGATTTAGTTGTCTTGGATTACTACATTACAGCTTATGTATACATACGAGGTCCATGTATTTCGTATGTATACAGCTGGCATGTCTACGTACTTGGTCCTACGTATTTTGGAACTGGGGCGTTACATGTTTTTGTGGTGGCCCATGCAGGTCAAGTTTGTCACTTCGGTTATGAAATTGTACCGATGTGGGCCTGCAATATAGGATTAGTGTCTAGAATCCCATCCACTTACTTAACATCCTTTCTTGACTTCCAATTTCGAACTCTCGTTCGACCTCCTTGAATTGCATCTTGCTTGACTCCTTCTACCGTAAATTTCTTAGTTTTGTATTTAGTAAGATGACTACACTAGTATATGCCCATAGGTTAAACACATGGCTAGATAGATTGCATTGACAATTAATATCCATTGAGGTTATATTTGAGTATAAAGACATTTATTTTTTCCTAGAGATATAATCATAAGGATTAGTTAATTCCAAGTTGGGTAGTAGCATATTACCGCCATCAAAGGATAGTTGAAATTTTACTTTAAATTTACAAGGTGGTATACACAAGAGGATAGCTAGATCGAGAAAGCAAATTTTTTATGAATTTTGATATTGTGAATTAGTTATGATTTATTAGGGATATGAAATCAATTTGAGAAATATCTTGAGTTTTTATATTGTGACACTTGATTTGCGGTAAACTTTAAGTTTGGATATCTCGAGATTATTTAAAAAGTTTAAATTATGATTTTTTAGATGACTAGAGAGACGAAAGTTTAGAAGGAAGAGAACTTGAGGTTTTAAATTTGCGCGTACGATTTATGAGTTTATTAAATTTTGAAATTTAAAATTTTTGGAAGATATCGACTTTGAAGGAAAATTTAAATTTAAATTTTGGTCTATGATTTATAGAGTTATTTAAATTTCAAGTTTAAAGCCTTGATTATGGATATTTAAAATTTTAGTAAAAGAAAATGTTCATTTGCGATATACAAGGTCTATTTCGAGATTGATTAGAGAATTAAATTAAACTTGACAGTCTAAGATAATTGGTAATTGTGGCGAAGTATCTTGAAAATTTTATTGAGAAATTTCGAGGAACTTGAAATTTAGATCAGATCATATTGGTAGAGGACCAAGAAGCAAGGAAGGTCACCATAGTGAGATAGAAGTATTGTACATTAGATTGCCATGCCACCTATGATTATGATATTGCATATACACAAGTATAGTTAGTCATCGACCAAACCGATGAACATATCTTTTTACTTACTTGACCTTCCCTCAATTCTAGATCTTTTGTCATGACCATCTAATCATTTGAAACTTGAGAAATGATTAGATTGTTCCTTGATCATACTCCATCTACGTGGCTATCATATCTTTAGAAATTGGATTTCTAATTTATTTTACCTTGATTTGTTAGAATCTAAGTTATCTTTATTTCATGCTTTAGCTCGATCATTTATATGGTTCGTTAATCATTATCTCATGAACTCCCACTTTCTATTTTAATTTCTTTTGTGTCCTTTACCGTGACTTGGGTAATTGGAGCACAATACTAGACTTTTCCTTCCCACAAATTTCACAAACAAGACCTACACGAGCCCACCTTCATGTAGGTATATCAAGTGCCACTAAAACACGTCTCCTTGTACTCTAATTTCATATTGCAACTTTCGGGTCAAAATGACTGGACTCTAATCCCTACCGGGAACCCAATATACTTTTAACTTAAGATGAGACTCGACCTCGACTCGATTCTTTCAAACACGATATATGACTTTGTTCTACTTAAATCCTTACATGCTTAATTCCTTACATGCTCAAATCTTGATTGCTGGACATATCACACCATTAGTTTAATTCTTGTAAGTTGAGTAGAATATCTCATGACCTAACCAACATTTTGTGGACCACATTGATAGATTCACTTGGACCATAGAATGCAGTAGACTCTAACTTATCTAGTCAACCAAGCCGACTGCATATGCCCAAATTTCGGGTGGAACTTAGATCTTATAAGACCTTGGACTAATTGATTTTTATCTTTACCCTTTACTTATTATTCTATTTACCTATGATGCTAAAATAGCTTAGTTTTGCAAGCGTATTCTTTATCAAGCTTGTTCACGACATATGTTATTGGAAGAGCTCCCACTAACATGTTGTCTAATCAGAACCGGTGCATGATGGTCTGATCAACTATAGTGCACTTGGTTCGCCTTTTGTATATTGTTCAAACGTGGATGGAGACGTAGTTAACTTGGCCCTAGAGTCTTCCTCGCGGCTGCCTTGGCAATTCTTGTTGAACTTATTTTGACGCCTTTGAACCACGTATTCGTATTCGATAACGCCTCCTTCGAACTCTATATTGCTTTCACCTTCACCTATTTTAGAAGGACGAAGGCGTTATACTAGAACCTCCTTTAGCTTTCCTATCGATTATGACCATATCGTATTATTTTTCTATGACTTAGATCACCATTCCTTACGACATAATTTTGTCGAAACATTGCCATTGTTTATTCCCATCGATACCCCCTTGTATCTTCTCACCCCTACTAATTCCTAATTTCGAGGACGAAATTCTTTTAAGTTGGGTAGGATGTAAGACCCCTAAATTTCTACTAATTTTTTTCTTTATTAATATTTTGGTACTGGTTTAACATTTCGTATTGTACGTCACAGAGTCGTGTTGTACGTCGTACGCGAAAGTTCGTTTTTCGAATTTGCTCGACGAGTACGAATATGTGCGAGGTACATATATTTGAAAATTATTTTTATAGAAATGTAGCTTTCAATACTATATGGTAAATGATATATTTTGCTTAAAATTGTAAAAAGGTGCCATACTAGATTTTTTTCAAATTCGTATCATTTCATTGTCGTAAAGGATATTTATTTATTATACAAATATAAATGGTGGCTGTGGAAAACTATGTTTTGAGGCAAATATTCTTTTGCATATAAAGTACATGAATTTAAATCTATTTTCGAAATTATTAAATACTATTATTTTATTATTTGGAAAAAGGTTATTTTTAAATTAGTTATTATGAATAAATTGGTATTTGCTTTTATCAAATTCTTATGAGTTTTCAAATTTAATAAGAGGATTTATCTAGTTTAAATCTATTGGAAAAGATAATTTAAATTTTTGTTTTACTAAATATTTGAATTATTTTGATAGTTTAAATTGGAAAATATTGTAATTGCCTTAATTTAAATGACTTTTAAATTAAAGATAGGTATTGAATTAGATTTTGAATTAATTTAAATTTGTATGGGATCTATCTACTCGGGATTTAAACAATCCCAATCATTATCCTAATGGGAATTTCCACATCCTATAAGTAGGCAGGTACTCCTCCAAAATTCTCTCCACAGCCAAATTTTTCCATCCCATTGTGTATCGTGTCCGTGCATCCTATCCACTATTTTTTTTCCAATACAAATACATCATAATCGCGTTCCGTGTCCAACAGTCCCGGACACCGACTCACTCCGTGTCTCGCAGGACACGCCTCCGACACGATAAACCAAATCCTATTCCTAATCTAACTCTAACTTAGCCTCCACGACCACCACCCTCGCACCGTCACCATCGCCTCCATCACAGCCTTCTCCGACTCCCGTTGTCAACACCATCACCCTCACCGTCCTCAACATCCAGCAACCCACCGCCAATACAGCCCCACAGCATCATCGCCGACATCGTCGCCGCCTCCTGCACTCCAGCCCCGACCCATCAACCGGCCGACATCAACCCGAACACCATCGCAGACCCGGCACTCCCATTCACCTCCACCAAACACACCCAACCACCACATCGTCCGGTGACCACCACCATCAACCAGGAAACAAAGGGGGGAAGAAACCCTTACCTCCGCCGCGATGGGTCCCCGCGAGCACGCCCGCCTCCGCGCCACCTCTCCGGTCAGCCGCGTCGAGCGCTTCCAGCCGCGTTCATCGCCGGCGACCACGACCGCCGACCGCACAGCGTCGACGCCCTCCGACTTCCCGCGTCGCCCTCCACCGGAGCAACCCCTCCGTACCGGCGGCCGCTTCATCCAGCCGCCTCTGAGACCCTCCGCTCCCCGGCCAGATCTCCCCGGCGTATGGCGTCCGCTCACTTCTCCGTCTTGGCCGACTCTCCGCCCTCGTCCGCCGCTCTCCGCCGACTTCCTTGGTACAACCCCTCTTCTCACTTCTTCTCTCTCTCTTCTTCCGTTCTCTTATCTCCCTCTCTCTCTCCTGCGATATTTGGGGGTTGCAATGAATGGGGATAAGAGTCAGTATAATTATTATTATTATTATTATTATTATTATTATTATTATGATTATTATCATTATTGTTTTTATTAGTAATATTAATAGTCTTATTATTATTTACATTACTGATTTTTACAAAAATGATTTTTTATAATTAATTAGAATTATTATTATTATTAGTTATTATCTTCATTAATATAATTATTATTTTTATTATTCTTATCATTGTCATTCTTATTATTATTTTTATAACTATTATTATTATTATTTTATCATTATTTTTTATTATTATTATGGTTATTGTTGTTGTTTTATAAAAATATATATTAGACAAAAATATGTTTTGTAAATAAAAGTCCTTATAATATTATCTAATCTTAATTATAGTTTTCACCAAAATAATGTATAACTAATAAAACTAAGTTTACAAATAATTTCCTAGGTTATGTGATATTTTTACTAATAAAAATATAGCTAGAAAAATCTACTTTAATGAACTTAGATTTTTCCTAAAAACGTATTCTTGAGTTTCATATATTGGTATAAAATATTTTCTAATAAATTGGTCTTCAAAACAATAAGGGCATAATTTCTAAAACTAGTATAAATATTCAGCACTCCTAAATTCCTCCTATTTTTATCGTCGATCATGACTAATCACATGTTCCTATTCTCTCGCGATTTTGGACCATTGCGTCGACCATGGCTAGTGGATTATTGGGACTTGTCAGAGAACACCGCACCATACCATGCGACATACCAGGCAAGACACCTTGTCTTTACTGTTTAAATTTTCTGCTCAATATCATGCATGTTTTAGTTGTTTTTTTATTTATATGTAAATGCAAATTACTATATTTTATACAATTGGCTTAGAGTTAAGGGACTACCGTCAAATTTAGTGTGTCTCATTGACTTGTCACGATGGTACACGAGTTGTGTGTGAGAGTTGTGAGTATCATGTAGTGGTCACTTGCGTGTTGGCTGATCACCCGTGCGCATGCGTAGGAATAACTGTCAATAGATGCATGTTAGAAGACTTGACAGTTATCTATTATAAACCCGTGTTGTGGAAATGACACGTGTTGGTGTGTCGTGGTTACGATGCACGTATAGTATCATTGAGGGGGGAGGGGACAGCTACTAGCGTAGGGGCTACTTTTACACACATTTGGGAGATAGTGTCTCGGATGAGCGCTACGTGTTACCCGGCCGATAGTGTCTCGGATGAGCGCTACTTGTTGGCCACTCTTTATTACATGCTTGAGACAGCCCCTGCGTAGAACGTTGTCCTCAAAATGCATATCACATAGAATGGTTAGGACCCTTTACTCATGCATACTTTTCTGTTGAGCTTATTTATTCAGTTTATCGGCATGATATTATGTGTCTTGTTACGTCCCTCTGAGGACCTGGTTTTTCCCCAGGTGTGTGTTAAATGATTTCTTGCAGGTACCCTAGCTAAGGCCATTCTTTCCTTCGTGATGACTGCTTTTGGACTTGTCATTGCTTCGCTCGACCAATCGCATTCTTTATATATTTCTTCTCTATTTAAATTAGTTGGTAGTGGACTTTGTCTCCGCCCAACGATTGTATCATAAATATTCAAGTTGATTTCTATCTTATAAGTTCTTTCATTGTGGATGAGATTTAGTTGTCTTGGATTACTACATTACAGCTTATGTATACATACGAGGTCCATGTATTTCGTATGTATACAGCTGGCATGTCTACGTACTTGGTCCTACGTATTTTGGGACTGGGGCGTTACAAATATACACAAATGATTATTAAAATTTAAAAATAAACAAATTTTTTACCTTGAAGTGGGCGAACCAAAAGGCCTTCCTATCTGCGGGAGCATCTGAGTAGTTGAGCCAAGGCCCACCATAGTTCTGCCTCACAAATGTCCCCAGCTATCTCTATACTGCAGAAGGCCGATATCTATACAATAATAATTTTTTATGAATATATATGTACATATAATCATTTGAGAAATATATAATAATTAATTAACTTACTTCATAGGCCCGTCCGTCCAAATCTCCATACGCGTCTCGCCCGGGGGAGCGCATGGAGGGTCGCTCTCACCTCCTGCCTGGGCAGGATCAGTCTGATCGCCGTCCTCCATATGATCGGCGTGGGCTTCCTCCATAGAGCCGTCGACAGTAGGAATGCTGGACGGGGGATCAGGGATGCTGGATGCGGGATCAGGAAGGCTGGACGACGAGGGAGGAGTCGCCAACCTGCTAGAACTGCCCTGTCCCGATAATGGACCGGGAACAGGAAGGCTGGACGACGAGGGAGGAGTCGCCAACCTGCTAGAACTAGCCTGTCCCGGTAATGGACCGAGAACAGAATGGTACACTGGCGTACTCGGAGATGAAGATGAGGGTACGGAACTGCCTTCTCCATCCCCAGCCCGAGGCTGACGGGACTGCCTAATATATAATCCTCCGCGTCATCCAGATGGTCTAGTCATACCTGACAATAAAACATATGACAATAAAACAAAAAAACATATTTATATGATAGACATCACAGATTTTTGAAAAATATCATAGTCAAAAAGTGTCACTGAAGTGTCAATAAAAGTGTCAATAGAGTGTCACTGAAGTGTCACAGATTTATATGATAGAAGTGTCATTAAAGTGTCAAATATGATGATAAAACAAACGTACAGATTTAATCCTCTTCTGAAAATTCATCTAGTTCGTTTAGCTCATCTACTTCTTCTTCTTCTTCTTCTTCTTCTTCTTCTTCTTCTTCTTCTTCTTCTTCTTCTTCTTCTTCTTCTTCATCTGCATCTTCCTCTTCAGATAATTCTACTTCTTCTACACAATTAGATGTGTAATAGGGAACTTCCGTCGTGTCCACTTCTATAATATTTGTTACAAGAGGTAGTTCATCCTGTTGATAAGCTATATCGTCAACCTTAAAGGTATTTCTAGCTTTGGTCTTGCATACTGCCCACCAGTATTGAATACCTTCAATATTGTATCATTACTTTCATGATCTCCCTCGTCGTTTCTGGAAGCTCTCGTTCTATTAGTTGCAACATGAGGCTTGAAATACATCGAACAAAAGTTTGTAATCTCCTCGAGAACATAGGCTTCACAAATAGAACCCTCGACCCGTGCCTTATTTTTCACCTTTCTTTTTAGGTGATTCAAATGTCGCTCGAACGGGTACATCCATCGATATTCGACGGGTCCACCAACACGTGCCTCATAGGATAGATGAATCGACAAATGCTCCATAGAGTCGAAGAATCTAGGAGGAAACACCCTCTCTAGCTTGCATAGTGTTACCGTAATGTCCTTCTCTTGCTTTTCTAGACGATCAACGAGCAATTTCTTAGAACAAAGATCCCTGAAGAATATGCTAAGCTCCGTCAATGGATCCCAAACTGCCTGCGGTAAGAATTCCCGAAATGTAATCGGAATTAACCTCTCCATGAATACGTGACAATCGTGGCTCTTCATACCCGTCAATTTGTTTTCCTTCGGATCGACACATCTTCTCAGATTTGACACATATCCGTCTGGAAATTTTAGGCCCTGGATCCACCGACAAAGTCTCACTTTATCCTCCTTGTCCAGCGAGAAAATTGACTTCGGAAGGAACTGTTTTCCATTCTGCTGTATCAAATGCAACGTAGGGCATTTGCATATTTCTTTTAAGTCCAACCTGGCCTTGGGATTGTCTTTCATTTTTTCCTTTACGTCTATCACAGTATTAATTATGTTATCAAACACATTCTTCTCAATATGCATGACATCAAGATTATGTCTGATCAGATTGGTACTCCAGTATGGCAGATCCCAGAATATGCTCCTCTTTGTCCAGTTATGAACTCTACCAAATCCATCGCACTTGTACCCAGTTGTAGGATCTTCGATAGCACTTGGAAAATCTTTAACCTCCTCCCATATCGTGTCTCCGCACCACCTTGGCGGTGGATCACCCTTCTCTACAACGCCGGCACGGAAAGCATTCATGTTCCTTCTGAACGGATGATCTTTTGGCAGAAATTGCCGATGACAATCAAAGAAGTACGGCTTTCCGCCGTGTTTCAAGCGAAAAGCCTTACTACGGTCCATGCAATACGGACATGAGAGACGGCCATGAGTGCTCCATCCAGATAACATTCCATAGACCGAAAAGTCGTTGATGGTCCACATAAGGGTTGCCTTCATCTGAAAATTCTGCTTCCTGGAAACATCGTACGTGTTAGCTCCTACTTCCCATAACTGATTTAACTCATCTATCAAAGGCTGTAAGTACACGTCAATGTTTCTCTTGGGATTGTTCGGACCAGGAATTATAACGGTTAGAAACATGTACTGAGTCTTCATGCACATCCAAGGCGGTAGGTTATACGGAGTAACAATCATAGGCCAGCACGAATACTGGGATCCCGAAAGACCAAAAGGAGTAAAACCGTCAGAAGATAGTCCCAACCTGACATTTCGCGGATCTGAAGCAAAATCTGGATACACTCGATCAAAGTGCTTCCACGCTTCTGCATCGGATGGGTGATCCAATACTCCTTCAATCTGTTCTCGCATGTGCCAACTCATATTTTCGGCCGTCTCTTTCACCATAAATAATCTTTACAACCGCGGCGTTAAAGGCAAGTAGTGCATTGAATCGGTCGATCTTCTTGCACCGATAGACCTTCCTGTACTAGTTGTCTTATAGCGATCAGCACCACAAAATCTGCACACATCTGCGTCCTTGTCGTCTTTGTAGTACAGCATGCACCCATTGCGACAGGAATCGATTTTCTCGTATCCCATCCAGAGCGATCTCACCATCCTCTTAGACCGGTAGAAGTCTTTAGGCAACTTAGCATCCGCCGGCAAGATCTCTATAATCAACTCCAACACTCGGTTGTAGCATTCTTGCGACATGTTAAAATCTGACTTAATGCTCAACAGTCTTGTAACCACCTCCAACGGTGAATGATCCTCACAACCAGGATACAATGGAGTCCTTGTATTCTCCAACAACTCCATGAACTGTGCAGCATCGGCGTTCGGTGCCTCCTCAGGTGCATCATGAACGAAACTAGGCCCCGCAGTGTCGAAAACCATGTTCACGCACCCGTCGTCGTATGCATGATTATCTGAAACAAAATTAGGTCCCGCATGCATATACGGCTCAACATAAGGCTCCGGCTCTGATGCTAAAGACACAAGTTCTCCATGTGCGGTCCACTGATAGTAATTAGGCGTGAAACCCCTCGAGTACAAATGATATGTCACTTCCACTTCTGGATAATATTTCACGTTATGACATTTCACACACGGACACTTAATTTTGGTGCCGTCCATGTACTGAGGGAACGCCTTAGCAAACTGCAGGAACTGCTCTACTCCCGCTATGTATTCATCCTGCACACCACACATATCATCAGCACGACGATTGTACATCCATGAACGATTCCACAAGTAGTAATTCATATCCATTTGGAAATAATTCTGCAAAGATGGACACACATTATCCAACAGGCACAAATTCGTATATTATGTCTTATTATGGGACACACATTAGTAGCGGACAGTTACTAATAATAATGATATGTAATCTTGGTCAAACTAGGTTGTACTAAGTCAAACAAGGTCAAGCTAAGTCAAACAAAGTCAAACAAAGTCAAACAAAGTCAAACAAGGTCAAACTAGGTCAAACTAGGTCAAACTAGGTTGTACTAAGGTCAAATAGTCAACCTTGGTCAAACAAGGTCAAATCTAAGTCAAATATCCTATTTCTAGTCATGACCTACCAAGTAATGAGCAATAGTGAGTTAACAAAGCAAACTGAAACTAAAACTAGTATCTGGGTATCATTTAAACAACTAAAACTAGTATCTGGGTGTCATTTAACAAACATGAAGACAACAAAGTCAAACAAGGTCAAGCTAAGTCAAACAAAGTCAAACAAGGTCAAACTAGGTCAAGGGTTGACCTACAGTTGACTTTGTCAACTCTTAGTCCAATCTAGGTCAGATGTTTACTCTACTTTGACTTTCAGTTAAAATAGTCAACCTTGGGGGTGACTATTATTTCATATAATTTTAAAGTATCGGCCAATACCGATCCGATACGGCCGATACCGATACGGTTTGGCATGTTCCGATCCGATACCGACCGATACCAAATATTGACCGATACCGACATTGGGGGTCGTTGTTCCGATCAATTCAAGTACCAATAATGACCAAAGTCAACTCAAGCTATCTCATACACACAAGTAATATCTATATAGATATATACATATAATATATATATAGTCATGTATATACTATATGCCTATATTACAAGACAAGGCAACTTTCATGCCTTCATATATTTAGACACTCTAACATAGGCTATATGCCTATATCACATATGAGTTACATGATATAGTTATGTATATATGTATATAATACCATCTAGGCTATGTGTACGTGTCCAACATAATGTCGATGTGCAAGGGTGGAATGAACTAAAAAGGTAATCCTTCAACCAAACAATACCTAATCTATATGTCAGTCATGGGACTGAACAACTGAATACAAGACAAATAATAGTACTTGAACTAAATAAATGCCTGGACTGATATGAAGAGATAATATGGACTGCAATATATATATATATATATATATATATATATATATATATATATATATATATATATATATAAAATATGAGGAAACAATGAACAAACTGTTCTCAGATTGACACGTATATATATGTGTGTGTGTCATGTGTGTGGTGTGCTAACAGTGTGTGTGTACAATAGGGTGTGTGTATATAGGGTAAAGTGTGCCATGTGTGTGTACATAATATGGGCTAGGTGTCTCAATGTGTGTGTGTACATTGGAATCAATAGTGTGAGTGAATTTGCTATTCTCGGTTTTGAGTGTAATGTGAGTGAGCTATAAGAGAAACAGTATACACAAACAGTGTATCAATCTCAGAAAAATCAGTAGATAGCAGTAGTGTGTGTTTATATTCTCAGGTTACACTTATGTGTGTGTGTAGATAGGTGTAAACAGTGCATAATTTCTCGAGAAAATTCAGTATAATGTGTGTGTGTGCCAATATGTGAAAACAGTGTATTAAAACTGTTCTCAGTTTTGACAGTCAATGGCATACGAAAACCCAAGAATCCCCAATCAATGTGAACCCTAACATGCACATTAATTCTCAGAAAAGATATGGGATTAATCATAATGGTTTAATCATTCAAAATCAGTTTAAACCAATGTTAATCTCAGAAAATTAATATATAGTGAACTACGTATCAGAAAATTGGGGATAAACCAAATTCGAAATCCAAATTCAATTAATAGCAAAATCTAATGGTTGGTAATGATATGTGTATGTGTCATAGAGTCACACGTGTCGAGTGTCCACCAAAACAGGACACAATCGTGTCCAAATTATTTTTTAACACACACGAACACAAATGACACAGTACAGTCTCGTGCACGTGTCCACGCGTGTGTGTCCGTATCTGTGTGTGTGTGTGTGTGCGTGTGTGTGTGTGTGTCCGTGTCTGTGTGTGTGTGTGCGTGTGTGTCCGTGTCCGTGTGTGTCCGTGTACGTGTGTGTGTGTCCGTGGGAGAGGAGGAGGAGGAAGGAGAGGAGTTAGGTTAGGGTTTACCTGAGGAAGAGGAGGAGGAGGTCGGATTGGGGGAGGAGGAGCTCGAGGAGGAGGATCTCGAGGAGGAGGAGCTCGCCGGAGGGGGAGGGAGTCGCCGGGGGGGAGGGGGTCGCCGGGGGGGGGCACTGACAGAGGGGAAGGGAGTCGCCGGGGGGTGGGGGTGGGGGTGGGAATGAAATTTTCGGGTTTTCGAGTGAGAATGAGGGGGAAAGAAGACAGCTGCGTGCCCTAAGTAAAATAACTTAGCGACGTCACGTTTTGACGTCGCTAAACGTCGCCAACTTGGCGACATGTACATAAAATATGTCGCTGAACGTCGCTTTTCGGCGACGTAGTACCCTCCTGTCGCAGAACGTCGCTAGACAGCGATGTTTTGCGACGTGTTAAAAACGACGTCGCTACCGGCGATGCCATTTATTGCCGTCGCTACAGTACGTCGCTATTTGATGATATTTTAGTAGTAATTTGAACAAGTTTATCTTCAGTCGGAGGCTCTTTTTGCTCAAATCGGAACTCCCATTGATTATCCAACCTTTGGGCCCATTGTTCTGATTCAGGTGAGATTTCAAACTCATCTTCGTCTTTATCACTTTCTTCAGAACGGTCAATAGAGACCATATTGGAAGACAGAATGTTGCAGTAGAAATCACCGATACTCGTATCGAAATTCCAAGAGGTAGTACTAGAAGAATCAGATCTCTTATCTTCGTCAGATTCGGGATCTTCATGAACAATATTGATAAAAGGAATAGGAGCAGTATAACCCAATCCGCATTTTGTCCTTCCATATTTCAGAGGAGGAATCCGGACAGGCATTTTTCTTCCTTTTCCACTGTTGAGGCCAGTTCTGAAGTCATAGCCCATATTTTTAATGATGTCTTTAGATTGCTGACTATAACGACGTAGTTGTAATCTTCCAGTATCGTCATTCTTGTCATCATCTTCTAAATCAGAAGGACTTTGGGGCCCTTTGTAAAAGAATATTGGAATGTCTCCTGGCTTTCTGCTGGGAACTAGAAAGTATGAAGATTGTACAGGTTCTAGGGATACATCTGTATGAACAGTCTGTATAACTCCTATGGTTATTATGCTCAAGTCATCTAACAAATGTGAATAACTATGAACATAATTACACACATCAGCGTACTACAAAGATGGAGACTTTTTATTAAATGTAAAAGCAGCAATATTTACATTGGAAGAAGGCTGAGCCTTAGAGATCTTAGCCAAGTCAATGACTAAAGGGGAAGAAGAAGAACGAGAAGAAGCTTTGTTTCGATTAAGATCGATAACAAATGGCTCAGAAGAGGTGAGCTCCCTTGAAGCTTGAGATGGAAGAGTAATCCGCCCTCCAACTGGAATTAGCAGAGTATCCTGTGAAGATACAGGAATTGTAGTACGCCCACTAACAGGAATGATCATTGTATCTTGAGCAGATGACTGAGGTAACGGAGAGATCCGTCCACTCACCGGAATGATGAAAGAACCTTCTCTGGAGGATTTGGGAGATTGTTGCTGAGTAGTTCGACCTTTAACAGGGATTATTAAAGTCTCACTTTGTGAATCCTCTTTCTCCATAGCTTGTATCACCCTTGTATACCCTTCTTTGTACATTCGGGAATCATTGAAATAAGCTTCGATCCCATGAAAGGGATTTATGTCAGCAACTTCTTTTTGTACTCTTCCATTATTATCAATGTACTTAAAACACTGATGAAGAGTAGAAGGCACCACATTATTTTCATGAAGAAAGGGCCTCCCAAGAAGAAGATTGTAGGATCCCACGATCTCAATCACATAGAAAGTGACTTTGGATCTGAAATCACCTATCTGAAGCTTTAGATGAATCTTTCCCAAAGGCTCACTTCGGCTTTGATTGAATCCCAGGATAGTAGTAACCATCTTTGAGAGCTTGTGAAGAGGAATTTTTAGTTCATCCAACAGACTCTTTGGCATTATACTTATAGCAGACCCTGGATCAATGAGGATACGATCTATCTTCATTGTATCGATATAACCAGTGTAGTAGAGAGGCCGATCATGTCGATTATCCTCTAATAGTATATCGTCTTGTGTAAAGATGATATTTGGGATAATCTCCAATACACTGTTGTAATGTAAGCAAGTGACAGGTTCTGCATCTGGCTTCTTTAACTGTGCAAGACAAGAGTCGGCTTGAAGAAGTGCTTCACTTAACGTCTCCCGAGTCTCTTTAGAAAGACGTAGAAGTTCAAAAAGGGACATTCTAGCTGGAGTATTAGCAAGTTGAGCTAGAATGTCGAATTTATAAGGCTTCTGAAGCCCAAGAGGAGGGGACTTCTTGATTGGTTTATCAAACCGAGCCTGTTGTTTGCCTTTCTCAAAAGCCGTAGGCTTGGGAGAAACAGGTTCAACCGGTGTAGTTGAAGGAACAGGTGCAGTGGATGATTCTTCTTCAGGAGGAACATTAGGAGCATCTTTATCAGCTGGAGGGATATCAGGAGTATCCTCAGGATTCTTAGAATAATCCTTTAGATAAGGTTTCCCTGTTCGAGTAGCAAGTGCTTCTTCCTTCTCTTTTGGCTCTGTGTCAGAGGTAGATCCAAGAGAAGTTATATGACATGACTTAATCTTTCCAGCCTTCTTGGACTTTCGAGATGTAGTCTTTTGAAGAGGAGGAGAGTCAAAATCTGCCACTAGATCAGGATAAATCTACATGATTTCTCCTGTTTCTAAAGTGATTGGCACTAATCCTTCAGATTGTGGAGGAGGAATATTCACTATCTCAAGAGTTGCCTTGGGAATAGGAACGATCCCACTTTCAAGGAATTGAGGAGGGAAATCTCCGAATTGCATAGAGACGACGTTGGAGGTGACGGTCTTCTCTTTTGGAGTAAGGGAGATAGCTCCAGATTTAATCATTTCTTGGATCTTTCCTTTCAGTATATAATATGTACGAATTGTGTGACCCAACATTCTATGGTATGGACAGTATTTAGGATGATCTGTCTTCCCAGCTTCATCAGGTTTCTTGATTTCAGATAATTGTATTTTATTACCTTTCAGCAGACATTCAAAGATACCAAGGACATCGTCGTCATCGAAAGAGTACTCTTCTTTGGGGCGAGGTGTTCTTGGTTGTTGAGTTGTAGAGGTAGGAGAAGTTTGAACAGTTGATGCATCTTTGCTCTGAAGATTAACTTCAAGAGTTTCTTTTCCCTTGCGAGCATTGTTTTTAGCATTATTATTAGTACCTTGACCTGTTTATTTGGGAGTCATCTGCACTCCTAAACCTTTGAAGGTTTCAGCACTAATTTCTGCGGCCTTGGCACTGACTATAAAGGAAGGCCAATCTTGAAATTGAGTAGATCCTGTCCACATGCTGATGATTGGCAACAAGTTTGATTTGCATGTGTCGATGGTGACAGCATCTGGAGTTCCAAGAGGCATCTTCAGAGCTTCTCTTCGAAACCGTTCAATGAAATCCTCTGTAGTTTCATTATTTTTCTGCTTGATTC
The DNA here is from genome assembly GCA_029216955.1 of Iris pallida. Lineage (NCBI taxonomy): Eukaryota > Viridiplantae > Streptophyta > Magnoliopsida > Asparagales > Iridaceae > Iris > Iris pallida. The sequence goes on from JANAVB010033416.1 coordinate 3,301,929, forward strand.
TAATAAGAGCAGACATAGTCATGTCATTGAGCCCTTCATAGAACCGTTCAAGAAACATCTGTTTGAAATCGGCAAATGAGGTAATGCACCCATCTGGGAGACTTCTATACCATTCATAAGCCGTTCCCTTGAGACATCCAACAAACACCCGAGTAAGGAGGGCGTCGCTTGGTTGCAATCAGTCACCACTTCAAAGTGATTAATAAACTAACTTGGAGAAGTGGTTCCATCATAGAATGAGATAGTAGGAGGCTTGTATTTAGGAGGATACGATACTTGCTTTCATTCTATCGGATAAGGTTGTTTGATGCCTAACCTTTGTAAACCATCTTTCTGTTTGAATGTCTCGAATTGAGTTTTGAGATTCTTCAATTCTTCAGAGACAACTCCGGAAGATTGTGGAGTTGTAGCTTGTAGAGAATAGTTGGGAGGAGGAACAGCATTATAAGCACTACCCCTAGCTCCAGAGAGACTAGGATCTGTTTGAGCTGGTCCAGGAGTATTAGATTGTACTACTGGAGGAACTTGTATTACACCAGTATCAATTGGTATGGCATCTGGTACAGTCTGTCGATTTTGTATCTGAGTTGCCATGAGTTCATACATCGACTTCATAGTATCAGCCATAGACTTCATTTGCTGTTCCAAAGAAGGAATTCTTTGTTCTTGAGGAGTCAAGGAAGAAGAAGGTTCATCAGTATTCCCATCAACCATATAAGTCGTGACTGTACGAGGGATTATTGATGAACTGGTGGATGTTGTTTGTTCTGAATCATTGCTTTGTGCATCAAAGTCAATTATAGGAGAACTACCCCCAGTAGGAAGAGGTGGGAAGTTAGATTCTCCAAGGAATACAGAATCATCTTCAGAAATCAAAGTTCTCTGACTAGAGGCCAGGACTCTTGCTCTTGTGTCTCTATATACTCCATCTGGACTATCATCTCTACCCCCAGTATTTCGAGAGGTTATGTTGACTGAAGCAAACAAAGGCTCATCTTCATCAGGCATAGGTTCACACTGAATCCGATTGAAGACAGATTGTCATTTTGTTTGACATCTGCATTGCATTGTGACTCTCGGCTGGAAGTCACATTCATGATCAACATAGTCTTGAACCATTGATTGACATCTGCATTGAATTATGACTTTTGGCTGGAAGTCACATTCAGCATGGTCCGTTGTCACAGAATTACTCCTTCTTTTCTGTTGAAGGTGTTCTCGTAAATCTATTTGTGAAGATTGAGGTACATCAGAGAACACTCCTTGTGTATTTTTAGGAGTATATTTCTTGTTCCTGGGTCTTGATGGCTCTTGATTATATAGGGAGTGATTAATATGAGCCACATAATTTCTAGCATACTCTGCATCCGGATCTTTTATTTTCATTTTCGATTGATGTGGTTTCTTAACACCATAAGTGTTTCCCAAACGGGTTTGATTAAGTTTTGTTCTTAGATCAATTGGATGTAACACATTGGTTTTGGAAACTTGGAGTTTTCCTTCCATTGATCTAGATATTTGCAGAGAAGGAAGAGTTGAACCACCCCCTTGATTAGGAGTTGGTAACAGACCTTTTCTAGACAAATTCTGTGCCCAATTCGAAGAAGTCGTAGAAGAAGACATTAAAGAATGTTTCTTCTTAGACTTATTCAAGTTTTGAGACATAGAATGTCCAGAAGGAAGAGTAGTCAAAAGACTATCTCCTTTTCTTTGACTAACAAAATTGTTAGTCAAAGCTGTTCCTGAAGTAAAAACTACAGGAATAGAAGAAACAACTAAAGAGTCATCTCTTTTCGAAGGGACTTTGTGTGGAAGACCACCCCCAGTTCTAGTAGAACTTGGCACAGAAGAAGAGATAGCTAAAGAGCTATTCTTCTTAGATGAAATACACGCTGAAACAGATTTGGTTAAAGAACCAGTACTGTTAGCGTGATTGTTGATTTTAGAATTACACGCTGGAACAGATTTGACTAAGGAGCCAGTACTGTCAGCGTGATTTTTGATTTTGGAAATACACGCTGGAATAGATTTGGTTAAAGAACCAGTACTGTCAGCGTGATCTTTGATTCTGGAAATACACACTGGAACAGATTTGGCTAAGGAGCCAGTGCTGTCAGCGTGATTTTTGATTCTGGAAATACATACTGGAACAGATTTGGCTAAGGAGCCAGTGCTGTCAGCATGATTTTTGAATGAGAGATTGCACACTGGAACAGATTTGGCTAAGGAGCCAGTATTGTCAGCGTGACTTTTGGGATTGAATTTGCACGCTGGAACAGATTTGGCTAAGGAGCCAGTACTATCAGCGTGACCTTTGATTACTGTCATCTTTGAGCGCACAAGAGTGTGCGTGCTTGCAGTAGAGTCCTTGCCAGTGTTAGGAGTAGACACTGTGGCAGAGACTTCACCATTGGCTGCCAACTGATTCTTAGGGACATAGACAGAGTGTCCCTTCGACTTGGCAGTGGTGATGGAGGCTGAAGTAGGCTTGCCACTCTTAGCCTGCTGCATTTCTTCATAGGCGAATTGATCGAATTGGATCGTCATCACCTTCTTCGTCGAGCCGATTGACGAAGTGTAGCATTGAGTTGTTGCCATCTCAGAAGAGGAGATAGTTTTCCCCAGCAGAGTCGCCAATTTGTTTTCCATAAATAAATTCACTTTATTTATTGTGTATCTGGGAAAATTACAACTGTAGGAATCCGATCTAGAAGACGATCGCTTTATCCCTTAAACTATGCGAAGAAGAAAAGCTCTCAAAATTTTGACAGTAAGTTAGATAACTATGTATCTGTACCATGAATGAGAAAAAGAACTCTATTTATAGAGTCAAAAATAACTGAAAGGATAACTGTCTTAACAGTCTTTGCCTAGTTGAAAATCACGCAGGATTTAACATACGCAAGGTTGTGAACAGTTACTGGACGTGGCCTGTAACTGTTGGACACATGGCAATCATGCATGAGTCGTGTGCAAGTTACAGGACACGCAGGCGAGAGATCAGTGGCATGGCTGCCACGTACTCCAATTTGATGAAATCCACGCAGACTTGTTGAAGACGAAATCCACGCAGACTCGGGGCAGAAAGCTTCAAAATCTACGCAAACTTGGGGCAAGAAGCTTCAGAATCCACGCAGACTTAAGGCAAAAAGCTTCAAAATCCACGCAGACTTGAGGGAAGAAACTTCAGAATCTACGCAAACTTGAGGCAAAAAGCTCAAAATATACACAGACTTTGGGAAAGAACATAATCCACGCTCGATTGAGGCAGGACTGCCAGCTGTCTTGATTCGACGTGCTTCGACTGACACAAAATCTCTGACAGTGATTGCTTTTGTCAGTTGCATTAAATGACAAGAAGCTCTTTTGGTACGCCAACTTGACGAAGGCTGAGTCTTGCTGAAGAAGATTTCGAAAGTCACGCAATAGTCGGCTGTGATCTCTCGAGTTCTGTGCATACTTGGCATACGAGAAGACATTCTTCGATTGTCGTGCTGTCAGTCATAATTACACTCTGACAAATGACGAGCTGTTTCCCAGCGTGACTTTTAAATATTGTCCTGATCAACTCAGCGTGACTTTTGGACCTTGTTCTGATCAACTCAGCGTGACTTTCATTTTTAAGGCCTACAGTACCGCATACTTAATTTTTCACGAACGCCAAATCTAATGACCCCACGAGTAGGTGAGATCCGCAAGAATACGTGGTCCCCAACGGAGAACTCTAACGGCCTATGATGCTAGTCCGCCCAATGACGATGTCGATCTTGCGCAACTTGAAGTCGCTCTCTAATTCCCTTAACCACTTCAACCGTCTGAACAATCATTTATGGGCCTAACATCTTCCTCTCCCCGATATCATCCCATGCAAGCGGTGACCGGCACTTCTTACCATATAATGCTTCAAACGGCGCCATCTGGATACTGGCTTGATAACTGTTGTTGTATGAGAACTCGACCAAGTGTAGGTGACTCTCCCAAGACCCTCCAAAATCTAGAGTGCAAGCTCGTAACATGTCTTCTAAGGTCTGAATCGTTCTTTCTGATTGCCCATCCGTCTGCGGATGGTAGGTCGTGCTAAATCTTAACTTGGTGCCCAGACTATGATGTAAGCTCTTCCAGAAATGTGATGTAAAGCGGGTATCTCGATCCGACACAATACTGACAGGGACTCCATGCTGCCTGACTATCTGTTGCATATATAACTCTGCCAACTTTTCTGTAGATTGCCCTACTCTGAAAGGAAGAAAGTGTGCTACTTTCGTAAGTCGATCCACTATTACCCAAATAGCGTCCTTACCACTCGGTGATCTCGGTAAACCGGTCACAAAGTCCATTGTAATATGCTCCCATTTCCATTCCGGGACAGGAAGCGGTTGTAATAACCCAGCTGGCCTCTGCTGTTCTGCCTTCACTTGCTGACATACCAAGCAACGGAAAACAAATCTAGCTATCTCCCTCTTCATCCCGTTCTACCAAAAATGCTGCTTGATATCTTGGTACATCTTGGTCCCTCCAGGGTGAATAGAATACTGAGAACTGTGAGCTTCTGCCATAACCTCCTGTCTGATATCTCTACTAGGTACACATAGACGCGATCCAAACCTAAGTGTACCATCTTCATGAATTCTCATCTCCTTTCTGAGTCCTGACTCACATTCTGCCCTAAGCTTCTGAATCATTGGGTCTTGTGCCTGAGCTGCCTTGATCCTATCTACCAAGTCGGATTGAACTTGCAGACTTGTTAGAACTCCTACATCACCAGGAAGTATAACTTCGATGTCCATCTCCTGAAGGTCTTCTAAGATATGCCTCTGTGTTGTCAACATAAATGCGCCGCCTCTCCGGCTGAGAGCGTCTGCTACTACATTAGCCTTGCCTGGATGATACTGAAGCTCCACGTCATAATCCTTGATCAACTCTAACCATCTTCTCTGTCTCATGTTTAGCTCCTTCTGGGTAAAGATGTACTTCAGACTTTTATGATCTGTGTACATCTCCACTCGGTCACCATATAAGTAATGCCTCCATAGCTTCAGAGCAAATACTACTGCTGCTAACTCCAAATCATGAGTTGGGTAATTCTTCTCGTGGTCCCGAAGCTGCCTAGATGCATATGCTATCACCTTCTCATGCTGCATAAGGACACATCCAAGTCCTTTACCTGACGCATCACAATATACTGTAAAACCTCCGGGTCCAACTGGTAACGTAAGAATAGGTGCTGATATCAACTTATGCTTTAAAGTCTCAAATGATGCTTGACATTCTACCGACCAAACAAATGGTACATCCTTCCGGGTCAAGCGGGTCATGGGTACTGAAAGCCTTACAAAGTCTGACACAAACCTTATGTAATATCCTGCCAATCCCAAGAAACTCTGCACATCTGCTACGGTCTTGGGTACTGGCCAACTCTCTACTGCTTCTACCTTCTTGGGATCTACTGCTACTCCAGCTCCTGAGATGATGTGACCCAAAAATGAAATATGATCCGACCAAAACTCACACTTGCTGAGCTTGGCATACAACTGGTTCTCTCTCAGAACCTGTAACACTTTCTTGAGGTGGTCTTCGTGCTCCTCTTCACTAGCAGAGTGTACGAGGATGTCGTCAAGAAACACAACGACAAACTGATCTAAGTATGGCATGAAGACGCGATTCATCAAATCCATGAATATTGCTGGAGCATTGGTCAAACCAAATGGCATTACTAAGAATTCATAATGCCCATACTTCGACCTGAATGCTGTTTTGGGGATATCTTCCTTCCGAACCCTCACCTGATGGTACCCTGAACGAAGATCTATCTTGGAGAAAACTCTAGCTTTGCTCAACTGATCAAATAAGTCGTCGATCCTGGGTAATGGGTACTTGTTCTTCACTGTTGCCGCGTTAAGCTTCCTGTAGTCAATGCACAATCTGGATGACCCATCCTTCTTTCCCACAAGTACCACTGGTACTGCCCACGATGATACGCTAGCTTGGATGAACTTCTTCCCCTTCAGTTCCGCTATGTGCTGATATACCTTGGCCTGCTCTGAATCTGCCATTCTGTAAACTCGATCTGATATTGGTTTAGTTTCTGGTGCCAATTCTATACCGAACTCAATATCTCTAACCGGTGGTAGACCTGGAAGTTCTTCAGGAAATACGTCTAGAAATTCTTCAACTACCTTCGGAATCTGAACTTCTTCCATTGCCGCTACTATTTCCTGCTCTTGCTGAGTTGCCTCTGATCTGACTAAGGTAAATCTCTCCATGCCGGGAATATCAAAAGATACACTCCCTCTACGACAATCTATTGTCGTATTACTGTCTTTCAGCCAGTCCATGCCTAAGATAACGTCGAAATTTCCGACAGGAAATTCTATCAACCGGGCGGGTAAGGAATGCCCGCAAACTACAACACTACACGCTAGAATAACTCAACTAACCCCTACGAGCCAATTACCAGTGAGTATATTCAACCTCTCTGGCAATGCCTCGAACTCCATTCCTAGACATGTCGTAAATCGTGCAGATATAAATGAATGGGATGCTCCCGAATCAAACAATGCTACTGCGGGATATAAGGCGACAAGAATGTTACCTGCCACAACATCTCCCGATACCAATGCCTCTTCTAAGGACAGTGTAAATGCCTGCCCTCGACCTCCTTGCTGGTTCCCATGCTGCGGCCTAGCCTGGTGCTGCTGCTGACCCCTCCCTTGATGATGCTGGGGTGGTCTGTGCTGGTGTTGCTGCATTGGCGGCCCCTGCTGCCGAAATATCTGAGCCTGCATCATTAATGGACGTTGTGCCAATGACCTAACTGCCACCGCTGGTCCTCGATACTGTCCTGCCCCTGGGGCGGGCAGAGCAGGAAACTGCTGCCCTGGTCCTCCTGACCTCGAATTCATGGGACATGTGGTAACCCGATGGTCTGGATTTCCACATATCAGACACAGTCCATTCAATATCCGACACACATCTCTAGTGTGCCCCATCTTCCCATAATAAGTGCAGCCCACCGGGGGTTGCTGGTTCTTCCTCTGTTGCTGTTGCTGCTGCCTAGGTGGTAGTGGTCATCGTATCGCCACATCGTGGATACGAATGCCAGTGGATGGTGCTGTTGTTCGGGGCGCTGCTCCCCCTCCTCCTTCAATCTGACTGTGGGATCTCTTCTGACCCCCAGTCCTCACCGCAAGCCTCTGAATGGTGATCTCATGCCTCCGAGTCGCCGTCAATATCTCATCAAAAGTCTGGTAATTGTGCCCCTCGATCAATTGCAAGAGTTCAAGATGAAATCCTTGCTGAAACCTCATAGCCCTCTGGCTCTCTGTTGCTACCATCTCTGGGGCGAACCTACTCAATCTGCAGAACTCCGCTGCATAAGCATCTACCGTCTTGCCGGCCTGCCTGAGGCTGATAAACTTCTGTTGTAGCTCAAACCGTGCCACAACTTCATAGTACTTGGTCTTGAATCTTGTAGTGAAATCGTCCCAAGCCACAGGACGTCTGATGCCCACTTCCTTTGATTCCCACCAATCACGTGCGAGATCCTGAAGTAATAACTTCACCAGATCCACACGTTCTTCTGCCGGTACCTTAGCTGCTGTCAGAATAGCCTCTATGTCCTTAAGCCATGCATCTGCTGATATGGCATCCTCCGTGCCCTCGAAATGGCGGGGGTTGTACTTGCAAAACCTGGCTGATGCTCCTGAATCAGTCCTCACTCCTCTTTCCAATGCCGTCTGCAATCCTTGGTTGAGTAGCACATTCTGCTCTTGTAGCTGAGTGTGCATGCGTTGCTGGGCCAACATCTGATGTTGCTGAGTAGCCATCATTCCTCTCATGATCTCCAGAAGGGCTGGTGTGTCCACTTGGGTAGGTGGAACTGTTGGTGGTGGTGGAACATCCGGACACTGCGATCCAGCTGCTGGTTCCACTATCACTTCTTCCTGGGTAGCCTCTTGAGTTAGTACCGGCCCTTGTTGCTGACCAACAGGGTCAGGTTGTCCATGTTGCTCTTATTGCTGTTGTCCAGTCCTGGCAGATGCGGACAAAGTGCCCCTAAGAAAAGGGACAAGAGAACAATCAAATAACCGGACATGAAGGATCAATGAAGTCAAAGGATACCGGAATGTCAAGCTAGAGTCGAGAGTAACGAATCATGAGATCAAAGGGAACATGTGTGATTGAGACATCCTATAAATCAAAACACCCCACAAGTCTGAAATCAGACCTGCGTGGGCCACCACTAAAACCTTGTCACGCCCCAGAACCAGAATACTGGAGAGCGGGGAAATGACTCAGCCAGCTACGTATTACGAGTAGGTGAATACCGTATAATACGATCAATGCTGTCTAACCAGACGAGGGGGTGCATACTACATAAAAGTCTCACTATGTTCATTTCGTATCTATTGTCTCAATCATTCAAAACAAGAAACAGAAATAGAGAACATGTAAGATAAAGCAGTAAGGCGTCCCAAACGCTCAGTCAAAATATTCTTGAGATCTGGCTTTACTAAACATAGCCAGATGGTATAGTGACATATACACAATTGTTATCAGCTGCAGTCTGACTTTAGTTACAATTATGCAAAAGTAAGTACAAGACGATCCGACTAACATGTCGGTGCCAAACGGCTAAGTATAAAGTAAATGACAAAACGAGCGGTGAAGTAAGGAACCCACTCGAGTCCTCCTGCAATCATGCCCCTAGTATTGACCATCTTGGAGGTAGAAGTAAGCTGAGTCCTCGGAGACCGGCTCTAAATCTGGCCATGCAAAACCAGAGAGGTTAGACCTCTAATAGCAAGTACCACAAGGAAGGACGATATAAAGGACTAAACCAGTAAGTAAGAAAATATAATAATGGATCTCTGCTTTCCACTAGGATTCACATAGCATCACGACACTTCGAACCAACCTCCCAACCACACAAGGACATAAGTTAGCCCGTCATGTCCTGACATTCTGATCATCTCAGTTAGGCAACAGAGTAGGTACAGTACACAAACAAATCATCTTGAACGGCCAATCAACTACTACGGCTTGCTATTGTGAGTCCCAAGTTATCCTGGAATTATGCAATTAGGGATTCCTCAGTTCTTACTATGTGCAAGCAACGCTAGTCTATCCAATCAATCAATTGCGCCAATCATGTAGTTAGACGAGTCCCAGCGGGACGCCCGCCGTTATAGCATGTACAATAATATAAGCAGATACCGTTCCCTGCCCGTGTGACAGATTTACCGTATCTGTGGGAACCAGCCGGCCCGTCGGGCACTTAATAGTCCCAAGGGGGCTGCCATGTAAGAACTCGGGAATCCATTCTCTCCATGCTATCATTATTTTATTTAACTTAATAGTCTCTACGTTGAGTGAAGTTCCATGCCGTGGATCATGGTCGTTCAAATGAGTACTTTCGTACGGGGTACGATATGCGCAACTCTACAACGATACCCGTACGGCTAGGTTGTAGGTTTTACATAGCGTGATACAACAATCAAGTCTAACCACGGAGTAATCATGCCTTGACCATAAGTACACATGTTATTTTTGTAAAATAGATAAATAAATAATTTGAAACCTGCATGTGCCTGTATGCCAATATTCGGGATTGGCTAATCGAGTACATGTAAACCCCCAAACTTCTTAACTATTTATTTTTAAGCTAAATTGTTTATTTTATTTAAGTATTATTCATTTGTTTTGATATGAAGTATTGTACATACAAATGTACAAGTAAATTCAAGTATGATTTATTTTAGTTGTATATTAATATTTTTATATTATTATTGTATTAGTTATATTATTATTTGTCTAATAAATATAATAGTGTATGTATGTGTATATATATCTAAAATATATATGAATGTATATTAATATATATATATATATATATATATATATATATATTTTTTTTATATATATATATATATATATATATATATATATATATATATATATATATATATATATATATATATATATATATATATATATATATATATATATATATATATATATATATATATATATATATATATAAGTAATAGAATTTCTAATATATAATAGGTAATAGTACCACCCGAGCTTAATCGAATCCCAGCCAGCCAAGGCTTCATGAGCCCAGGCCCAAGGCACAGCCCCTGGCCAACAGGCCACCGGCCTGAGTTTCCCCCAAGCCAATCAATTGCTCAGTCCTTGAGGTGGTTATATGTAACAACGATCATGTCTGTTAGGTGAGCAGCAATACAAAATATTTTAAGCTTGGTAGTTCCCCAGCAGCAGTAAGCCAAGCCAGACCCGGCCAGCTCTTCCCCCAACCCGCACAGGAGCTTAAGCATTGCCCGAACTAAAATCTTTCCCCACAGCGTTTAACCCAGCCCGATAACCAAATATATGATATATATTATAATATATATTATAGCTATAGAAGCAAAACCCAACAGTAAATCGGCCCACCCCCAAGTCCCGTAAGCAGACCCAGCCCGAGCCCCACAGCATAACCTTATATTATTTACTTAAAGCTCTTGAAATCTTGATAGCCTGTATTGTATTCTCGTTAGGGGAATATGAGACTGCTACAGAGCAGCCTCGCCAACTGTGGCAGAGCAAACCCATAGGTCAAAACCGGCCCACATGGGCTCATCCATCCCATAACTTAAGCTATATTCAGCAGAGGCCAACCCGAGCCTGTACGTGCTCTCAGCGAGGATATAACGAGATCGAGGGAGAGGGAACTCCTTAAACCCTAGTTTTCTCAACGCCGTACTCCCCAACACCTCCACGGCCACCACCACCTGGGTGCTGCCACCCCGCGGCCGTGCGCGCCGCACCAGGCCGGAGGTCGACCACACAGGGCCGCGCGCGCGCGAGCTCGTGGCAGTAAACACAGCAGCAACAAGCGGACAAGAGGGGAACTTCGCAGCGACGGTTCGCAACGATCGCTCGACCATTCGTCGAGCCGTCTTCTCCGGTATGTTCACAACCTATAGGGCTTCCATCCCCTTTAAATAGATTCATTTTTCATGCGCTAGGCTTCCCGAAAGATCGACACAAAGTCGATCAATTAACTGTCCAAAACAGGACAGTACTTTGGTCCCAAACACCCAACTTCACATCGAAATTCCCACCAACCTATCCTTCGAATCAGGAAACTTTCTGAAAGGAAGTTAACCACAACATATAGGACTAGAAAAGTCCAGTAGGAAGTTTGTAAAGAATTGCTTTGTACAGAGAATTATTCACATGTACAGTTCGGGAAAAATCTGTTTTCAAAATCACAAAATTGATCCACACGACGTGCGTCACGCCAATCCGGACGACGTGGTCGCGTACCGAAAGGATCGAAAGCTGCGTAACGACTTTGTGGTCGTGTGGGCTTTGGCGGAATTCAAATTGGTCGCGTGTGCGCGACGAATTTGATGCGTATCCGTCGAAATTTCCCGTATCGTGTACTTTACAAACTTCTCAATTACTTTGTGCACGTTCATCAGATCGAGACGAAACTTGCGCCAGCAGGACCGTATCGTTTTTCTGGTCCTGTATGCCAAGTTTGGTCCAATTCTGAGACAGTTGAATTCGACGTCGTTTTGTGGGCCCCACGGTCCCACTCAACGTACGATTTTGTGCACGGCCCGCCGGAATCCAACTTTGGACATACGGTTGGGTTCGTATCGAAAAACTGGATCCGTAGACATATAGTTTGATGACTTTAGAGACCGTTGACTCTGGCACGCTTTTCGGTGCAAAGCGGGTCCAACGGCGGACATCGTTTTTGCCCGAAATTACCGTTTTGTCCCTGTGTCCAGAATTGGACTTAAGGACAGGCAATCCTAGCTAATTTGACTATTCTGAGATCATTGGTATTGTCTATTTCAGCATCCGGGGACTGTTGTACGGGTTTTGACTATAGTGGCACATTGAGTAGTTCAGATTGTCGGTTTCACCAGCAAAGGACCACAGGCGAGTACAGTTTATTGTTTGCATTTCGATATTGATCTTTACTATATTTCATTGATTAGTCATTGGTTATGTGATTATTTTCTATTATAAATTGTTGAGTCGGGAATGAGAAGTACCAAGGATGTGTGATCTGACCTTAGACCGTGTAGACCGTGTTGCATTTATTTCTTGTAGACCGTGTAGACAGTGTTTTATTTACTTCTTGTAGACAGTGTAGACAGTGTTTTATTTATTGCAAAGTAGACAGTGTAGATCATGATTATTACTGCATTTAAACTGTGTAGATCGTGATTATTATTTTGTAGACAGTGTTTCTTTACTGCAATATTTTCTGTAGACCGTGTAACTGTAGACCGTGTAACTGTAGACCGTGTAACTGTAGACCGTGTAACTTTAGACCGTGTAGACCGTGTCGCATAATTGTCCCGAGACCGATCACATATCAAAGGTACTTCTAACAGTTGGGGAAAGTCTGTTGTGTCTATTTATTTACTATTAGTTTTCTGTATTTCCTGTTTATTTTCAAAACCCATGATTGATGTCTAACCTTTGTTTTATAGTCATTTTCTTTATTGAAATTGCTTTCAGTGAATTGTGCTCGTTCCATTCCTGACTGGAAACCAACATTTTCAGGTTAGCCGTGGATTTACTTAGCTTGGGGTGTGACGGGAATACTTGCAGACAAAAGCCTAAGAGACTAGTTAGATAGTTGGGTATTAGTCATTCAATATTTGTACAAGTTTATATTTTCTGCAAATGTAAAACTTGTGATCATTGTAAATTAAATTAATGTTGTGAATGAGTATTATTTGTGATTTGATCTTCATGGCCGTGACAGCGTTCTACCGCCGACACTGCGGCGTAGGCTGGCTTGGACACGTCTTGTATCCGTTAAAAAAAAAAAAAAAAACGGGTGCGGGTCGTGACAAGTTTTTGTGGTGGCCCATGCAGGTCAGTCTTTGTAAATCATGCGAACTCGTGATAGTACTTAAGTTAGTTGTACTATTGCGAGCCTGCGACAAAGAAATGCTCATTCACGAATTAAGATTAATTTAATTTAAGAGAATGACTAGGACTAGGAGTCCCCTATACAAATTTATCGATGGGTAGTCTAGGCCATGCAATTTAGATGAGGAGTTATAAATGTTGATGGTTTGTCAGATCCCCATAGGTACACTATTATCTCTCGATATGACGACACGATCCAAAGTGGATAGATTATTCACTTGGTGAGACAGGGCTTCATAAAATTTATGATCTAACCTGGATAAACTATTAAATTCCTTCTCTTTAGACATCATCCTCTTATCTTAGTCCGGATTGCCTATTTAGTTCCTATTTTTGCCCTAAGAATTATTTTTTATATAAATATCTGATCACGTTATCCACATACGAAACTCAAGTTAGTTTCGATTCAAGTTTTCCTCAAAGGCTTGAATACACATGGAATAGTTAGAATGTTTGTATTTCTTTGTCCTCAGTTATTTTTCCCTGTTCAATCCTTTATTTTAAGTGTTGTGACTGATAGGACGAATACCTACGTTTTATCTTTGGTCAACCTGTTTGAATCTCTAGAAGCCCCTAAATTTTTACGGATATAGGAATGGTTAGACAGCAGCGCACTGTCGTCAATTATTTGAGAGTGGAGAATGTGGGTTCACTGCAGCCGGCAGCGCACTGGCAAGGCACAACCCATAGAATTAAAATTGTTTCGAAAAATCATAGTCTATGGAACCTTGCAGAAACTATGTTCTCGTTGATTTCTTTACCCTTGTGTCAATATAGGTAGAGTGTCTGATAGCCTATCACATTTGAATCACGAAATCCAGGGTTGTCGTAGCCAGAGTATACGGGCAAGGCGTAATTCCCGGTGAAATAATTTCAGATGTGGTTACAAGTTTAGAATATTATAGAGAATAGAGACCTTGTATGTCCCTAAGATCCAAACCAATACTAGTGTAAGTTCTGTAAGTCGAGTAGCATGTCTCCCAACCTAGCGTTATGTGGTTCATGTGATCTATTAACAAAGTAATTGACCGACAATAACAGGTTTATCCAGACCATAGGAATTAGAATTCCATAACCCATTAGTCGACCAAGGTCTTACGGATAGGAAGATAGTAGGAAGACTGTATAGGCAAGAACATCCAGGTAAGGTTTTAATTCTCTCAAAACTCGAACTACTTACTCCTCCTTCCAAAAATCCCGCATGCTTGAATTTTGACTATTTTTGACCAATGCTGCTATTACAGCCTAGTTTTTGCAAGCTTACTCTTTTATCGAGCTTGATTCAAGACATATGTTTAGTGGGGACGCCTGCTAACATATTGTCTAATCAGAATCAGTGTATTATGGTCTGATCAACCATGATGTATTTGGTTCGCACTTTATTTAATTACCCTACGTGGATTGAGATATAGATGTCTTTAGGGTCTCATCCACGACTGCATTGAAAATTTCTCTTGAATTATATATTCGCCCTTGAATCACGAAATTGTATTCAGTAACATCTTCCTTGAATTCTTTATTGTTTTTGTCTTTCACCGATTTGGAAAGACGAAAGCTCGTGATGGTAGAGAGATACAGAGTATTCCCATGGCTATGAAAATGGCAGGCACAAGTGTAGCTACCAACGGCCAGTCATGTGATTGAGTTACTCGTTCTCCCATCGACCCTCAAACTACTAGGGAGACTCTCAATCCATCTGAATTTGAGAATAATTAGGATTTTTATCCTTAGTCAGAACGCCAACCTAGAGGACTATCTATTCTCGAGAAACCAAATATTGTGAGTCTCTAGTTATTTGCTGGAAGCTTGCATTAACTAGCAATCCTTAAACCTTTTTTCGACCTAAACCCACAGTTTAGACATATGATGAGTGGACAATAGAGTAATCATTTACCGTGACACTCATCCCGAGATTGGTTTCCAACAAATATTACTCTAGTTATGTAAATTTTATTATTAAGACCTAACTAGTGTTGGAACACCACAGTCACTAGCTTAGCCAATACCATAGCTTAAATACCCTGTCACACTATGACCTACCAATTGTCAACAGCAATACGTGATCACTACAACCCTTGTGACCATAATTTGGCAGGTTTGACACATAGAATTTCTTGACTCAGTTGTTAGAAATCTTTTCTTATGTTGTGCCTTGGAGTTGGTCACCCCATCGGAAACTCTCGTATACTGCGAACGAGTAGGTCATTATGTTCTGTCGACCAAGTGTCATCGTACACACTCGTTTTCCATTTATTGAGGAACGACCCTTGACTTGACGTATATCTATCATATTCCGTTACGCCGTACCTTATTATTTATTACCAAGAGTCGAGGTACGATACCGGACTTTGAAAATTCTTCTGACCTCATCATTCCTAAGACCATGACTTAGCTTCTAAGGTGGGTAGACTGTAAGCTTTCTAAAGTTTAGAATAAACAAGGATTACCTAGTGATTAAAATAATTTCCATTAGGATGACAATTAGTACCCCATGGACTCCCACTTTCCATTTAGATCATTTTGTGTCCCCGACCGTGTCATTACTATTCGGAGCACGAGACCAACTATTACCTTCCAACAAACTTCATATGCAAGATCTAGGCAAGTCCACCTTCATCTAGGTATATCATGTCCTACTCAAACTCATCCCCTTGTACTCTATTTTTATGGTATGACTTCCGGGTTAAAAAGGACTAGCTATAACCCTTACCATACTGCCGGTATACTTTCTCGACTACAATTAGAGACTCAACCTCGACTCAATTCATTCGCCCCAATATATGGTTGTTGTCGACTCGAAGCTCACTACGCACATGTCACTAGTGAGCCACTCAATAGTGCCTTCTCGTGCTACTTAGACACAAAAGTCACGGAAGACGCATTTTGGACTTTAGGGACCTGGCTAACCAGCCTGACTAGGCAACTAGCTCAACCATTTGGGTGAAAACTTATTCTAGGATTATCCTAACCTAGTGGTAATAGTTACCATTGGAAACTATACCAGTCGATAGAGACTGAAATCCGAGGTTCATCTAACCAACGATTGACGTCCAATCAGGAACCCATTGGGACCCGGTAAAAACCCCCTATGCATACCACTACATTTAGATTATAAAACCGAACTATTTGAAATAGGTCCCTATACATATTATGTAGTCTCCCCTCTTAGATCGTGAAGTCATTCGTAACCAATATTCTATCTACCTGGGAGTCATGATACGAATTTGTATTGCGTTTCATCCCTTGCTCGTGTGTTTAAATAACCACGGGAAAGATCACGATCTTGACTTCCTAAATTTTGTTCTATTACAGAACCTTATTTAAAATTTCGAGAACGAAATTTCCGTATTGCACGGATTGCAAGCCCTCTAAGAAACGAAGGATTCTTCGATTTGGCAAATGACTAGACTAGAGTAGCCCAACCTAGCGACTTTCTCTCTATCTGCATCATTGAAAACTCTCTACCGCTCTGAAACTTCATAATTGCTCTCGGTTATTTTCCTATCTTCCTGTTCTTCCTACTTCGAAGCGACGAATAGTCGTGCTTATTAGAATTTGCCAATATTTCTTAGCTACTTGTATAAATTGTTGATTGTTTGATTTTGGGTTATTTGATAGATATGAGAGGATTATAGGGGCCAAAAGTGGTAGATGTCCATTTGTAGCAATTTTAGCAAGTAGCTGGAAGATTATAAAGTTTTAGCGACAAGAGATTTGAGGAAGTAGTGTGACCAAAGGTGGGTAGAGATTCCCGCGACTTACTCTTGGTGGTTAATTAATTGTGAAGAACATTGATGAAGTTTATTATATTTGGAAAAAAAAAATATATATATTCTTTAGAGGATAGAATCTATTGAGAATTTGAAGTTTTGATGAAGTAGCGTAAGTTAAGGTGGTTATATGTTCCGAATTACCTATCTGGTTCTTGGTGATCAAATTTTGTTGAAAGTATTGATAGAAGTTAGCAGACTGGGATTTGATGATTATATTGCTAGAGACCAAAATGGTAGTAGAAAGATTATTGTTGAAATAGAATTTCGATGAGAAGATTTTCAATCTCAGAGGATTGTTACGATGGAACTGCATAAGTACGAGTGATAAAAAGTTCCAGGATAACGATGAGGATTATAGTAAATGGTGGTAAGGGTTGAAATTTCATAGGGTTTATATGAGTTCAGCAAGCTTCTAGGACAACTAGCAATACAAGTTTATGGAAGTTGTCGAGAATGATGCAAATGACCAAACTTGAGGCCTTCACTCTTGGTGTTAAACCTTGAGAACTTAACCTAAAGGATCGGAGGGGGTTGTTACAATTACAGACTGAAGAACTCTGGCATTGGAGGATTAGAAATGTAACATTAGTAAATTTTGTGATCAACTATTGACGAGTTGCAAGTGTATATTCGATAGATCGATCTATGGATTTAGCATAGGGTGATCAGATAGGGGGAGAATAAAGAAATGGAAGTTGACCCTAAATTTCGAGGACGAAATTACTCTAAGGTGGGTAGGATGTAAACCCCCAAACTTCTTAACTATTTATTTTTAAGCTAAATTGTTTATTTTATTTAAGTATTATTCATTTGTTTTGATATGAAGTATTGTACATACAAATGTACAAGTAAATTCAAGTATGATTTATTTTAGTTGTATATTAATATTTTTATATTATTATTGTATTGGTTATATTATTATTTGTCTAATAAATATAATAGTGTATGTATGTGTATATATATATCTAAAATATATATGAATGTATATTAATATATATATATATATATATATATATATATATATATATATATATATATATATATATATATATATATATATATATATATATATAAGTAATAGAATTTCTAATATATAATAGGTAATAGTACCACCCGAGCTTAATCGAATCCCAGCCAGCCAAGGCTTCACGAGCCCAGGCCCAAGGCACAGCCCCTGGCCAACAGGCCACCGGCCTGAGTTTCCCCCAAGCCAATCAATTGCTCAGTCCTTGAGGTGGTTATATGTAACAACGATCATGTCTGTTAGGTGAGCAGCAATACAAAATATTTTAAGCTTGGTAGTTCCCCAGCAGCAGTAAGCCAAGCCAGACCCGGCCAGCTCTTCCCCCAACCCGCACAGGAGCTTAAGCATTGCCCGAACTAAAATCTTTCCCCACAGCGTTTAACCCAGCCCGATAACCAAATATATGATATATATTATAATATATATAGCTATAGAAGCAAAACCCAACAGTAAATCGGCCCACCCCCAAGTCCCGTAAGCAGACCCAGCCCGAGCCCCACAGCATAACCTTATATTATTTACTTAAAGCTCTTGAAATCTTGATAGCCTGTATTGTATTCTCGTTAGGGGAATATGAGACTGCTACAGAGCAGCCTCGCCAACTGTGGCAGAGCAAACCCATAGGTCAAAACCGGCCCACATGGGCTCATCCATCCCATAACTTAAGCTATATTCAGCAGAGGCCAACCCGAGCCTGTACGTGCTCTCAGCGAGGATATAACGAGATCGAGGGAGAGGGAACTCCTTAAACCCTAGTTTTCTCAACGCCGTACTCCCCAACACCTCCACGGCCACCACCACCTGGGTGCTGCCACCCCGCGGCCGTGCGCGCCGCACCAGGCCGGAGGTCGACCACACAGGGCCGCGCGCGCGCGAGCGCGTGGCAGTAAACACAGCAGCAACAAGCGGACAAGAGGGGAACTTCGCAGCGACGGTTCGCAACGATCGCTCGACCATTCGTCGAGCCGTCTTCTCCGGTATGTTCACAACCTATAGGGCTTCCATCCCCTTTAAATAGATTCATTTTTCATGCGCTAGGCTTCCCAAAAGATCGACACAAAGTCGATCAATTAACTGTCCAAAACAGGACAGTACTTTGGTCCCAAATACCCAACTTCACATCGAAATTCCCACCAACCTATCCTTCGAATCAGGAAACTTTCTGAAAGGAAGTTAACCACAACATATAGGACTAGAAAAGTCTAGTAGGAAGTTTGTAAAGAATTGCTTTGTACAGAGAATTATTCACATGTAAAGTTCGGGAAAAATCTGTTTTCAAAATCACAAAATTGATCCACACGACGTGCGTCACGCCAATCCGGACGACGTGGTCGCGTACCGAAAGGATCGAAAGCTGCGTAACGACTTTGTGGTCGTGTGGGCTTTGGCGGAATTCAAATTGGTCGCGTGTGCGCGACGAATTTGATGCGTATCCGTCGAAATTTCCCGTATCGTGCACTTTGCAAACTTCTCAATTACTTTGTGCACGTTCATCAGATCGAGACGAAACTTGCGCCAGCAGGACCGTATCGTTTTTCTGGTCCTGTATGCCAAGTTTGGTCCAATTCTGAGACAGTTGAATTCGACGTCGTTTTGTGGGCCCCACGGTCCCACTTAACGTACGATTTTGTGCACGGCCCGCCGGAATCCAACTTTGGACATACGGTTGGGTTCGTATCGAAAAACTGGATCCGTAGACATGTAGTTTGATGACTTTAGAGACCGTTGACTCTGGCACGCTTTCCGGTGCAAAGCGGGTCCAACGGCGGACATCGTTTTTGCCCGAAATTACCGTTTTGTCCCTGTGTCCAGAATTGGACTTAAGGACAGGCAATCCTAGCTAATTTGACTATTCTGAGATCATTGGTATTGTCTATTTCAGCATCCGGGGACTGTTGTATGGGTTTTGACTATAGTGGCACATTGAGTAGTTCAGATTGTCGGTTTCACCAGCAAAGGACCACAGGCGAGTACAGTTTATTGTTTGCATTTCGATATTGATCTTTACTATATTTCATTGATTAGTCATTGGTTATGTGATTATTTTCTATTATAAATTGTTGAGTCGGGAATGAGAAGTACCAAGGATGTGTGATCTGACCTTAGACCGTGTAGACCGTGTAGACCGTGTTGCATTTATTTCTTGTAGACCGTGTAGACAGTGTTTTATTTACTTCTTGTAGACAGTGTAGACAGTGTTTTATTTATTGCAAAGTAGACAGTGTAGATCATGATTATTACTGCATTTAAACTGTGTAGATCGTGATTATTATTTTGTAGACAGTGTTTCTTTACTGCAATATTTTCTGTAGACCGTGTAACTGTAGACCGTGTAACTGTAGACCGTGTAACTGTAGACCGTGTAACTGTAGACCGTGTAACTTTAGACCGTGTAGACCGTGTCGCATAATTGTCCCGAGACCGATCACATATCAAAGATACTTCTAACAGTTGGGGAAAGTCTGTTGTGTCTATTTATTTACTATTAGTTTTCTGTATTTCCTGTTTATTTTCAAAACCCATGATTGATGTCTAACCTTTGTTTTATAGTCATTTTCTTTATTGAAATTGCTTTCAGTGAATTGTGCTCGTTCCATTCCTGACTGGAAACCAACATTTTCAGGTTAGCCGTGGATTCACTTAGCTTGGGGTGTGACGGGAATACTTGTAGACAAAAGCCTAAGAGACTAGTTAGATAGTTGGGTATTAGTCATTCAATATTTGTACAAGTTTATATTTTCTGCAAATGTAAAACTTGTGATCATTGTAAATTAAATTAATGTTGTGAATGAGTATTATTTGTGATTTGATCTTCATGGCCGTGACAGCGTTCTACCGCCGACACTGCGGCGTAGGCTGGCTTGGACACGTCTTGTATCCGTTAAAAAAAAAAAAAAAAAAACGGGTGCGGGTCGTGACAGTACAATAGTTCATTACATGAACGTGTCTCATTCATTTCATTCAATAAGACGACTAGCCAGTCTCTTAGTTCCAACTAGGAGCGCATGATCAATTTTAGTAAATATAACCATTATTATCAATAGTATCAAGGCATAAAAGTCAATTAGTATTACATGGGGTCGAGTCTGTAACTCCTCAGAGTTAAGTTCCAGTCAATCTGAGTATCCATGGATCAATCAAGACACATGACACACTCTACATAACAATCCATATTTACAATATTAACATGTCATGATTTTGTCAAGTAATTCACGCAAAAGGCGTAAGGATATAATAGAAGAATTATCATGCCATCATTAAATGAATAAGTTATAGGACAATAAAAACACCCAGGTTAAAAGTCACACCAGCAAGTCTAAGTTAAGGCCAAAAGTTACGCTAACAAGTCTAGTCGAAGTGAGCGTGAAAAATGGTTCATGTTGGCATACACAGTGTGAGTGTGGGAAATGATAAGAAATCCACGCACGCACTCGTGGACGTGTGCGTGACTAAGAATCCACGCACTCATGGATGTGTGCGTGACTAAAAATACACGCACGCTCATGGATGTGTGCGTGACTAAAAATACACGCACGTTCATGAGAACGTTAGCGTGACTGAAAATACACGCAGACACGTAGAGACGTGTGCGTGACTAAAAATACACGCACGTTCATGAGAACGTTAGCGTGACTGAAAATACACGCAGACACGTAGAGACGTGTGCGTGACTGAAAATACATGCAGACACGTAGAGACGTGTGCGTGACTAAAAATACACGCAGCCACGTAAGAACGTGTGCGTGACTCAGCCTTCGTCCCAAGCCAGAAAATGAAGTTCCCAGCCAGAAATACGCTAAGTTGGGAGGTCAAAACCCATGAATAACCGAAAATATAGCAACTTAGATCTAGGAAAAACCAGCCATAGAAATCGAAAATGCCAAGTAGTAAACTCTCTCAGAATCTTGAGAGGAAGAGTAATGATCCATAAAAATGGATGAAGGAGAAGCAAGATTGCACTTGCCTTCTCCTGCTGCTGGTAGGTGGTGGAGAGTAATGGGAGGAAGAAGAAGGAGTAATGGTGAGAATGAAGTTATGAGGAGAGAGAATGGAGAGGGGAGCTTTAAATAGCAAAGGGGGGTGGTAGGTGGGAGTAATAGGCCGGGTTTGTGGGGGTTCGGCCAAGGCCAACCCGAAGGTAAACAGAAGATTAAAAGCAAGAAATAAAATATAGGTAATAAAATTGCAGGAAATAAATTGCAGGAAATTAATTAACATGAAAATTAAAGAGCAGATAATTAATTAGCATAAAACTAGAGGAATTTAAATACAGGATACTACATGATAAATATTTAAATAAATACATTCAAGCAAATACGTATTAAAATACGCATTCTGGGAACGGGGAGTGACAAACCGTCAGGCATTAATGAACGGGCGAACCGTCGGATGAATGTGATAAATGAACGGATGAACCGTCAGACATTAATGAACGGGCGAACCGTCGGATGAATGTGATGCTTCATTATTTGAGGAACTTCTGCCTATAAATATAGCAGAAATCTGACAAGAACGAACACTTCTACTCTTCAACATAAAAATGTCGTCTGAAGAAGCATCCAAGAAGGCTGAAATCGTCCCGAAGGTTAAGAAGAGCACTGAAGAACGCCCTGCCGATCCAGTTCAGCCGAAGGAGTTAGAAGCAAGCGAAGGTTTGTTTGCACCCAAGCCACCGCGAGACATTCTGGACTTTCTGCTTGATCCAGGAAGGACTGAAGAAGAGGAAGCCATGAGGATGGCTGCTTGCAAATTCCTCGTGGGTTCCAGCAAAGAAGTTCTCAACTCTCTTGCTGATCGCGTTTTCGAGAAGGACGGCAGCGGTCCGCGTCCAAATGTAGAGAAGGATGATAGTGACCTTCTTTAATATCATATACTATCATATGATGAAATAAAATTTGAATTTTATTCATGAACTTGAACTTTGTCCGATGATTTTACAAGTACTTATATTTATACATAATACTTTTTAAGGAATTTGCCATTAATAGGCATCATAACAATTCGGCCATCCAGTTCTGAGAGTTGATAAGCTCCATTTGAGAAAACTCTGCTCACAACATAGGGACCTTCCCACTTTGCGTCGAATTTGCCTTTGCTCATATGAGTCATAGTCATAGGACGTCTAACTGTTAGAACAAGTTCTCCTTTCTGATATGCTCGAACTCTGACTTTCTTGTTAAAAGCTCTTGAGATTCTAGCTTGATAGAATTCGATATTCTGTTGAGCAGATAATCGCTTTTCATCCAGAGCTTCTAATTCCTGAAGTCGAAGACGATCATTATTCTCGACGGTAAGTTCATTAGCGATTGCTATCCTTAAAGAAGGAATTTGAATCTCTAATGGAAGAACAGCTTCGCATCCATACACCAGAGAGAAAGGTGTACATTTAGTAGCATTACGAACTGTAGTACGGTAAGCCCACAAACATTCACCGAGTTTTTCACTCCAATTGCGTTTGTTAGTAGAGACAAACTTCTTTAAGAGTTTGATGATGGTTTTGTTGAAAGCTTCCGCTAATCCGTTAGCTGCCGGATTATATGCAGTAGAAGCCACATTGTTGATCCGATGATCGTCACAGAATCGAGTAAATTTTTGGCTGACGAATTGTGGTCCATTATCATGAATAATGCGTCGGGGAACACCAAATCTGTAGATGACATGATGCTTGATAAAGTTGATGACATTGGAAGTTTTGACTTCTGATAAAGGAATAGCTTCGGCCCATTTGGAGAAATAATCAGTTATTACGAGAATAAACCGATAACCTTTTGACGACGGCGGATTGATCGGACCGATAATGTCCATGCCTCAAGCTTCGAAGGGCCATGATGCTGCCGTTGGATGTAGAAATTCTGAGGGTTGATGAATAAAATCCGCATAGATTTGACAGGTTTTACACTTCCTTGCATATTCGATGGCATCTGATACCATAGTGGGCCAATAATAACCCATACGTCGAATATGGTCTTGAAGTTTTGGTCCAGGCTGATGTGCTCCACAAATTCCATCATGTGCTTCACAGATAATTTGTTGAGCCTCATCACCGGCAATACATCGAAGAAGTAAACCATCATAAGCTCGACGATATAAGGTTTTTGTAGTATGATTGTAATAGAATCTGAGTGATCGTCGTCTGATAGATGCTGCCTCACTCGGATTGTCTGGAAAAATATCATACAACACGAAATCTAAGAAAGGAAGTCTCCAATCTTTATCCGTATTTTGAGTCTCAGCTGCATTACTGAAGATGAATTCCATGCTAGAATCAGATGAAGATGATAATGATTTACGACTTAATCCAAACCCTCTTGTTGCATTGACATCATGAGATATTGAGTTTTCAATGTCAACTGGAAGTCCTAAAGTTAGATTGTTTTCGAGATGAAATAATTCTCGATTGCAGACAACAATCATTTATTGACGTCTAATTGGAATAGCTAACACCGCCGCAAGATTAGCAAGAGCATCAGCTTCTGTGTTACATGCTCGTCTGACATGCTCAATGAAGAACTCTTCAAATGAAGAAGCCATAGATATAGTCGATCTATGATAAGGAACCAGATCTTGATGGCGAACTTCATAATTATCCCTTATCTGATTGACAATGAGTTTAGAATCTCCATACGCTTCCAAATATTGAATATTCAAATGTTTAGCGAGTTGAAGACCAATAAGCAGTGCATTGTACTCAGCTACATTGTTTGAACATGGTTGATCGAGAGAATAAGCTCTTTGGATAGCAAGACCTTCTGGCGACACAAGAACGATTCCAATCCCAGCGACAATGTCACCATTAGGACCTATTCTTGAGGCTCCATCAAAGAATAGACGCCAAGTAGGATCTTCTTCAGCAATTTGGTTTGAATCTAGGACTTCATCTGGGATTTCATCATAGAGTTTTGAATTTTCTGGAATTCAATGAGCAGCCAGAAAATCGGCTAAAGCTTGTCCTTTGACTGATTTCTGAGGGATATAGTGCATATCATACTGAGCAAGTAAGATTTCCCAGTTAGCTAATCGAGAATTTAAAACACTCGGTTTCTTCATCATGACTCGTATAGGATTGATCTTGGAAATGACATGAATGGTTTGGCCAATGATATAATGTCGTATCTTTTGGACAGCGAACATCAAGGCTAGACATTCTTTTTCGACCGGTGAATATCGAGGTTCAGCTCCGGTCATAGTATGACTGAGATAGTAAATGGCTTGTTCATGACCATTTTTATTCTTTTGAGCGAGCAATGCACCCAATGAATGACTCATTGCTCGGGTGTATAGGAGGAACGGTATTCCTGAGACAGGAGGTACCAATACTGGAGGGCTCATCAGATATTGTTTTATATCATCGAATGCTTTCTGACATTTATCATTCCAGACAAAAGAAACACCTTTCTTCATAAGTTTATTGAATGGTCTGCAGCATCCTGAAAGATTAGAGATGAATCTTCTGATATAAGCGATCCTTCCTTGAAATCCTCGTAGCTCTTTTAAGGTGCGTGGAGGACGCATCTCTTGGATGGCTTTGATCTTCTCGGGATCTACGTGTATACCTTTCGAGGTAATGACGAAGCCGAAAAATTTGCCACTAGAGACGCCTAAGAAGGACTTAGTAGGGTTCATCTTTAGTTGATGCTTACGCATTAGATCAAAAATAGTCTTCAAATCTTGGATGTGATCCTCTTTTTGTCGACTTTTGACTGCAATATCATCAACGTAGCATTCGACTGTTTTCCGCAAATGTTTACGGAATATAGTGCTCATAGCTCGTTGATAAGTTGCTCCTGCATTCTTGAGACCGAATGGCATCACTGTATAACAGTATGTACCGATCGGTGTTCTGAAGGAAGTGTGTTTCTCGTCATCTAGAAACATTTTAATCTGATTATACCCAGAATACCCGTCCATGAATGACATCCGTTCAAACCCACAGGTATTATCGATCATAACATCAGTAATTGGTAGAGGGAATTCGTCTTTAGGACATGCCGCATTGAGATCGCGAAAGTCTATGCATACTCTGATCTTGCCAGTCTTTTTAAGGACATGAACTATATTAGCCACCCAATCGGGATGTTGTTCCTCTCTAATAAACCCAGAGGCCATGAGTTTATTGACTTCAGCTTCAATTGCATCCATAATGTCTGGACGAAATCGTCGCTGTTGTTGTTTGACCGATTTAGCATTCGGCATGATATTGAGTTTATGAGTTGCGATTTGTGGATCAAGTCCTGGTATATCTTCATAACTCCAAGCGAAGACATCGATGTATTCACGAATAAGTTTGATCATGTCTTGCTTATCAGTTTCTGAAAGACTTTCACTAATGAATATTGGTTTGGGGGATCCCTCTTCACCAACATCTATTTGAACAAGTTTATCTTCAGTCGGAGGTTCTTTTTGCTCAAACCGGAACTCCCATTGATTATCTAACCTTTGGGCCCATTGTTCTGATTCAGGTGAGATTTCAAATTCGTCTTCGTCATCTTCTTCAGAACCGTCGACGGAAACCATATTGGAAGACAAGATATTACGATGGAGGTCACCGATACTTGTATCAGAATCCCAAGAGGTAGTACTAGAAGAATCAGATCTCTTATCTTCGTCAGATTCGGGATCTTCATGGACAGTATTGTTAAAAGGAGTAGGAGCAATATAACCTAATCCATATTTCGTCCTACTATATTTTAAAGGAGGGATCCGAACAAGCATTCTTCTTCCTCGCCCATTACTGAGGCCAGTTCTGAAGTCATAACCCATGTTTTTAATGATGTCTTTAGATTGCTGACTATAACGACGTAGTTGTAATCTTCCGGTATCATCGTTTTTGTCATCATCTTCTAAATCAGAAGGATTCTGGGGCCCTTTGTAGAAGAATATTGGAATGTCTCCTGGCTTTCTACTAGAAACCAAAAAGTATGAAGTTTGTACTGATTCTAGGGATACGTCTGTATGAACAGTCCGTACAACTCCTATGGTTATTGTTCTCAAGTCATCTAACAAATATAAATAACTATGAATATGATGACATACATCAATATACTACAAAGATGGAGACTTTTTATTAAATTTAAAAGTAGCAGTATTTACATCAGAAGGAAGTTGAACCTTAGAAGAAGGTTGAACCTTAGAAATCTTAGCTAAATCAATGACTAAAGGGGGAGAAGAAGAACGAGAGGAAGTTTTGTTTCGATTAAGATCGATAACAAATGGCTCAGAAGAGGTGAGCTCCCTTGAAGCCTGAGATGGAAGTTATTGAAAACCCCGGATGATCTCCAGCAGTGCTACGACGTCTGGTACTTGCCGTCGCTGCTGGTGCTGCAGGAGTTTCAATAACCGGCGGCTGCACTGCCTCTGGTTCTATTTCTGCTCTTGTCTGTCCTGGAGAAGGTTCTCTCCCCTGCTGGCGCCCAGTCGAGCCATGCTCTTGCTGCTCTTCCTCATGGGCCTCACCCGCTACTGAGAATGAAGCGCCCCTATAGAGAAAGATATAAGATTATCAAGTCCGAACGAGAAAGATTTCGAGGATGCAAGTAAGGTTAGAGATCAAGGCAAGGACAGAGAATTTGAATCAGAATTTCAAGGAGAACAAGTTTTGATTGAGACTCCTAATAATTCGCAATACCCCACAAGTCTGAAAATCAGACCTGTATGGGCCACCACTCGAACCTTGTCACGCCCCAGTACCGAAATACGGAGACGGACTAGGCCAGCTACTCCATATGAGGTACGTAACGTCATACGGCGATCATGGCTGTCGAGAGACTAGGGGGTACATGCTACAATCAAGTCTCCTATGGTCCCACAGAGTTCTATGTCTCAATCAATCAAGTCATATCAGCAATTAAATAACATTAAAGATAAAGCAGTAAGGCGTCCCCGACGCTTCATCAAAATGGTCATGAGAGACTAGCTTTATAATTTAGCTATCCCAGAGAGTCAGAAGTACAAAATTATACACAGCTGCAGTCTGTTTAATTACAATTATGTACTGACACAAAATATCGAGTAATCTGGCTAACAGGTGCTGGTGGCTAAACGCCGCAAAAGTATAAGCAGGAGTGGTGGAGAAGAAACCCACTTGAGTCCCCGAACCGTCATGCTCCTAGTATGCACCATGGATATCAGGGAGGAAGATCGTGTCCTCCGGCTCTGCTACGAGATCTGGCCAAACAAAACCAGCGGGGTCAGCCCCGAATAGCAAGTACCGCCAAAGGGGCACAAGAGTTAAGATTAAAAAACCCAGTTAATAGAATGATTTAAAAATAGTAATACTTATGCTACTATTATAGGATAGCACAACATCCTCGAACCCATATGGCACCCTTACTACCAAACAAGGACAAAAGGTGCCACATGGAGTCGAGACGTGTCGTACTCTATAACTTTCACATAAGTTAAAAGGTATAAACAATAAAATCTCCTGATCGTGACTTCGATCGATAGCCTATCGCAGCACAATAACCAACCCAACAATCAAACAAGAACATGGGTTGGATCATGTACCACGATAGACCATGTTCCTCGATCATTCACAGAAGTAGCACTTCACAACCATAATAAGTCTTCCGTTCATAACTTCGGTCCACAGTCGGTCATAGCATGATAACCAACCCAACAATCAAACAAGAACATAGGTTGGATCACATACCATGACAGTCCGCTTCCCTCAGTTATTCACGGAAGGTAATATGATACAAGCAAGTCGTTTTCACGACCAATCAAGTCTACGAGTTTCTAGTGGGACGAGGTTATCCCCGCGTCATGTTATTAAAAAATTCTCAGATCGTATCTTTCCAGCAAGGCTAGCCAACCCAGGGGTTCGCGTAGACAGGTATGATTGAGCACAGGTCCCTCGTAAGGCCACCTTGCTAAAACATATAATATATAGCAGGAATTAATCGAATACAGTCATCCACTTGTTGCAGATGACACAGTATCCGTGGAGACCAGCCGGCGCGTCAAGACAATATCTCAAGGCGGCTGTGAAGAACAGTTTGGCAACTCTAGAGGGGGGGGTGAATAGAGTATATATGTATAATGACCAATTAAAAATTAACTCTTTCACTAACAATAAATAATCAGAGTAAAATGCGGAATGTAAATGAAAGACAAGAGAGCATACGCAAACACAGCAATTTTAACCTGGTTTCCCTCGTGGAGGACTAGTCCAGGCCTGAGAACTCTAGCTCAGGATTAAATCCACTATTTGTGAAATAGTAGCTTACAACCCGTGCCTTTACTTCAGAAGAGCACGTCAACTTCTTACAGAGAATCGCAGTGGCGATTTGCTTGGAATTGTCCAAGCGATTTCTTCACTCTTGCACAAGAATCCTAAATGAGAGATGCTGAGCACTCGAGACTTAGGAGGCTTGTGGCTAGTAGATGAGAAGGGTATGGCTTATAGAGCTTGTAGGAGAGAAGAGAAGAGAAGATTGAGTGATTCAAAATGAGAGAATTCATGCCCTATTTATACTGATTTTAGGGACAGAATTCGGCCAGAATTCGGGTAAGGAAATTCAAAAATTTGGCCGTTGGACAGCTAGCAAACAGCTAACCCTAAAATTAGGGTTCCTGATTTCTAGGGGACAGAGTTCGGCCCGAACTCTGTGTGGAGGCAGAGTTCGGCCCGAACTCTGTCTCCAGAGCACAGAATGGTCCTAAGAGGGACTTGTGGGCAATTTGGTTTTGGTGGAGCTTGGGATTTTGGGTAGGCTTGTAGACTAAGTTCCAAGAGCTCAGCATAACTCAGAGTACATAAATCTAGACTCAATGAAATCATAAAATACAGACTCCAGAACACACTGAGAGCTGAAGACTGAGCTGTCATCTGTCTTGAACTGAATGCAGTCGTCGTGTGTCGTATTGAATTAATACAAGTATTATTTGGTCAATGTAGTCAATATTTGGTTGACTGTGACTTTGTGTCAACAATCTCCCCCATATTGATAATTGACAAAATAATATATGTATATTTCAATATTCATACCTGGACACAGTTGATTGTAATATAGCTCCATAGCTCCCCCATAAACGATGCCTGAGCTAAGCGAAAATAGCTCCCCCATAAATCATGAGCGGTGTCGAGCTAGAAACTATAGCTCTCCCCCGTACAAAATGCATAGTACCTGTGATCTGATAGATAATATTTTCCAGAGCAAGAAGCACAGATATACACAGATATACGAATGCATAGAACCAGTAATAGTTTCCCAAAACAAACATATACATATGTTTTCTCCCCCTTTTGGCAGTTAGCAATATAAGAAGCAATGAATAGTAATGCAACCACACTAAGAGAAGAAACAGTATAATTTTAAGCAAAATAAGCACTGACAGAGAATGATAATAAAGATAGATAATGTCATCCACCAAACCAAGTGGCCAACTCATAAACAGAGTACATAAAACCAGCTACATAAATCCATGATAAACTAAATAACTGAAAGCAAAAGTAACTAAGATCATCAGCAGTAGCAGCAGCAGCAGATAGTAGCCAATCTCCATCATGGAGCACGAGAAGGTCCTGGAACATCTGAAGATCCACAAAAGTATCATCTGGATCCATATACTGCATGACCCACGGATCATCAATGCGATAACCCGCGCGCGCTGGATCCCGCTCAATAGGCACATGCAGATCAGGATGACGAGCAAGTGAATACCGCATATCATGCAGAGAGTTCCCAAGGGCACTAATCTGCAGAGTGGTACGGTAATCATGCTGCGTCCAGCGATCATCCTCAATAGCAAAACGATCGCGAAGCATAGTCTGAAGTGAATCCAAAGTGGCAGGAGGTGCAGTCTGACCGAGTGAAGGGGCGTCAGGCTCCTCATCAGCAGATAAATCAGTAGCAGCAACAGGCTGAAGGAGTCGTGCCGGAGATAAAAAGGTAGGTGCCGGCAGAAACGGACAGGCATCAAGTGGTATATGAAAAGCACGAAAGATCATAGGAAGATACAGAGGATAAACCAAAGCTCGTGGTTTCCTCCTACAGCGAATCATCCAGTCCATCATAGTACGTGGAAGATTGAAATGAATTCCAAAGTGAAGATGATAAAGAGCAGAAATTTCAAGATAAGTGATTTCATCAGGGGAACCGATCTTGGGTAGAATGGTGTTAGAAATGATCCAATGAAGATCAGAAAAATATGGGTTGAGATATTTTGTCATGAGCTTTCGAGGACGTGTGTAAGGAGTGCACAGATCGTCCTTGAAGCTTTCAAGAGAAAGTCCGTTGGGAAAATGGAACGAGCGAGCATCAACAAGCCTTTCCCAAGAACTTGGCTCAAGAAGATCAAGATATTCTGCTAATTCAAAGTCATCAAACGAGATATCGATACCAGCAACTCGTGAATAAATACGAAGATCATCAAAGGTTAAGTTGCAGTAGAACATTTGAATGGCATGACGATAAATAGCAGAAGATGTAGTGATTAGTTCATCAATATAAAGGTCATGGAATAAAGAATCATATTGAGAGAATATTGAAAAATTGATAGGATGTCCTGTGAATACCTGACAATTCCGAAAGTCACTAAACCAGTTGTTTGATTGCATCAAGTGAGACAAAAAGTCTATTGTCATAAGTGGAAGGATGTAGAGGACGAGGTGGATTGAACAAAGGGTGAGGTGGTTGAGGTAGTTCAATGATTTGTTCAATTGATGGAGAAGAATCTGAAGAGGAAATACTCTCAATTCGAATCCTCTTCCCACGATTGAACAAGCAAGGAGCCATTTAAAAGATTTTAACTAGAAGATAGAAAATATGAATGATACCTCAAACAGGTAAAGAACAATGGAGGAGAATGGAGAGGAGACACCTTTTTGTTGATTTGAGAAGCAATGGGGTACTCTGGATCAAAAACTAGGGTTAGGGTTTTAAGGAAAGAGTGTGTATAGGTGAGAAAAGGTGGTAATAGTGAAGGAGAGAGGTAGAATCCCGACATAAAGTAGGGTTTTGTCTTATGGTCGGGTGAAATATTGACCATAGGATTAGAAAAGATCCAACGGTGGAGCCAGATCCCGATTCTGGAACCTAGGTACCGAACTCGGCCCGAACTCTGATAGGGGCAGAGTTCGGCCCGAGTTCTGGTTCAATAGTCCAGAACTGAAAATAGGCAAAAGTCAGGAAGAAAATGTTTAATAAATAAACAAAATGATAGTCGGGGAAAACAAAGAGTGTTGAATGCAAATAAGAGGTATACAGAAAGTAGAATGAACTTTTAGAAAATGTCAATTAGGCAATATTAAATCGAAACAAGCCATATAATAAATAAGGACATATACTGCAGTTCAATAGTCCAAATTTGCCATGGGTTAGCTGCAGGGGCCGGATCCCAGCTAGCGGTAGTCCTGAAGACTAGTGCACCGTGTCGCTTAGGCTTTTACGCCTTGTTGTCAGAAGGGCCCTTTCGGCTTGTACCCATACCAAATTCTTCGTAAAGGAATCACAATATACTCGATATTTACGCAGGTGAGTTTCAATTTATGACTGCTTCATCTAAGATTCCAAGTTCACGACAAAGAAAATTAAAGCGCTCTTCGGATAGTGGCTTAGTAAAGAAATCTGCTAGCTGATGATCAGTGTCAATAAATTCTAAGTTAATCGTGCCATTTTGCTGATGATCACGCAAAAAGTGGTGTCTGATCTCAATGTGTTTAGTGCGTGAGTGACAGACAGGGTTCTTAGTCAAATTTATGGCACTAGTATTGTCACAGAATATAGGAATATGCATGAAAGATAACTTATAGTCTTCAAGGGTTTGCTTCATCCACAGAATCTGTGCACAACAACGTCCAGCTGCTATATATTCAGCTTCTGTTGTGGATAGTGCGACAGAGTTCTGCTTCTTGCTAAACCATGAGACTAGAGCCTTTCCTAACAAATGACACGTGCCGCTCGTACTTTTACGGTCGACCTTGCATCCAGCAAAGTCAGCATCAGAGTAACCGATGAGGTCAAATGATGTTGACTTGGGATACCATAGGCCCACTGTAACCGTACCCTTAAGGTATCGAAAGATACGCTTAACCGCAGTCATGTGAGATTCCTTAGGATTTGCTTGATATCTAGCACATAGGCAAACACTAAACATGATATCGGGGCGACTAGCAGTTAAATAAAGTAAGCTGCCTATCATACCTCGATACTTACGTTGATCAACAGGTTTGCCGCTCTCATCTGGTTCGAGTTTGGTTGAAGTAGCCATTGGCGTGCTAATTGGTTTGACGTTGTCAAGGTCGAACTTCTTCAGCATGTCCTTGGTATACTTCGATTGACAGATGAAAGTTCCATTTGTCAGTTGCTTTACTTGCAGGCCAAGAAAGTAGTTGAGCTCTCCCATCATGCTCATCTCAAATTCTGTCTGCATACACTTGGCAAATTCTTGACAAAGAGTTTCATCAGTAGATCCAAAAATAATATCATCAACATAAATTTGAATTAATAGAATGGTGTCTTTGAAAGATTTGATAAACAGTGTAGTGTCAATTTTCCCTTTAGAAAAACCTTTCTCAAGCAGGAAGCTGCTTAGCCTTTCATACCAAGCTCTGGGAGCTTGTTTAAGGCCATAAAGCGCTTTCTTTAGCTTGAACACGTGGTCGGGAAATTTGTGATTTTCAAAGCCAGGGGGTTGTTTGACATAAACTTCCTCCTTAATAAAGCCATTCAAGAAAGCACTTTTAACATCCATTTGAAATAATTTAAAGTTCTGATGATTGGCAAAAGCACAAAGCATCCGAATGGATTCTAGTCTAGCAATAGGCTCCTATGTCTCATCGTAGTCGATACCTTCCTCTTGGTTGTATCCTTGAGCTACTAGACGAGCTTTGTTACGTGTGACTGAACCATCTTCATTTACTTTGTTTCTAAACACCCATTTGGTACCAATTATTGAGTGATTAGCCGGTTTAGGAACTAGTTCCCATACTTGGCTTCTCTCAAATTGGTTGAGTTCTTCTTGCATAGCAGAGATCCAAAATTCATCAGTAAAAGCTTCAGAAATGTTTTTAGGCTCTACTTGTGAAATGAAGGCAGTGCTAGCAACAGAGTCTCTTAATGATGATCTAGTAGTAACTCCACGTGAAACTTCACCTATGACTAAATTTTCTGGATGAGAAGGTTTGAATGAGAATTTCTTAGGCAAACCCTCCAGAGAATTAGTTTCAGTTGAAGTATTCATTGGAGTAGAGGAAGTTGATGGCACAACATCATCATCAAGAGTACTTACTGCACTGTTATCTTCATCAAAAGTCACATTAGTTGACTCCTCCACAATAAGTGAGCGTTTATTGAAAACTCTATATCCCTTACTTTTGGCAGCATAACCAAGAAAGATACCATCGTCAGCTTTGGCATCAAATTTGCCTAAGTTGTCTTTGGTGTTAAGGATAAAACATCTGCAGCCAAAAACTCTGAAATAAGAAACATTTGGGGTTCTCCCAAACCAAAGCTCATAGGGTGTTTTCTTCGAAATGGGACGAATAAGCACCCTATTCAAAATGTGGCATGCTGTACTTACAGCCTCTGCCCAAAAATATTTCGGAAGAGAAAATTTATTCAACATGACTCTAGCCATATCGCCAAGAGTCCTATTCTTCCGCTCCACAACACCATTTTGTTGAGGAGTTCTAGGACAAGAAAATTCATGATCAAAACCATTTGCATTACAAAAACTTTCAAAATCTGAATTTACGAATTCGCCTCCATGATCACTTCGGATTCGAGTAATCATGTAGCCTTTTTCGTTTTGAACTTTATTTACAAAAACTTTGAAAACAGAGATAGCATCGCTCTTATTAGCGAGAAAGAAAACCCAAGTAAATCTCGAAAAATCATCAACAATAACAAAAGCATATAGTTTGCCACCAAGGCTAGCTATTCTACTAGGACCAAATAAATCCATATGGAGTAATTGCAAGGGTCTAGTAGTACTTACAGAGTTGATGGAATGAAATAAGGATTTAGTTGCCTTGTTTAGTTCACATTCGGCACATACCGTGTCCTTTTTGAATGTGATGTCAGGCAATCCTCTCACTAGCTTCTTGGTAGAAAGCCTGGATATAGCATCCATGTTGGCATGACCGAGACGCTGGTGCCAAAGTAGTCGTTCGTCTTTGTGGGCATATAAACATCTACCTGCATTGTTAGTATTTATAGAGAGATAGAAAATATATATATTGTCCTCTCTTTTCCCTTCAAAAGCAATGTCTCCTGTTGACCTATCGTAGATGTAGCAACAGTTTTGTCCAAAGTTAATATCATATCCATGATCAGCAAGATGGCTAATGCTGAGCAGGTTATGCTTTAACTCGGTCACTAGGCAGACATCCTTTATAACAGGAGAAGGAGGATGACCAATGATACCGTTACCTATTATGTGCCCTTTGAGATTGTTACCAAAGGATACGTATCCTTCTCTTTTCATCGATAGTGATGCAAAAAGATTTGCGTCTCCCGTCATATGTCGCGAGCATCCACTATCGAGAATCCACTTACTCTCAGTTGAGGAGGAAAGGTCCACCTACATCAAGAGTAGATGTGACCTTTGGTACCCATTTTCTCGAGGGTCCTGAAAAGTTAGTTTTTGGAAACCAAGCATATATTTTCTTGTCTACCAGTCTTCTAATTCTACACTGTGGTGAGATGTGTCCATGTTTTCCACAGTAAGTACAGATGGCCTTTTTATTTATACTGGGAGCATGAGAATGATATCTATGAGCAACAGGATGAGGATGATTTGGAGAGTTAGCATGGTAATGATGACTATGCTTAGAGTGAGTTACATGATGATTATGTCTGTGTGTCATAGCATGATGATATTGACTGTGAGGAGTGGCATGCTGAAATTATCTATATGGCATAGTGTGATGTTGTGGCATGATATGATGATTTTGCTTATGAGGCATAACATGATGATTTTGTCTACGTGGCATGGCATGTTGATGAGGTATGGTATGATGACTTTGTCTATGTGTAGAGTGATATTGGTTGTGTCTTTGTGCAATATGATGAGTATGGGGAGTATTTTTACGTGCATGCGGTTTGTGAAAGTTTGTGTATATAAATGCATGGTTATGTGCTGTATGAGGGTGATGTGGTTGACTAGCATGAGTGGTGTTGTGCTCATGTGATTGGGTTTGAGGTTTAGCAACCTGTTTTCCCAATTTGATTTCTAATCTTTTAGAAACAGCTTGTAATTCATCAACCTTAATATTTAAGCCATAAATCTTAGTCATAGAAATCTTGTGTCTACTCTTTTCTTCAGCAAGCAATGTGTTGAGAGTAGTGATGTCTTGAGTTTGTTGCTCAATGCGTGCTTCAGCATCATGTAAGCTTAATTTAAGCTTGGATACTTCATCAGTGTCATTTGTGGGAGATGTGTTTCTAACATTATTAAGAAGCAAGGAAATTCTTTGTATCTCATCTTCTAGACTTTTGATTTTGTCCTTGGCATGCTTGTATTTACCGATAACCTTTTTGTGATCATCAAGTAAATCGGTGAAAGCATCGCCAAGTTCATCAAAAGAGAAGTCATCTAAAGTTTCGTTTGATACCTTGGTGGAATTTGCCATGAGGCAAACATTTGCTTTGTCTTGAGGAGAGTTCTTTTCTTCCTCGGAGTCACTTGCTTCGCTTTCATGCCAGATGCTTGTGTTGGCATATCTTTTTGATGAGTTCTTCTTGTAGGGCTTTTCATACCGGTTGCTCTTCTTTAAGAGCGGACAGTCTCTTCTGACGTGTCCAGTCTTTTTGCAACCATAGCAAGTTGGCTCTTCTTCATCGTCTTCTTGTGGTTCCTTCTTTCTTTGATTGAAGCGAAGGAATTTCTTGAAGTTACGTACCATGAGAGCTTGGTCTTCATCATCTGAGATATCGTCTTCAGTCTCATCGTGATCAACCTTTCGTCGATGGACTTTGAGTGCTATCTTCCTGGTCTTCGGAGCAGGCTCTTCGAAGTCCTTGAGGTCAAGCTCGTGAGTCATGAGCTTGCCCATCAAAGTCTCCATAGACATACTTGTGAGATCATTTCCTTCTATGATGGCTGTCACCTTAGGGTTCCAAATCTTTGGTAACCCTCTGAGTAGCTTGCAGATCTTCTCATGGTTTGAGTACTGCTTACCAAGCGAGGATAACGGGTTGATGATGTCGAGGAACCTTGTAAACATTTGAGTGATCGTCTCATTTGGCTTCATCTTAAAGGCTTCGTACTCTTGAGTGAGACGGCTTATCTTTGATTCCTTGACTTGAGTGGTTCCTTCATGCGTCACTTCCAGAAGTCTCCATACTTCATGAGCAGTGGTGCATGTAGAGACCCTGTTAAACTCGTTCCTGTCTATAGCACAGAATAAAGCATTAATAGCCCTAGCATCTAGACTTGCCTGTTTCTTCTCCTCGACAGAATATTTGTCGTGTGGCTTCTCAATGAGGTCACCATCGACAACTATTCTGGCGGGCTTTTTGTAACCGTCAGTTACGACAGTCCACAGGTCAAAGTCTAGAGACTTCAGATAAAAACTCATCCTTGTTTTCCAATATGTGTAGTTAGTCCCATCAAATAGGGGAGGCCTATGAGTGGACTGACCTTCACCATGATTGGAGATCAAGGATTGTGTGGTTGCCATGGATCAGCTCTTAGGATGTTAGTCCTTATAAAGAGAACAGAGCTCTGATACCAATTGAAGAACAGTTTGGCAACTCTAGAGGGGGGGGTGAATAGAGTATATATGTATAATGACCAATTAAAAATTAACTCTTTCACTAACAATAAATAATCAGAGTAAAATGCGGAATGTAAATGAAAGACAAGAGAGCATACGCAAACACAGCAATTTTAACCTGGTTTCCCTCGTGGAGGACTAGTCCAGGCCTGAGAACTCTAGCTCAGGATTAAATCCACTATTTGTGAAATAGTAGCTTACAACCCGTGCCTTTACTTCAGAAGAGCACGTCAACTTCTTACAGAGAATCGCAGTGGCGATTTGCTTGGAATTGTCCAAGCGATTTCTTCACTCTTGCACAAGAATCCTAAATGAGAGATGCTGAGCACTCGAGACTTAGGAGGCTTGTGGCTAGTAGATGAGAAGGGTATGGCTTATAGAGCTTGTAGGAGAGAAGAGAAGAGAAGATTGAGTGATTCAAAATGAGAGAATTCATGCCCTATTTATACTGATTTTAGGGACAGAATTCGGCCAGAATTCGGGTAAGGAAATTCAAAAATTTGGCCGTTGGACAGCTAGCAAACAGCTAACCCTAAAATTAGGGTTCCTGATTTCTAGGGGACAGAGTTCGGCCCGAACTCTGTGTGGAGGCAGAGTTCGGCCCGAACTCTGTCTCCAGAGCACAGAATGGTCCTAAGAGGGACTTGTGGGCAATTTGGTTTTGGTGGAGCTTGGGATTTTGGGTAGGCTTGTAGACTAAGTTCCAAGAGCTCAGCATAACTCAGAGTACATAAATCTAGACTCAATGAAATCATAAAATACAGACTCCAGAACACACTGAGAGCTGAAGACTGAGCTGTCATCTGTCTTGAACTGAATGCAGTCGTCGTGTGTCGTATTGAATTAATACAAGTATTATTTGGTCAATGTAGTCAATATTTGGTTGACTGTGACTTTGTGTCAACAGGCTGGTGTAACACGATCTCGGGATTTTGCCCTCCCCATGTATCTAGTATGTTTAGTTGCCTAATTTAACCCTAGGTGAAATCTTGGACTCACATGCTGTGGCCTGCATGATTATCCCCCTAAAGTCGTACTTTAGTACGAGTACCCCAAAGAGGATCCATGTCAATCAGTATGTCAACATGTACTACCCTCCTTAGTGTAATGCATCATTGCAAATACGCCACGTGGAGTTACGAGTCATTTGTCGAGCATGAACAAGAACTGGGATATTCAGGTACAGGTATCGGGTAGGAACACTTTGTTCTTCGGGGTCACATTAGTGCTCATATCATGCTCGGGACAAAAGACGTAAGGATATAAAATGGGCATATAATATCTGATAAAATATTAAAAGCGTACGCACAAAAGCACGCACGCTCAAGGGGTAAAAAGTCACGCAGGCTCACTCAAGGCAGCGTGCGTAAAAAGTCACGCAGGCTCAAGGGAAGATCTGCGTGAAAAGTCATGCAAGCTCAAGGAGAGAGCGGCGTGAAAAGTCACGCAAGCTCAAGGAGAGAGCTGCGTGAAAAGTCACGCAGGCTCAAGGAGAGAGCTGCGTGAAAAGTCACGCAAGCTCAAGGAGAGAGCTGCGTCAAAAGTCACGCAGACTCAAGGAGAGAGCTGCGTGAAAAGTCACGCAAGCTCAAGGAGAGAGCGGCGTGAAAAGTCACGCAGACTCAAGGAGAGAGCTGCGTGAAAAGTCACGCAAGCTCAAGGAGAGAGCTGCATAAAAAGTCACGCAGACTCAAGGAGAGAGCTGTGTGAAAAGTCACGCAGACAAGGAGAGAGCTGCGTGAAAAGTCACGCAAGCTCAAGGAGAGAGCTGCGTGAAAAGTCACGCAGACTCAAGGAGAGAGCTGCGTGAAAAGTCACACAAGCTCAAGGAGAGAGCTGCGTGAAAAGTCACGCAGACTCAAGGAGAGACACGCTTCCAACAGGAAGCATGCTCAAACAGGAGCACACTGCTCACAGTCTTCTCCAAACAACAAGAACACCATGGCTGAACCCAAGCTTCAAAGCATCATAACTTGGCCATCCGAACTCCAAATCCAGATTTCCAAAGTTCCAACTTGGGTAAAACTGAATGCTCTTCCACATGGAAGCATCAAAAACCCATAAAATCCAACTAAAGTAGATCAAACCATACAAAATCCGAAAATAATTAAAACTTAGATCTACAAAAATTAAAGCTTCAAAATGGAAATTTCTAAGTTCTAAACTAGTATAGATTGAGGAGAAGAACATGTTTTGGCAAATAGTTTTGTAAGAAATCATTGACAAAATTATGGATCCATCTCTTGAGCAAGTTGGTACTTGTCTTGGTTGGTGGAGGAAATAAATGAGAGGAAGTAAATGAGAGGAGAGAGAAGGAGATGAGTTATTATATAGAATCTTGAACCCATGGGTTCATGATGAACCAAAGGGTTCATGATGAACCATTGGTGAACCAAGAATAGGTTACCCAAATGAGCCAAAACTGTAGGCCCAAATGCAGAAAATAAATTAGGAAATAATATTTTGTCGAATATTTTTGGGAAATACATGAAGAAATACTGCATAATAAATATCG
This sequence comes from Iris pallida, assembly GCA_029216955.1. NCBI lineage: Eukaryota > Viridiplantae > Streptophyta > Magnoliopsida > Asparagales > Iridaceae > Iris > Iris pallida. The sequence goes on from JANAVB010033416.1 coordinate 3,341,933, forward strand.
TATAAATTTAAGGTAAACATAATTTATCGGTTTACGTATTAAAATACGTATTCCAGGATTGGGGAGTGACATCTCTACCCTTCTTAGAAAAATTCCGTCCTCGGAATTCCAGCCAAGACAGGATAGTGAAATCAGGACAAGCAAGGCACAATCATATACAAGTTAACTATCATAGCAGTTATTATCATACATCACAAAGCGCAAACAAGCAGGTGCAGATAAGCATGGAATCGTGTCGATAAGGTGCAAATATACCTTATTGGTCAAACAAATACGGATACCGAGATCTGATCTCGTCCTCGCGCTCCCAGGTTGACTCTCCCGAAGAGTGATGGTTCCAAGAAACACGGACAAGGCTTATCGTCCGATTCTTGAGTACCTTCTCTCGCTGGTCCAAAATAGACACGGGTTGTTCCTCGTAAGTTAGGTCGGTACCAACAACTAACTCAGAATGATCGAGGACATGACTCGGATCCGGGACATACCCACGTAATTGGGACACATAAAACACATCATGTATGCCAGTTAACGAAGGCGGAAGGGCAAGTCGATAAGCCACATCGCCTACCCGAACGAGAATCTTAAAAGGACCAACGTATCTTGGACTAAGCTTTCCTCGGGTTCCAAATCTGATGATACCCCGAGTAGGCAAAATCCGCAGAAACACTTGGTCGCCAACTCTGAACTCTAGAGGCCTACGATGCTGATCTGCCCAATGACGATGTCGGTCCTGTGCAACTCGAAGGCGCTCTCTGACCAACTTAACTATCTCTACAGTCTGCGTGATCATCTCTGGTCCCAACAACTTCCGTTCTCCGACGTCGTCCCATGCCAAAGGGGACCTGCACTTTCTTCCGTATAATGCTTCGAACGGGGCCATCTGAATGCTAGCCTGATAGCTATTGTTATAGGAGAACTCCACTAGATGAAGGTGATCTTTCCAAGATCCGCCAAAATCCAAGGTGTACGCCCGTAGCATATCTTCTAACGTCTGAATGGTTCTTTCTGATTGCCCGTCAGTTTGTGGATGATAAGCAGTACTGAATCTTAACTTGGTTCCCAAACTTTGGTCTAAGCTCCGCCAAAAATAGAAAGTAAACCACGTATTCCGATCTGATACTATACTAACTGGAACACCGTGCTGCCTTACTATCTGCTTCATGTACATTTCTGCTAACTGCTCAGTAGTCTGTCCAACTCGGAAGGGAAGGAAATGAGCGACCTTTGTGAGTCGATCTACTATTACCCAGACTGCATTCTTACCAGTCGGGGATCTAGGTAAACCGGTCACAAAATCCATCGTGATGTGCTTCCATTTCCATTCTGGGATAGGAAGCGGCTGTAGCAACCCTGCTGGTCTCTGCTGCTCGGCTTTCACCTGCTGACATACCAGACACTTGGATACAAATCTCGCTATCTCTCTTTTCATGCCATTCCACCAAAAGTACTGCCTGATATCTCGATACATCTTCGTTCCTCCTGGATGAATAGAGTAAATAGAACTATGAGCTTCGGACATAACTTCTTGTCGAAGGTCTCCACTCGGTACACAGAGTCTATTTCGAAACCTGAGCGTACCATCTTCATGAATCACTAACTCCTTCCTACGGCCTGATTCACACTCCGACCGCAACTTCTGAATCTGTGGATCTCCTGCTTGTGCTGCCCTTATCCTCTCTACTAAGGTTGACTGAATCTGCATACTGGTCATTCTTCCTATATCCCTTGGCAAAACTACTTCGATTCCCATACTCTGAAGGTCTTCTAAAATATGCTTCTGCGAGGTCAAGATAAAGGCACTGTCTCTCATACTCAGTACATCTGCAACTACATTCGCCTTGCCTGGATGATACTGAAGATCTAAGTCAAAGTCCTTCAGAAGTTCTAACCATCTTCTTTGCCTCATGTTCAAATCTCGCTGCGTGAATACGTATTTCAAACTCTTATGATCAGTATAGATCTCTACCCGATCTCCGTATAAATAATGCCTCCACAACTTGAGTGAAAACACCACGGCTACTAACTCCAAATCGTGAGTCGGGTAATTCTTCTCATGGTCTCGAAGCTGTCGAGACGCATATGCTATCACCTTTTCGTGCTGCATCAATACACATCCAAGACCCTTCCCAGATGCGTCACAGTATACTGTAAAGCCTCCCGCTCCTACTGGAAGCGTCAAGATCGGAGCTGAGATCAATCTCTTCTTCAATTCTTCAAATGATGCCTGACAGCTAGCTGACCAAACAAACTCTACGTCCTTGTGCGTCAAACGCGTTAAGGGCGCAGAGATCTTGGCAAAGTCCGCCACGAACCTTCTATAGTAACTAGCTAATCCTAAGAAACTTCGCACTTCTGCAACCGTTCTCGAGACTGGCCAATACTTTACGGCCTCAATCTTCTTCGGATCCACTGACACTCCTGCCCCAGAAACTACATGCCCCAGGAACGAAATGTGATCTAACCAGAATTCACACTTGTCGAGCTTCGCATAAAGTTGATGCTCCCTCAATGTCTGTAAGACAGTCCTAAGATGTTTCTCATGTGCCTCTTTACTGCTGGAATAGATAAGAATGTCATCTATGAACACCACCACAAATTTATCCAAATACGGCAGAAAGATGCGGTTCATTAAATCTATGAATACTGCGGGGGCGTTGGTTAGTCCAAAGGGCATTACTAAAAACTCATAATGCCCATATCTAGATCTAAATGCTGTCTTCGGTATATCTTGCTCTCGGACTCTTACTTGATAGTATCCCAACCGAAGATCGATCTTAGAAAAGATGCTGGCCTTGCTCAACTGGTCAAACAGGTCATCAATCCTTGGTATTGGGTACTTATTCTTCACTGTTACTGTATTCAGCTTGCGGTAGTCGATGCACATCCTCGTCGACCCATCCTTCTTGGGAACTAGAATCACTGGCGCGGCCCAGGATGATTTACTGTCTCGGATGAATCCCTTAGACTTCAACTCTTCTTCATGTTGATACAACTTATCCTGTTCTGACGGCGATATTCTGTAAACTCTGTCTGCAATAGGCCTCGTTCCAGGGTTCAACTCAACACTAAATTCTACCTCTCTGACTGGGGGTATCCCTGGGAGCTCATCAGGGAAGACGTCGAGAAAATCTTCGACCACTCTCGAAATCTGTCCTGGCTCTGACACTGCTGCTGAGATGACGCCTCCGGCCTGATTCTTTAAGGTTCGAGTAAAGATGAACTGCTCCATCCCAGGAACGCTGAATATGACCCTACCTCCTCTGCAATCAATTATCGCATGACTGTCTCTCAACCAGTCCATGCCAAGAACGACATCAAAATTCTCCATAGGGAATTCAATCAATGATGCGGGCAGTAAATGCCCACACACCTCCACCGAACATGAAAAGCGCACTCTGCTAACTTCTACGAGCCCATTGCCGGTGAGTATATCCATCCTCTCCGGCAATGCCTCAAACTCTAATCCAATCCGTGTTGCATATTGTGCAGAGATGAATGAATGAGTAGCGCCTGAATCAAATAATGCTACAGCGGGAAATGAGGTGACGAGAATTTCACCTGCCACCACGTCACTAGACGCTAGAGCCTCTCCCAAGGATAATATGAGAGCCTGTCCCTGGCCCCGCTGAGCTCCTTATTGCGGCCTTCCTCGACCATGCTGCTGCTGCCTCTAAGGGCCTTCGGCTTCCTGTGCCTGGCAGAACATCTGAGCCTGCGTTGGTAGATGCTGGGCTAGGGGCCTTACTGCTAATACTGGCCCTCCACTCGGGATTGCCACCGGAGCTGGCAACGCTGGAAACTGTTGAGCTGGCCCTCCTGGCTTCTGCATCACAGGACAAGTGGAGATACGGTGGTCTGAACTACCACACCTCAAGCATATGCCATTCGCTGAACGGCACACCTCCCTCGTGTGCCCTGCCTTCCCACAGAATGTACAGCCCTGGGGTGATCCCTGACGCTGTTGTTGGTTCCTCGGCTGCTGGTGCCGAACTGGCGCTGTATTAGTTGACACGGCCGTCCTCCGCGGCGCTCCTGCATCATGAATACGTACACCGGGTGCTGGTGCCGATGTTCGCTGCATTGCTCCTCCCCCAACCTGGGAATGAGATCTCTTCTGACCTCCTGTCCTCGATGCCAACCTCTGCTGGGTAAGCTCGTGCCTCCGAGCGGCCGTCAAAACAGCGTCAAACGTCTGGTAGTCGTGTCCTTCCACAAGCTGTAATAGTTCCAAATGAAGTCCCTGCTGGAACCTCATAGCCTTCTCTGGCTCCGTTGCCACCATTTCTGGTACGAAACGGCACAATCTGCAGAACTCTGCTGCATACCCATCTACGGTCTTGCCTGCTTGCTTCAGACTGATAAACTTCTGCTGGAGTTCATATCGAGCTACTACACCAAAATACTTGGCCTTGAATCTGTCACTGAAGGTGGTCCAAGGAACAGGGCGTCTTGCACCAACTTCTTCTGATGCCCACCAATCGCGGGCAAGATCCTGAAGTACCAGTTTGACCTGATCAACCTTCTTATCATCTGGAACCTTGGCTGCCACAAGAATGGCTTCGATGTCTTGAATCCAGGCATCCGTAGTGATGGCATCCTCCGTGCCATCAAAATACCTCGAGTTCAAGCGACGAAACCTTCCTGATGCTCCCGAGTCAGCCCCGACAATCCTCGCAAGAGCTAACTGAATCCCTTGGTTCAGCAACACGTTTTGCTCCTGCTGCCGAGTCTGTTGCTGTTGGTTAGTGATAAGAAACCCCCGGATGATCTCCAGGAGTGCTACGGCGTCTGGTACTTGCCGTCGCTGCTGGTGTTACAGGAGTTTTAATAACCGGCGGCTGCACTACCTCTGGTTCCATTTCTGCTCGTGTCTGTCCTGAGGAAGGTTCTCTCCCCTACTGGCGCCCAGTCGAGCCATGCTCTTGCTGCTCTTCCTCATGGGCCTCACCCGCTACTGAGAATGAAGCGCCCCTATAGAGAAAGATATAAGATTATCAAGTCCGAACGAGGAAGATTTCGAGGATGCAAGTAAGGTTAGAGATCAAGGCAAGGACAGAGAATTTGAATCAGAATTTCAAGGAGAACAAGTTTTGATTGAGACTCCTAATAATTCGTAATACCCCACAAGTCTGAAAATCAGACCTACATGGGCTACCACTCGAACCTTGTCACGCTCCAGTACCGAAATACGGAGACGGACTAGGCCAGCTACTCCATATGAGGTACGTAACGTCATACGGCGATCGTGGCTGTCGAGAGACTAGGGGGCACATGCTACAATCAAGTCTCCTATGGTCCCACAGAGTTCTATGTCTCAATCAATCAAGTCACATCAGCAATTAAATGAACATTAAAGATAAAGCAGTAAGGCGTCCCCGACGCTTCATCAAAATGGTCATGAGAGACTAGCTTTATAATTTAGCTATCCCAGAGAGTCAGAAGTACAAAATTATACACAGCTGCAGTCTGTTTAATTACAATTATGTACTGACACAAAATATCGAGTAATCCGGCTAACAGGTGCCGGTGGCTAAACGCCGCAAAAGTATAAGCAGGAGTGGTGGAGAAGAAACCCACTCGAGTCCCCGAACCGCCATGCTCCTAGTATGCACCATGGATATCAGAGAGGAAGATCGTGTCCTCCGGCTCTGCTACGAGATCTGGCCAAACAAAACCAGCGGGGTCAGCCCCGAATAGCAAGTACCGCCAAAGGGGCACAAGAGTTAAGATTAAAAAACCCAGTTAATAGAATAATTTAAAAATAGTAATACTTATGCTACTATTATAGGGTAGCGCAACATCCTCGAACCCATATGGCACCCTTACAACCAAACAAGGACAAAAGGTGCCGCATGGAGTCGAGACGTGTCGTACTCTATAACTTTCACATAAGTTAAAAGGTATAAACAATAAAATCTCCTGATCGTGACTTCGGTCGATAGCCTATCACAGCACAATAACCAACCCAACAATCAAACAAGAACATGGGTTAGATCATGTACCACGATAGACCATGTTCCTCGGTCATTCAAAGAAGTAGCACTTCACAACCATAATAAGTCTTCCGTTCATAACTTCGGTCCACAGCCGGTCATAGCACGATAACCAACCCAACAATCAAACAAGAACATGGGTTGGATCACGTACCATGACAGTCCGCTTCCCTCAATTATTCACGGAAGGTAATAGGATACAAGCAAGTCATTTTCACGGCCAATCAAGTCTACGAGTTTCTAGTGGGACGAGGTTATCCCCGCGTCATGTTATTAGAAAATCCTCAGATCGTATCTTTCCAGCAAGGCTAGCCAACCCAGGGGTTCGCGTAGACAGGTATGATTGAGCACAGGTCCCTCGTAAGGCCACCTTGCTAAAACATATAATATATAGCAGGAATTAATCGAATACAGTCATCCACTTGTTGCAGATGACACAGTATCCGTGGAGACCAGCCGGCACGTCAAGTCAATATCTCAAGGCGGCTGGTGTAACACGATCTCAGGATTTTGCCCTCCCCATGCATCTAGTATGTTTAGTTGCCTAATTTAAACCCTAGGTGAAATCTTGGACTCACATGCTGTGGCCTGCTTGATTATCCCCCTAAAGTCGTACTTTAGTACGAGTACCCCAAAGAGGATCCATGTCAATCAGTATGTCAACATGTACTACCCTCCTTAGTGTAATGCATCATTGCAAATACGCCACGTGGAGTTACGAGTCATTTGTCGAGCATGAACAAGAACTGGGACATTCAGGTACAGGTATCGGATAGGAACACTTTGTTCTTCGGGGTCACATTAGTGCTCATATCATGCTCGGGACAAAAGGCGTAAGGATATAAAATGGGCATATAATATCTGATAAAATATCAAAAGCGTACGCACAAAAGTACGCACGCTCAAGGGGTGAAAAGTCACGCAGGCTCACTCAAGGCAGCGTGCGTGAAAAGTCACGCACGCTCAAGGGGAGATGTGCGTGAAAAGTCACGCAAGCTCAAGGAGAGAGCGGCGTGAAAAATCACGCAAGCTCAAGGAGAAAGCTGCATGAAAAGTCACGCAGGCTCAAGGAGAGAGCTGCGTGAAAAGTCACGCAAGCTCAAGGAGAGAGCTGCGTCAAAAGTCACGCAGACTCAAGGAGAGAGCTGCGTGAAAAGTCACGCAAGCTCAAGGAGAGAGCGGCGTGAAAAGTCACGCAGGCTCAAGGAGAGAGCTGCGTGAAAAGTCACGCAAGCTCAAGGAGAGAGCTGCGTGAAAAGTCACGCAGACTCAAGGAGAGAGCTGCGTGAAAAGTCACGCAGACTCAAGGAGAGAGCTGCGTGAAAAGTCACGCAAGCTCAAGGAGAGAGCTGCGTGAAAAGTCACGCAGACTCAAGGAGAGAGCTGCGTGAAAAGTCACGCAAGCTCAAGGAGAGAGCTGCGTGAAAAGTCGCGCAGACTCAAGGAGAGACACGCTTCCAACAGGAAGCATGCTCAAACAGGAGCACACTGCTCACAGTCTTCTCCAAACAGCAAGAACACCATGGCTGAACCCAAGCTTCAAAGCATCATAACTTGGTCATCCGAACTCCAAATCCAGATTTCCAAAGTTCCAACTTGGGTGAAACTGAATGCTCTTCCACATGGAAGCATCAAAACCCATAAAATCCAACTAAAGTAGATCAAACCATACAAAATCCGAAAATAATTAAAACTTAGATCTACAAAAATCAAAGCTTCAAAATGAAAATTTCCAAGTTCTAAACTAGTATAGATTGAGGAGAAGAACATGTTTTGGCAAATAGTTTTGTAAGAAATCATTGACAAAATTATGGATCCATCTCTTGAGCAAGTTGGTACTTGCCTTGGTTGGTGGAGGAAATAATAAGAGGAAGTAAATGAGAGGAGATAGAAGAAGATGAGTTATTATATAGAATCTTGAACCCATGGGTTCATGATGAACCATTGGTGAACCAAGAATAGGTTACCCAAATGAGCCAAAACTGTAGGCCCAAATGCAGAAAATAAATTAGAAAATAATATTTTGTCAAATATTTTTGGGAAATGCATGAAGAAATACTGCATAATAAATATCGTATAAATTCAAGGTAAATATAATTTATCGGTTTACGTATTAAAATACGTATTCCAGGATTGGGGAGTGACAGAATGTCCAGAAGGAAGAGTAGTCAAGAGACCATCTCCTTTTCTTTGACTAACAAACTGTCAGTCAAAGCTGTTCCTGAAGTAAACACTACAAGAGCAGAAGAAACAACTAAAGAGTTATTTCTTTCGAAGGGACTTTGTGAGCCATTTGTGGAGGAGTTCTAGCAAGACCACCCCCAGTTCTAGTAGAACTTGGCAAAGAAGAAGAGATAGCTAAAGAGCTATTCTTCTTAGAGTGTGCTGGTGACAATTTGGCTAAGGAGCCAGTATTGTCTGCGTATGAAGTTTTGGCTAAAGAGCCAAATTTTGGTGAATTACACGCTGGAACAGATTTGGCTAAGGAGCTAGTGCTGTCAGCGTGACTTTTGAATTTAGAAATACACGCTGGAACAGATTTGGCTAAGGAGCCAGTGCTGCCAGCGTGACTTTTGGGATTGAGATTGCACGCTGGAATAGGCTTGGCTAAGGAGCCAGTGTTGCTAGCGTGACTTTTGGAATTGAAATTGTACGCTGGAACAGGCTTGGCTAAGGAGCCAGTGCTGCCAGCGTGACTTTTGACTGCTGTCATCTTCGAGCACACAAGAGTGTGCGTGCTTGCAGTAGAGTCCTTGCCAGTGTTAGGAGTAGACACTGTGGCAGAAACTTTACCATTGGTTGCCAACAGAGTCTTAGGGATGTAGACAGATCGTCTCTTCCACTTGGCAGTGGTGATGGAGGCTGAAGTGGGCTTGCCACCCTTAGCCTGCTGCATTTCTTCGTAGGCGAGTTGATCGAATTGGATCGATATCACCTTCTTCGTCGAGCCGACTGACGAAGTGTCGTATTGAGTTGTTGCCATCTCAGAAGAGGAGATGGTTTTCCCCAGCAGAGTTGCCAATTTGTTTTCCATAAATAAATTCACTTTATTTATTGTGTTTCTAGGAAAATTACAACTGTAGGAATCCAATCTAGAAGACGATCGCTTTATCCCTTAGACGATGCGAAGAAGAAAAGCTCTCAAAAATGCAACAGCAATTTAGATATCTATGTATCTGTACAATGAATGAGAAATGAACTCTATTTATAGAGTCAAAAATAACTGAAAAAGATAACTGTCTTCACAACCTGTGCATAGTTGAAAATCACGCAGGATTTAACATACGCAAGGTTATGAGCAGTTACTGGATGTGGCCTGTAACTGTTGGACACATGGCAATCATGCATGAGTCGTGTGCAAGTTACAGGACACGCAGGTGAGAGATCAGTGGCATGGCTGCCACGTACTCCAATTTGATGAAATCTACGCAGACTTGGGTCTGAAAGCTTCAAAATTCACGCAGACTTGGGACAGAAAGCTTCAGAATCCACGCAGACTTGGGGCAAAAAGCTTCAGAATCCACGCAGACTTGGGACAGAACTGCCAGCTGTCTTGATTCGACGTGCCTCGACTGACACAAAATCTCTGACATTGATTGCCTTTTGTCAGTTGTATTAAATGACAATAAGCTCTTTTGGTATGCAAACTTGATGAAGGCTGAGTCTTGTTGAAGAAGATTTCAAAAGTCACGCAATAGTCGACTGTGATCTGTCGAGTTCCGTGCATACGTGGCATACGAGAAGACATTCTTTAACTGTCGTGCAATCAGTCATAATGACACTCTGACAAATGATGAGCTGTCTCTGCGTGTATTTGAGAAAACATTGTCTGTCTAGATCAACTCAACGTGACTTTTAGACTTTGTCCTGATCAACTCAGCGTGACTTTTAGACTTTGTTCTGATCAACTCAGCGTGACTTTCATTTTTTAGGCCTACAATAGTCGTTCCGAGTAGAGTATAGCAACATTGAAAGACTATGGGACCGATGGGTCGCCAAGGCGACTCCTGCACTGGGAGTTGCGTAATGCGTGAATGAATGAATCAACGAATGAATGAATGAATGAATGAATACGTGAATGAATCGATGAACGAACGAACAAGTGAAAGAAAGAAAGAAAAGAAAGAATACATGAAAGATAAGAAAAAAAGAATGGTTAGCGACAGGTGTGACGGGCACGTGCAACGGGGATCGCTACCCGTGCTGCACGGACGCCAACCTGGTCGATAACGCATTATGGCTAAGGGTTAGCCTACGGCTCGGAGATAGCCGCTAAGTTTAAAACATCAAGATAATACGAAATGGTCGTGGACAAACGACACGGGCGATGGGGGAAATACCGTGGCCGTGCAGTAATTCTGCGGCATGGGCGTTGTGTGGAGTATACCGTGGCCGGCCTAGGCGGAATCAAAAGTAGGGGCTGCCTGGGTACGGGCTTGGGCACCGGAAGACGTAAGTACAGGGTATTTTAAGAGACTTAACGGGGTGTACCAGCCATCATCCTACGCTAAGTTGAGAAATACCAAGGAGAAAAGTCCAAAATGGCTTGTAAAGCCAGCGACCGATGCATATAGATTAAGTGGACTTTACTGGTGGCTATCCACGTGTAAGTCCTTGTATTGAAATCAAAGTAGTCTAAGTTAAATGAACAAGCGTCTACTGAACGGCTTGAAACGTATCACACCAAATAACAAAGAGTGCTTCATGCAAATGAGTTAGAGAATGTGCCTACGATGCGCTAGGACCCGAGGCAGGGACACGCTCTTGATATTGAAAGTTTACATGAGACACCTTAAGTTATTCCTTATGAATTGTTGACTAACTTGGTTTACTTTGGACAGGGAAGGCCGGACGGTAAGTATGGGTAAGTCGTGCATGTATTTCCATGCGACACTTGTATTCGGCAACACGAGATAGGCTATGAGATATGCCATGAAAATGATCCTAAGTGTCACGCCCCGCTCCCGTAGGAGCGATCGTCCTCGCTAAGGCGTGATGCCGCACGAGCCTAGATTGCGCTCGTGCTAGGCAATTCCATAACGGCCGATTTCATCGGCGGCGACGGGGTCGTCGCACAGAAGTCCCAAACAGAACATTGAATACATTGCAGCGAAATTTAAAGAAGAACACATGAACACAAATGATTCAAAAGAATCTCTTTATTGATATTGAATACAAGATTACATTTGTGGGCGCAAGGCCAAATTACAATGTCTCTCGTGCTCATTTTTCTCTCATTTACAAGTCACTCTGCTCTCTCTCATCTCTCGATACAATACTTGAATCCAGCGGAAGCTTCGGAAGGCGATGTCCATACATTATGTCCTGTATAAGTCTTCAGTTCATGCGGCCGCACGCTTCGACTCGCCAAGGAACTCCGTACCTCGACGCATCCAAGCGAGCTCCGCGCTACGAGCTTCTACCTATGCCTGCACATGAAACACTGTGTGGGTGTCAGTACCACTGTACTGGTGGAGTGAGCTCCTCGCCCACCCATACAAAACCTACACGTTTCATTTACTTTGTGCAACATAAACCCGTTTTCGATTGTCTTTCTATTCTTGCCTTAGGATCAGTTTTAGGACCGGCGCCTTAGCGCAACTTGTGTGTCAGAACCATCCCGTGCTTGCAATGTCAACGTTAACTCATACTTTGCATCTAGACCACTACTCGTGCCAACAACGTTAACCTATCAAGTCGTGTTTGCCTTACGGCCAAATTCAGGGACGCAACTACACGATAGACTTCATATCCGTGTGACCGTGCTATCGTACTGATAACATCCTTATCTTTAAGTCTCAAAACCTTGTCGTTTTCTTACAATGTCAACATATCGACTCAGACTTGTCTTGTGACAACGCGGCCGTGCCTCGTATTTTGAGGTCGTGCCCAGCAACTCGACATAACTTTCAATCAACTTGCCCTACGGCCCTTCTCGACTTTACACTCGACGCCACAACTCGTGCCGAAGCACAACACCTACGTTGATACCCAATCTTAGGCCCAACATTATGCTTTTAATTTTGTACACACGCCTTCAACTCGACTCCTTGATATAGCACACTCAATACTCGACTAAATCCAAAGGCACACTCGCGGATTGTCGCCGCCATGCCAACATCTATATGAACTTGGTCACTAGCACGACAAGCTATATTGGACCTCCATTGGATATTAGGGTACGTTCGTATATAACGAGGCGCGAACTCGCCGAATTTCCCCTAATACCCGCTCTACGGCGTACCCCTTGGGTAGGTCGCACCCCGTCCAAGGGTCCCGTAGGCACGTGTTCCTCCTAGGCCCGTGGCCGCGGCAACTGTCTGAGGAACAAAATCAAAACCCTTGTGCACCGGTACACAAGTTGTCCAATGACCATGCAGACTCGACCCACTTCCTCATTTCTGGACCGTTTCATACTTCTCAACGTGGATAGGAACGCGAGACTCCCGACCGAGGGACCGCCTCGAACTACTTAACGTGGATAGGAACGCGAGACTCCCAACCGAGGGACCGCCTCGAACTTCTTTGAACTCGAGGGAACGACTACCATGTAGCCTTCCAACTTAACTTAAACCAAACGTGTTCCTTAAATGCCATAGACTGTGGCTAACTTTCCAATAAACCAACCGTGGCTCGTGCCTCTAAACCGACTCGTGTTCTACGCAACGCTATCGCCCAAGTCATACTTCATATGATGGGCCTTGGGGTCGTGGGACTATTTATCTTGACAACCGCAGAATGAGCGGGACAGCACGTAGAATAACTTAGGTCGACCGGCATAACTTTGCCTAACCTACTCAAGCCTACAACATAACCCAAGGGACGAGCAAAGGCTATGCCAAGCCTTGCGGGACAGGACCGTGCATGCTTTAACAAGCATTTGTGCGGGCGACGCCTATGACTTCGGCTAACTCTCAGCTTTTGCACCGAAGACCAACTTTCCTTCTCCCAAGCCACGGGACGAAGGACCGAGTGTCATTTTCAAAGCACGACGTGCACCAACTCTAAGCCGACCGTGGGACATTTTCCATGTTCTAACTCGATTCAAACCGTCGGGATTATTTCCTTAGCTATGTGGATGCGTAGCTTTTAGTTATCAAGTCTAACTTGTGCAAGTTGAAAACACGATTTATTATGTGAAGGCAAAGATGAGGAGAGTTCACCGAAACTACCCTACCTGAGCGATGTCTCCGAGCAAGCCGTTGTAAGGCTAAGTCCGAACGCCGTCGGCGTTTCGATTCCACCGATTGACTTTACGGGACGGGGCACTACATCATACAACACTCAGAACAAGTCTCGTCCTCGAGACTTTCCTGAAGGCAAGTCATCCTACCATTCTTAAGGCCAAGACTTAATCGTACACGTTCGCCTACGCGTTCCTTCGATTCCGAGCCACGCTCGCACTATTATCAATCTTTCCTTTAATACGATCTCAAGATCTCGACACACTCCCATCTTTTCAAGCCTTGCTTGAACTCGTCGTATCACTTGGCTGGATCGTGCACGCATTCCAAGCGTCCCTAAAATACATGCATTCAGTCAAGCCGCATGATAGAGAATTTGTCATTCCCACTCGAGTCGCATCGTGTATATACCCCGACGTCCCTGAAATATATGCATGTCAGCCGAGTCTCGTGAGCAGGGTTTCCTATATTCGTGATTTCCATGCATTCCAATCCTCAAGATCAATCTTTTCGATTAGCTAACACTTGCAACAGGGCGTCTCGCCTAACCGCTAGGCTATTTCTTTTCGAGGCTAAGTCAATGTCAGGATTGGAATCATAGTTCCCCAACAATAATACCAACACTGACCCCAATCCTAGGGTCAAACCAAAGTCGGTAGTACGGGATTTTCTACCCAAGCTCGCGTCACTCAGATTTCTAAACATCAAGCACGATCACCTATTCGCCTCAGCGCATTCGTTGCGCGTATTCGAATCCATTCAAATCACCAATTCTAACCAATTTATGTATTCGATCACGAGGTCATCTAGCTCGATAATACGTTGTGCCCCAATCTCATGCGAGTCCGATTATCCACGGTGGTTCATGAATCACCATACAACACACCCGCAGAATAATCATTCTCATCGGGGCGTAACTCTTGTTTGAGTTTAGACTAACTCATTTTCGATACGCGGATTGGACCTACTCAATCCTCAAGTTCGATTCTTCAAGCACACAAATCCATTCTCGAGTCACCTTCGCGTCAAACCACAAATCGAAGCACAAATTGTCGCACCGTGCAAGTTCGACCACTCCGGCTGTATGAATCACCATACCAGCGCTCACGCAGAGTGATCGCCCTAATCGGCGTGACGCATATGCGAGGCTGGAGTAGCACTCGCATAAGACAAGAACATCAACGTTGTGGTTGTCGACGAAGCAAATCCAACATTCCAGTTTTCATCCAAGCCAAGTTCGATAGTTCGATCGTCATTCGTTCAACTTAGAAAATCCTCGAGCCAAGCCTATCCTTTCCTCGACACATTTTAATATCCCGATTATAGCATCCATCGAAATAATGACATTTGCACGATCGTCATTTGCCGAGTCAGAGTACCCCCGAGTTATCGCATATCAATCCTTGATACGCCTCAATACCATCGACGATATACGTAACCTGACGATCTTCCTTTACAACCAATTTCGAGTCGTGCGACTTGATGCTATTGTTCGAACTGGATATACCACCATTCCTCGATATTCAAGACCAAGTTCGATCGCTATTCCTCAAGCTCGTTTCAAGATCGTTATTCAAAACTCAAGTCACATTTCATTTGCATCAATCCGATATCGCACGCATGATCCTCTAAGTTTCCTCGATCAAGATCATTCATTTTCATTCATCGTTCCGAATCGTTTTCTAACTCGCGTTGCTCATTCACAAGTTGTTCGAACGAGATGCTCGTTCGGGACATTTGAAGTCACGACCAACTAAGCGTGACGCGTTCTAAGGCTTTGCGCGATCGCATCGCCTCACCGACATACTCGAAATCCTCAATATTCACTCGAATAATCTCCAAGACGAACCATACACCACTCGGATTCGAGTCACTCGACTAGTCGTCGACACTCATTCTTATTCTTCTTCGAACCTATCACATACACCACTCGGATTCAAGCCATACGATCCAGTCCTCAATCACATTCGCGTCATTCGCTAAGACATCCTTCAGATTCGTTCGACGAATCGCTAGCGTAGTCGCTCGCGTCGTATCGACACACTAAGTCGTTCGCACTATTTCCTCGAAATCCAAATCAATCTTCCGTGTACGCCTAAGCATTAGTCCGATAGCGTTCCTATCGATAGACACTCTAAGTATATCTCCGTTCCCGACCGAGCGGTACTTGATATCGCTCGCAACTCGTTTGCACCAAGGGTCGAGGTGCGCGACGCGAAACACAACTTAGCCAAAAGGCCGTGTGCATAGCCATCCTGTGTGAACTATATTTCGAGTTTGCACGCTCAATTGCTAGGGTCGACGTTGGACTAATTAAGCATGCACGCGACTTGCTAAGGTCAACGTAGGACTATTCGGGCACACGTGCGACTTTGCTAACATTAGCACATATTTTCTATCGAGTCAAGTTTGTAACGTTCGGCACAAAGGCCCTATCGACGCATTTGGCAACGGCCTACCGATGCGTTAGATTGAACGCTTGTACGAACTTTCAAAAATATTTAGACTTATTGTATGGACATGTCGAGGGACATTTGAGAGAGAGCGCACCAACGATAACAACTTGCGGAAGCAACAGAGTTTTGCGGAAACATCAAAGTGAAAGAATTCAATCGGCGGTCCAAGGACGTAAAGCCGTGCTCTGATACCATTATGTCACGCCCCGCTCCCGTAGGAGCGATCGTCCTCGCTAAGGCGTGATGCCGCACGAGCCTAGATTGCGCTCGTGCTAGGCAATTCCATAACGGCTGATTTCATCGGCGGCGACGGGGTCGTCGCACAGAAGTCCCAAGCAGAACATTGAATACATTGCAGCGAAATTTAAAGAAGAACACATGAACACAAATGATTCAAAAGAATCTCTTTATTGATATTGAATACAAGATTACATTTGTGGGCGCAAGGCCAAATTACAATGTCTCTCGTGCTCACTTTTCTCTCATTTACAAGTCACTCTGCTCTCTCTCATCTCTCGATACAATACTTGAATCCAGCGGAAGCTTCGGAAGGCGATGTCCATACATTATGTCCTGTATAAGTCTTCAGTTCATGCGGCCGCACGCTTCGACTCGCCAAGGAACTCCGTGCCTCGACGCATCCAAGCGACCTCCGCGCTACGAGCTTCTACCTGTGCCTGCACATGAAACACTGTGTGGGTGTCAGTACCACTGTACTGGTGGAGTGAGCTCCTCGCCCACCCAAACAAAACCTACACGTTTCATTTACTTTGTGCAACATAAACCCGTTTTCGATTGTCTTTCTATTCTTGCCTTAGGATCAGTTTTAGGACCGGCGCCTTAGCGCAACTTGTGTGTCAGAACCATCCCGTGCTTGCAATGTCAACGTTAACTCATACTTTGCATCTAGACCACTACTCGTGCCAACAACGTTAACCTATCAAGTCGTGTTTGCCTTACGGCCAAATTCAGGGACGCAACTACACGATAGACTTCATTTCCGTGTGACCGTGCTATCGTACTGATAACATCCTTATCTTTAAGTCTCAAAACCTTGTCATTTTCTTACAATGTCAACATATCGACTCAGACTTGTCCTGTGACAACGCGGCCGTGCCTCGTATTTTGAGGTCGTGCCCAGCAACTCGACATAACTTTCAATCAACTTGCCCTACGGCCCTTCTCGACTTTACACTCGACGCCACAACTCGTGCCGAAGCACAACGCCTACGTTGATACCCAATCTTAGGCCCAACATTATGCTTTTAACTTTGTACACACGCCTTCAACTCGACTCCTTGATATAGCACACTCAATACTCGACTAAATCCAAAGGCACACTAGCGGATTGTCGCCGCCATGCCAACATCTATATGAACTTGGTCACTAGCACGACAAGCTATATTGGACCTCCATTGGATATTAGGGTACGTTCGTATATAACGAGGCGCGAACTCGCCGAATTTCCCCTAATACCCGCTCTACGGCGCACCCCTTGGGTAGGTCGCACCCCGTCCAAGGGTCCCGTAGGCACGTGTTCCTCCTAGGCCAGATCAGTCCCGTGGCCGCGGCAACTGTCTGAGGAACAAAATCAAAACCCTTGTGCACCGGTACACAAGTTGTCCAATGACCATGCAGACTCGACCCACTTCCTCATTTCTGGACCGTTTCATACTTCTCAACGTGGATAGGAACGCGAGACTCCCGACCGAGGGACCGCCTCGAACTACTTAACGTGGATAGGAACGCGAGACTCCCAACCGAGGGACCGCCTCGAACTTCTTTGAACTCGAGGGAACGACTACTACGTAGCCTTCCAACTTAACTTAAACCAAACGTGTTCCTTAAATGCCATAGACTGTGGCTAACTTTCCAATAAACCAACCGTGGCTCGTGCATCTAAACCGACTCGTGTTCTACGCAACGCTATCGCCCAAGTCATACTTCATATGATGGGCCTTGGGGTCGTGGGACTATTTATCTTGACAACCGCAGAATGAGCGGGACAGCACGTAGAATAACTTAGGTCGACCGGCATAACTTTGCCTAACCCACTCAAGCCTACAACATAACCCAAGGGACGAGCAAAGGCTATGCCAAGCCTTGCGGGACAGGACCGTGCATGCTTTAACAAGCATTTGTGCGGGCGACGCCTATGACTTAGGCTAACTCTCAGCTTTTGCACCGAAGACCAACTTTCCTTCTCCCAAGCCACGGGACGAAGGACCGAGTGTCATTTTTAAAGAACGACGTGCACCAACTCTAAGCCGACCGTGGGACGTTTTCCATGTTCTAACTCGATTCAAACCGTCGGGATTATTCCCTTAGCTATGTGGATGCGTAGCTTTTAGTTATCAAGTCTAACTTGTGTAAGTTGAAAACACGATTTATTATGTGAAGGCAAAGATGAGGAGAGTTCACCGAAACTACCCCACCTGAGCGATGTCTCTGAGCAAGCCGTTGTAAGGCTAAGTCCGAACGCCGTCGGCATTTCGATTCCACCGATTGACTTTGTGGGATGGGGCACTACATCATACAACACTCAGAACAAGTCTCGTCCTCGAGACTTTCCTGAAGGCAAGTCATCCTACCATTCTTAAGGCCAAGACTTAATCGTACACGTTCGCCTACGCGTTCCTTCGATTCCGAGCCACGCTCGCACTATTATCAATCTTTCCTTTAACACGATCTCAAGATCTCGACACACTCCCATCTTTTCAAGCCTTGCTTGAACTCGTCGTATCACTTGGCTAGATCGTGCACGCATTCCAAGCGTCCCTAAAATACATGCATTCAGCCAAGCCGCATGATAGAGAATTTGTCATTCCCACTCGAGTCGCATCGTGCATATACCCCGGCGTCCCTGAAATATATGCATGTCAGCCGAGTCTCGTGAGCAGGGTTTCCTATATTCGTGATTTCCATGCATTCCAATCCTCAAGATCAATCTTTTCGATTAGCTAACACTTGCAACAGGGCGTCTCGCCTAACCGCTAGGCTATTTCTTTTCGAGGCTAAGTCAATGTCAGGATTGGAATCATAGTTCCCCAACAATAATGCCAACACTGACCCCAATCCTAGGGTCAAACCAAAGTCGGTAGTATGGGATTTTCTACCCAAGCTCGCGTCACTCAGATTTCTAAACATCAAGCACGATCACCTATTCGCCTCAGCGCATTCGTTGCGCGTATTCGAATCCATTCAAATCACCAATTCTAACCAATTCATGTATTCGATCACGAGGTCATCTAGCTCGACAAAACGTTGTGCCCCAATCTCATGCGAGTCCGATTATCCATGATGGTTCATGAATCACCATGTAACGCACCCGCAGAATAATCATTCTCATCGGGGCGTAACTCTTGTTTGAGTTTAGACTAACTCATTTTCGATACACGGATTGGACCTACTCAATCCTCAAGTTCGATTCTTCAAGCACACAAATCCATTCTCGAGTCACCTTCGCGTCAAACCACAAATCGAAGCACAAATTGTCGCACCGTACAAGTTCGACCACTCCGGCTGTATGAATCACCATACCAGCGCTCACGCAGAGTGATCGCCCTAATCGGCGTGACGCATATGCGAGGCTGGAGTAGCACTCGCATAAGACAAGAACATCAACGTTGTGGTTGTCGACGAAGCAAATCCAACATTCCTGTTTTCATCCAAGCCAAGTTCGATAGTTCGATCGTCATTCGTTCAACTTAGAAAATCCTCGAGCCAAGCCTATCCTTTCCTCGACACATTTTAATATCCCGATTATAGCATCCATCGAAACAATGACATTTGCATGATCGTCATTTGCCGAGTCAGAGTACCCCCGAGTTATCGCATATCGATCCTTGATACGCCTCAATACCATCGACGATATACGTAACCTGACGATCTTCCTTTACAACCAATTTCGAGTCGTGCGACTTGATGCTATTGTTCGAACTGGATATACCACCATTCCTCGATATTCAAGACCAAGTTCGATCGCTATTCCTCAAGCTCGTTTCAAGATCGTTATTCAAAACTCAAGTCACATTTCATTTGCATCAATCCGATATCGCACGCATGATCCTCTAAGTTTCCTCGATCAAGATCATTCATTTTCATTCATCGTTCCGAATCGTTTTCTAACTCGCGTTGCTCATTCACAAGTTGTCCGAACGAGATGCTCGTTCGGGACATTTAAAGTCACGACCAACTAAGCGTGATGCGTTCTAAGGCTTTGCACGATCGCATCGCCTCGCCGACATACTCGAAATCCTCAATATTCACTCGAACAATCTCCAAGACGAACCATACACCATTCGGATTCGAGTCACTCGACTAGTCGTCGACACACATTCTTATTCTTCTTCGAACCTATCACATACGCCACTCGGATTCAAGCCATACGATCCAGTCCTCAATCACATTCGCGTCATTCGCTAAGACATCCTTCAGATTCGTTCTACGAATCGCTAGCGTAGTCGCTCGCGTCGTATCGACGCACTAAGTCGTTCGCACTATTTTCTCGAAATCCAAATCAATCTTCCGTGTACGCCTAAGCGTTAGTCCGATAGCGTTCCTATCGATAGACACTCTAAGTATATCTCCGTTCCCGACCGAGCGGTACTTGATATCGTTCGAAACTCGTTTGCACCAAGGGTCGAGGTGCGCGACGCGAAACACAACTTAGCCAAAAGGCCGTGTGCATAGCCATCCTGTGTGAACTATATTCCGAGTTTGCACGCTCAATTGCTAGGGTCGACGTTGGACTAATTAAGCATGCACGCGACTTGCTAAGGTCAACGTAGGACTATTCGGGCACACGTGCGACTTTGCTAACATTAGCACATATTTTCTATCGAGTCAAGTTTGCAACGTTCGGCACAAAGGCCCTATCGACGCATTTGGCAACAGCCTACCGATGCGTTAGATTGAACGCTTGTACGAGCTTTCAAAAATATTTAAACTTATTGTATGGACATGCCGAGGGACATTTGAGAGAGAGCGCACCAACGATAACAACTTGCGGAAGCAACAGAGTTTTGCGGAAACATCAAAGTGAAAGAATTCAATCGACGGTCCAAGGACGTAAAGCCGTGCTCTGATACCATTATGTTACGCCCCGCTCCCGTAGGAGCGATCGTCCTCGCTAAGGCGTGATGCCGCACGAGCCTAGATTGCGCTCGTGCTAGGCAATTCCATAACGGCCGATTTCATCGGCGGCGACGGGGTCGTCGCACAGAAGTCCCAAGCAGAACATTGAATACATTGCAGCAAAATTTAAAGAAGAACACATGAACACAAATGATTCAAAAGAATCTCTTTATTGATATTGAATACAAGATTACATTTGTGGGCGCAAGGCCAAATTACAATGTCTCTCGTGCTCACTTTTCTCTCATTTACAAGTCACTCTGCTCTCTCTCATCTCTCGATACAATACTTGAATCCAGCGGAAGCTTCGGAAGGCGATGTCCATACATTATGTCCTGTATAAGTCTTCAGTTCATGCGGCCGCTCGCTTCAACTCGCCAAGGAACTCCGTGCCTCGACGCATCCAAGCGAGCTCCGCGCTACGAGCTTCTACCTGTGCCTGCACATGAAACACTGTGTGGGTGTTAGTACCACTGTACTGGTGGAGTGAGCTCCTCGCCCACCCATACAAAACCTACACGTTTCATTTACTTTGTGCAACATAAACCCGTTTTCGATTGTCTTTCTATTCTTGCCTTAGGATCAGTTTTAGGACCGGCGCCTTAGCGCAACTTGTGTGTCAGAACCATCCCGTGCTTGCAATGTCAACGTTAACTCATACTTTGCATCTAGACCACTACTCGTGCCAACAACGTTAACCTATCAAGTCGTGTTTGTCTTACGGCCAAATTCAGGGACGCAACTACACGATAGACTTCATTTCCGTGTGACGTGCTATCGTACTGATAACATCCTTATCTTTAAGTCTCAAAACCTTGTCGTTTTCTTACAATGTCAACATATCGACTCAGACTTGTCTTGTGACAACGCGGCCGTGCCTAGTATTTTGAGGTCGTGCCCAGCAACTCGACATAACTTTCAATCAACTTGCCCTACGGCCCTTCTCGACTTTACACTCGACGCCACAACTCGTGCCGAAGCACAACGCCTACGTTGATACCCAATCTTAGGCCCAACATTATGCTTTTAACTTTGTACACACGCCTTCAACTCGACTCCTTGATATAGCACACTCAATACTCGACTAAATCCAAAGGCACACTCGCGGATTGTCGCCGCCATGCCAACATCTATATGAACTTGGTCACTAGCACGACAAGCTATATTGGACCTCCATTGGATATTAGGGTACGTTCGTATATAACGAGGCGCGAACTCGCCGAATTTCCCCTAATACCCGCTCTACGGCGCACCCCTTGGGTAGGTCGCACCCCGTCCAAGGGTCCCGTAGGTACGTGTTCCTCCTAGGCCAGATCAGTCCCGTGGCCGCGACAACTGTCTGAGGAACAAAATCAAAACCCTTGTGCACCGGTACACAAGTTGTCCAATGACCATGCAGACTCGACCCACTTCCTCATTTCTGGACCGTTTCATACTTCTCAACGTGGATAGGAACGCGAGACTCCCGACCGAGGGACCGCCTCGAACTACTTAACGTGGATAGGAACGCGAGACTCCCAACCGAGGGACCGCCTCGAACTTCTTTGAACTCGAGGGAACGACTACCACGTAGCCTTCCAACTTAACTTAAACCAAACGTGTTCCTTAAATGCCATAGACTGTGGCTAACTTTCCAATAAACCAACCGTGGCTCGTGCCTCTAAACCGACTCGTGTTCTACGCAACGCTATCGCCCAAGTCATACTTCATATGATGGGCCTTGGGGTCGTGGGACTATTTATCTTGACAACCGCAGAATGAGCGGGACAGCACGTAGAATAACTTAGGTCGACCGGCATAACTTTGGCTAACCCACTCAAGCCTACAACATAACCCAAGGGACGAGCAAAGGCTATGCCAAGCCTTGCGGGACAGGACCGTGCATGCTTTAACAAGCATTTGTGCGGGCGACGCCTATGACTTAGGCTAACTCTCAGCTTTTGCACCGAAGACCAACTTTCCTTCTCCCAAGCCACGGGACGAAGGACCGAGTGTCATTTTCAAAGCACGACGTGCACCAACTCTAAGCCGACCGTGGGACATTTTCTATGTTCTAACTCGATTCAAACCGTCGGGATTATTCCCTTAGCTATGTGGATGCGTAGCTTTTAGTTATCAAGTCTAACTTGTGCAAGTTGAAAACACGATTTATTATGTGAAGGCAAAGATGAGGAGAGTTCACCGAAACTACCCCACCTGAGCGATGTCTCCGAGCAAGCCGTTGTAAGGCTAAGTCCGAACGCCGTCGGCATTTCGATTCTACCGATTAACTTTGCGGGACGGGGCACTACATCATACAACACTCAGAACAAGTCTCGTCCTCGAGACTTTCCTGAAGGCAAGTCATCCTACCATTCTTAAGGCCAAGACTTAATCGTACACGTTCGCCTACGCGTTCCTTCGATTCCGAGCCACGCTCGCACTATTATCAATCTTTCCTTTAATACGATCTCAAGATCTCGACACACTCCCATCTTTTCAAGCCTTGCTTGAACTCGTCGTATCACTTGGCTGGATCGTGTACGCATTCCAAGCGTCCCTAAAATATATGCATTCAGCCAAGCCGCATGATAGAGAATTTGTCATTCCCACTCGAGTCGCATCGTGCATATACCCCGGCATCCCTGAAATATATGCATGTCAGCCGAGTCTCGTGAGCAGGGTTTCCTATATTCGTGATTTCCATGCATTCCAATCCTCAAGATCAATCTTTTCGATTAGCTAACACTTGCAACAGGGCGTCTCGCCTAACCGCTAGGCTATTTCTTTTCGAGGCTAAGTCAATGTCAGGATTGGAATCATAGTTCCCCAACAATAATGCCAACACTGACCCCAATCCTAGGGTCAAACCAAAGTCGGTAGTACGAGATTTTCTTCCCAAGCTCGCGTCACTCAGATTTCTAAACATTAAGCACGATCACCTATTCGCCTCAGTGCATTCGTTGCGCGTATTCGAATCCATTCAAATCACCAATTCTAACCAATTCATGTATTCGATTACGAGGTCATCTAGCTCGATAATACGTTGTGCCCCAATCTCACGCGAGTCCGATTATCCACGGTGGTTCATGAATCACTATGCAACGCACCCGCAGAATAATCATTCTCATCGGGGCGTAACTCTTGTTTGAGTTTAGACTAACTCATTTTCGATACGCGGATTGGACCTACTCAATCCTCAAGTTCGATTCTTCAAGCACACAAATCCATTCTCGAGTCACCTTCGCGTCAAACCACAAATCGAAGCACAAATTGTCGCACCGTGCAAGTTCGACCACTCCGGCTGTATGAATCACCATACCAACGCTCACGCAGAGTGATCGCCCTAATCGGCGTGACGCATATGCGAGGCTGGAGTAGCACTCGTATAAGACAAGAACATCAACGGTGTGGTTGTCGACGAAGCAAATCCAACATTCCAGTTTTCATCCAAGCCAAGTTCGATAGTTCGATCGTCATTCGTTCAACTTAGAAAATCCTCGAGCCAAGCCTATCCTTTCCTCGACACATTTTAATATCCCGATTTTAGCATCCATCGAAACAATGACATTTGCACGATCATCATTTGCCGAGTTAGAGTACCCCCGAGTTATCGCATATCAATCCTTGATACGCCTCAATACCATCGACGATATACGTAACCTGACGATCTTCCTTTACAACCAATTTCGAGTCGTGCGACTTGATGCTATTGTTCGAACTGGATATACCACCATTCCTCGATATTCAAGACCAAGTTCGATCGCTATTCCTCAAGCTCGTTTCAAGATCGTTATTCAAAACTCAAGTCATATTTCATTTGCATCAATCCGATATCGCACGCACGATCCTCTAAGTTTCCTCGATCAAGATCATTCATTTTCATTCATCGTTCCGAATCGTTTTCTAACTCGCGTTGCTCATTCACAAGTTGTCCGAATAAGATGCTCGTTCGGGACATTTGAAGTCACGACCAACTAAGCGTGACGCGTTCTAAGGCTTTGTGCGATCGCATCGCCTCGCCGACATAATCGAAATCCTCAATATTCACTCGAACAATCTCCAAGACGAACCATACACCACTCGGATTCGAGTCACTCGACTAGTCGTCGACACTCATTCTTATTCTTCTTCAAACCTATCACATACACCACTCGGATTCAAGCCATACGATCCAGTCCTCAATCACATTCGCGTCATTCGCTAAGACATCTTTCAGATTCGTTCGACGAATCGCTAGCGTAGTCGCTCGCGTCGTATCGACGCACTAAGTCGTTCGCACTATTTCCTCGAAATCCAAATCAATCTTCCGTGTACGCCTAAGCGTTAGTCCGATAGCGTTCCTATCGATAGACACTCTAAGTATATCTCCGTTCTCGACCGAGCGGTACTTGATATCGCTTGCAACTCGTTTGCACCAAGGGTCGAGGTGCGCGACGCGAAACACAACTTAGCCAAAAGGCCGTGTGCATAGCCATCCTGTGTGAACTATATTCCGAGTTTGCACGCTCAATTGCTAGGATCGACGTTGGACTAATTAAGCATGCACGCGACTTGCTAAGGTCAACGTAGGACTATTCGGGCACACGTGCGACTTTGCTAACATTAGCACATATTTTCTATCGAGTCAAGTTTGCAACGTTCGGCACAAAGGCCCTATCGACGCATTTGGCAACGGCCTACCGATGCGTTAGATTGAACGCTTGTACGAGCTTTCGAAAATATTTAGACTTATTGTATGGACATGCCGAGGGACATTTGAGAGAGAGCGCACCAACGATAACAACTTGCGGAAGCAACAGAGTTTTGCGGAAACATCAAAGTGAAAGAATTCAATCGACAGTCCAAGGACGTAAAGCCGTGCTCTGATACCATTATGTCACGCCCCGCTCCCGTAGGAGCGATCGTCCTCGCTAAGGCGTGATGCCGCACGAGCCTAGATTGCGCTCGTGCTAGGCAATTCCATAACGGCCGATTTCATCGGCGGCGACGGGGTCGTCGCACAGAAGTCCCAAGCAGAACATTGAATACATTGCAGCAAAATTTAAAGAAGAACACATGAACACAAATGATTCAAAAGAATCTCTTTATTGATATTGAATACAAGATTACATTTGTGGGCGCAAGGCCAAATTACAATGTCTCTCGTGCTCACTTTTCTCTCATTTACAAGTCACTCTGCTCTCTCTCATCTCTCGATACAATACTTGAAACCAGCGGAAGCTTCGGAAGGCGATGTCCATACATTATGTCCTGTATAAGTCTTCAGTTCATACGACCGCACGCTTCGACTCGCCAAGGAACTCCGTGCCTCGACGCATCCAAGCGAGCTCCGCGCTACGAGCTTCTACCTGTGCCTGCACATAAAACTCTGTGTGGGTGTCAGTACCACTGTACTGGTGGAGTGAGCTCCTCGCCCACCCATACAAAACCTACACGTTTTATTTACTTTGTGCAACATAAACCTATTTTCGATTGTCTTTTTATTCTTGCCTTAGGATCAGTTTTAGGACCGGCACCTTAGCGCAACTTGTGTGTCAGAACCATCCCGTGCTTGCAATGTCAACGTTAACTCTTACTTTGCATCTAGACCACTACTCGTGCCAACAACGTTAACCTATCAAGTCGTGTTTGCCTTACGGCCAAATTCAGGGACGCAACTACACGATAGACTTCATTTCCGTGTGACCGTGCTATCGTACTGATAACATCCTTATCTTTAAGTCTCGAAACCTTGTCGTTTTCTTACAATGTCAACATATCGACTCAGACTTGTCTTGTGACAACGCGGCCGTGCCTCGTATTTTGAGGTCGTGCCCAGCAACTCGACATAACTTTCAATCAACTTGCCCTACGGTCCTTCTCGACTTTACACTCGACGCCACAACTCGTGCCGAAGCACAACGCCTACGTTGATACCCAATCTTAGGCCCAACATTATGCTTTTAACTTTGTACACACGCCTTCAACTCGACTCCTTGATATAGCACACTCAATACTCGACTAAATCCAAAGGCACACTCGCGGATTGTCGTCGCCATGCCAACATCTATATGAACTTGGTCACTAGCACGACAAGCTATATTGGACCTCCATTGGATATTAGGGTACGTTCGTATATAACGAGGCGCGAACTCGCCGAATTTTCCCTAATACCCGCTCTACGGCGCACCCCTTGGGTAGGTCGCACCCCGTCCAAGGGTCCCGTAGGCACGTGTTCCTCCTAGGCCAGATCAATCCCGTGGCCGCGGCAACTGTCTGAGGAACAAAATCAAAACCCTTGTGCACCGGTACACAAGTTGTCCAATGACCATGCAGACTCGACCCACTTCCTCATTTCTGGACCGTTTCATACTTCTCAACGTGGATAGGAACACGAGACTCCCGACCGAGGGACCGCCTCAAACTACTTAACGTGGATAGGAACGCGAGACTCCCAACCGAGGGACCGCCTCGAACTTCTTTGAACTCGAGGGAACGACTACCACGTAGCCTTCCAACTTAACTTAAACCAAACGTGTTCCTTAAATGCCATAGACTGTGGCTAACTTTCCAATAAACCAACCGTGGCTCGTGCCTCTAAACCGACTCGTGTTCTACGCAACGCTATCGCCCAAGTCATACTTCATATGATGGGCCTTGGGGTCGTGGGACTATTTATCTTGACAACCGCAGAATGAGCGGGACAGCACGTAGAATAACTTAGGTCGACCGGCATAACTTTGCCTAACCCACTCAAGCCTACAACATAACCCAAGGGACGAGCAAAGGCTATGCCAAGCCTTGTAGGACAGGACCGTGCATGCTTTAACAAGCATTTGTGCGGGCGACGCCTATGACTTAGGCTAACTCTCAGCTTTTGCACCGAAGACCAACTTTCCTTCTCCCAAGCCACGGGACGAAGGACCGAGTGTCATTTTCAAAGCACGACGTGCACCAACTCTAAGCCGACCGTGGGACATTTTCCATGTTCTAACTCGATTCAAACCGTCGGGATTATTCCCTTAGCTATGTGGATACGTAGCTTTTAGTTATCAAGTCTAACTTGTGCAAGTTGAAAACACGATTTATTATGTGAAGGCAAAGATGAGGAGAGTTCACCGAAACTATCCCACCTGAGCGATGTCTCCGAGCAAGCCGTTGTAAGGCTAAGTCCGAACGCCGTCGGCGTTTCGATTCCACCGATTGACTTTGCGGGACGGGGCACTACACTAAGGCAAGATTAGAAAGACAATGAATGATAGACGGTGCACAAAAGTAAATATAACGTGTTTGGTAATGGTAGCATTATGGGCGAGCTAGCCTCCCCACCAGTGCATAACAATGTACTGATAACCCCACAGTCTGCTTGTAGGATGCAGGAGACGCCGGCGGGTGCGGAGCTTCCATCGAACGTGTTAAGGAGCGAAGCCAACTCCCGGGCCTTGGGACGTTGCAAGAAGCTGAAGCACCCTATACAGGACATAATGTATCGGAACATCGCCATGAATCATTTCATGTTGTAAGCCACTTGGCACGCCTTTTATGTTTCAGAGAGAGAGCTTGAGCGACTTGTAATATCGGCCTAGCGCCGCTTGTAAACTTCTTGAATATCAATAAAGAGTTGAATTCGCCTCTACTTGTGTTTATTTACTTTCTGCTGCAATGGGGACACTCTGTGCGACTCTGTGGCCTAGCTCAAATCGGCCGTTTCTGGACTTGGCCTTGCACGGGCGCAACCAAGGCCCGTGCGGCATCACGCCTTAGCGAGGACGATCGCTCCTACGGGAGAGGGGCGTGACAGATTGGTATCAGAGCACGACTTTACGTCCTTGGACTTTATTTCAATTTTTTCAGTTTTGAAAGCTCGTCATTGGAAAAAGAAGTATACGCTCTCTCTCGTGTGCCTTGGGATGTTCCATACAATAAGTCTAATATTTTCAAAAGCTCGTACAAGTACTCGATTGAACGGGATCGATAGGCGAAGGCCTTTGTGTCGAACGGTGTCAACTTGTCTTGAATGAAAACACGTTCTAAAGTTAACATGTCGCGTGCATGCCTATCTAAGCCTACGATGACCCTATCAAATGAGCGTACAAACTTGGAATATAGTCCGCACGAGATGGTTATGCGGCACAACTTAGTCCACATGTCGCGCACCTTGACTTTTGGGTGCAATCGGGTTGCGAGCGATATCAAGTATCGCTCGATCGAGAACGGAGATACACTTTGAGTGTCTATCGATAGGAATGCGATCGAGTTAACGCTTAAGCGTACCTAAAAGATTGGCTTGGATTTTGAGGATTAGTGCGAACGATTTAGTACGTCGAGGCGACGTGAGCGATTACGCTAGAGATTCGTCGAACGAATCTGAAGGATGTCTTAGCGCATGACGCGAACGTGATTGAGGATTAGATCGTATGGCTTGAATCCGAGTGGTGTATGTGATAGGTTCGGAGAAGAATAAGAATGAGTGTCGACGACTAGTCGAGTGGCTCGAACCCTGAGTGGTGTATGGACGTCATAGAAATTGTTCGAGCGAGACTAAAGGATTTACGGATCGTACGAGTATGTCGGCAAGCGATGCGATCGCGCAAAGCCTTAGAACGTGTCACGCTTAGTTGGCCGTGACTTCAAAAGTCCCGAACGAGATGTCGCTGGACAACTTGTCAAAGGGCAACGCGAGTTAGAAAATGGTTCGGAACGATGAATGAAAATGAATGGTCTTGATCGAGGAAACTTAGAGGATCGCGCGTACGATTTTGGATTGATTCAAATGAATTGTGACTTGAGTTTGAACAACGATCTTGAAACTAGCTTTAAGGAATAGCAGTTGAACTTAACCTTGAATATTAAATGAAATTATGGAATATCTAAATCGGACAATAGCATCAACGTACGACTCGAAATCGGTTGCAAAGAAAGATCGTCAGGTTATGCATATCGTCGATGGTATTAAGGCGTATCAAAGATCGATATGCGATAACTCGGGGGTACTCTGACTCGGCGAATGACGATCGTGCAAATGTCATTGTTTCGTTGGATGCTATACTTGGGATGTTAAAAATGTGTCGAGGAAAAGATAGACTTAGCTCGAGGATTTTCTAGTTGAACGCATGACGGTCAGACTGTCGAATGGATTTGGCTTGGATAAAAAAATAAGAATGCTTGGATTTTCTTCGTTGACAACCACAACGTTGACGTTCTTGTCTTATGCGAGCGCAACTCCAGCCTCGTACATGCGTCGCATCGGATTAGGACGATCACTCCGTGTGAGCGCTGATATGGTGATTCATACAGCGGGAGTGATTAAACTTGGATGGCGTGGCAATTTGATTGCTTCGACTTGTGGTTTGATGCGAAGGTAAACTCGAGAATGAATCAGTGTGTTTGATCATTGAACTTGAGAATTGAGTAGGTCCAATCCGTGTATCGAGAATGAATTAGTCTAGACGCAAGCAAGAGTTACGCCCCGATGAGAATGATTATTCCGCGGGAGCGTTACATGGTGATTCATGAACCACCGTGGATAATCGGACTCGCGTGAGATTGGGGCACAACGTATTGTCAAAAGCTAGACGACCTCGTGATCGAATATATGAATTGGTTAGAATTGGTGAATTGAATGGACTCGAATAAACGCAACTAATGCATTGATGCGAATAGGTGATCATGCTTGATGTTTAGAAATCTAAGTGACGCAAGCTTGGGTAGAAAACCCCGTACTACCGACTTTGGTTTGACCCTAGGATTGGGGTCAGTGTTGGCATTATTGTTGGGGAAATATGATTCCAATCCTGACATTGACTTAGCCTCGAAAAGAAATAGCCTAGCGGTTAGGCGAGACGCCCTGTTTCAATTGTTAGCAATCGAAAGATTGATCTTGAGGATTGGCATGGATGGATAGCATGAATTACGAATATAGGAAACCCTGCTCACGAGACTCGGTTGACATGCATATATTTCAGGAACGCCGGAGTATGTGCACGATACGATTCGAGTGAGAATGATGAATTCTCTATCACACGGTTTGATAAATACATGTATTTTGGGGACGCCTGGAATGCGTGCACGATCTAACCAAGTGACACATTGAATTCCAAACGAGACTTGAGGAATGGGAGAGTGTCGAGAACTTGGAATCGTGTTAAAAGAAAGGAATGATACTAGTACGACCGTGGCTCGGAATCGAAGAAACGTGTGAGCGGAGTGTGCGTGAACGACACCAAGATTGGCCCTAAACAAGCGAATGATATGGAATCGATATCGTGAAAGTAAAAGTTGGAATAACGAATTGAACCATTGATAGGAAGATATGCTCGACGATAGTGCAATACTTAGTCTTGAATTGGACGAAAATTAGTTAGACCTGGTCGACCCCACTAAGAAGAAATCATACTGATTTCGTGGACAAGAACGCTTGAGAAGCGAATCGGGTCATCTCGACGACCGAGATAAACGAAGGTAAGTTTGCCGCAGCCCACGACCCGCGTATTTAACGAATTACAACGTGCCTCGTATGACCATTTCAGTCCCATGACGCGAAGAAATAGCAACCAAGTCGAAGAAACACGGCAATTGAATAAGTACCATCAACTCTAAAATGAATGAAAAGTTGTTCAATAAAATCGACCAAGCGTATGCGACACGGAACTTGTAAAGGTATCGAGTATAGTTTGATGCCATCGAACGATAGAGCCGTTCGATAGACTTGTCTAAGAAACACGATGACACGATTTAAGGAATGGTAGGATGACCTGCACTCAGAAAGTCTCGAGGATGAGACTTATTTTGAGTGGTGTATTATGTAACGACCCGCTCTGCCCTAGCAGAACGCCGATTCAAACGGCAAGTACAACGACTCAAACGAGCCGTCGACCCGAAGAGTTGCCATCGACCTGAAGAAGAATCAATGCAAGGCTTACATTGGCCCGTCGAGATGAATCCAGACTTAGACTTTCAAAGGCGCGCTCGGAGTATCGCTCGGCCGATGCGAACATCGCTAAGGTGGGTGGCTCCGATGAACCCATCTTTGCTTAGCCTAGACACATAATAATACGGACACTATCACGAGAATCGCTAGGCGATAACACCGTACATGCTAATAAATGACTCAACGCACCTAGCTAAGGGAATAATCCCATCTTGTATGCTTGTATAGAATATGGAAAGGAACTTGGAAAATGTGAACTCTCGCACTGCGCTCCACGCTCGTGCTAAGGCACAAGCTTACGTTCAAATCACTTTTGCGTTCAAACAATGAAACAATGAATGGTTTACAACAATGAAATGGGAAGACTATCAACATAGTCGTTCCGAGTAGAGTATAGCAACATTGAAAGACTATGGGACCGATGGGTCGCCAAGGCGACTCCGGTACTGGGAGTTGCGTAATGCGTGAATGAATGAATCAACGAATAAATGAATACGTGAATGAATCGATGAACGAACGAACAAGTGAAAGAAAGAAAGAAAAGAAAGAATACATAAAAGATAAGAAAGGAAAGAATGGTTAGCGACAGGTGTGACGGGCACGTGCAACGGGGCTCGCTACCCGCGCTGCACGGACGCCAACCTGGTCGATAACGCATTATGGCTAAGGGTTAGCCTACGGCTCGGAGATAGCCGCTAAGTTTAAAATTTCAAGATAATACGAAATGGTCGTGGACAAACGGCACGGGCGATGGGGGGAATACCGTGGCCGTGCAGTGATTCTGCGGCACGGACGTTGTGTGGAGTATACCGTGGCCGGCCTAGGCGGAATCAAAAGTCGGGGCTTACGGGCTACCTGGGTGCAGGCTTGGGCACCGGGAGACATAAGTGCAGGGTATTTCAAGAGACTTAACGGGGTATACCAGCCATCACCCTACGCTAAGTTGAGAAATACCAAGGAGAAATGTCCATAATGGCTTGTAAAGCCAGCGACCGGTACATATAGATTAAGTGGACTTTGTTGGTGGCTATCCACGTGCAAGTCCTTGCATTGAAATCAAAGTAGTCTAAGTTAAATGAACAAGCGCCTACTGAACGGCTTGAAACGTATCACACCAAATAACAAAGAGTGCTTCATGCAAATGAGTTAGAGAACGTGCCTACGACGTGCTAGGACCCGAGGCAGGGACACGCTCTTGATATTGAAAGTTTACATGAGACACGTTAAGTTATTCCTTATGAATTGTTGACTAACTTAGTTTACTTTGGACAGGGAAGGCCGGACGGTAAGTATGGGTAAGTCGTGCATGTATTTCCATGCGACACTTGTATTCGGCAACACGAAATAGGCTATGAGATATGCCATGAAAATGATCCTAAGGCAAGATTAGAAAGACAATGAATGATAGATGGTGCACAAAAGTAAATATAATATGTTTGGTAATGATAGCATTGTGGGCGAGCTAGCCTCCCCACCAGTGCATAACAATGTACTGATAACCCCACAGTCTGCTTGCAGGATGCAGGAGACGCCGGCGGGTACGGATCTTCCATCGAACGTGTTAAGGCGCGGAGCCAACTCCTGGGCCTTGGGACGTTGCAAGAAGCTGAAGCACCCTATATAGGACATAATGTATCGGAACATCGCCATGAATCATTTCATGTTGTAAGCCACTTGGCACGCCTTTTATGTTTTAGAGAGAGAGCTTGAGCGACTTGTAATATCGGCCTAGCGCCGCTTGTAAACTTCTTGATATCAATAAAGAGTTGAATTCGCCTCTACTTGTGTTCATTTACTTTCCGCTGCAATGAGGACACTCTGTACGACTATGTGGCCTAGCTCAAATCGGCCGTTTCTGGACTTGGCCTTGCACGGGCGCAACCTAGGCCCGTACGGCATCACGCCTTAGCGAGGACAATCGCTCCTACGGGAGCGTGGCGTGACAGCCGGGCCGAGTCATGTCCAGCCTACGCTTGAGATAAAGCGCATTAAGCTGTTCTAGAGATAACAAGATAAGACTAAATGTGCTAACAGTTCTATAAGTAATAAAGAGTCGTAAATGCTCCAAACACAAAAGTCCTCTCATATAATAATAAGTCCAAGTACAAGTCTGAAATGTAAAACTGGATACAGGTCCAGTTACAAAATACATAGTCTAATACATGACTACTCTCAAAAGTCTAAAGCAAATAGACAACTAGACGAGGTTTCCCGCAGGTACATCCTCGTAGGGCAAAGCCTGGTCCTCGGCAGTAACTCCATAATATGAATCACAGAACAACTCCTCCTCAGTAAGAATACCTACAACGTTATCCTATCAGGACGTGAGCAAGTACTGTTTCTAGCAAACTAATATACGAAACATGAAATGAACATAAGAGGAATAAACTGGAATCATGGCATCTCATAATCTATCATGGCAAGGACACATATGTCATATAGACAGATGTATATGTAATGTTTAAAACTGTAGCAGGTACGTGATCGTCAATAGGTATAAAATGTACTATGGCACAAGTATATAAAATATACTTTCGTACAAGTAAACAAGCGATAGATGTAAATACGTACAAATACAGCCGGTGCGCCTACGACAAGGTATACATAAAATGTCAACCTTGCTCGGTACGTACGTACGGAGAAGGGGGCATGATCACGTACACTACTAACAGTTTTCTCATAACCCAGATTCTAATAATGTGAGAGATATATATAAAGACTGTCCTAAGCATGGTAGTGACTGAAAGTAAATACAACATATAAATATTTAACTTGCTACCCCAAGGATCAACATTTAACATGGTTGGATTCACAGTTCATTGATGTAACAGTATGTAAAGTTTGTAGAAGTACTTGCCTTTAGCAAAGCAAAGCAGCGATAAAAATGCTATAGATGCCTGGTAACTCGTCACTGTAGAAATAACACATAAATTTAGTTTTTATACTAAGTTAAATACTAAGACACTAGTGGTGCAACGCGACTTTCTAGCTGGACACCTAGCCAAATGGTGACTTTAGCATAGAAGACCAATGTGGGGTGACACAATACTCAAATTAACTTTCTAGGGTCTTTATACTAGTGTAGGGTGAGGTTCAATACGGCTATAACTCAAAATAACAAAAAAGTTGCAAGTCGTAACTATGCCATAATTAAATTAAACTGTACACTATGATCCAACAATTTTTGAGATAGACAAAAAGCTCAATTCTATATAAAATAAAGTACCAAAATGATCCTTGTTAATTATAGAAATTTATACTAATTTTTCTGGAATTTATAAACCCTCATAAATATTTATTAAAAATCAGCAAACATAAATATACTGAAAATGAGTTCTGTTTTCCTATTTTTATGAAGTACCAAAAGCACTTAATAAATGATGAGAAAATTATAAAAAATTGTCTAAATTAACATAATATTTAAATACAATATTTTCCAGATTTTTACAGCAATTAAAATATATATAAAAATTCAAAAACAACAAGCAACAGTTTCTGGAAAATAATTAATTAATTATTTACTATTTTTGTCCATGTATTCGAATTGAACCGAAGTCCAGATACAGGACCCAGAGCCATGAATCAAGTCCAATATGACTTATACAGACTCTGAATGTATTAGACACAATTGGGCCCAAAAATCCATGCTAGGCTTGGACATCAATTGGTCATAACAAATAAAATACAGGAATTTAAATAATAATAATATATTTTTAAAGTGGTAAAAATATACAAGTCACAAAATATATAATAAAATAATCTTGTGAAATTCTACATAACAATATTTTGTACAAGGGGGAATTTCAAATATATATATAAATATATAACTACAATATATATATATATATATATATATATATATATATATATATATATATATATATATATATATATATATATATATATATATATATATATATATATATATATATATATATATATATATATATATAATGGATATATATATACATATAATAAATATACATATATATATATATAATAGAAATACTAAATATAAAATATATATATACATATACAAATACTGTATACATATATATATATATATATATATATATATATATATATATATATATATATATATATATATATATATATATATATATATATATATATATATATATATATATATATATATATATATATATATATATATATATATATATATATATATATATATTTTTATATATATATATATATATATATATATATATATATATATATATATATATATATATATATATATATATATATATATATATATATATATATATATAATGGATATATATATACATATAATAAATATACATATATATATAATAGAAATACTAAATATAAAATATATATATACATATACAAATACTGTATACATATATATATATATATATATATATATATATATATATATATATATATATATATATATATATATATATATATATATATATATATAAAACAGTATATATAATATATATATATATATATATATATATATATATATATATATATATATATATATATATATATATATATATATAGTAAATATATATAGTAAAAAAAATAATATATATATATATATATATATATATATATATATATATATATATATATATATATATATATATATATATAGTAAAAAAAAATATATATATATATATAGTAAAATACTAATTATAAAATATATACATATATACAATTACTGTATATATACATATAACAATATATATATTATAAAATATAAATATACAAAAATATATATACATATGTATATACATATATATACATAT
This sequence comes from Iris pallida, assembly GCA_029216955.1. NCBI lineage: Eukaryota > Viridiplantae > Streptophyta > Magnoliopsida > Asparagales > Iridaceae > Iris > Iris pallida. Next base: position 3,378,398 of record JANAVB010033416.1, read on the forward strand.
ATATATGTATATGTATATATATATATATATATATATATATATATATATATATATATATATATATATATATATATATATATATATATATATATACATATATATACATATATATGTATATATATATATATTTTTTTTTTCAAACAAAAGCTTTTATTGATCAACTTCCAAACACGATACAAAAGGACACTACTTGTGTCTACATTTGATTGTAGCTTTCCCTACTTGCCGATGAACTTCTGCTATCAACTTGTCCATAGAATATGAGTGATTTTCATATCTCCATTTGTTCCGATCTTTCCACATGACCCAGAGAACAGCCGCTGCAACTATACTTTTTCTGTGTTTATTTCTCTTCCTCCACCAGTCTCGAAGTCGTTCAATTAAGGTTCTTCCTCTAGAACGAACCTTATAAGCTATTTGGACTGCTTCCCATACTCCTGTAGCCAACTCGCCATGGTGCATCAGATGATCCAAAGTCTCTACCTCATTCTTGGTGCAACAGTGACACTTCGAAGCCAAAATGTATCCAAGTCGAACAATATTATCGTCCGTAGGCAGTTTGTTATGCAGAATCCTCCATAGAAGTATTGACCATTTGATAGGAATACATGTACCCCAAATGTGTGTAAAATATAGGAATACATATATATGTATATATATATATATATATATATATATATATATATATATATATATATATATATATATATATATATATATATATATATATATACACACACACATATATACATAAAAAATAATATATATATACATATATACATATAATAATAACCAATAAAAATAAAAATAAAATAAAAAGAAAACAAACAAAGCGGGGGGGGGGGTTCGAACTCGGCCCAGAGGGGTCGGGTTCTTGGGCTCGGTCGGGCTGGCCAGGGGGTCAGCCCGAGCTGTGTGTTAGAGGTAGGGTTTGGGTTAGTGTTAGGTTTAGTTTAATGGCTTAATGGGTCTAAATCCGATAACACTATCTCTGTGTCCTGACAGTTAAGGACACGCGAGTCTCGTGTCCGTGCTATGCACGACACGTACGGGTCGAGTTTTACGGCCCAGAGGGGTCGGGTTCTTGGGCTCGGTCGGGCTGGCTAGGGGGTCAGCCCGAGCTGTGTTAGAGGTAGGGTTTGGGTTGGTGTTAGGTTTAGTTTAATGGCTTAATGGGTCTAAATCCGATAACACTATCTCTATGTCCTGACAGTTAAGGACACACGAGTCTCGTGTCCGTGCTATGCACGACACGTACGGGTCGAGTTTTACGCGTCCAAACTCACCATCACGTCGCGTGTGTCCTGGCGAGTCATATATGAGAGATTGGGACACGTACGACACGGTTTTTAGAGTGTTACTCATGTGTCCGGCGAACTGGGGGGTTGTGGAGTGTGCTGACGGCGGCTAGAGGCATCGGGGATGCGGCGCTCGGGTGGCGCTGCGTTCGTCTCGATGAGACGCGCCGAGTGGTGGCGGTTATGGGCGGTGATGGTCGCTGTGGGGGGTGGCGCTGCACTCGCCGGAGTTAGGGTTCAGGTTAAGGTTCTCGTCGGGGAAGAAGGGGTCGGGGTGGTCGGATTTTTGTCTAGGGTTAGGGTTTAGGACTAGGGGGTTATTGTAGGCCTAAAAAATGAAGTCACGCTGAGTTAATACAGCCTATCAGAACAATGTCTAAAATACACGCTGAGTTCTATCGGACCATTTCCTCAAATATACGCAGAGTTCAAATGGTACACAGAGACAACTCATCATTTGTCAGAGTGTCATTATGATTGACAGTACGACAGTCAAAGAATGTCTCCTCGTATGCCACGTATGTACGGGACTCGAGAGATCTCAGCCGACTATTGCGTGACTTTCGAAATCTTCTTCAACAAGATTCAGTCTTCATCAAGTTGGCGTGCCAAAAGGACTTATCATCATTTAATATGACTGACAAAGCAAATCAATGTCAGAGATTTTGTGCCAGTCGAGGCACGTCGAGTCAAGACAGCTGGCCGTTCTGACTCAAGTATGCGTGTATTTTGAACTTCTATGTTCCTTTCTCAAGTTTGCGTGAGTTTTGAGCTTTCTGTCTCAAGTTTGCGTATATTTTGAGCTGTCTGCCTCAAGTCAGCGTGGATTTTGAGCTTTCTGTCTCAAGTTTGCGTATATTTTGAGCTGTCTGCCTTAAGTCAGCGTGGATTTTGAGCCTTCTGCCTCAAGTTTGCGTATATTTTGAACTGAAGTACTTTTGCTGTAAGTCAGCGTGGATTTTTCATCTCAACAGGGATTTCATCCTCAACCAGTTGGCGTGGATTTCATCTCAAATTATCAGATTGGAGTACGTGGCAGCCATGCCACGGATCTCTCGTATGCGTGCCCCAGTAACTTGCACACGACTCATGCATGATTGCCATGTGTCCAACAGTTATGGGCCACGTCCAGTAACTGCTCATTAACCTTGCGTATGACTGAATCCTGCGTGATTATCAACTATGCATAGGTTATGAAAACAGTTATCTTTTTTAGTTATTTTTGACTCTATAAATAGAGTTCTCTTCTCATTCATTGTACAGATATACAGAATATCTAAATTGCTGTCGAATTCTTGAGAGCTTTTCTTCTTCGCATCGTCCAAGGGATAAAGCGATCGTCTTCTAGATCGGATTCCTAAAGTTGTATTTTCCCAGAATCAAAATAAATAAAGTGAATTTATTTATGGAAAACCTCTCGGAACTCCCGATGCTGTCACTATCAACACTTGCAAGTCAAATCTTTTACCAATCATCAGCATGTGGACAGGATCCACTCAATTCCAAGATTGGCCTTCCTTCATCGTCAGTGCCAAAGCTGCCGAAGTCAGTGCCGAGGCTTTCAAAGGTCTGGGGGTACACATGAATCCCACTGAATCAGGTCAAAATACTAGCAATAGTACGCGACCTAACAATCGTAAAGGAAAAGAGACTCTTGAAGTCAATCTCCAGAGCAAAAATCAAGAAGTAATATCTGCCTAAGCTACCCCAGCTCCAACAAATCAACAACCAAGAGCACCTCGCCCCAAAGAAGAATACTCTTTTGACGACGATGATGTCCTTGGTATCTTTGAATGTCTACTTAAAGGTAATAAAATACAATTACCTGAAATCAAGAAACCCGATGAAGCTGGTAAGACAGATCATCCTAAATACTGTCCGTACCATAGAATGTTGGGTCACACAGCTCGTACATGTTTTGTACTGAAAGAAAAAATCCAGGAAATGATCAAATCTGGAGCTGTCACTCTCACTCCCAAAGAAAAGACCGTCACCTCCAACGTTGTCTCTATGCAGTTCGGAGATTTTCCTCCTCAACTCCTCGAAAGCGAGATCGTTCCTATTCCCAAGGCAACTCTTGAAATCGTGAATATTCCCTCTCCACAATCTGAAGGATTAGTACCAATCACTATTGAAACATGCAAAATCATATGGATTTATCCCGATCTAGTAGCAGATTTTGAATCTCCTCCCCTTCAAAAGACTACTTCCCTAAAATCTAAAAAGGCCGAAAAAACTAAGTCATGTCATATGACTTCTTTCGGATCTACTTCCGACACAGAGCCAAAAGATAAGGTAGAAGCGCTTGCTGGTGCTACTAGAACAGGGAAATATTATCTAAAGGATTATTCCAAGAGCCCTGAAGATACTCCTGATAGTCCTGAAGATACTCATGATATCTCTCCAGCTGACAAAGATATTCCTGATGTTCCTCGGGAAGAAGAATCATCCACTGTACCTGTTCCTTCAACTACACCGGTTGTACCTATTCCTTCCAAGCCCACAACACTTGAGAAAGGCAAACAACAAGTTCGCTTCGACAAACCAATCAGGAAGTCCCCTCCCCTTGGACTTCAGAAGCCTTATAACTTTGACATTTTAGCTCAACTCGCTAATACTCTAGCTAGAATGTCCCTCTTCGAACTTCTACGTCTTTCTAAAGAGACTCGGGAGACATTAAGTGAGGTACTTCTTCAGGCTGACTCTTGTCTCACACAGTTAAAGAAGCCAGATGAAGAACCTGTTACTTGCTTACATTGTAATAGTGTATTAGAGATCATCCCGAATATCACCTTTACACAAGATGACATGTTATTGGAGGATAATCGACATGATCGGCCTCTCTACTACACCGGTTATATCGATACGATGAAGGTAGATCGTATTCTTATTGATCCAGGGTCTGCTTTAAGCATAATGCCAAGGAGTCTTCTAGATGAATTAAGAATTCCTCTCCACAAACTTTCCAAGACGGTTACTACCATATTGGGGTTCAATCAAAGCCAAAGCGAGCCGTTGGGAAAGATTCATCTGAAACTTCAAATAGGCGATTTCAGATCTAAAGTCACTTTCTATGTGATCGAGATCGTGGGATCTTATAATCTTCTCCTGGGAAGACCCTTCCTTCATGAAAATAATGTGATGCCTTCTACTCTTCATCAATGTTTCAAATACATTGACAGCGATGGAAAGGTAAAAAAGGAAGTTGCTGATATAAATCCTTTCCGTGGGGTTGAAGCTTATTTCGGTGATTCCAGGATGTACAAAGAGGAGTATACAAAAATAGTACAAGCCATGGAAAAAGAAGATCCGCAAAGTGAGACCTTGATAATTCATGTTAAAGGTCGAACTACTCAGCAACAGTCTCCTAAACCCTCTGGAGAAGCCTCCTTCATTATTCCAGTGAGCGGACGCATCTCTCTATTACCTCAATCATCTACCCAAGACACACTGATCATTCCTGTCAGTGGGCGTACTATATTTTCGACATCTTTATCTACAAAACAGGACACTCTGGTAATCCATGTTGGTGGGCGAACTACTTTTCCATCCCAAGCTTCAAGGGAGCTCACCTCTTCTGAGCTATTTGTGATCGATCTTAATCGAAACAAAACTCCTTCTAGTTCTTCTTCTCTCCCTTTAGTCATTGATTTGGCTAAGATTTCTAAGGTTCAACCTCCTTCTGATGTAAATACTACTACTTTTGAAATTAATGAAATATTTCCGTCTTTGCAGTATATTGATGTTTGTAATCATGTTCATAATTACTTGTATTTGTTAGATGACTTGAAAACAATAACCATAGGAGTTGTACAGACTTTTCATACAGAAGTATCCTTAGAATCAGTACAAGGTTCATGCTTTTTAGTACCTAGCAGAAAACCAGGAGACATTCCAATATTCTTCTACAAAGGACCAAAAAACCCTATCAACCTTGAAGATGATGATAAAAATGATGATTCTGGAAGATTGCAATTGCGTCGTTACAGCCAGCAATCTAAAGATATTATCAAAAATATGGGTTATGACTTCAGAACTGGCCTCAGTAATGGGAAAGGAAGAAGAATGCCTGTTCGGATTCCTACTTTAAAATATGGAAGGACGAAATGCGGATTGGGTTATATTGCTCCTACTCCCTTTATCAATATCATCCATGAAGATCCCGAATCTGACGAAGTTAAAAGATCTGATTCTTCTAGTACTTCCTCTTGGGATTCTGATACAAGTATTGGTGACTTCCACCATAACATTCTGTCTTCCAACATGGTTTCCGCTGATGGTCCTGAAGAAGATGACGAAGACGAATTTGAAATCTCATCCGAATCAGAACAATGGGCCCAAAGGTTAGATAATCAATGGGAGTTTAGATTCGAGCAAAGAGAACCTCCTACTGAAGATAAACTCGTTCAAATAGATGTTGGTGAAGAGGGATCCCCCAAACCAATATTTATTAGTGAAAGTCTTTCAAAAAATGATAAGCAAGACATGATCAAACTTATTCGCGAATACATCGACGTCTTCGCTTGGAGCTATGAAGATATGCCAGGACTTGATCCACAAATAGCAACTCACAAACTCAATATCATGCCAAATTCTAAACCGGTCAAGCAACAACAGCGACGATTCCGTCCAGACATTATGGATGCAATTGGAGCCGAAGTTAATAAACTCATGGCTTCTGGGTTTATTAGAGAGGAACAACACCCTGATTGGGTGGCTAATATAGTTCATGTCCTTAAAAAGACTGGCAAGATCAGAGTATGCATAGACTATCGTGATCTCAATACGGCATGTCCTAAAGACGAGTTCCCCCTACCAATTACTGATGTTATGATCGATAACACCTGTGGTTTTGAACGGATGTCGTTCATGGACGGGTATTCTGGATACAATCAAATTAAAATATTTCCAGATGACGAGAAACACACTTCCTTCAGAACGCCGATCGGTACATACTGTTATACAGTGATGCCATTCGGTCTCAAGAATGCAGGAGCAACTTATCAACAAGCTATGAGCACTATATTCCGTGAACATTTACGGAAAACAGTCGAATGCTATGTTGCTGATATTGCAGTCAAAAGTCGACAAAAGGAGGATCACATCCAAGATTTGAAGACTATATTTGATCTAATGCGTCGGCATCAATTAAGGATGAACCCTACTAAGTCCTTCTTAGGCGTCTCTAGTGGCAAATTTCTCGGCTTCATCATTACCTCGAAAGGTATATACGTAGATCCCGAGAAGATCAAAGCCATCCAAGAGATGCGTCCTCCACGCACCTTAAAAGAGCTACGAGGATTTCAAGGAAGGATCGCTTATATCAGGCGATTCATCTCTAATCTTTCAGGACGCTGCAGACCATTCAATAAACTTATGAAGAAAGGTGTTTCTTTCATCTGGACTGACGAATGTCAGAAAGCATTTGATGACATAAAACAGTATCTGATGAACCCTCCAGTATTGGTACCTCCCATCTCAGGAATACCGTTCCTTCTATATACCCGAGCAACGAGTCATTCATTGGGTGCACTGCTCGCTCAAAAGAATAAAAATGGTCATGAACAAGCCATTTATTATCTCAGTCGTACCATGACCGGAGCTGAACCTCGATATTCATCGGTCGAAAAAGAATGTCTAGCCCTTATGTTCGTTGTCCAAAAAATACGACATTATATCATTGGCCAGACCATTCATGTCATTTCCAGGATCAATCCTATACGAGTCATGATGAAGAAACCAAGTGTTTTAAATTCTCGATTGGCTAATTGGGGAATTTTACTTGCTCAGTATGATATGCACTATATCCCTCAGAAATCAGTCAAAGGACAAGCTTTAGCTGATTTTCTGGCTGCTCATTCAATTCCAGAAAATTCAAAACTCTATGATAAAATCCCAGATAAAGTCCTAGATTCAAACCAAATTGTTGAAGAAGATCCTACTTGGCGTCTATTCTTTGACGGAGCTTCAAGAATAGGTCCTAATTGTGACATTGTCGCTGGGGTTGGAATCGTTCTTGTATTGCCAGAAGGTCTTGCTATCCAAAGAGCTTATTCTCTCGATCAACCATGTTCAAACAATGTAGCTGAGTACAATGCATTGCTTATTGGTCTTCAACTCGCTAAACATTTGAATATTCAACGTTTAGAAGCTTATGGAGATTCTAAACTCATCGTCAATCAGATAAGAGGTACTTATGAAGTTCGCCATCAAGATCTGGTTCCTTATCATAGATCGGCCATATCTATGGCTTCTTTAATTGAAGGATTCTTCATCGAGCATGTTAGACGAGCATGTAACACAGAAGCTGATGCTCTTGCTAATCTTGCGACGGTGTTAGCTATTTCGATTAGACGTCAACAAATAATTGTTGTTTGCAATCGAGAATTATTTCATCTTGAGAACAATCTAACTCTAGGACTTCCAGTTGATATTGAAGAATCAACATCTCATGATATCAATACAACAAGAGGATTTGGATTAAGTCGTAAATCATTATCATCTTCATCTGATTCTAGTATGGAATTCATCTTCAGTAATTCAGCTGAGACTCAGAATACTGATAAAGATTGGAGACTTCCTTTCTTAGATTTTGTATTGTATGATATCCTTCCAGATAATACGAGTGAGGCAGCATCTATCAGACGACGATCACTCAGATTCTATTATAATCATACTACAAAAACCTTATATCGTCGAGCTTATGATGGTTTACTTCTTTGATGTATTGCCGGTGATGAGGCCCAACAAATTATCCACGAAGCACATGATAGAATTTGTGGAGCACATCAGCCTGGACCAAAACTTCAAGACCGTATTCGACGCATGGGTTATTATTGGCCTACTATGGTAACTGATGCTATTCAATATGCAAGGAAGTGTAAAGCTTGTCAAATCCATACGGATTTTATTCATCAATCCTCAGAATTTCTACATCCAACGGCAGCATCATGGCCCTTCGAAGCTTGGGGCATGGACATTATTGGCCCGATCAATCCGCCGTCATCAAAAGGTCATCGGTTTATTCTCGCAATAACTGATTATTTCTCTAAATGGACCGAAGCTATTCCTTTATCTGAAGTCAAGACTTCTAATGTCATCAACTTTATCAAGCATCATGTCATCTACAGATTTGGTGTTCCTCGACGCATTATTCATGATAATGGACCACAATTCGTCAGCCAGAAGTTTACTCGATTCTGTGACGATCATCAGATCAACAATTTGGCTTCTACCGCATATAATCCAGCAGCTAACGGATTAGCAGAAGCTTTCAACAAGACCATCATCAAACTCTTAAAGAAGTTTGTTTCTACTAACAAACGTAATTGGAGTGAGAAACTTGGTGAATGTTTATGGGCTTACCGCACTACAGTTCGTAATGCCACCAAATGTACACCTTTCTCTTTGGTGTATGGATACGAAGCTGTTCTCCCATTAGAGATTCAAATTCCTTCTTTAAGGATAGCAATCGCTAATGAACTTACCACCGAAAATAATGATCGTCTTCGACTTCAGGAATTAGAAGCTCTGGATGAAAAACGGTTATATGCTCAACAGAATATCGAATTCTATCAAGCTAGAATCTCAAGAGCTTTTAACAAGAAAGTCAAAGTTCGAGCATATCAAAAAGGGGAACTTGTTCTTGTAGTTAGACGTCCGATGACTATGACACATATGAGTAAAGGCAAGTTCGATGCAAAATGGGAAGGTCCATTCATTGTGAATAAAGTATTTTCTAATGGGCTATGGATGGTAAAGTCACTATGATGCCCATTAATGGCAAATTCTTGAAGAAATATTATGCGTAATACTTTCATCTGTCAAGATTGTTCTCCTATCATTCCCCAGCTAGTAAAAATACCAGAGTCATTGTTCTTTACAAGAATCGTTTCGATATCTTTTATCCCCAGTGGAAATAGATATTCTATTTTGTATTATTTTCTTAGCAAATTTGATATCTAAAAAATCACGTCCATATTACCTCTGAATTTTCTATCTCAGTATCATATTTATGAAAATGATATCTAGTCTTTTGATTCTCGAGTCTAAAGATCATGAAAAATTGAGTTCAAAGATATTTTTATGTCTGAATTCTATTTTTTTTAATCAGTATTAAACTAAGATCATATCTGGTTTAATATCATCTGATAGAATTACAAAGTTCATTTGTATATTCTATTCTATTGAAATATGTCATGTATTATTTACCTCTGAATATATTTTCTATGAATACATCATTATCAAAACAACAAAGTCAAAAAATCAGATCAAAAGTTCTTATTTGTCTTCATTCAAAATCAAAATATTGATTACAAGTGAAAATGTAAAAGATCTATTTATTAGGAGTTATTAGCTCCTTAATACGATCAAGTACAGTACTTATTTTCTCATCATGAGCTTTGCGAATTCTTTCTGCTGCTTCGACTGCGACATTTTGTTCATCAAAAGTGATAATAGCAGATTGGCGACGATTAACTTCTTCAATTTGCTCTACCTGCATCTGTTCTCGCTCTTGTTGAAGAGCTTGATAGCGTTTAGCTTCAGATATACGAGCAGTGATGACCTCAGCCTGCTCCTTTTCTATGAAAGCAATTCGCTCCTGAAGACGAGCCAGCTCCTCTTTCAACTTCTTGAGCTCTTCAGCTTTTGATATTTCATCCTTCTCCAGAAGTTCTACTCTCTGACGAGTAGCTAATATTTCTTCACCCTTTTCTACTAACTTCTCAGATGAAGAAGCAAGAAATTCTTCTAAAGCAGCTTGCTGAGCTTGGGCTTCATGTTCCATTTGAGCGATCTCAGCCACAGTCAAAGATTTAACATCTTCCTTCTTGATCTCCTAGTATCTTCGGATAGTTGTCTCCAATTCATCTAGGAGATGTTCAAAAAAGATATATTGAGTTTCACAGCCAACATGTCGCAGTGCTAGGAGCGAGAAATTGACCACCGTTCGGAGCTCAGAGAAGGGCATAGTTTCGTCTTTCAAGAAACGCCTGGAGTACGTATCCAGATATGAATAGATGATATCTGAATACATCCCCAGAGTCCTTGCCAATCCCGTCTCAAACCCCGAAGTTGCTGTCATTATTAAAGAAGAAGCTTGTACGTTCTCTATCCTGGGAATTGAAGTATGTGCCGCTGGAGAAGTTGGCAAATGCGAGCTCTCTTCATCAACATCAGTCTGGATAAGTGGAGCATGAGTCGAGCTCATTGCTGCAGTAGTTCCTACTAGTCAAAGGAAAAATAATCAGCATATAAAGAAAAAGAAACAGTAGAAACAGAATTTGAAATAAAAGTCTACCAGGCTGAGGTTCATATTCTATATGTTGAGGAAGTCTCGCATCCTCTCGCAGTCGATCCATAATGGTGTCTGACACCTGCTTTATGTGACTACTACCAGCTCCAGAATTACTGAGTGCTGGAGCATTATCAGGAGATTGAGCAGGTTCAGAACTGAGCTCCATTCTATTTCCTCTGATTTTATCTTCATCATAATGAGTGGAAGTCTCAGGATACCAATCCTCTTCTTCTTCAGCCTCTTCCTCTTTCTTAGAGTGTTCTTCTTCAGACTCTCTTGGATCCCCAGCTTCAGGATGGGTCTCTGATCCAGAATCCATGATATTCACATCAATATCTATTTCTTGAGATGGATGAATCTCAGGAACAGTAACAATAGCGAGCTCAGGTTCTTGAGTTTCAATTTCCATGGCCTCGATATTGACTGCAGGTTCAGTCTCTTCTGGAATGTTAGTTTGAAGAATGATATCTTTACAAACATTCTTCAATAACTCATCAGCAGCTGATAGTTCAGACGTTGGCACGTCTTCATCGCCTCTGGCCGAAGAAATGTTTTCTTCAACCTGAGTTTCTTCAATTTGATTAGGTTGAACTTCCGGTTGTTCCCTAACTTCTGCCCCGGGAGCTGGTTCTTCTTCTGAATATTCGATTTGATCATCTAATGCCTGGATGACACCCTCTTTCCCGTGCTCAAAAGGGATAATCCTCATCTCTGAAGGTTCAGCAGCTACTCCACTTGTCGTCGGGACAGTCGACTCTACCTCAGTCGGTTCAGTTGAAGTTGCTGGAAGATGAACATGATCAGATTCTATTCTCTCCGTGGAAACCGCTTCATCGATCTCTGGCAAGATCCCTCCACTCATAATAGTTTCCAGGAGTTCATTGCCCTTCATCTTTCCGACAGTCTTCTTGACGTATCTGCCTCTCGATCTCCTTTTTATCAAAGGAGCATCGTCTTCATCTTCATCTTTGTCAGCAGCATCGTCTTCATCAACTGGGATGCCACCTAGAGATGAGGTGGCAGTTATTGAAACTCCTTTCTTCTTGGAAGTCTGAGACTTAGTACTCTTTTTAGAGACTGTCTCAGATTCATCACTTCGTTTCCTCTTAGAGATGGACACGAATATTGGAGGAAGAACTTCATCAGAAAAGTTTTGCTCCAGAGATAATTCATATAAGGGTTCAACTTCCGCAGTCTCATCTTCAGGTTCCGGAGTAAATCGTTGAATAACAATCTTCTTCTTCGACCTTTTTGATGGAGCTGGGTCGTCTTCTGCAACAAAAGTCTTCAAATGAAAACTCAGCATGAAAGTGCTCGATGAAACATAGAAGCGGGCGTATGTATAGAGCATTTTCGTCCCCGCCCTGGATAGAGGATTCGGCATAGAGAATTCAACTTTTGTATCTCTAGCCGTGAAGTATCTCCATGCCCGAGCTCCGTCAATTAGTCCTTCACGAGCAGAAAGGCAGGTGGTGGCATTCCCAACATGAAGTTGGTCATATCCGAATTGTCGAGCAAATCGGCTCGGTAGATATGGTTCTAAATACGTCATTTCTTCATGACGATATACCAGGTGAGATGGCCGAATCCGCTGCAGCCATTGAAAAGCTACTTCATCTAGCATGTGCCCTTTCTCTCCGTCTATCATGTTCAGAGGCATGCTCTCATAACCCAGTGGCGGAGGAGCACATTGAATCGACCAATGTGATGATCGGTTCAAAATATTTCTGCATTCTGGAAGAGTGTGAACCTTCCAGAAAGTTTCTCCGGCGTACTTCTCTAAAAAGAGGCTGCCGCTCCCTCCTGCTCCTGGAGGTATCAGACCGTCGTGATGGAGAAGAAGCCAACCATACAAATAAGTATAGGGCATCTCTATTTTTGGAAATTCATCGGCCATCTTCCTTTGTTCAGACAACATAGTGGTTACGAAATTTCGAAGACCTGCGTTCAGTCTGCAAGTCATCGCTGATAATAAGTCTGTCTTATAGCCGTACATAAGGCGCACTGCTGCAAAAACAACGCCTCTATGTATTCTATCCAGAGAGCTAGAGCCAGGAACAAAAAATCTTCTTAGCCAGAGAGAGAGGAATCCGGCTAAATGACCGTTCTTTGACAAAGGTTTTCCACTCTGTCTCACATATGATCTGAAGGTGGTTTCGGCTTTAAACTCATACCAGTCTTCATTGATTGTGAAATCTTTACAGTCATATTTCTCTAGTAGATTGGTGATTTCACTCTCAGAGAGGGGCTTGAAGGAGCTAATTTGATACCTTCTCTTCTCATTTATCTTCTTTTCATCTTTATCACGATTCATGAAAAGATAAGACATCCACTTCTGGATGTGGCAGCCGGCTTCTTCTTTAGCACTTTTATAATACAGAGTGCATGTACCGAAATGGCACATTATCTCTTCAAACAGATGCACCATCTCCGGTTTCTGCTCCGACAGAAAATTTAGCTCCTCGGTTGTAGGCACATATTCTTCATATGGCAGTGTGCCTGAAGGCAGATGAGAGATGTATTCCATCTCATGAAGGGCAAAACCCATCTCCCCTTTGGGAGTCATAAATGTTCCCGTCCGGTAGTTATATCTTTCAACCAAGGCCAAGAATAGAAATGGGTTGGGTTTGAAGCCGTAGGAGGAATTGACGATCGCGTCATATAGATTTATCTGCTTCAGCTCATTCTCAAACTTCTCCAGAACCCAATGGACCAGAGTCCTCCACCTCATATTCTCCTGATTCATTAAGCCTATCATCCTCGGCATCGAATCAGTAGGATAGAATGCCTTCTCATTTGCCATGAATTCATTTATGAAAACAGGCATCCTGAATGGCTTCAATATAGACGAGTCTTCGGGTGGCACACATCCCGGCTTCAAACCTCGAAACAAGGATACGTGATTCTCTGGAGCACTGTAGAATCCGTCTTTCTTGTAAATGATTCTGCTCGCCTTAGCTTGCTGATTTTCTGTTAAATGCCATGTCATCTTTCTGGGGTAACTGGCGTGCATGAATCGCATGATAGACAAACCCCTAGATACCTTCGGCCAGTACATGGGCTTCCTTGTATCACCTTCAAAATAGAAGCAGACCTTCTCCCTGATGCCTTTTGGTTGTGACTTATGTGCTATGTCATCCCCAAACAGAAAAGCTGGTTTCTTATGGATCACCCGGTCAAGACTCTGAAATGGTTCACCATTCATTAGACAGAGCAGAGTGGTATGATCTTGGTTCTTCAACAAAGATAGTCTGGTTTCCGGAGTGTCAAACTGAGGAAACTGTACATGAGATAAATCATGTTTGAAAGAGAAGCTCAAATGTCCTTCATAATCAGCTTCTTCGCTTCGAATGTCCACTACAGAAAAGAAAAAGAAGAAATCAGATATGTTTTATCACGCAGACTTCAGAAAAATTTATGTCTATATGCCATATACGTGCTTAGCAGTGTTCAAAGAAAATTTCATAAGTCATGCAGACTTCAGACAAAGATCAAAAAGACACGCTGAATGATTTATTTACGTATGTGATTAATTCACGCAAAGTCTAGACAGATTAGAATAAAAAGTCACGCATCATTGCCAGAATCACATCGAAGTAAAAATGACAAAAAATACGCTGACAAATCAAGACTAATCTATCCAGAGGATGACTCTCAGAAGTCTGCGTGAATAATTTAACATCGACATCTCTGCCAACATATGAAAAAATCACGCAGATTCATGAGAGCCATGCTCATTTGCGTAAAACACAGAGCTTCGTAAACACGAAGATGTGAAGTTTGGCCAACCCTAAAGAGGGGGCATACTTTATTAATATCCTTTGCCCTAAGAAGGGGGGATACATTTCGAAAGTTCATTATTGATTGTTTTACGAATCCTAAGATTTCTATGTGGAGTTCATCTTCATCAGTTCGTCTTCATCAGTTCGCATCCCCATCTGTCACTTACGTTGCATAGGGGGATGAGTAGCTTCGCGGCGAGGAAGTCTGTCGGTGGCGGCACGCGAAGACGTCGCAGGGGCCTTGCCCTTAGCCTGAGTGTCGATCTTAGGAGCCATTGCTGAGAAGGAGAAGGGGAAGTCGGGGAAGACGAAGTTTCTCTTCTGTGTGGGATTTTCTCTCTCTAAAGCAAGTAAAGAAAAAAGGAAGTAATTTATGGCCTTTTTATAGGCTCACGAAGAATTTCAAACGGCAAAATCATCATTTGCTTCGATATAGGAGTTTTGCACGGGATCCTAAACCGTACAGAATCCCAACAGCCCAATCATTTCGAAATAAATCTTTCCCTGAATCATCTCAGCGTGACTAAATTTATTTCATCATCTCGATTTCAAAGTATTTCGAAATAACTTATCATTTTTCGAAAACTTTGAAGGGGGTTTTGTAGGCCTCAAAAATAAAGTCACGCTGAGTTAATACAGCCTATCAGAACAATGTCTAAAATACACGCTGAGTTCTATCGGACCATTTCCTCAAATATACGCAGAGTTCAAATGGTACACAGAGACAACTCATCATTTGTCAGAGTGTCATTATGACTGACAGCACGACAGTCAAATAATGTCTCCTCGTATGCCACGTATGCACGGGACTCGAGAGATCTTAGCCGACTATTGCGTGACTTTCGAAATCTTCCTCAACCAGATTCAGTCTTCATCAAGTTGGCGTGCCAAAAGGACTTATCATCATTTAATATGACTGACAAAGCAAATCAATGTCAGAGATTTTGTGCCAGTCGAGGCATGTCGAATCAAGACAGCTGGCCGTTCTGACTCAAGTATGCGTGTATTTTGAACTTCTATGTTCCTTCCTCAAGTTTGCGTGAGTTTTGAGCTTTCTGTCTCAAGTTTGCGTATATTTTGAGCTGTCTGCCTCAAGTCAGCGTGGATTTTGAGCTTTCTGTCTCAAGCTTACGTATATTTTGAGCTGTCTGCCTCAAGTCAGCGTGGATTTTGAGCCTTCTGTCTCAAGTTTGCGTATATTTTGAACTGAAGTACTTCTGCTGTAAGTCAGCGTGGATTTTTCATCTCAACAGGGATTTCATCCTCAACCAGTTGGCGTGGATTTCATCTCAAATTATCAGATTGGAGTAGTGGCAGCCATGCCACGGATCTCTCGTATGCGTGCCCCAGTAACTTGCACACGACTCATGCATGATTGCCATGTGTCCAACAGTTATGGGCCACGTCCAGTAACTGCTCATTAACCTTGCGTATGATTGAATCCTGCGTGATTATCAACTATGCATAGGTTATGAAAACAGTTATCTTTTTTAGTTATTTTTGACTCTATAAATAGAGTTCTCTTCTCATTCATTGTACAGATATACAGAATATCTAAATTGCTGTCGAATTCTTGAGAGCTTTTCTTTTTCGCATCGTCCAAGGGATAAAGCGATCGTCTTCTAGATCGGATTCCTAAAGTTGTATTTTCCCAGAATCAAAATAAATAAAGTGAATTTATTGATGGAAAATAGTTATTTATAGGGGTAGAGGTCGGTTGGGAAGGCGGTGGTCGACCGTGCGTGGCAGTCGCAGCACGTCGACGGTCGTCGGGGGCAGGTAGGAAACGTGGGGAGGGGGGGGTGACGGCCAAAATTGCAGAAAGGCCCCTAGACTTTAGGAATTAGCAGTTAGGTCCCTCCCCTATGTTAATGCAAAAATAAATTTGCAAAACACAGTTAAAGCAATTTACTAAATTGCTAACCGATATAATAACAATCTAACAAATTGCATAATGATATTAAAACAATTTTAAATATTACAAAACGATATTAAAACAATTCAGTTTATTAAAAATTGATATATTTTGATTTAAAAACTATTTAAAAATTCTAGAAAAAATCCTAAAAATTATAATAAATTATTTTAAAGCTAAATATGTCATTAGCAACTAACTAACACTAATTAAATCAATTTTTGAAAAACGGGGACTGACAAGACAGCACTGCAACAACTAATACGTAAGTAACCAACAATCATCACAATCATCATAACATCCACTAATACTTGCATCGTCAACTGGAACTCGTAGTCTGTCATCGGAACAGTAACCCATCCCTACATCAAACAAGAATAAGGGAATGAATTACCGTACCGGGACAATATTACGTGCCAGCCAGCTTAGCAAGCAACAAGCCATCCAATTTATGTGAATAAGCGGCGACTCAAATGTCTACAGCTATCTATGTGGAGGTTGGGTTACCCCAACAATGCAATATAAGAATCCTCAGATCGTGCTATGTCCAGAAGGGCTAACGAGGCCAAATAATAACGCATAGCACATGGATAAACATCGGTCCCTCAAAGGCAACCGTGTGAAACAGATCAATCATATGGTAGTACATATAGTAGTCGGATACTGCCATCCGCTATTGCGGACGATAACAATATCCGGGGCGGTCAGCCTTACGCTAGACAGGTAATCATAGCACCTGTGGCGGCTGGCATGTACGATCTCGAGATTCTGCTCCCTCCCAATGCTTCTACCATCTTTAGTTGCCTAGATTAACCCTACATTTATCTGGAATCACATGTCGTGGTCATATGCTCATCCTCCTAGATGTCGTACCTCAGTACGGGTACACTAAGTATGAATCCACCTCGACACTGAAAGTCTCAAATCTGGATTCATTCTTAGTGTAATGTAACAAGCAGTCAATCTGTCCTTACCATGCTAAAACTATAGGCCAACTACCCTGTCCGTGCTGGAAGATGAATGCACTGCCATATAACACGTAGAAGCGTGTAGCACCTCAGTGCACGCATAGAATAGCACCTCAGTGCACGCGTAGGATAGCACCTCAGTACACACATAGAATGGTACCAGCACGGGTACAAGTAGTCAAGTCAAGAACATGGTCAATCGGTCAATCACATGGAGTCCTCTACCCACATCGTGGCATGGATACCAGGTCAGGTACATGGTCAGGATCTCTACTATAGTAGCATCTCAAGTACACATGGGGTCTACAGCTCTAATCATCAAGTCGGTCTACCTACCTGATCAATCTATCAATAGTCTTTCCATCCTCGATGGGATAAAATCATATCAGAAAAATACGATCACTTGGTACTAGGATAATCACTATAGACAATGCGAGGCCCTCTGGCTCACAAGAATCCTCCAAGTCATTGATCACAGGCTATCAGCAACTAAGTCTCCCAACTACCGGGATACAACAAAGGTACCAGGTTTTGGGCGCTTGGAAAGTCGAGTAAAAATCATATAATAATACCCTCGATATTCTTCTCGTTCTGCGAAATATTTGCGATCATCAAAATCCAAGAATCCACAGTCATATCCGATCGAATTAGAACATCATCAAAAGAAATAGCAACAGATCCAAGAGTCAACGTGAGTCTATCAATCAATATTCTCGAGACATACTCTCCCTAGTACTCAATCCTCTGATATATCCAAAATCACAAATCTCGACACTTAGAACAACTATCAGTCCTAGCTGGCTAGACTATGATAACTCCTACGAATGCATGGTCAGGGGACAAGAATATATTAATTAAATACCGCCGAAAAAGTGGCAAGGATTGCATGAACCACTCTGGAGCAGATCCACAACCCTTAAGCCAAACAAGGACCAGGGTTGCAGACCGTCTCTCGAGTAGAACCGCGCTCCTTACGCTATCCGACGGACAAGACAGGTCAGTAGCTAGGCGACTAATATAGTCGGGAGTCTACCCAGCAGGCAATGGGATCAGGTAAACTATACCAATGTGAACATGCACGAGCCCAGTCCAGCAAACCAAAGGAATGGTTCTGCCCAATCCTTCGAACCAAATTCCCGATCGAGAATTCTGAAAAAATCCGGCAGAGTCTCCTTTATAATCTGGACGGGAGCACCCTACGAATTGGGGCTAAAATCCACTCGGCGCAACCCGCCACAGAATCGCAGGTTGAGAACACTAAGTCTCAGCTTCCAGCAGCGCTACCATGCGTACTGGAAACCAAACCACAGCCGAGAACACTAAGTCTCGGCCTCCAGCAGTACTACGATGTGTACTGGGCGCCAAGCCAACACATGCAACAAGAATCGCCATGCAGGACGCACCAAGACCCACAGTCATGTCCAAGCCACAAACACAGTCACCGAAATAGTTAGCCAAGCCGTTACCCGACCGCGAGTCGGACACGGGGCATACGGGGACAATCCGTACAAGTGAGTCGTGCTCGTGTCCTCGGAGGTGTGGATGACCCATCCGAGTTGTCTGATACGGTCTATCCCGATATCGGACCAAGCTATCCTAAGTTATCATCATGGCAGTTCTACTACTAGGCTACACTAATCATGGTTATACAATTTACAAGTACAATTAATTAAATGCAATAAAATCCAGGAGAGAGGGCAAGAGCCGTCGATGAGCAAGGGATACTTGCCTAGAGGGCTCGGCTAGGTAAGCAAGTCTTCGGCAATCATGATCCAAGCTTGCACGCCAATCAAGGTCCTCAGAACACACAATAAACAATCATCAGCATTAAATAATAAAATAATAAAGGAAATCACGAAGGATGGCAGAAGAATATACCGGGTAGGTCCCGCAAGCAGTGTAGGGATCTGGCACGAAAACCGAGGCACGCGGATCGACACAGATACACAAACCGAGACGTACACGTATATCGAGATGCGCACAAGAATCGAGATGAACAGGAGACAACATGCACGTAAATCGAGACGCACACGTAGATTGAGGAAATCATGAATATCGGGATGGCACACGAATCAATATGACACGCAAATCGAGGCGTGCACGCGAATCGAGATAGAGCGAGATTCAAAAAAGCACGTAAACCAATGTGGCATACAAGTCGACGTATGCACACAAATCGATACGGTGCGGAGTCCAAGGTGATACGCAAACCAAGGCGGCACGTAAATCCGTATGTGCACGCAAACCGGGATGGCACAAAGTCCAAGGTGGCACGTATACCAATGTAGTACGCAAATTGATACATGCACACAAATCAATACGATACTGAGATCAAAGTGGCATACAACCGAGGCGGCACGTAAATCGATGTAGGTATGCGAATCAGAGCAGCACGAAAACCGAGATAGGCACAAAGGCCGAAACATGGAAATCGAGAAGAGGTACCAATCGATATGGCACGGTGCCCGAGGCAGCACGAGGCTCGAGGCGACCAGCTGCCCGAGGCAGCACGTGGATCAAGGTCATATGAAAATCGAGACAACACACAAATCGAAGTACACATGTCCCGAAAAGTACGGAGGAAGAGGGGACACGCGAACCGAGGGTACATGGGTCCCGAAATAGCATAAAGAACGGAGGCACATCAATCGAGGGTGCGCTGCTCGAGGCAGCGTACTGCACAAGGTAGCACGCAGATCAGGGCACACGGCACGAGGAAAAGCACGGAGCACGAGGGCTCGCTTCCCGAGACGTACACAAAATGAAGGACTCGCACTCCGAGGGTGCGTCGCACGAGGCAACACGCGAATCGAGGAGAAAGAGAGGGACGGAGAAGCTCACCAGGGTCAGTCGGTTTCCGACGGAGGGGACGGCGGCCACGGTGGCGCGGTGCTCAGGAAAGAAGAGAGAGACGAGATGAGACGAGGGGGCTCGCCGCCGGCGCTGAGGAGAGGGGGCGGCAGCGGCCGCGCTGCACCACGAAGGGGAGACGGAGGAGATGGTGGTGAGGGCGGAGCTGGTGGTGGCGACCGCAGCGGAGGCCGGGGTGGGGGGCGACGATGATGATGATGTTCGTGGAAGTGGTGGTGGTGGTGGTGACTGATGGCGGTGGCGGTACTGGTGGGTGATGGTGGCGGCGGTAGAAAATGGTGGTGGCTAGGAGGGTGGCCGCGGCGGAGGTGGCCGGGCCGGTCGTCGGAGGAAAAAGGGCTCGGGGAGAGGATGAGGGAGGAGAGTAGTGGGAGAGAGAGAGAGAGAATGAAGGGGGCTGCGGCTGAGAAAGTGAGAGGGGAGAGAGAGAGAGAGAGGGTTAGGTTAGAGAGAGGGGGGTAGATATTAGGATTAAATAATAATAATAATAATAATAATAATAATAATAATAATAATAATAATAATAATAACAATAATAATAATAATGACATAAATAATAATGGAAACAATTTAAGAAAAGCAAACCATATTAACCCCAATAATAATAATAAAATAATATTAATAACCATTTAGTAGAAGTAATAATCAAATGTCAGGCCTAAACAAGTAAGGCCAGCACAAGTCCGAAAAAATAAATAAAATTTTAAACAAATACGAAATTTGAAAATAACCCATATACGATCATATACCTATTATCAAAATAGGGATATGACACCTGCCCCTGGTGCTGGTAGAGCAGGAAGTTGCTGTACTGGCCCTCCTGACCTCGTGCTCATGGGACAGGTGGAAACCCGATGATCTGGACTTCCATATACCAAATATTGCCCGTTCAATGCCCGACACACACCTCTAGTGTGCCCTGCCTTCCCACAATAGGTACAGCCCGCCGGGGGTTGCTGGTTCTTCCTCTGTTGCTGTTGCCTTGGTGGTGGTGCTGGCCCTCATATTGCTACTTCGTGAGTGCGAATGCCAGGGGATGGTGCTGTTGTTCGGAGTGCTACTCCCCCTCCTCATTCAATCTGACTGTGAGATATCTTCTGACCTCCAGTCCTAGCTACAATCCTCTGAATGGTGATCTCTTGCCTTCGAATTGCCGTCAATACTTCATCGAAGGTCTGGTAATTGTGCCCCTCTATCAATTGCAAGAGTTCAAGATGGAACCCTTGCTGAAATCTCATAGCCCTCTGGCTCTCCGTTGCTACTATCTCTGGGGCAAACCTACTCAATCTGCAGAACTCTGCTGCATAGGCATCCACTGTCTTACCAGCCTGCTTGAGGTTGATAAACTTCTGTTGTAGCTCAAACTGTGCCACAACTCCATAGTACTTCGTCTTGAATCTTGCGGTAAAATTGTCCCAAGCAACATGACGTCGGATGCCTACTTTCTCTGATTCCCACCAATCACGTGCGAGATCCTGAAGTAACAACTTCACTTGATCCACACGCTCTTCCGCCGGAACCTTAGCCGCTGTCAGAATAGCCTCAATGTCCTTAAGCCATGCATCTGCCGAAATGGCATCTTCTGTGCCCTCGAAACGGCGGGGGTTGAACTTGCAAAATCTGGTTGATGCTCCTGAATCTGGCCTCGCCCCTCTCTTCAAAGCCGTCTGCAACCCTTGGTTGAGTAGTACGTTCTGCTCCTACAACTGAGCGTGCATGTACTGTTGGGCCAACATATGATGTTGCTGAGTAGCCATCATCCCTCTCATGATCTCCAGAAGGGCCGGGGTGTCCACTTTCACAGGGGTAGGTGGAACTATTGGTGGTGTTGGGACCTCCGGATACTGTGGTCCAGCTGCTGGTTCCACTATCACTTTTTTTGGATAGTCTCTTGAGGTTGTACTAGCCCTTGTTGCTGATCAACAAGGTCTCGCTGTTCATGTTGCCCTTGTTGCTGTCTGATCCTGGCAGATGCGGACGACGTGCCCCTAAGAAAAGGGACAAGAGAACAATCAAACGACCGGACATGAAGGATTAATAAAGTCAAAGGATACTGGAATGTCAAGCTAGAGTTGAGAGTAACGAATCATGAGATCAAGGGAAAACATGTGTGATTGAGATATCCTATAAATTAAAACACCCCACAAGTCTGAAATCTGACCTGCATGGGCCACCATTAAAACCTTGTCACGCCCCAGAACTAGAATACCGGAGAGCGGGGGGAGTGACTCAGCCAGCTACATATTACGGGTAGATGAATACCGTATAATATTATTGTAGGAGCGTAAAAAGTGCTTCAAAGAAAGAGTCATCTCATTCATAAGTGATCTACTTTACGCCTAGCAGAGCGGGTAATCTCTATACGCCCAAGACAAGGCTAATCGCTTTACGCCTAAACAGGCTGATGATTTTACGCTCGGGTTTACACCCATGCTTTAACGCCATGGACAGAGCAGCCATTTTTACGCTGGACAAAGCTGTCAAATCTCACATTTAATACAAACTCTGACATGGAGATATTAATGATGGCATATATCACAAAGGGATTTGTCTTTACACAGAGACCAATGTTGTCGTTTAGTGTGTGGATTGAGCTACTTTACGCTCACACTACGGCTTCTTTTATGCACGAAGATTATATGAGCCTTTACGCTCAACAGTCGACGTGTTCATAAAGTCTATTTGAGCTGCTTTTACGCTCAAGGTTATTTAATAACCACTTTACGCGGGAAGTCTATGTCAAGGCTATTTTATGACTAATCTACTGCTTTACGCTCAGAGTACATTGGGGCAATTTTTATGCCCTATTCTCCTCCACCAGCTTGGAACGTGGTCTGCCTACGTGGCTTTCATGCCATTCTTCTCGAAGAACGTGTGTACATGCATCCTATTCTTACTGAAATGATAGGACACATGTCAACATATGCAGAGGTTGGCTTCGATCGTGGATGACAGTTGTTAGCGTAAAGATGGAACTTTTGCTAAGTTTTTACGCACAAGATCCCAAGTCTATAAATAGACTTATTTTTCTCATAACACAAGGACAGAGACAGGAGAGAATACAGAGATCAGAACTTAGAGATTTTGATTCTCCAGAGCATTCTTCTTCAACCTTTCTTTCAGAACAGAGTGAAGCAAAGCAGGAAAGCATTCGGCCTCGCCATCAGTGCCCAAGTGCGTCGATACCTTTCTGGTGACTTAGTTCTTCCAGTTGTTCTACTTCAAGCAGTGATCTTCATCATCATCATATGGTCCAAGGAACAAAGTGATCATTTACGAATCAGACTTCCATAGCAATACTTCCCCAGAATCAAACTTGTACTTCTTGTACTTTTTCTCGTTTTATTTTCAAAAGCCAATTCCTCCAAGGCATTTTGTTAAGTGAAACAAAAATGGCAACTCTGCTGGGGACGACCTTCTCCTCTGACGAGGAGGCAATTGCTCAATATGATGATGTTTCGGTCGGTTCGACCAAGAAGACTCTGGTTGTGCACTTCGACCAGACTGCCTACGAAGAAATGCTCCGAACTGGGGGTGGTTCTCGCTTCTCCAATATTCAAAAGTCTCGCAAAGCACGAAAAGTTTGGATTCCTAAATCCAAAATAGCTTCTGATCTCTCTGTTGCTGTTGATAACAAGGGAATTCTTCCCTCTCCTGTCGTAGGGACTCCCGTTCATAACGAGGCAGTCCTTACTTCGGCGTCGCTAAGTGTGACAATTTGTCTCCCGTCTGTGACGGTGTAGATAATCGGGTTCCACGCCCACTACGTAAGAACCAGGTTTTACGCCCACTGGGTAAAAACCAAGTTTTATGCTCAAGGCATAAGAATGAGTCTCCCATTTGTAATGTGGCAGATTCTAATACTTCTGAGTGTAAAAATAAGTCTCCCGTTTGTGACGTGGTAGACACACACAAATTACGCTCCTCGCGTAAAACAAAATCTCCCGTCTGTGACGTGGTAGATAATCAATTTTTACGTTTTACGCGTAAAGGTAAGTCTCCTGTCTGTGACAGTGTAGATAAAATTCACAACGATGTTTGCACATCTAATGTGAATATAGCTAAACGCATACAGCGTAAAAATGTTGTTGGTAAAACTTCTGTCCTACACCAACAATCTTCTTGTACTGCTTTACGCAAAGTACCAAACTTGCAAATCACGCGCCATGAAGATGGAGTCCTTCGGGCTCAAAAATCTCAAGATTTACGCACACAACTCCAAACGCGTAGAAATGTACAATTTGGTTCTGCGAATGCTGCTAGTAATCTTCTTTACACACAGGGTACTAAACGTTTTTCTACCCCTAATGTGATAAAGAAGAATACTCCCTCCACTCCTTCTGACTTACGTGAATTGCTCATACAAAAGCGTAAGAATTCACAATCTCCGGTGACGCTCCCCCAAGAAAAACATCATTGTGAATATCACCAGGTTGTGATCAATTGTTGTTGTTCGGCTTCAAAACGGTCAGTTTTTGATCGATTGAGTTTTTCGCTTCAACATCAAGCTGAAGACCAAGAAGATGAGCTGTCATATGCATCAGTCAACATGGAATCTCATACTAACAGAGGACGACGTCCGAGACGGAACATGTCCCAAACTACAGGTCAATAACAGTTCAACAGACTTCTTGATTCCTTTGAAAGAGTATATCAGAATACTCGATCAAGAAGATAAAGACAATTGCAGACTTCTGATTCAGAAGCTGGGGGTACTCAATCTTTTGAGTCTGATACCGATAGTGTGGATTCATACTTCTACACAAATCCTTCCGTATCTTCACGAGAGGTTGAATCCTAAGCTGTTGGAGATGAACCAGAGACGTCATCCGCTAATACAGAATAACGTCTCACTGCCGTTGAGCAATCACTGAAAGATATGCTTAACATGGTGTAAAGTATGCATCAGATAATTCTAAATCAGCAAACTGCTCAGCCGACGGTAATAACACCAGTACCAGTAGCAGCACAAACTCAAGATAGTCAAGGGGCTAAAATACCTTTGAATACTCAAGAGCCGACTGTTAATCAGAATTCTGCATCTCCAGATCCCATCATTCCTGAAGATGTACCACCTCCAGTGGGGGTTACGGTACATCCAACAACCATTCAATCAAATATGCTTCCCCAAACTAGTGAAGCCATTCAAGCAGTGCGTGAGCTCAAAGCACAGTTTGAAGTTTTGAAGCACAAAGATCAACTCCAGAGGTTAGGGATCATGCAACCTTATCCTCCTCATTGGAATGATGTACCCTTTCCACCGAAATTCAAGCCACAATCTATGGTTTTGTTCGATGGAAAAGCATCTCCCAGTCAATATATTAATTACTTTGATATTATGACTGTACACTTGCAGAAAGATGATGCTCTTCTCACTCGAGTGTTCATCGGGTGCCT
Organism: Iris pallida; assembly: GCA_029216955.1. Classification (NCBI taxonomy): domain Eukaryota; kingdom Viridiplantae; phylum Streptophyta; class Magnoliopsida; order Asparagales; family Iridaceae; genus Iris; species Iris pallida. Next base: position 3,403,927 of record JANAVB010033416.1, read on the forward strand.
GACGGGTTCGGCTTATGATTGGTATCGAAGTATATCCGACAATTGCATTTCGTCTTTTGACGAATTTAAGGCAATGTTTCTCTCCCGCTTCTATGAAGGAGGCATGGACATGAACATGTCCTCCTTGATAGAAATCAAACAAAAGGAGAAAGAAGATACTCGGACGTTCATCGAACGTTTCCGACAGGCTACTTTAAAGATGCCTCCTGGTATGCCAGATTCAGCATTGATTGATACATGCAAGATGAATCTACGACCATCCATCGCTGTTTTCACGGGTTCCCAATTCTCAGATTGGGCTTCGTTCATCATAGCAGCGGTTTCTGCCGAGACCAATGGTAGGTTGGCTCGTGAACATGGGATGATTTTTGCCTCAGATGATAGAGGAAAGAAAATTAATCCTGGTAATAACCCCGACAATCGTAATGTGAAGGTGAAAGATACCCTCATGGTTAATCTTTCCAAGAATAAAACGATGCCGAATAGTCAGGAATTTTCCAGGCCAAAGGAATAATACTCTTTTGATGAGAGTGATATCCCAGGGATATTTCAGTGTCTGGTAAAAAGTGGTAAACTTCAGATTCCAGAGCCAAAGAGGCCTAATGAGGTGAATCTAACTGATAATCCCAAATATTGTATCTATCATAGATACATTAATCATCCTACCAGTGCTTGCTATGTCCTGAAGAAGAAAATCCAGGAGCTAATAAATGGCGGTGCTATCGCTTTAACCAATGATGACCATACGGTTACAACCAATATGGTTTCTCTTTAGTTTGGGGATTTTCCTCCACAGCAAGTCCCAGATGGAATTACCCCAATTCCGAAGGCGACAATGAAGATTGTGAATGTCCCGCCTGCCAGAGAAGAAAATACAGGATTGCTGCCACTCACACTAAAGAATGGTGAAATCATGTGGGTACATCCTGACTTAGTGTATGAGTTGGAAAGTGAAGATAAAAATTCAAAATCCAAGAAGGGCAAGAAAGTCAGAACCTGCAACATGATTTTCCATGTTATTCCAGATCCAGATGACTTGGATCACCTATGGGATGGCCTTCCTTTAGAAGATAGACTGAAAGGACTGAACATCTGTCCCCCAAGTCTAGCTCCTTCTACCAAGCTCAAGCTTACTCATCAGCAGTGGTTAGCCATGAATAGTGTTCCTTTATATCGGGCACAACAAGTCTTTGCTGCTTATGAAAAAGCTCCAACAGGGATTCTTCCTCGTATCCCGAATTTTTCTCCTCCTGTGGCTACAACGACACCTATTCTCCACTCTCCTGAGGTTACAGAAGGTCTTGCTTCTTCCTCTTCCTCTATTGGAACACCTGTCAAAAGTCTGCTGCCCACTCACTTGTATAGTCAACAATCTGTCCATCTCATGAAGAAGATGGGTTATGACTTTCAGAAGGCAGAAGGTTTGAATTATAATAAAGGAATACGACTTCCTTTACAGATTCAAAGTCAAAATTCCACTCTTGGATTGGGTTCTGAAGCTCCTCATAACAATCCACATAAGAAGAAGGCTAAGAAAGGGAAGACAAAATCCTGTAATATGGTACTTCCTTCTCCTGAGTCTGAAGAATAATCTTTTGCTGGTACAAGATCTGGAAAAGAGTACCATAAAGACCATGAGGGATCCTCCAAAGAAGCTGAAGACGTAGTGGAGACACTACCAACTCAATCCTCTTCTGTTCCTGCTAAACCTTCTGTGGTTGAAAAGGGAAAACAGAAAGCAGTACGCTTCGACGTCCCATTGAAGTCTGCTTCCAGTCAGGGGGTAGTAATGAAGCCTTACAAATTCGATATTCTAGTTCAGTTAGCCAATACTCCGGCTAGACTATCTATATTTGAGTTACTTCGCCTTTCCAGAGAAAGCAGAGAGACTTTGAGTGAAGCTTTACTTCAAGCAGATTCATGCTTGGCTCAACTCAAGACTCCTGATAATATACCAGTGTCATGTCCACAATGTCATAGTGTGATGGAAGCAATTCCCAACATCACCTTTATACAAGAAGATATGTTGTTGAAGCATAACAAGCATGACAGGCCTTTGTGCTACACCGGGTATATTGGATCCACTGAAATTGACAGGATTTACATTGATCCCGGATCCTCAATTAGCATAATTCTTCAGAGTATGCTAAGACCCCTGAGGATCCCTACTAGTGATTTGACTTACACTAGTACTACGATAGTCGGTTTTAACTCTGGCAAAAGCAAGCCATTGGGGAAGATTCGTCTGCAGATTCAGATTGGTGATCTTCGAACCATGGTAACTTTCTATGTTATCAACTCAGAGGTCTCCTATAATATCCTTTTAGGGAGACCGTGGATTCATGAGCATAATATTGTACCTTTAACTCTCCACCAATGCTTCAAGTATGTAGATTCCCAAGGAGTTGTGAAAACTGAGTTTGCTGATATCAATCCCTTCAAGGGTGTCGAAGTTATAAACAAGAGCATGTGAAAGAGATATCAGATATGGCTGAAGATCAATCACCTACCGAGGATCAATCTATTAATGAAGATCCGCCAGAGGAGCAACCTTTGAAGATCATAGTCAATGGACGAATCCAATCCCAATCTGTCAATGATCAACCTCTGATAATCAAGGTTAAAGGAAGAACTCAAACTTCATTTGAGGAATCAACAAATATTCCTGCTAAGAGCCAAGTTCAACCTTTCATGATCAAGGTCAAAGGACGTACTTCTTGTACGAATGATCCAGAACCACCATTGATTGTCAATCTTGGCAAATCTACGCAGAAGACGGATAATGGTCCACTGATGATTAATCCGAGGCGTAGCAGTCAAATCGTAAATGATGTAAATATTGATCATTCTGTACTTTTTGATATCAATGAAGATTTCCTTTTCGAGTATATGGCTGTCAAGTTTATCGAAAGAATGACTTTATCTTCTGATAATCAAAGTCATCGATATAAAGACGACATCGAGCCAGAAGAAACTTTATACATCGATCATAAGGAAAATTCTTTCCCTCCTCATATAGATGTTGGACCTTATGTGGCCGCTTCATCACAAGCTTGCGTAACTTTTAGACGTCACGAAGAATCTTACTTCGTGGTTCCGTCTGATAAGAAAAACAAGCGCCAAATTGTGTTTGGCCTGGCTAGAAATATCCCTGTTGCTCAGGCAGATGAGCTGAAGGATAAAGACAAAGGAAGAATCCGAATTGACAAGTATAGTCAACAATCTATCAAGATTATCCAGAACATGGGATATGACTTGAAGACTATGCAAGGTCTCAATCAAGGCAAGGGTAGACGTCTACCATTATATGGCGATCCATTTTTGGGTTGGGATATGATCCGTCCCACATGTTTTATGACGATATACAAGAATAAGTCTCTTCTAGCTCTTCGCAATCATCAGATTCAGAGGAAATTCAATCTGAAGATGAATCTGAACAAGTATTTTCAGTCAATATGGTTCAAATTGATGGTGAATCAGAACTATTTGAGAAAGATCCTTGGGCACAACAGATGGATACTCAATGGGAACTCCGTTTTGAACAACGACAGCCACCTACAGAAGACGAGGTCATCCAGATTGATGTTGGAGATGGAGCTACGTCCAAACCAATATTCATCAGTAAAAATCTTGCTGAAGATGAAAAGGAAGAGTTGATAAAACTTATCAAAGAATATATTGACATCTTTGCATGGAGTTATGAGGATATGCCAGGGTTAGATCCTAAAGTTGCTACTCATAAACTCAATATTCTGCCCAAAGTCAAGCCTGTAAAACAACAGCAACGGCGTTTTAGACCAGACATGATGGATGCCAATGAAGCAGAAGTCAAAAAGTTGATCACATGTGGATTTGTTCGTGAAAAGCAACACCCGGATTGGGTTGCCAATATTGTTCCTGTCATAAAGAAGAACGGAAAAGTTCGAGTTTGTATAGATTATAGAGATCTTAATGCAGCTTGTCCAAAAGACGAATTTCCACTTCCAATTACTGATGTCATGATAGACAATACATGTGGTTTTGAACGCATGTCTTTCATGGACGGATTCTCAGGATACAATCAGATCAAGATGCATCCAGAAGATGAGAAGCACACCGCTTTTCGTACACCCCTTGGGATCTACTGCTATACAGTTATGCCGTTTGGTCTTAAAAACGTCGGTGCCACGTATCAACGGGCTATGAGCAACATCTTTCAAGAACATCTACGGAAGATAGTTGAATGCTATGTAGATGATATTGCTGTTAAAAGTCGATCAAAGGATGATCACATTCAAGACTTGAGGATAGTGTTTGAATTGATGCGTCAGCATCAATTGAAAATGAACCCTACTAAGTCTTTCTTAGGGGTTTCCAGTGGCAAATTTTTAGGATTTGTCATTACTTCTCAGGGTATCCATGTTGATCCTGATAAAGTTAAGGCAATTCTTGACAAGCGTCCTCCTCCCAATCTGAAAGAACTACGTGGCTTTCAGGGTCATATTGCTTATATCAGAAGATTTATATCTAATCTTTCTAGAAGATGTCAACCTTTCTCCCGTCTATTAAAGAAAGGTGTATCTTTTGTTTGGGATGAAGCGTGTCAGAAAGCCTTCAATGACATTAAAAAATACCTTACAAACCCACATGTTCTGGTACTCCCGGTGGTAGGAAGGCCATTTTTGCTATATGTTCGAGCCTTGGATCATTCACTTGGCGCTCTTCTTGCACAGAAAAGTGATGTGGGTCATGAGCAGGCAATTTATTATCTGAGCAGAATGATGGTTGGAGCTGAACACAGGTATACTCCTGTGGAAAAGGAATGTCTAGTTTTAGTTTTTGCCGTCCAAAAGACAAGATATTATGTGACAGGGCAGACTATTCATGTCATCTCCAGAATAAATCCCATTCAGGTATTGATGAGAAAACCTAGCATTCTTAACTCCAGGTTGGCCACTTGGGCGATGTTGCTTACTCCTTATGACATGGTTTATATACCTCAGAAATCAATAAAGGATCAAGCATTAGCCGATTTCTTAGCTGCTCACCCTATACCTGAAACATCAAAATTATATGAGGACATTCCAGATGAAGTCGTGGATTGTAACCTGACTTTGAAGAATGACATGTGGCAATTATATTTCGATGGGGCATCACGAGTAGGACCTAAAGGCAATATTGTCTCTGGAGTAGGGATCGTCTTGGTTTCTCCTGACAAAATGGTCATATACCGTGCCTATTCTCTCAATGAACCATGCTCCAACAATGTAGCAGAATATAATGCTCTATTGATTGGTCTCCAAGTCACAAAACAATTGGGTATTGAATTCTTAGAAGCTTATGGAGATTCTCAATTGATTGTTAATCAAGTTAGAAGGACCTATGAGGTCAGAAATCCTGATCTCATTCCTTATCATCAAGTGGTAGTTGAATTGGTCCTTTCATTCAAAGGATTCTTCATTGAGTTTGTACCACGCTCTCAAAATGTGGAAGCTGATGCTCTCGCCAGTTTAGTTGCAGACCTAGCTGTTCCAATCCGAAGGCAAAATATAATTACTTTGTTGGATCGAGACTTGTTCTGTGTCAAGAATAATTTGTACATTGAACAAAGTTATACTACATAGTCAAATTCCCAGCATAAGGATTGGAGAACCCCATTCGTTGATTATGCAGTTCATGGGATTTTTCCTGAAGATCCAAAAGAAGCTGCATCAATCAAAAGACGATCGTTTCGGTTTTATTATGATTCGTCTTTACATATGTTATACCGTCGTTCCAATGATGGACTCTTGCTGCGTTGTCTCTCAGAAAGTGAAGCTAAACAAATACTGCGAGAAGCTCATGATGGTATTTGTGGCGTTGATGACTGAGTAGGGATTTTCACATGATCAGCTGATGACGAATCAATGGCAGGTTTCTTTCCCTTGCTACCGGCGGCGGATGATTTCTTAGGAGACATCAGATCAGAGTTTCGAAGAAAGAAAGGGCAAAGGAATTCAAGAAGATGAGTAAAAGTGTTTTCTCTCTCTGAAAAGACCTATTTATAGAGAGATTCAAAACCGACTGTTGGATATCCCTATAATTACGCCGACTGTTGGACATCCCCGTTTTTACGCGGATGACGGTTGCGTATCCCAAATTTTACGCTGGCAGATCAAATCTCAACTTTTACGCTTCTGTTCAAAGTGTTTCAAATTTTGGAGATATTTGAAAACTTTGAAGGGGGTCTTGTAGGCGCGTAAAAAGTGCTTCAAAGAAAGAGTCATCTCATTCATAAGTGATCTACTTTACGCCTAGCAGAGCGGGTAATCTCTATATGCCCAAGACAAGGCTAATCGCTTTACGCCTAAACAGGCTGATGATTTTACGCTCGGGTTTACACCCATGATTTTACGCCAAGGACAGAGCAGCCACTTTTACGCTGGACAAAGCTGTCAAATCTCGCATTTAATGCAAACTCTGACATGGAGATATTAATGATGGCATATATCACAAAGGGATTTGTCTTTACACAGAGACCAATGTTGTCGTTTAGTGTGTGGATTGAGCTACTTTATGCTCACACTACGGCTTCTTTTACGCACGAAGATTATACGAGCCTTTACGCTCAACAGTCGACGTGTGCGTAAAGTCTATTTGAGCTGCTTTTCGCTCAAGGTTATTTAATAACCACTTTACGCGGGAAGTCTATGTCAAGGCTATTTTACGCCTAATCTACTGCTTTACGCTCATAGTGCATTGGGGCTATTTTTACGCCCTATTCTCCTCCACCAGCTTGGAACGTGGTCTGCCTACGTGGCTTTTATGCCATTCTTCTCGAAGAACGTGTGTACATGCATCCTATTCTTACTGAAATGATGGGACACATGTCAACATATGCAGAGGTTGGCTTCGATCGTGGATGGCAGTTGTTAGCGTAAAGATGGAACTTTTGCTAAGTTTTTACGCACAAGAGCCCAAGTCTATAAATAGACTTATTTTTCTCATAACACAAGGACAGAGACATGAGAGAATACAAATATCAGAACTTAGAGATTTTGATTCTCCAGAGCATTCTTCTTCAACCTTTCTTTCAGAACAGAGTGAAGCAAAGCAGGAAAGCATTCGGCCTCGCCATCAGTGCCCAAGTGCGTCGATACCTTTCTGGTGACTTAGTTCTTCCAGTTGTTCTACTTCAAGCAGTGATCTTCATCATCATCATATGGTCCAAGGAACAAAGTGATCATTTACGAATCAGACTTCCATAGCAATACTTCCCCAGAATCAAACTTGTACTTTTTGTACTTTTTCTCGTTTTATTTTCAAAAGCTAATTCCTCCAAGGCATTTTGTTAAGTGAAACAATTATCAATGCTGTCTAAAAGACGAGGTGGTGCATGCTACATGAAAGTCTTACTAGGGTTACTCAATATCTATTGTCTCAATCATTCAAACAAGGAATAGTAATAGAGAACATGTAAGATAAAGCAGTAAGGCGTCCCAAATGCTCAGTCAAAATGTTCTTGAGATCTGACTTTACAAAACATAGCCAGATGATGTAGCAAAGCATACACAATTGTTATCAGCTGCAGTCTGACTTAGTTACAATTATACAAAAGTAAGTACAAGACAATCCGACTAACATGTCGGTGCCAAACGGCAAAGTATAAAGTATGTAACAAAACGAGTAGAGAAGTAAGGAACCCACTCGAGTTCTCCTGCGATCATTCCTCTAGTATTGACCATCTTAGAGGTAGAAGTAAGCTGAGTCCTCGGGAACTGGCTCTAAATCTGGCCATGCAAAACCAGAGATGTTAGACCTCTAATAGCAAGTACCACAAGGAAGCACGACATGAGAACTAAAACTACTGATAAAAAAATATGATAAATAGATCTCTGCTAGCTACTGGGGTTCACCTAACATCACGACACTTCGAACCAACTTCCCAACCAAACAAGGACAGAAGTTGGCCCTCATGTCCTGATATTCTGATCATCTCAGTTAGTTAACAAAGTAGGCACAGTACACAAACAAGTCAACTTAAACGGCCATGCAACTACTACGGCTTGCTACTGTGAGTTCCAAGTTATCCTGAAAATATGCAATAAGGATTCCTCAGTTCTTACTATGTACAAGCAAGGCTAGTCTACCCAATCAATAAATTGCGCCAATCATGAATTAGACGAGTCCCAGCGGGACGTCCGTCATCAATATACAATAAATAATATAAACAGATACCGCTCCCCGCCCGTGTGGCAGATTTGCAGTATCTGTGGGAACCAGCCGGCCTGTCGGGTACTAATAGTCCCAAAGAGGGCTGCCATGTAAGAACTCAGAAATCCATTCTCTCCATACAATTATTATTTTATTTAACTTAGTAGCCTCTATGTTAAGTGAAATCCCATGCCGTGGATCATGATCATTCAGAATGAGTACTTTTGTACAAAGTACGATATGCACAACTCTACAACGATGCCCGTACGGTTAGGTTGTAGGTCTTACATAGCGTAATGCAACAATCAACCTAGCCACGAAATAATCATGTCTTGACCATAAAGTACACATTCTGCTTTTGTAGAAAAATAAATTGAAGCCTGCACGTGTCCATATACTAATGTTCGGGATCAGCCAGTCGATCGCAATAGTTCATAGTTAATATGAACGTGTCTCATTCAATTCAATAAGACGACTAGCCAGTCTCTTAGTTCCAACTAGGAACACATGATCAATCATTAGTCAATGTAACAATCATTATCAATTGTGACAAGGCATGAAGTCAACCAGTATTCAGTATGGTTGAGTCTATAACTCTCAGGGTTTTGTTCTATGCCATGACTAGTCTACGCCCAAGCTTTACGCTAAGGCCACTGGTTCACGCCAAAGCTTTACGCTCAGACAAAATACGCGCGTAAAGCAAGTACGCGTAAAGAGTAACGTGGCGCATAAAAACTCGCCTGCGTAAAAAGAGTTGGGCATAAAACTTATCTTACGTCAAACTAAAAGAGTACGTGTAAAAGTGACGTTACGCGTAAAACGGGGTATGCGTAAAAGTCAAGTTTACGCATGAATTTGTATGCGCAAAAAGTAACGTGTAAAAGAATAATATTACGCGCAAGAGAATTATGCCAAGCCAAGGAATACGCGTAAAAACCATAGCTATGCGTAAAGAACAGGGTTACGCGTAAAACATGGTATACGTAAAATAATAATAATAATATTACGCATGAATTAATACGCGTAAAGAGTAAGGTTTACGCACTAATGAGTATGCGTAAAAGTAATACGCCAAGCCAAGTCGACTTGCGTAAAACAGATTTACGTTGACACGGGTGACCGTGGGCGTAAAGTTCGGTACTACGCGGACGCGTAAAAACGTGAGCGTAAAGGGCTGATACTACGCGAGCACGTATAACGCGTGCGTAAAACTCCTCCCGAACTCCAAATTCCATGGAACCTGCATTTCCAAGCAGACAATGGAACTTCTATGGGTCAGAATGGCGTATAACACAACCTCAACAATCTGGAACGAACAAAACTTAGAAATAAGGAAGTTTGATAGATCAAAACTAATGACATCCGAAAAATAGTAATTTCTAGATCTACTAAGAATGAGACTTCAAAATACAAAATGTCAAGTTCTAAGCTATCTTAGAATCACGAGAGGAAGATAAATGAACCATGAAAATGGGTTCTCATGTGGAAGCAAGATGTACTGGTCTATGGGTTTGGTAGGTAGAGAGAGTTATGAGGAAGAAGAAGAGTGAATGAGAGAGAGAAGAAGTAATGAAGGGAGAGAAAGGGTTGGGGCTTAAATGGGGGTGGTGGTAGGTTGGTCGGTTCATGATGAACCACCTAAAATCAAAATAAACCAACCCTGACGAACCCAAAAGCAAAGCTAAAGCAGAAAATAAAAGACATCAAAATAACTAGCGTGAAATTTAAAGAAATTTAAATACAGAACAATACATGATAAATATTAAATAAATACATTCAAGCAGTACACGTACTAAAATACGTATTCTGGGAAAGGGAAGTGACATTAACAATATCAGAAGAAAACAAATTACTTAACATACAATGCGCGTAAATTTACCAATGCATGATATAATGTATGAATTATAAATTCTTATAACAAATTAATCTTACATAGTTTTTTTTATAATAAGGTGTTAAAAATATAACCCGAATAATTTTTGATTGGGTGTAAAAAATGGAAGTTGGATATTCTAGGACTGGTTAAACTAATATATAGTGTCTTTGTTGAATCAACTTCATTTACATTCCTACTACCAGCGCAATTAGGCAAATCAAAAGTGTGCTTGGTTCAATTAGGCTAATCAATTTAGTATCCACACAAGTCGTATTTATTCCTTAAAATGCAAGTAAAAATGTCACACAACATTTTTTTAATATAAGTACCATGTCATTCCACGATAATAAACTTCCTTCATCGTCCATAAACGAGTCACGCGTGTCCCTCAACATTATCTTGAGCTAAAACATAGGAGTTCCTCTTCACACTATTGATACACACAGATAACGAGTTGCACATGGTTTAACTTGTTTTTATTATGTATACTCATATATCCATGTATATTATATATGAGGGTTGTTAGATGATTCATGATAGAGGATTTGAATTTCTTTGTATAATGCGAATATGAAATGTTTATAAGATATTTGTGGAGTGTTAGTAATATATTGACAAATAATGTTATGAAATATAAATTTGCATTAAGATCTTCTTTGCAATAAAATCTTCCATCGCGAATCATGTTGACACGTACATGCCACAAAGTTGTCTTCTAATTTTTTTATTTGTTGCATATCGCGTTGTCTTTGAGATGAGAAATATTGACTGACGTGACTCGAGAATGATATTAATTTGTTAACTTAGTCTTCAACTACCATACACACAACAAAAGAAAACGTACTCGTACTTTCCACTATATTTTTCTTTTTTACAAATTGTCTCTACTTGCCACATACGAATTTGGTGCCACATAAGTGATATTATAGATGTCTACTACCATTTTTTATGGTTTTATTAAATTTGAGGGCACACATATATAAAAAAAGTTGTGATATTTATAAGGTTCCCATTTTTTAGTTTTTTTTTCCATGCAATTGTCAACTAAAAAAAGGCTGATTCTAAAGGCACTCTACATTTTACTTGGGGTTAGCCCTTACTAGGGGACAACCCATGAAAGTGAAACTTTTATTGGGGACAACCCGAATTTTACTTGGGGCTAGCCCACCCCCCTCCAAACCCTTTCTAATACTTCATTTCATCAATTTTTTATCTCTTCTATATTCATAAAACATAAACCCTATTTCTATTCTCCATAACTCCAACCCCAAATTTCTAAAACCTAAATTCCTTCTCCATTCCTGAAATTCCAAGCAATGGCACCCAAGCCCAAACCTTCATCACAATATAGATATGTTTTGACATATTTTGCTATTTTTCGTTATAAATTTATTGAATATTTGGTAATGCTCAAAATAATTTGATAAAATAGGTTAGAACAAATTTAGGATTCATGTATGTATCTTTCGAACACAACAAATCAATTTTTTGCATCAAATCATAACCCTAGAATCATTGGTTTCGGTCTACAGTCGGCCACGAAAATGACGGGACTGCATGCAGTCTTGTAATACAGTAGGACTACATGCAGTCCTACTATATATCAGGATTGTGGAACTGCTTGCAGTCCATTTTATCAGTCAAACAATAGGAAGGACAACATGAATGTATGCAGTCCTACTGTATTGCAGGACTGCATGCAGTCATACTACTGTATTGCAAGACTGCCAGACTGCATGCGGTCCTACTGTATTGCAGGACTGCAAGACTACATGCAGTCCTGTCGTTTTCGTGGCCGACTGTAGGCCAAAGCAATGATTCTAGGGTTAGGATTTGATGCAAAAAATTAATTTGTCGTGTTCGAAAGATACACACATGAACCCTAAATTTGTTATAACCTATTTTATCAAACTATTTTGAGTATTACTTATGTGACCTAGAAGTTTTTGGAAAAGAAGAGAGCAAGAGAGAGAGAGAGAGAGAAGAGAGTAACAAAAGAAATGATGGATTTTATACCCAAATGTGGGTTAGTCCCAAGCAACAAATATGAGTGACAAACTTGTAAATATTTGACAAAAAATTGGGCTAGCCCCAAGCAATTGTTGTAGTGCCCTTAGAATTAGCCTAAAAAATTATTCCACAATTGTCTTAAATAAAATAAATAAATAAACAATGGTATAAAAAATTTATTCCACGTTTTTCTATTATCTAATTTTTCCAAAAAAATAAAAAACACATATATTTTATTTCTCACTTTCCATAAATCAAACACATCATAAATTTTCATAATTTTCTTGTAGTAATTGCATAATAAAATTGTTTATAATCAGCTATTAATACTTATTATTATTTACCAAGATAAAAAAAAATTATACGGCAGAACTAGAAGTTCACTTTCCTTGTTTTACATAGCACTGAAAGGGGCCGGCTATACACACCCCAAGACCTGCTAAGGACACCCCACATAACTTAAATGTCATGTTAAAAGACCAATATACTCCCAAGGCTTTCTAAGAACACCCACAAAAAAAATCTGCGACAAGCACGACAGATATTTGTCGAACGGACAATGGTCTGTTCGACAAGTATTGGTCGAACATGTCTTCTTCTGTTCGACAAATACTGGTCGAACATGTCTTCTTGTGTTCGACAAACACTGGTCGAACATATTCTAATCGAACATGCCATCTTCTGTTCGACATATTCTGGTCGAACGTACACACTATAGTTCGACTGTCGTGGGTCGAACATTCCTCTGTGAGTTCGACAAACCAGGGTCGAACCTACCCGTGAATACACCCAAATTTTTTTCTAATTTTTTTGTTGTTTTAACAACAGTTTATGGTCGGCGGAGGGGGGATCGGAAAGCGGGAGGAGGAGGAGGAGGAGGGCGGCGGCGGGGGGGGGGGGGGGGGGGAGGGGGGGGGGGGGGGGTTCGGCGGGAGGGGGGGGGGGTTCGGCGGGAGGGGGGCGGGGTTCGGCGGCGGCGGCGGCGGGTCGGGGGAGGAGGAGGGTCGGCGGAGGGGGGAAGGAGAGGGGAGGGGAGGGGAGGGGAGGGGAGTATGGGGTGTGCTCAATAGCAAGGGTAGAATATAATTTTTTTGTTTTGAAATGGGTGTCCTTAGCAAATCTTGGGGTGTGAATAGCCGGACCCGCACTGAAATCCACATACATACGCCCTTTAATAACACCCGTCTAGATCCATCCCTCCTTCCTTCTCCCCGATCCAGAGAGGAAAGAGAGGAGCAATGGAGTTCGTGGAAGAAGAGTCGAGACCACGCTTCCTCTTCCAGTCCCGCCCCTCCCCTTCTTCCTCCTCCGCCCCCAAGCCCGAAACCCTAAAATCCAACAAGCTCCACCTCCTCTCCTGCTTCCTCTCCTCCTCCCTCCTCCTCTTCCTCTCCTTCTACTCCTTCTCCCAGTGGCAAACCCTAAACTTCCTCCTCGTCTGGACCTCCCTCTCCCTCCTCCTCGCCCCCTTCGCCCCCTCCTCCGCCACCGCCGGCGACCCCCGCGTTGGCCTCGGCGACCCCCTCCCTCCCCCCGACCCCGCCTCCCCCGACCCCGACGCCGTCCCCGCCCGCCGCAGCCGCTCCCGGAAGCCCGACACCCCGTCCCCCGTCCTCGCCCCCGTCGGCCACCGATCCCAAGACCCCGTCCGTAACGGAACCCCCACGACGACTACGAAGGAAGATGCCGAGGCCGTCGAGGAATCGGAGTGGACCGACGAGGACTTCGACGTCCTCAAGAAGCAGATCTCCAAGCACCCCGCCGGCGAGCCGAGGCGGTGGGAGAAGATCGCGGAGGCGTTCCGTGGGCGGCACCGCGTCGAGAGCGTGATCAGGGTGGCGAAGTCCCTGTCCGAGAGGAGGCCGGACGCGAAGGACTCGTTTGCGCAGTTCCTGAAGCAGCGGAAGCCAGTGGACAAGCGGATCGAGGAGATCGACGAGGCAGGATCTAACGACCAGATTCCGGCGGGGGAGAGGGAGAGGGGAGGGTGGAGTTCCGGGGAGGACATCGCGCTGCTGAATGCTCTCAAGGCGTTCCCAAAGGAGGTCTCGATGAGGTGGGAGAAGGTCGCGGCGGCGGTGCCGGGGAGATCGAAAGCCGAGTGCGTGAAGAGGGTCGGGGAGTTGAAGAGGGGCTTCCGGAGCTCCAAGGCGTAGGGAGTCGTGAGCAGCATTGAAATTGATTGATTGGGTGAGTTTCTTTATTACGTTTACGTTTGTTTACTAAGATCTTACAAGTATACCATTTTTTTCACATGTTGTAAGAATTTAGAAGCTGAATATGATTAGAAGATTACTTCTCTAGCTAGCTCTTTTTTGTTACTAGTCTCACTTTGACGATGTCGTTGTTTTCATGTGTTATGACTATTGATTATGCAGATGTTGATGGAAGTTTCAACCTAATGTTGCTTTTCTTGATTTGCATGTTGTCGATTCCTTCGGCAATGCTTCAGGTTTATAAATCACGAGCATGCTTAAATCAAAATCTGCAAACTAAATGGGATATATATATATATATATATATATATATATATATATATATATATATATATAAGAGACACTGACACACATACACAAATGGGACACAATACAATGACACGGAAACAACACATATTTTGGAGTGTATATTTTTTCCAACGTGTGTCGAACATGACAAAATGAAGATAGACATCCATTTTTGGAGTGTCCGTGCGTCCAAGATAACACATTTAGAAGCAAAATATGGAATTGTTGAGGTCTCCTTTTCATCAAGGAAGAAAAGCATTGTGTAAGTTCCTTAAGGAGAGTAGTAAATTGACCGCCATCGTCATCATCTCAGCACTACCTCGTCTGAACTAGCCCTAAGGAGCACACTAACCAAAGAAACCAGGAAGTAGTTGTTGAAGTTAACGGATGGTAACGAGCCTGATAGTAACTTCTATGACTTTTATATCAAGTTCCTATCCAATGTAAATATGGTTACGAGAGGCATTTGCAGTAGATGTATGATGCTTGTTGTCAAGTAGAGGTTGAATAGTGGATACCTACTCTTCCGGTAATGCAGATCAAGTTCAGTGATCTGGAGCGAGTTTGAGAGTTATCCTTGGTGAAATGAATCTAGAAGAAGCAAGAAGATGAAAAATGTTATATTAAATTGCATAAGTCATCAACATAAGGTGAAGAACCCAAGTAATCTGACTGAGATAAGAGGACTTGACTGATAACCAAGGCTAATAGGTAAAATATTCCCACTTGTTTTGATTTAGATGCTACTCAACTTCCTTGCTCTGTTAAGATACGATAGATTCTAACTTCCTAGTTATCCTACTTGTTTTATTAGGAATAGTTACTTATTTGCTCCCTAGGTTGGTGAATGAAATATGTTTTGTGTAGGGTTTTAACTCAGAAGATGACAAAGAGGCAACCTTCCGGGTTACCATTTCGTACTTGTAATCACTAGAGCCTTCTTCATTGCTCTCTTGTTCAATTTTCAAGTATGAAGTATTACTCTGAGATATTCATTTCAAGTTATTCTTGATTGTTGAAATCTTAGCCAAGTAGAAGAGGGAACCTTCATTTCCTCTCAATATCCAGTGCGTTTCCGAGTCCACGGGGTATGGATATCATTATTTATGTCTAAATATTATTCTTGTCCATGTGTAATCAAATACGAATACGGTAATACCTATAGCTAAATGGTGTCTTGTCTGATAACACCTCTACTTAGTTCAGGTGGATCTTATGGTGGTTGTCTTGTCATGCATGAAGGATCGAAGGTATGCTATATGTTAAGGGTGTCACTTGCTCTCGTTTCGTAAATTGGAAGTGGGACACTTGACTGGAGTTTAGATATTTTATTTAGGTCTTAGTCTGAGAACCCTATACGAAGAGGTACTGGGCATTATTTCTTAACATTGGAGGTGATAGCTTATGCCAGAATCATGGGTGGCCTATAATTTAAGTCTCTCCCATGCCTCTATTGATGATGTTGGCAGTATGGGGGCTATGGCCTGATAGGTGAGAGATCCCATCCCTGGCAGTAGAGCGATTCCCATCCCTGGCAACTAGCGCAATATATGTCATCATTCTTGTGCTTGCTGATTTGATTGTGGATAGTAACTAGTCTAGGTGATTTCTTTTTAGGGCTTCTTTGGTGCTTTGAACTTGAGGAAGTTCAAGAACTAAATCCATGTGGCGGTGCTCACAACCGAGTTCCATGGACTTCTTGTACTTTTCCAAATACTTTGGTTTGGTTACTTGAACTTGTAGTTTAGCAAATGTAACTTTATGAGTCACCAATCACCACATAGGAAAGAGAAGAAAAAGAGAGTAAAGTCAAGTTCCATCAAGTTCTTGGCAACATGAAGAGTAACTACGGGAATGGACTAATAAAACTTATGCTGAGGTGATAGGGGGGTGAACATCCCAAAAATTCAGATCTGGATCCCGAGTTCTTGTTACCAAAAATAAGAATGTGGGGGGTGCTGAAGCGTTAGAGAACTTTTTGAAACTAACGTCAGTTTTCTTCTAGTTCCCAAAGTTTTGAAGCTTGGTAAGACGAAGTCAAGGGACAATATCCAAAGTTTTTCTTCTAGTTCCCAAAGTTTTGAAGCTTGGTAAGACGAAGTCAAGGGACAATATCCAAAGTTTTGGGATGCACCCTATCACCTCGGCAAAAGTTTCTCAAGTTCCTTTCCAAGTTTTCTCTATTTTGTCAAAATTTTTATAAAACTTTGGTGAAAACTTCACTTTAGTCTCTCTCCTATCTTCCCTTCGTCTTATATTTGTCCAACCTCCTATCACAACTTAACGCAATCCATCAATTTTTTTTGGCAATTGTAGAATTGTATGAAATTTCCTATGGGCTTGATCACATGGTTCCATGGGTTCTTGGTAGTTCTTACTTTCTCAAGTTTAAACCACCAAGTTCTTGTAGCCAAACAGCCTCTTGCGGGAGCTGTTTTGCTTTCACCAGTGATAACAACCGAGTATTTAAAAGGAAAATGATATTTTGCCCGCGGTTTGTGACCGCGAGCGTGACCGTAGGCCCACGTGGCAGCCAACCATTGGCCTCCCTGCTATCACCGGACCCACCTCCTTAAAACTCGGACCGGGGGCCAATGAAAGGCCGTCACGTGGCCTGCGGTCACGTCCGCGGTCACAAACCGCGGACAACGTAGCAGCGTCCTATTTAGAAAGAGATGCTCAGGTTTCACTAGTGATTACAACAAAAAGATAGGCCATGCCTCTAGAGTATTAACAAAATGGTCACATTTTACTGGTGATTACAACCAAACGGGAGGTTTTGTGGCTTTCTAAGTAGAGACCATAATATGTAATGCTTGTGGATACCTTACATTAGATCATAGAAGTTTACGAGGATCAACATGTGTCATAGTCTCTGTGATCTAATGTTTCATGATAATCATGACAGACTCTCCTGCTTTCATTTCACAAAGAACATTACCTTTTTTTTAAAACTTTAGAAGTGCCTCCTTGATGTTCAGTACAATTTTCCTTGGGAATTATTGGCAAATGGACAGAATTTGCAAAGTCTGCATTGTATTAAACCTTGCCTGAATTCTCAATGAGCATCTAAATGTAACTGGATGAAATGTGGTTAATTGGCAAGTGAACCCTTAGGCCAGATGGTTGGTTGTTCCCACTATTAGTTCCATTGATTGTTGGGTCAGCACAAGCAAAGATACATCTTGATTGCAATAAAAAGAGCTCTAACAAGATAATTTGCTTTAAGCCTATGGTTATTTGGAGCAGCGACCACTGATATTTGTGAAGGCCTTAGTGGGAAGGGCTGCCAGAATTGTCATAAACACTGAACTGCTTAAACACATCATATTTGTCAGCATATTGGAAAACCCTGATTTTGGTAGAACAATGTTATTGGTCATTACTGGCAAATTCATATATTTATCATGTTGCAACTTAGGTCATGATGGGTTTGAGCTATTCATTATAAACACTAGTGAAAGTAGAAGGGCCTGGACAGTGATTTCGTTCTTCTATAGAGGTAGTTTGTATTTAGTTTCAATGTCCCTTTTATTACATTGAAATCAAAATGCTTTCAAAAGAAAAGAACTTCAAATACTTTGGAACAAGAAGAGCTTTAAAAATGCTTTGAGAGTCATTTATCATCATTGAGCGCCTGTGTTGCTCCCAACACCTGTGGAGGAGGGGATCAGTACTTTGAAGAATGCACTATATAGTGAGCGATACCAATCCGACTCACCTAAATCGATACAGTAAATATGTGAAGCATACAATTATTAAAGTCGTCTTTCTATTTTGGTCTAAGGTCTATTAACAGTTCAATATCAAAAATATAAAATGTAACATTGGAACATAACCATATTACTTAAACAGTGATTTTTTTATCCACAGTTGGCTTGTCCATTCCTACATAAAACAAGGATTAACATTTACTGTCCTTGTAAAAAATTCATTAGCAATGCAACATGTCTATATGACGGTCATTGGTGATTTCAGCACCACGGAGGACTTTTACATGGTACTGCGACGTGTTATTTCAGAGCAGGTATGTAGTCAAAGTCCCGCATATACCTCGTGCCTATTAGCACGTCCGATTAACTACCTTCTAGGTCAGTACGGACCAGGTGCCTCGATGTTCAAAAAAATTACTCAAATCTTTTATACAAATTATCCATGACCATGCAAATAAGCATGCAACTGAACTATAAAACATAACTTGCATGGTAATAGATACCGGAAGTACGTGCAAATGCAAATCTCTACTTCTACATCACATTCCTCGAGTCTATGCTTGTATTCGTAATTCTCATTCAAAGTTATTACACTTGGTGACCCATTGGTCCCAAACATCTCTAACTATTCCATGGTATCAAACAATTTTCATACCGCTCTCGTGCAAAAGTACACTAACAATTTATCGTTCCAGTGTCTCAATCATTAGCAATAGGGTTTTTCTAAGGGCGCCCTCAAAATTACTAGGGGCTATCCCAAATTTTTTTGAAAAAACTACAAGTTTGCCATCAATTTTTTTTTACTTGGGGCTAGCCCAAAACATGATATAAAAACCAACTTCATTTTATTTCACAACTCTTCTTCTCTCCCTCTACTCTTTTCTTCTCCTCAAAATTTCTAGGTCATAAAATTGTAAACCCTAACCCAAATTTTCTCCCAACCAAACCATTGTGAAGATTTAGGGTGCAAATTTTAGTTTTAGTGTCATCGACTTCTTCCGTTAATGGGTATGTCATCTAATTAATACATCTGTAGACTTTCCAGCAATAATTTCATATATAAATTATGATTTATGTGTTTAATTTAGGAAAAAGGAACATGGAAGAACCCGAGTCATCGAATGTAGATAGACTCTCGTCCCGATATGTCCGAAGAACACATTTTTGCTTCGGATGCACTCTTGGTAAGTAAATTTTAACATTCACGTCGGGTGAAATTCGGGGTTATGACAGACAGGACTGCCACTACTCTGGCAGTCCACCTCTAAATACAGGACTGCCAGAGTGGTGGCAGTCTTGATTATTGCAAAGAATGCCAGAGTGGTGGCAGTCCTGATTATTGCAAGGACTGCCTTTCCCTCTGCAGTCCTACATTTTGGCAGCAGTTTGTACATTTTTGGTGTTTTGTTATTTACTTTTATTAACTTTAAGTTATATTGTAGGACTTATCATCTTCCGGTATCGAGGTAGCTGCTCCAATTGGTGTCGATGTAGGCCATTTATTCTGGAACGATATGTGTTTTGAATCAAGCGAAGGTACGCTAAATTGGTGCCGAGAAGTTGGACGAGCAAACAACATAGTTCTTGTGATATCTAGATCGGCCCGAAACCGTCCGGGACAACAAACTACGGTGGTTTCATGTGAACTAGGTGGTGTGTTCAGAAGCCATAAGAAAGAAAAAAATATCCAAAGTAAAGTTTCAAAAAGAAATGTTGGAACGAGAAATGTGGTTGTCCATTCAAAATCTATATTAGAAAGGATGAAGAAGCGAAGTGGACAGTCCAAGTCAAGAATAGAATCCACAACCACGAGATTGTCGAAACACTATTGGGTCATCCGTATGTTGGACGGTTGAACAATACGGAGAAGAAGATAGTCGAAGACTTGTCCACTTCCGGAGTTGTACCGAGACAAATATATTTCGTCATACGACATGAAGATGAGAAGAACAAGTCTACAATGAAGTCAATATACAACGCCCTATCTTCTTCTAACGCCATTCGGTCGAAATTGAGAATGGCGATGCAAGAAGTGCTGAAGTTGCTCGGAGATAATCATTATGTTGAGCACCATAGAATACATCTGTTTGCCATTGATTATCAAAGAACATAACAATTTTATGGGAGGACTGAACTTTAATTCACAATTACAAACTCGCTTGTACAAATGAGAGCCTAGGAACAAAACCTAGGAAAAGCAATCTAAGTACAATTGTTTAATTTGGATTCTGGGGGGTGACGGTAGAGGCTCGGGAAAGTGCTATCAACTCTGCCTTACTCCTTGGACGATCGAACGCAACCTCGGCTCCGGCGAAGAAATGCTCTGCGTGTATCTCTCTGCTTCTCTGTGTGTCTGTGCAAAGGAATAATCCCATGCTATTTATAGGAGTTTGTGATGAGTGGGGTGTACAGTCACGTGGCCACATCCTTGTAACTGCACCTTGAGAAGTGGACAGTTGGGGATTGGTTAAGTTTAATCTTGATCTGTTTGTTGCAATAAATCTGGACTGTTATGTCGGTTGCAATAAATCTGAACTGTTATGATATGTTGGTTGCAATAAATCCGAGTTGTTTAAGACTTAATCAACTTCTGCCATGTGTCCCAACTGCCACTATGTTGCGAGCCGCATGAATGGTGCATCCTGGCTGAGCCGCATGAAGGATTGTCCTCATGATTGAGCCGCATGAGAGTGGTCTCATAACCGAGCCGCATGAGGTGCCTCCCATAACCGAGCCGCATGAGGGTGGCCTCATAACCGAGCCGCATGAGGGTGGCCTCATAACCGAGCCGTATGAGGGTGGCCTCATAACCGAGCCGCATGAGGGTCACTCAGGCGATCCGCATAAAGAACTTTCTTGGAATTGGTGAACTGTGCCAGCTATCATAGAGATTTTCTCGTCTTTTTATAAGCATATCACGTCTCTTCTTTATGTCAGAGCCATCATTTCTGTCAAAGTTGTCACTTTGTGTCAGAGCATTAATGGCCGGCTGCACGGAGTAATTATGGCCAGCTGTATAGGCCTATTTCGAATCACATAAGGCCACGTGGCTCCTCATGAAGCTTTCTGAGCCGCATGAAGCTCTCAGGATTTTTGAGCCGCATGAAACTTCCCAAGTTCTGAGCCGCATGGAGTTTCATGTTGATTCTAGGCCGCATAAGAATTACTATACTTTTTCATGCTTCTACAACATCTCCAGAGCAATGAAGTCATTTCAATCTTTTGGGCTCATCCCGATTGCACACATTTGACTCGGTCTTTCGCCGACGTGTCAGTTCTTGATTGCACGTACAAGACCAATAAGTTCAAGATGCCTCTCTTTCATGTTGTCGGCTTCACCTCTACATGGAAAATATTTTTAGTTGTTTTTTGCTTCATGAAGAGTGAGAAACTTGAAGACTACACATGGGCGTTGGAGAAACTGAAAACACTTACACCGATCATAGAGAGCCCTCTGTTTTTGTTACCGACGGAGAGTATGCTCTAATGAATGCTATTCGAATTGTGTTTCCTCAAGCGGATACATTGCTATGCACTTTTCATGTAAATCATAATATACAATCCCAATGTAAGTTGAAGTTCGGGAAAGTGGATGGTAAACTTGACATGCAAGTTTTTGACGAATTCAACCATGACTGGAATTGTGTATGGCGAGCCAGTACGATAGACAGTTACGATGCTGCATGATACTTGTTCAAGGAGAAGTGGGAGGGGAGGGAGCCGACATGCATTTCTTACATCAAAGAGACATGGCTTGAACCGCACAAAGAACAATTCGTCTTAGCATGGACGAATGTGGTGAAACATTACGGTACGACAACTACCAACCGCGTCGAAGGAGCACACTCAGTATTAAAGAGGCATTTAAAGTCATCTCAAGGCAACTTTGTTTCGGTTTGGCAAGCGATGCATCTATCAATAGATCGGACGGTGAACGCAATCAAGGCATCATTTGAGATGAGCTTAAATATTGTCAAGCATGAGCATAGAAAGAAAGTCCTCTTGGATTCTTTAATGCGTGTCCTTTCTCACAAGGCGTTGGCATTAATATTTGAAGAGATTGATAGGTCAAAGTTTGTCGACTTTGATCCTCCGGTTTGCGGGTGTGTACATCGACATACACTGGGCCTCCCTTGTGCCCATGAGATTAATGAATATCGTCGTCAGTCTATTCCTATTCCAGTAGTTGCTGTCGACGAACGTTGGAGGCAGTTGTCTATAATGCCCGTGGTGAAGACAGACGGTGATTTCTTCTCTTTGCCACAAGTGAAACTTCTCCACGCACGGTGGTGTGCCTCAGTAGGAGCAGAGCGGGAGTGCATTGAGGTTAAAATCCAAGAAATTGCATGTCCGGTGACTACTAGAATGCATGAGTCATCCGTTGTTTCCAATCCTAAGGGCATGCCTCAAACAAGAATGAGTAGTTCACAGAAGAGAATGCTTGATTCAACTAAGAGAGATCCATCATCCTTTGAGCATATTGAACGAAGCTTAGAGCAAGCTCCGCCTGCACGGAAGAGCAAGCTTATCATTCGCCCAAAAAAAGAGAAAACGGATATTGCAAACGAGGATACTGTGGATAGACAAACGTTGGGTTTGTATATCCACCATTTTCATCCTGAGATTCGCAGTTACATCTGGTCTATTGTTGATGTCCCGGGGGATGGCCATTGCAGATTTCATGTGTTTGCAATACATCTTGGTTATTCTGACAAAGACGGATGGAGGCAAGTGAGGCAGGAGCTGTACGAGGAATTAGAGAGTCGTCTTCCATTATACTCCCGCATCCTAAGCGAAGAAACAGTTGCAAGTTTGTTGACAAGTATTCCTTGCACTGACAGTGTTACCGGGCCAGACCACCACATGTCCGTCCCGTCTGCCTTGTATTTATTTGCTAATCGGTACCGGATCCCTGTTGTACTTTATTCGGCGGAGATTCGCAATACTTTTTTTCCGATGTGCGCTCCTCCGACGGAGCACAGACAAACTAATCTATGTACTATAGGTCAAATCAAAGATCACTTTGTCATGCTAAGGAAGATCGGTCATTCTCTGATTCCTCCACCTACAACAGTTTGGTACAAACTAGCACCGGGAGAAGTGAAGTCCTGGACCGAACCTTTTGATCATCAAATCAATCATTGTATAAAACTGTTGAAGATGGAGGAGCCAAGAGACTTACCGGTTGGCCACTACGACGTCGAAATCGACTGATACGTCTACGACTGAAATGAAGTCAAATATATGTTTTTTGAAAAGTGAAGTATATCATTTTGTAAATATTAAAGTATATCATTTTAAAATGTAAAGTCAAATATATGTTTTTTGTTTTTTACTTTTTTCTGTCTGCTATACGTGTGAAAAAATATCTACTTGTGTGCATTATGTGTGCAATATGTCCCTATTTGTGTGCAGTATGTGAAAAAACTCACACACAGTGAGTTTTGATCAGGACTGCCAGACCATTGGCAGTCCTGATTCACATTAGGACTGCCAATGGTCTGGCAGTCCTGATCAACACTGAGTGAAATCAAAGCTCACACACAGTGAGTTTTGATCAGGACTGCCAGACCACTGGCAGTCCTGATTCACATTAGGGCTGCCAGTGGTCTGGCAGTCCTGATTCACATTAGGACTGCCAGTGGTTTGGTAGTCCTGATCAAAATTCACAGTGTGAAATCAAAACTCACACACAGTGAGTTTTGATCAGGACTGCCAGACCACTGGCAGTCCTGATTCACATTAGGACTGCCAGTGGTCTGGCAGTCCTGGTCAAAACTCACTGGGTGAAAGTTTTGATCAGGACTGGCAGTCCTAACTCACGTTAGGACTGCCAGTGGTCTGGCAGTCCCGATCAAAACTCATTGTGTGAAAGTTTTGATCACATTAGGACTGCCAGTGGTTTGACAGTCCTGATCAAAACTCACTGTGTGAAATCAAAACTCACACAGTGAGTTTTGATCAGGACTGCCAGACCACTGGCAGTCCTGATTCACATTAGGTCTGCCAGTGGTCTGGCAGTCCTGATCAAAACTCACTGAGTTAAATCAAAACTCACACACAGTGAGTTATGATCAGGACTGCCAGACCACTGGCAGTCCTGATTCACATTAGGACTGCCAGTGGTCTGACAATCCTGATCAAAACTCACTGTGTGAAATCAAAACTCACACACAGTGAGTTTTGATCAGGACTGCCATACCACTGGCAGTCCTGATTCACATTAGGACTGCCAGTGGTCTGGCAGTCCTGATCAAAACTCACTAGATGAAAGTTTTTATCAGGACTGCCAGACCACTGGCAGTCCTAACTTACATTAGGACTGCCAGTGGTCTGGTAGTCCTGATCAAAACTCACTGTGTGAAATCAAAACTCACACAATGAGTTTTGATCAGGACTGCCAGACCACTAGCAGTCCTGATTCACATTAGGACTGCCAGTAGTCTGGCAGTCCTGATCAAAACTCATTCACAGTGAGTTTTGATCAGGACTGCCAGACCACTGGCAGACCTAATGTGAATAAGGACTGTCAGTAGTCTGGCAGTCCTGATCAAAATTTACTGTGATCCAACAAGTTTTTTCACATATTGCCAACAAGTAAACATCACAATTTAAACATCAGGTCTTACAATTTAAACAAGTGAAACATATTGCCGACAAGTAAATATCACAATTTAAACATCACAAAATATAATTTCAACAAGTTAAATATATTGCCAACAAGTTAAATATCCATCATAATACAAAACATCCATCATAATACAAAACATCTTTGTATCCAAGTTAAACATCCATCATAATACAAAACATAATCTAGCTGTGATTGTAGTGCCCCGTCCCTCAAAGTCAATCGGAGGAATCAAAACGCCGATGGTGTTCGGACTTAGCCTTGCAACAGCTACTTGAAGGCCCGCTCGGTCGAGGCGACTCTTCGCTCAGGTGGGGTAGTTTCGGTGAACTTGCCACATCTTTGCCTTCACTTAATAACTCGCATGTTTTCAACTTGCACAAGTTAGGATTGTTAATAAAACAGACGCATCCATATAGCTAAGAGAATAATCCCGACCCGTCGGAATGTCTTAGAACATGAAAAATGGTCCCACGGTCTTCATAGAAGTCGGCCCAGCGTGCTTTCAAATGACACTAGATCCTTCGATCCCGTGGCTTGGGAGAAGGAAGCTTGCATAAGTTGTAAGTTGCCCCGACACTTGTGTTGGCCTAAGTCATAGGCGTCGCCCACATGAATGCTTAAAAAAAATGCATGCACGGTCCCGTTGTGCAAGGCTTAGCATAGCCTTCGCATGTCCCGCACGGCTTGGCTTAGCCTTCGCATGTCCCGTTGGTAAAGTCGTGTTGCACGACGTTGGCTTAAGTCTAGGCACCCAAGAGTTGGTTGTTCAAGTCGACTCCGTGCATGGCACGTTCCGTCGACGCGGAGCTCGGCGTAGCCTTTGCTCGTCGAGTCGTTGCCCGAATAAGTTAGACAAGTATTGTGCTGGGCTATCGAAGCCATTTCTAGCACTATCCCGCTCTATCTGCGGTTGTCAAGTCGCATAGTCCCTTGAGAACAAGGCTCGTCGTATAAAGTATATGACTTGAGCGATAGCGTCGCCTATAGAACCAGGCCTGTCTAAGGCACGAGCTACGGTCGGTTTAGTGAAAAGCTTGCCACGAACAAAGGAAGTCCACGCGACTGGTTGTCGCCGAGATCGGTCCCGCTACTTGGGAGTCTCGCTAAGTCTTGATAAGTTTCGCACACGAGATCGGTCCTGCTACTTGGGAGTCTCGACAGATAGAAGGAAAGCATGGTCATGTTAAGGAAGGACTGGATAGATCGAGTTGAGACTTGCATGGTCATTGGACAACTTGTCGACAAGGTGTAGTCTTCTCGAATGATTGCCGGGGCGTCGGGATCATTCGGCCCGGGGGAAGCGAGTGCGGCTCAAAGCAGGATGCCGGATAACCGCATGGGAGTATCGGCTTTCGGAGCTAGCTACCAATGGAAGGGCGGCCCGATACCCCCGTCGAGCCGAGTCCAAGATAGCTTGACATTGCTAGTGACCACTCATATAGATGTGTCGGCAAGAGCGACAATCCGCGTGTTTGCCTTTGGATAGCGTCAAGTACTAGCACGACATTGGTCAAATCATGAGACAGTCTAGCACGACGTGTATCAAGTCAGCAAGATGTAATCCCGTTAGTGCCAGCCTTGTATCAGCACGAAAGGAATGAGTTATAGCTTATGTCAGCGAGACACGTGCTTCGGCACTAAGTATTGGCTTTCGCGTATCAATATTGGCATTCGCGTATTGGCTTTCGCGTATCAAGTGTTGGCTTTCGCGTATCAATATTGGCATTCTCGTATCGGCATTGTTGGCCTAAGTTTGCATAAGTTAAGTCGAGTGCCATCGCTTTAAGTCGAAAGTACCGTAATGTAAAAGTTGGCTAAGTTAGGGAGTCGTTAGGCACGACCTCATCTTGAAGCACGGACAAGTCTAGGCAAAGTCTAAGGGCACGACATGCACGAGTCGTCCCCCTTGACGTCGTTGGCACGAGAATTGGTCTAGAGGCACTTATGTTTAAGTGAAAGTCTTGGCACGGCCGAGTTCGCATGAGTTGCTCCTCGGCGAAGCACTGGCTCGAACATGTTAAGTTACGAATAGAGTATGGCACGACCCTGCCGCCCCGAGTTCAAGCTTGGTCAAGTAAATGCACGACGAGGCACTGCCTCGATCGAAATACACGTTAACATGATAGCACGACTATGTCGTCGCATAACGAGTTGGTTAGACGTCAAGTCTTAAAACTGATCCTAAGACAAGCCTAGAAAGACAATCGAAAAGGGTTTAAGCTGCACAAAGTAAATGAACGTGTCGGTTTTGTATGGATGGGCGAGGAGCTCACTCCACCAGTACAGTTGAGTACTGACACCCACACAGTGTTTCATGTGCAGGCACAAGTAGAAGCTCATGGCGCGGAGCTCGCTTGGATGCGTCGAGGCACGGAGTTCCTTGGCGATTCGAAGCGTGCGGCCGCGTAGAGACAAAGACTTATACGGGACATAATGTATGGACATCGCCTTCCGAAGCTTCCGCTGGATTCAAGTATTGTATCAAGAGATGAGAGAGAGCAGAGAGACTTGTAAAATGGGAGAAAAGTGAGCATGAGAGACTTGTAATCATGGCCTTGCGTCCATTGTAATCTCATTGTTCAATATCAATAAAGAGTTCTTCTTGAATAACTTGTGTTTTGCCTTTAAATTTTCGCTGCATGTTCAATGTTTCTGCTTGGGACTTCTGTGCGACGACCCCGTCGCCGCCGATGTAATCGGCCGTTATGAAACTGTCTTGCACGAGCGCAATCTAGGCTCGTGCGGCATCACGCCTTAGCGAGGACGATCGCTCCTACGGGAGTGGGGCGTGACATAATGGTATCAGAGCACGGCTTTACGTCCTTGGACTTCATGTCGAATCACTCAGTTTTGAAGGCTCGTTCATGTAAAAGAAGTGTGCGCTCTCTCTCTCAAATGTCCCTCGGCATGTCCATACATAAGTCTAAATATTTTCAAAAGCTGGTGCAAGCGTTCACTCGAACGCATCGGTAGGCCTTTGTGCCGGACGGTGTCAACTTGACTCGATAGAAGAAACTCGTGCTAAAGTTATGTCACGCCCCAGTTCCGGAATACGGGGACGTGCACGGCCAGCTACACCGTATAAGGTACAAATACGCTATACGGCGATGACGGCTGTCAAGTCTAGCTGGGTATCCTAGCATGCAATCAATCTATGGCCTAAATCCGATCTCATGTCCACAGGCAAATCACAATGAATCAACACCAAGAGAGATAATCATATGGAAAGCAGGGAATACTCATATGAAAATCAGGAATCTACAATACAGAATAATAATGTAGACAAGTATACCTTCCCACAGTTCCTAGCATGGTCTGGAACTGAAGCACACCCTCCAAGTCAAGTCTGGAAGATCCACCGGGTCGGTCTCAGACAATCTGGGAACAATCCAGGGTTGGTCAGGCCAACCGCAGCAAGTACCAGAAAGGAAGGCTCAAGGACGGACGAAGAAATCCAGCAGGATAAAATATGACAAGGAAAACATCTAAAAACAGTAAATAAAGGTAAGGGATCGTGCGGTACCAACGCACGATAACAATCCACAAGTATAGTGAAGCTAACACAATCACAATCTCCCTAGCATCCACTAACACCTGCACTGCCAGCTGGAAATCAATATCAGCTGGCTAGCAGGCAACAAGCCAAACAACACAGAAGAACAAGCGGCCACACAATGCCTACGGCTTGCTATTATTAGCTAACTAGGGTTATCACAGGCCTAATTACTAACAAGATGCAATGAGACTTCAAAGTCCAGCTCCTGCTTGCTACTACCCGAATGGCCCCAGCAAAAGAAAAAGATAGATATAGCAGGCACACTGCAGTAAGACACATGTGCCCTAAAGAAGTGCCACACTCGACGGAGGGCTGGGAATGCGCTCATCTCGACGGATAGCAACAAATCCCTAGTATATATATAGATACATAGGGCCGGGGTCAGACAAGCAACAGGTCACTGGGAAGTCCCCATGAACTACATGATTAATCTAGTTATTAGCCTAGTCAGTTTCATTATGGATCCATGACCGTGGTACTCAGGGATCCATGTCCTAGACATGATACAAGACAAGACTGTACTGGTGGCTTATACAAGCACAATCAAGAGAAATCAACCACGGTGTCAAGACAAGGTCATACTTAGCAAGTCAGGACTGGCTGTCGCAACAGCGGTCAAGAGTAAACATGTCATGTCAAGAGTACTAGTCAGGAGTGCGCCACCACGGGCCACTATCAAGAATCAAGAGTATACATGCCAGGTTTACCATCAAGTCCAGAGTGCTAGTCAGGAGTGCACCTCTACGGGCCACTATCAAGAATCAAGACAGGTCCTGGTCATCGTGTAATACCAGGAACAAGGTCAAACCTATCAGTCACAAGAAGTCACATGCCCAAATCGTGACATGGATATCAAGTCGGGTACAAAAATCAGAACCTCTACTATAATCACATCTCAAGAATATATGGGAGCCTAGAGCTCCAATCATCCCGTCTGTCTATCCACCAGATCAATCTATCAAGAGTCATCCTTCTACGATGGATTCAATATCATGTCAGGAAGGTCAATAACCAAATATCCAAGCTAATCACTATAAGCAATGCTAGGCCCTCTGGCTCACAAGAATCCTTCATGTCAATGATCACAAGCCACTAGAAAACGAGCCCCTCTAACTACCAAGACATAGCAATCAAACCAGGTTTTCCCAACTACCGGAATACACAAAGGTACCAGATTTTGGGCGTTTGGGAAGTCGAGTAAAAATTATATAATAATACCCTCGATATTCTCCTCGTTCCACGAAATATTCGAAATCACCAAAATCCAAGAATCCACATAGATCCACCAAGTCAATATCCCGAGATCGTACTCTCCATAATACTCAATCCTCAGTCATATACACAAGTCACAATTCCCAATACATAGGACAACTGTCAGCTCTATCTCGCTAGACTAGGACAACTCCTAGAATGAATGGTCAGGGTACAAGTGTATATTAATTAAATACCGTCAGAAGAGTGGCAAGGATTGCGTGAACCACTCTGGAGCAGATCCACAACCCTTAAACCAAACAAGGACCAGGGTTGCAGACCGTCTCCCGAGTGGAACCGCTCTCCTTACGCTATCCGACGGACAAGACGGATCAGGAGCTAGGCGACTGATCTAGTCTGGAGTCTACCTAGCAAGCAATGGGATCAGGTATACTATACCAAGGTGAACAGGCACGAGCCCAGTCCAGCAAACCAAAGGGATGGTTCTGCCCAGTCCTTCGAACCAAATTCCCAACTGGGAATTCTGGAAAAAATCTGGCAGAGTCTCCTTTGTAATCTGGACGGGAGCACCCTACGAATTGGGACTAAAGTCCACTCGGCGCAACCCGCCGCGGAATCGCAGAATCGCAGACTGAGAACACTAAGTCTCAGCTACCAGCAGCACTACGATGCGTACTGGAAACAAGTCGACAGCCGAGAACACTAAGTCTCGGCCTCCAGTAGCACTACGATGCGTACTGAAAACCAATCGAACCCGAGACCACTAAGTCCCGGCCTCCAGCAGCGCTACAATGCGTACTGGGCGCCAAGCCAACATGCATAATATAATCAACTAACCGCCTCGCAGGGCGCATCACAGCACATGTCTATAGTTCTAACCCAAGCACAATCACAGCCACATGAGTAGTTCGCCAAGCCGTTACCCGACCGCGAGTCGGACACGGGGCATACAGGGACAATCCATACAAGTGAGTCGTGCTCGTGTCCTCGGAGGTGTGGATGACCCATCCGAGTTGTCCGATACGGTCTATCCCGGCATCGGACCAAGCTATCCTAAGTTATCATCATGGCAGTTCTACTACTAGGCTACACTAATCATGGTGGTTATAAAATTACAAGTACAATTTAATTAAATGAAATAAAATCCAGGAGAGAGGGCAAGAGCCGTCGATGAGCAAGGGATACTTGCCTAGAGGGCTCGGCTAGGTAAGCAAGTCTTCGGCGATCAGGATCCAGGCTAGCACGTCCATCGAGATCCTCAGAACACACAATAACAATCATTAGAATTAAATAATAAAATAATGATAAAATCACGAAGAATTAGCACGAGGCTATACCGTAGGGGTCCCGCAAGCAGCGCAAGGATCGGGCACGGAAATCGAGGCACGCGGACCGATACGGACACGCAAATCGAGACGCGGACGTATATCGAGATGCGCACGAGAATCGAGAGAACACGAATATCGAGACGAACGAGAAACATGAACGTGCACGTAAATCGAGACGTGCACGTAAATCGAGGAAATCACAAATATCAAGATAGCGCACAAATTAATATGACACGCATATCGAGACGGCACAAAGACCAATGCGACACGCAAATCGGAGCGAACATGCAAATCGGTGCGTGCACGCAAACCGAGGCGACACAAGATACAACATGACACGTAAATCGATACAGCACGCAAATCGAGGTGCGCACGCAAATCGATGCGGTGCGGGGATCAAGTGGCACGCAACCGAGGCGACACGCAAATTGGTACGGGTACGCGAATCGGAGCGGCACGAAAACCAAGAAAGGCACAAAGGCTAAGGCACGGAAAACGAGGTGGTGCGCAAACCGAGGTGGCACGGTACCCGAGGCAGCACGGGGCTCGAGGCGTTCCGCTGCCCAAGGCAACACGTAGACCGAGGTTGCACGAAAACCGAAGCCGTACACAAATCGAGGTGCACGCACATCGGGGAACGTAACCCGAGGAAAAGCACAGAGCACGAGGGCTCGCTGCACGAGAGTGCACTGCTCGAGACAGCACGCTCGACGAGGCAGCACACAAAACGAGAAAGAGAGGGAGAGGGGAGCTCGGGAACCTCACCGACGGGCGCAAGGCGGCTCGGCCAGGGTCGGGTCGGGCTCCGGCGGAGGAGAGCAACGGCGGCAGGAGCTCCGGCGGCCATGGGGCTCGGCCAGCGAAAGAGGGAAGGAAGTGGTGGTGGCCGCGGCTGAGAGTGATGGGGACGATGATGATGGTGGTCGGAGCAGTGTTGGTGGCGGTGGAGGCTGATGGCGGTGGCCGCGGAGAAGGAGGCGGCCATGGAGGATGGTGGATGGAGGTGGCAGTGGTGGGAGATGGTGGCGCAGGCGGTGGTCGCGGCTGCAGTGGTGGGTAGTGGCGACGGTGGGCGGTGCTGGTGGGTGATGGTGGCAGCGGTGGCCGGAGCTGGCCGGGGAAGAGCGGGAGAGGAGAGGGGGAGATCGAGAGGGAGAGGGAAGGGAGTGAGCTCGAGAGAGAGAGAGAGCTGAGGGAAAAGGAAAGGGGGAGGGGGCTGGTCCAGTGAGGGGCCGGGAGAGAGAGAGAGTGAAGAGAGAGGTGAGGGGGTTAGGTAGG
Organism: Iris pallida; assembly: GCA_029216955.1. Lineage (NCBI taxonomy): Eukaryota > Viridiplantae > Streptophyta > Magnoliopsida > Asparagales > Iridaceae > Iris > Iris pallida. The sequence continues at coordinate 3,436,207 of JANAVB010033416.1, forward strand.
GGGGGTGTCGGCTGGGTGAAAAGTGAGGGGGAGGAGTAGGAATAATAATAATAATAATAATAAATATAATAAAAATTGATAGTAAATTTAGTGGCAAGAATAATAATATGGATAAAATTCACCCTCAAGAAATTATCAATAAAATTTTTTTTAACAATACCTAAATTTAAATTTTCCAAAAATACAAAATACAGTCAGATACCTATTTCAAAATAGGGATTTGACAAGTTGGCAAAGTCACGTGCGTGCCTAACTAGTCCTGCGTCGACCTAGCAATGAGCGTGCAAACTCAAATATAGTCCGCACTGGATAGCTATGCACACGGCCTTTTGGCTAAGTGGTGCCGCGCGTCGCGCACCTCGACCTTTTGGTGCAAACCAGTTGCGAGCGATATTAAGTATCGTTCGGTCGGGAACGAAGCTACACTTAGAGTGTCTATCGATAGGAGCGCTATCGAGTTAACGCTTAGGCTTACACGGAAGATTGACTCAGATTTTGTGGAAATAGTGCAAACGACTTAGTACGTCGAGACGACGTGAGCGATTACGTTAGAGATTTGTCGAACGAATCTGAAAGATGTCTTAGCGAATGATGCGAACATGATTGAGGACTAGATCAGATGGCTCGAATCCTGAGTGGTGTATGGTTTGTCTTGGAAAATTGTTCGAGCGAAATTGAGGAATTAAGGATAACAATGACTTTGTAAGCGAGGCGATGCGATCGCGCAAAGCCTTTGTACGTGTAACGCTTAGTTGATCGTGACTTCGAATGTCCCGAACGAGATGTCGTTCGGACAACATGTCAATGGGCAACGTGAGTTAGAAAACGATTTAGAACGATGAATAGAAAGTGAATGTCTTGATCGAGGAAGCCTAGAGGATCGCACTTGTGAGTTGGATTTGATCGAAAGGAATTGTGGAATATCCAGTTCGGACAATAGCATCAGTCGTACGACTCGAAATTGGTTGCAAAGGAAGATCGTCAGGTTACGCATATCGTCGATGGTATTGAGGCATATCAAAGATCGATATGCGATAACTCGGGGGTACTCTGACTCGGCGAATGACGATCGTGCAAATGTCATTGTTCCGCTGGATGCTTTCTTCAGAATGTTGGAACACGTCGAGGAAAAGATAGACTTGGCTCGAGGATTTCTAGTTGAACAAATGACGGTCAGACTATCGAACTGAGATCTTGGCTTGGATGAAAATGAAATATTTGGATTTGCTTCGACGATAACCCCAACGTCGATATTCTTGTCTTATGCGAGCGCAACTCCAGCCTCGCACATGCATCACGCCAATTAGGGCGATCACTCCGCGTGAGCGCTGGTATGGTGATTCATACGACGAGGGTGATCGAACTTGCATGGCGTGGCAATTTGTATGCTTCGACTTGTGGTTTGAAGCGAAGGTGGACTCGAGAATGACTCAGTGCGCTTGATGAATCGAACTTGAGGATTGAGTAGGTCCAATCCGCGTATCGAGAATGAATTAATCTAGACGCAAGCAAGAGTTATGCCCCGATAAGAATGATTATTCCGCGGGAGCGTTGTATGGTGATTCATGAACCACCGTAGATGATCGGACTCGCGTGAGATTGGGGCGCAACGTATTGTCAAAGCTAGACGACCTCGTGATCGAATACATGAATTGGTTAGATATGGTGATTGAATGGATTCGAATACGCGCAACGAATGCATTGATGCGAATAGGTGATCGTGCTCGATGTTTAGAAATCTGAGTGACGCGAGCTTGGGTAGAAAAATCCCGTACCACCGACTTTGGTTTGACCTTAGGATTGGGGTCAGTGTTGGCATTATTGTTGGGGAACTATGATTCCAATCCTGACATTGACTTAGCTTTGAGAAATGGCCTAGCGGTTAGGCGGGACGCCCCTGTTCAGGAGTTAACAATCGTTAGATTGATCTTGAGGATTGCCGTGGATGGATAGTGTGAATCACGAGAATAGGAATAGCCCTCACGAGATTCGGCTGACATGCATATATTTCAGGGACGCTTGAGTATGTGCACAATGCTGTGCACAATACGACTCGAGTGAGAACGACGAATTCTCTATCATGCGGCTTGGCTGAATGTATGTATTTTGGGGACGCCTGGAATGCGTGCACGATCCAACCAAGTGATACGTTGAATTAAGTGAGACTTGAAGAATGGAAATGGTTGAGGATTTTGGAATCATGTTAATGAAAAGATTGATAGTCATGCGAGCGTGGCTCGAAATCGAAGAAACGCGTAGGCACAGTGTGTGTGATAAACTATGGCGTGCCCCGCACGACTGTTATAGTTCCGTGTCTAGGCTCGATTAAGTCTTGGCCATAGAAATTGTAGGATGGCTTGCCTTCAGGAAAGTCTCGAGGACGAGACTTGTTCTGAGTGGTGTATGATGTAGTGTCCCGTCCCGCAAAGTCAATCGGAGGAATCAAAATGCCGACGACGTTCGTACTTAGCCTTGCAACAGCTGCTCAAAGGCCCGCTCGGTCGAGGCGACTCTTCGCTCATGTGGGGTAGTTTCGGTGAACTTGCCTCATCTTAGCCTTCACTTAATAACTCGCATGTTTTCAACTTGCACAAGTTAGGATTGTTAATAAAAGAGACGCATCCACATAGCTAAGGGAATAATCCCGACCCGTCGGAATGCCTTAGAACATGAAAAATGTTCCCACGGTCTTCATAGAAGTCGGCACAGCGTGCTTTCAAATGGCACTCGATCCTTCGATCCCGTGGCTTGGGAGAAGGAAGCTTGCATAAGTTGTAAGTTGCTCCGACACTTGTGTTGGCCTAGGCGTCGCCCGCGTGAATGCTTAAAAAAATGCATGCACGGTCCCGTTGTGCAAGGCTTGGCATAGCCTTCGCATGTCCCGCACGGCTTGGCTTAGCCTTCGCATGTCCCGTTGGTTAAGTCGTGTTGCACGACGTTGGCTTCAGTCTAGGCACCCAAGAGTTGGTTGTTCAAGTCGACCCCGTGCATGGCACGTTCCGTCGACGCGGAGCTCGGCGTAGCCTTTGCTCGTCGAGTCGTTGCCCGAATAAGTTAGACAAGTGTTGTGCTGGGCTATCGAAGCCATTTCTAGCACTGTCCCGCTCTATCTGCGGTTGTCAAGTCGCGTAGTCCCTTGAGAACAAGTCTCGTCGTATAAAGTATATGACTTGAGCGATAGCGTCGCCTATAGAACCAGGCCTGTCTAAGGCACGAGCTACGGTCGGTTTAGTGAAAAGCTTGCCACGAACAAAGGAAGTCCACGCGACTGGTTGTCGCCGAGATCGGTCCCGCTACTTGGGAGTCTCGCTAAGTCTTGATAAATTCCGCACACGAGATCGGTCCCGCTACTTGGGAGTCTCGACAGATAGAAGGAAAGTATGGTCATGTTAAGGAAGGACTGGATAGATCGAGTTGAGACTTGCATGGTCATTGGACAACTTGTCGACAAGGTGTAGTCTTCTCGAATGATTGTCAGGGCGCCGGGATCATTCGGCCCGGGGGAAGCGAGTGCGGCTCAAAGCAGGATGCCGGATAACCGCATGGGAGTATCGGCGCTTCCGGGGCTAGCTACCCATGGAAGGGCGGCCCGATATCCCCGCCGAGCCGAGTCCAAGATAGCTTGACATTGCTACTGACCACTCATATAGATGTGTCGGCAAGAGCGGCAATCTGCGTGTTTGCCTTTGGATAGCGTCAAGTACTAGTACGGTGTTGGTCAAATCATGAGACAGTCTAGCACGACGTGTATCAAGTCAGCAAGATGTAATCCCGTTAGTGACAGCCTTGTATCAGCACGAAAGGAATGAGTTATAGCTTATGTCAGCGAGACACGTGCTTCGGCACTAAGTATTGGCTTTCGCGTATCAATATTGGCATTCGCGTATTGGCTTTCGCGTATCAAGTGTTGGCTTTCGCGTATCAATATTGGCATTCGCGTATTGGCTTTCGCGTATCGGCATTGTTGGCCTAAGTTTGCATAAGTTAAGTCGAGTGCCATCGCTTTAAGTCGAAAGGACCGTAATGTAAAAGTTGGCTAAGTCAGAGAGTCGTTAGGCACGACCTCATCTTGAAGCACGGACAAGTCTAGGCAAAGTCTAAGGGCACGACATGCACGAGTCGTCCCCCTTGACGTCGTTGGCACGAGAATTGGTCTAGAGGCACTTGGGTTTAAGTGAAAGTCTTGGCACGGCCGAGTTCGCATGAGTTGCTCCTTGGCGAAGCACTGGCTCGAACATGTTAAGTTACGAATAGAGTATGGCACGACCCTGCCGTCCCGAGTTCAAGCTTGGTCAAGTAAATGCACGACGAGGCACTGCCTCGATCGAAATACACGTTAACATGATAGCACGACTATGTCGTCGCATAACGAGTTGGTTAGACGTCAAGTCTTAAAACTGATCCTAAGGCAAGACTAGAAAGACAATCGAAAAGGGTTTAAGCTGCACAAAGTAAATGAACGTGTCTGTTTTGTATGGGTGGGCGATGAGCTCACTCCACCAGTACAGTTGAGTACTGACACCCACACAGTGTTTCATGTGCAGGCACAGGTAGAAGCTCATGGCGCGGAGCTCGCTTGGATGCGTCGAGGCACGGAGTTCCTTGGCGATTCGAAGCGTGCGGCCGCGTAGAGACAAAGACTTATACGGGACATAATGTATGGACATCGCCTTCCGAAGCTTCTGCTGGATTCAAGTATTGTATCGAGAGATGAGAGAGAGCAGAGAGACTTGTAAAATGAGAGAAAAGTGAGCACGAGAGACTTGTAATTATGGCCTTGCGCCCATTGTAATCTCATTGTTCAATATCAATAAAGAGTTCTTTTTGAATAACTTGTGTTTTGCCTTTAAATTTCTGCTGCATGTTCAATGTTTCTGCTTGGGACTTCTGTGCTACGACCCCGTCGCCGCCGATGTAATCGGCCGTTATGAAATTGCCTTGCACGAGCGCAATCTAGGCTCGTGCGGCATCACGCCTTAGCGAGGACGATCGCTCCTACGGGAGCGGGGCGTGACAGTGATCATGTCGGACCTTCGTACGCGACTCCCGATTTTGCATGAAAGGAAATTCGACAGTGTCGTCGATGTGCTCCAACTGGTTCGCAATATTTACACATTCATCGTTCTGGCAGCCCGATCGGAGGGATTTCGCCAAAGCCTTAACCCGAGTAGCCTGTAAATAACAAAACGTCAATTAAGAGAGTTAAATTTGAAAATATTTACAAACTATAATTTATAAACTTACCATCTTCACCAATGAAGCATACAAGACATTTTTGGAAGGCAGAGGTCCTAGAGCTCCAACGGCAACGGGCCCTGGATTGCTAGGGTTCGACAACTTAGGATGTCCGACTGCCAAGTAGTACGGCATGTACTCGTCGCTGCAGTCGTGCATCTCCTCCACCGGTTGTCGAAGTTCTTCCCCAAGCAAATGTCGTTGCCACTCGAAGTAGCAGTCGGTCACCCAGTCGAAATAGGGCGGCTTGTAGTTCAAAGGTTGGGTCCCGCACGGAGGCTCCAATAACCTTAATGTGCGCTGCAGCACAGTTTGTACGAGGCCAAACTGACGAAGTACTCTATCAGACATGTAAGGCTCCGTAATATCATAGCATGTGATCATACCATGAAATAGAGATACTGGTTGTAGATGGCAATTTAACTGCCGAAAATTCTGGTATGGGTGCCAAACTATCTATAGGACAAAAGTTAAAAGAAAATAGTCAACAAATAAACATACCAAATAAATAGTCTACGCTATCTACGCGCTATCTACTAACCTCTTCTGGCACCAAATTATCTAGAGCATCATGAATGGAAACCAGCGTTTCATGATTTTTAGTTTCCAGCTGAGTTGGCTTCCATTGACACACTCTAGAAAGGTGCTCCTGATAGCGTGGGTTCAGCTCACCCCACTTGAGCATCGGAAAGTGCTCGTATATCCATGCCTATACAATTTGTAAATGAATAGTCATTAAATTAACAACAAAATCTTAGCTAGTATATTAGTTTAAAAGGTTAGAAATTTTCTTACATGGAGTAGAGTCTGACATCCCGCCATGGTCTTGGTTCTGACACGAGATGCTATACCAAGCTCGCGGTAAAGATTAGCAAGTATACCGCTGCCCCAGGATATGGCTCCTACGTCGTCTATAACAGATAGGTTCGCAAGATACCTAGCATGTATAGAGGTTCCCGACTTGTCTCAAATGACGACCGATCCAAGTATGAAGAGCATGTATGCCCGGGCCACCCTCTCAATGGTTTCATCATCAGCCTCATGCGGGCCTTTGAAATTCTCCACCAACCATGACAGAGGAATTCCGTAGGACTTCTTGAAGCCCGGCAGGGTTGTAAAGGTAGTGGTCTCAACCCCAAGGTTATCTTCTACAAAATCAACTATACGATCGTACCTAGACCTGTAAATGGACCAGATACGGAGCGGATCAACATAGATCCGGATCCGTTTAGTAATTGAAAATCTTCGATCCGTACCCGATCCGTTACCCGTCGGATTATTGATAGCTCGATCCAAATCCGTATCCGGCGGATTAACGAATACCCGCCGGGTTTCTTCGATCCGTTAATAATAATCAATATTTTCAAATTTTAAACAATAATATTAGAATTTTAAAATAATATCTCATAAAACACTAAAGGAATTTGAACAAAACGAAGGTTCACAAGTTCACAACAAGTAAAATTACATGGCCAAAATACTCCTTAATGATAAACAAATATAACCAAAATACTAAACCCTACAATGTTTATATATGAGTACAAAAAAGAACATAAGCATCAGTGACCTTCAACTTCATGCATTATATTTTAGACACAATTTAGATACGATCACCAGTCAAAACCTGTATGAACAAAAGGAAACAGTTATTTTTTTTTCAAGCATTGTTATAATATCATACAAGGCAAATTGAATGAAATCGATGAACTGTAAGACCAGCGTTTTTTCTACCAAGAAAAGTAGTTGTTATACAAAATGTAAGCTAATTAGCTATAAAGCAACATAATAATCATATAAATATACTTACATATCTCTGCAGCACATGAAGGCCAGGACATGAGTTTATTTTGCCATCTCCTCTGCTTCATATTGTAAAACAGATCCTTCATAGAAAGAAACATAAAAGGAATTGGAACTCAGCATATGTATAATGAGAACATCAGCGATAACGTTAAATGCATATGAACACCATAAAAACTTACTTTTCCGTTTTCGAGAGGGAAGCCAATCTTTAGTTGTCACGAAAGCCTCTACAGTTTCTGGAAGCATAGAGGCACGAGATTCACCAATCACTCTTCCTCCAACACTAAATGCTGCCTCAGAAGCTACTGTAGTTGCTGGAATTGCTAATATGTCTCGAGCCATTCTTGCTAAAGTTGGAAAATTTTGCACTATTAATTTTCCACCAGTTTAAAACATTGAAGGATTCAGCTCTTGGAAATAAAGGCTCCTCCAAATATTGCTCCAATTCAGATTTTTTTTCTTAACAACAATATGAGAAGACACCTTCGTCACAAATGCATCAAATCCACTCAATCCATCATCTCTAGAGGCCACTATTTTGTCAATACAAGAATCACTACCTTCCAAATATGATTCCATCTCAGATTGAGATGAATCATCTCCATACTCAGTGAAAAGCTCAAACATAGCACTGCGAACTCTTTCAGTATACTCATAAACTTTCGAACCATGAAGTTGTTCATAATAATATTCAACCAACTGCATTTTAAATCTAGGATAAAAAACAACACCTACTGCTAGAATCAAGCTGTATTCATCCTAATATTTGTCAAACTTCTCTTTCCTGGGGCCAGCCATCGACCGTAAAAACTCATGCTCACTTTTTTCCCACTTAGACAAATGCATTTTTATCTTACATATATCAGGAAAAAACACATTTGAGGTAGGAAAACTGGAACCGAAAAAATGATTCGTTGCATTAAAAAAAATGTTCCAAACAATCAGAGATAACTTGAGCTATTTTCCACTCCTCATCAGTCGGATGAAATTTATAATTACAATCTTTTTGTGACAAGCGCCAAAACACCTCTTTCATTTCAAGAGCACTTTTAATCATCAAAAAAGTTGAATTCCACCTGGTAGGGCAATCCAATTTAACTTTTTTCTTATCCTTCAACTTGAATTGGTTTTTTGCATGATTGAATTTTTGTGTTGCATAACCAGACATTTTCAAGTATTTTACAGATTCTCTGACCTTAAAAATGAAGCCTCCAATCACTTGTAACCCATCTTGAACAATCAAATTAAGTATATGAGCAGAACAACGAACATGAAATAATTTACCTTCCAGTAAGATCAGAGACTTGTCACAAAGCCAACTCTTCAAGCTTCTCACCATTGCATCATTCACAGATGCATTATCCACCACCATGGATAACAATTTCTTTTCAAGATTCCAATCCAAAATCAGGTCAGTGATGTATCGAAAAAGAGTTTCTGCATCATGAGGATACTCAATACATCTGTAAGCAAGTATTTTCTTTTTCAATTCCCAATCCTCACCAATAAAATGAGACGTCAAACATATGTATCCAATATCTTGATGATCAGACGTCCAAAGATCAGTAGTAAGACTAACCCTACCAGGATATCGTTCAAAAAAATTGCACATATTCTCTTTCTCTTTTTTGTGTACTTTGAGTATATCTGACCTGACTGTATTTCTACACACAAGCTTGAAACTTGGTTGAAGATGGTTTACAAAAATTTCAAAGTATTCATGCTCAGCCATACTAAATGAATAGTTATGCTTAATGACCATCTTAGCAAAATCCATACGACTTCTCTCTTGATCAAACTTAAAGCTTTCAATTGATGTAGTACTTGAGTCATTAGTTTCTGCAGTTAGCAGTAGTTGATCAATGGCTCTCTTATTTCTTCTATTACACCTAGACAAATGATTTCTCAAATGACTTGTTCCTTTATCAGCTCCAGACACCAGTACCTTACGACAATGCTTACATTTTGCACTTTCACTTCCATCTGGATTTCTTTTTTTCTCAAAGTCAAGCCATACCGTTGATGTCAACTTTCGCTTCTTTGGCGAAGTTGAAGGTACTTCGATAGCCTTCCCGTTGGCATCCAATTCGACAACATTCCCCTGCTCATCTTTTTTTCCAGCATCATCAACCATCTTTGAAATCAAGAATTTTCTGAAAAACAGAGGGATTCAAACCAGAAAAATAACAATCAATTACCAAGATTTGATTGTAAATAAAGTAACCCATTAGCCTAGTGATGAAAGGACTGAATAATTTGTAAAACGAAGATGACTCCCTTACCAGATCAATAGATCGATAACCACACTGGAGCAGATTTCTTCTTTCATTCATAAAAAGTGAGAGACGTACAGGTACTAGCATTTGAGGTGGGATGAGATAGCTTTATTAGCTTGGTATGAGTGGAAGCCCAACCTTCTAAGCTTTTGGTAAACTAAACGGTGGGATTCTTCTTCTTTTCCAATGCAGAGATTTAATGGATGGAGACGTTTGGGTTATCAAGAAAATTATAGTGTATATTTAATATTTTATCAGTATTAATATATTTAAAAATATTATTAATTAATTTTATAACGGGCCGGGTCATTAACGGATCGGATCAGCCTTGATCCGTATTCGATCCATTTATTAAACGGGTAAACGGGTACGAGTCGTTGACAGATCAACGGATCTAATTTCTCGATCCAAATCCGTTTAAAAACCACGGATCCGGATCAAAATCCGGTCCATTTACAGGTCTAATCGTACCACTCGAGATCCTTCTCAGTACATAAATATTCATTTGTCATGGCGCGCCCCTCCACCGACAACTCCAGTATCTGATAGACGTCGTCCAGGGTAATGGTCAACTCTCCGGCTGGGAGATAAAATGTGTTGGTTTTCGGATGCCACCTCTCCACAAAGGCCGATATGAGAGCACTGTCCTGCGTCTTGTAGGCATATTTAGCCAAATTATGTAAACCGGTAGGAAATATTTTGCTCTGGACGTCCTCGGGTAAATGGTTAAAACTCCAGGCAACGCACTTCCTCCCGTGGCTCTCGACCCTAAGAATACAACAGCTCCCCTGTATGTCGGACAACAGAATAAAAATAGGATTATGAAATATATATATATATATATATATATATATATATATATATATATATATATAACGGAAACTTACAAACATAATGTACATACCGGGTTCGTCCATATTTCATAAGCAATGTGGTTGTCGAACGACAACAACATTGAGCAACCCTGCGGACGGACATGCTCCTCCTCCTCAGAAGGATCGACATCGGACGAACGAACAGGATCCTCAGAAGGACCGACACCGGGCGTACGGACATGATCCTCAGAAGGACCGGCACTAGAACTACCTCGTGCTAGAATTTGGCTGATAGGTACATCGTCGTCGTCATCGGAAGAAGACGGAGGACTAGGAGTACCTCGTTACTTCGAACGAGTATGGGGTTGTGGTTGTTCCCGTTGTCGCTGCGGTTCTGAAATTCTTATTGGTCTCTCAAGAGGACGAGGCCGCTCACTACGTTCCCTGCGCAAGGATGCGGTGGGGGGTCGCTTTCTTTTGGGAACGGCCACAGGACTGCAGGACAACATAAGGTTAGTATTATAGTCATTAAATAATGGATGTAAATGAAATTGTGAAGTTGACCTTAAGGACTGCCATGATCCTGGCAGTCCATCATTGTTTCAGGACTGACAGAGAGATGGCAGTCCTGTTTTATAACAGGAATGCCAGGCTAACTGCAGTCCTATTTTATAATAGGACTGCCTAATACATGGCAGTCCACTTTGACAGTAGGACTGTCCGTTCTTCGACAGTCCTCAGGGATGACAACCACGAGCAGCAGCCGAACGGCCATTTCGTGTTCTAGGGTTAGGTTTAAACGAAAAAAACGGAACATTCTCGAATTCGAAAAGTACTTTGAATTGTTCTAACCTAATTTATCATAATATTTAAGAGATTTCTCAAAGATTCTTGGAATTGTAAAATAAAATATAGAAAAATAAGATAAAATATACCTAGTTTGTGAGAAGGCTTTCTTCTTTGGTGCCATTGATGAGCTTTGAAGAAATGTAGAAGTTTCTTCTAGGGTTAGGAGTTTGGATTGGAGTTGAGGAGAATGAGAGTAGGGGTTTTGGGGTTTTTGAAGAGAGAATTTTTTATGAATATGAAATGAAAGGGAGGGTTTGGGGGGGGGGGGGGGGGGGGGGAGGGAGGGGGGGGATAGCCCCAAGTAATTTTCGGGATGTCCCCAGTAAAAGTTTCTCGAACCTGGGCTGTCCCCTAGTAAGTGATAGCCCATAGTAATAGTTAGGGTGCCCTTAGAAAAACCCTTAGCAATAACATCCATGTACTTCTTTTATTTTTAACTAAGACAACATCGATATAAGGATTGCAAAGAAACAAGAGAATTCTTTTGTTACGACTTAAAGGAAAAGGAAAGAATGAATAGAACCATCAATCTATTAAAGAAAAAATTACGGAAAGAAGGAGAATCACTTCTCAACGATCAAGTCGCAGTTGTATATCCTCCTGCAATGATACTAACATCTAATAATTGTACTTCTTCTATCTTTCCTTTTTCTTTCTCTCAAAAATCTCAAAATGAATACAGAAATAGATGAAAGCGAATAATGATAACATTCATCGAAAACAACAATGAAAATATATTCATCAAAATCAAGCAACAAAATATCTCTTAAAACAACAGTGGAAATGATGGGAAGAAACTCTTATTAGAGTTCATTCACCAAGACACAATCCACTACATTTTGACTTTTTTTCAATAGAAGTCAAGTCTCGCGATCGATTAGATGCCGAAAGATTTTTCTAATTACACAGTCCCGACTGAATTATACTAGCCACAAGCAAATACAGTACCATAGTCATGAGGTAAACACTACAAATACTATAATACACATCACATTTTTTAGCATACAAGCATTACTCTAATATACATCACATCTTTTAGCATACAAGCATGTCAAAGAACCCAAATGTATTTCAACAAATAAACATTACACCTTCTTTATCTTTTAAAAGAATGCTCGCAGTCTTTTTTCCTCAAAAAAGCCATAGAAACTCCAAATTGTCCTATTGCATCGTAAGAAAAACTTCCATCTACAACTAATAGGTGATACGAAGCAACAAATTACTCGAAGATGTGGTGGGAATAGTCAAAATCTAAATTCCGCTCATCACTACAAAAGTATAAAATAAAAGTAGTAAGAACATGGGTGTTACAAAATTCACCCTTATTTTTTCACTTATTTATTTGACTTTGTTAAGCTTACATTCTAAAATTTTCCCATTGAACTTTTGTTTTTCTTTACATCCTATACTCCTTAATTTACATAATTAAATAATTTTATTGTCATATTAATTTAAAATTTGGGACAAAGATAAGAAAGAGAACGAGCCTACTCTTTTTGCTTCTGAATCCACTCATAAAGTTGTCTCTCGATTTCGAATAAACTCAAATAGTACTAGGGTTTACAGTAAATCCATAATAAACTCAAATGAAAGATCGAGTGAAGATGGAATGAAAGATCTTCAAAAATACAAGCCTACTCTTTTTGTTTTGGAATCCACTCATAAAGTTCTCTCGATTTTGACAAAAAAAAAAAATCATAGCCTTAGCCATGGACAACGAACTCTCAGATCATGTTGAAGGTTATATTTCTTTCTTTTTTCACCATCTGAAATTTTACTTAAAGTTTTTATATATCGAGTGTATTTATGATCCTTGTGTTGGATTTCGAATGGAACTTTCATTGATGTTGTTGAAAAATGCTGATATCAGAAAAAGATTTATAGTTCTCTAAAAAAACAGAAAATCGAATAACCAAAAGTATATTTTTAATATAAGCTTAATTTTTAAAAAAATCTAGTTGTGAAAATAAACTGATAGTTTTTTTTATAAATGAAATAAAAAGAGCCAAAACTCTTAAAAATAAACATAATAAAAATATAGGTACTTAATAACACAACCCATCATTTTGATTTGATTTGATATACAAGAAAAAATCCTAGAGGAACTAACGAGTTCCTAATTTTTAAAATTCGACCATGAAAAGTCATTGGATTACATGCATCTTATCTTTTGATTTTTTTTTAATAGATTAAAGTGAAAAAAAATAAGTACACTTTCAATATAAGTGAAATTCATATGTTACATTTATATTGTAAATTCTTATTTTGAGTTTATCTAGTCGAACTCTTTAATATATTGCTGCACTTGCTGCATTGGAATTGTTCTTACGTTAGGAACAATCAAATTTAACTTTTATGTTCTCACAAGTTTCCAGTTCTGCTGGAAGGATCAATATGTTTAGGTGGTATTACTAATAGGAACATATCTGCTGTCCCAACTAATCATGTTTCAATCATATACCTCTTATAAATATGGCACATCATCTATTTAAAATACTAATATATTTTTATTTAAAAAAATAAATAATTATGGATACCAAAAGTTACATTTACCAAAAAACAAAGAAAAGAAAAAAAAAAACATGAGAACTTGGGACATTCATCTAAGTAATTAATCACTAAATAACCCCAAACTCCCAACAAACCCCCAAACACCAATTATTTTCATTATAAACTCTATTAACAACCAATGATCTAATCAATAACTTTAGGCCTTCTTTGGTTCGCGGAAACATAGGGTTGGAAAAGAAAACTCGTTCCTATATTTAGATGTCAAAAGAATTGAGAAAAAAATGAAAGTAATTCCAAACGGGAAAAAATTAGGCAAAACAATGGTTCCATCCAAGCAAGAATTCACTATCCCACTTTTAAGTATTTACTTTCCTTTCCAATTTTTTTGACATTTCTAAACATGGGACAGAAAAATTGATAAAAAGTAATTTTCAAAAATAAAAAATAAAAAAATCAAGGAATTGATTTCCTTGTCTTTCCTTTCTTTCCCGCTAACCAAACCAGATTCCTTTACTGTCCGCTAACAAAACAAGCCCTTAGGCCTCAAGTCCCAACTTAGTTTTGTCTCGTTATGAACTAAAACTCTGTTTAATAGATATGTTTTCAGAGTTAAGTCCCAACTTTTGTCTCATGATGAACTAATGTAGGGACTGAAACTACTCTAGGCTGGTATTGGAGATTTTTTTTTTCGGACAAATTTTGGTAGAAACCTATTTCTATATTTGGTTTTGTTTATAAAAAATATTTTGCAAATATTCGGATAAACAATTTACCCACAAAATATATAAATTCTCCCATTTTTTAAATTTTTTGAATTTGTTAAGAATATTTTTCAGTTTTTTTTTTTAATTTTAATAATTTTTTCCCCCACTTTTTTAATTTTTAAGACTTTTTTTGTGTTTTTTTCTCAGTTTTTTTTTTCTTTTTCACTTTTTTTTGTCTTTTTTTTTTCTCGGGAATTTATATAGTCATGGAACATGAGAATATAATTTTTCAGAAAATTTAATTACTTGAAATTTGATTCCAAAAAAAATGGAATCTCGGGCTATATACTATTCCTATTCCGCATACCAGCTCCCCTAGAAGTTAATGGAATCATTAAGGGTCTGCTTGGCAATTGTAGAGGTAGCGGTTATCAGGTGTTTTTACAGTACCGGTTATGAGAGGTCCGATTTTGGGTGGTTTTCAAGTAGCGGCGTTTAAACCAGTCCAATCCATGCTTGGTAATTCACTAACGAGCGGTTCTGAAAGTTTTTTAGTAGTTATAATTATATATTTTTGGTGAGGATATAAATGGAATAAAATAATAAAATTTCTCAAAATCTACCGATTTGAGGTGTTTATAAAACCACCCAAAAATACATTACACCGATTTTTTTTCTTTCGACCGACCAAAACCAGTGTCTCAAAAAAAAAAAAAACAAGCAGGGGTTTCATAAATGGTCAGTTCAAAAACATTCCCAAATCGGTGAAAACACCCTTACCAAGCAAATATTGGAATAATATTAAAAATATGTAAATTCATGATGTTAAAAAAATTAGTCTTTAAAATGGAATAATTGTTGTATAAGAATGATTAATAGCTCTACATATAGGTATGTTAAACAACGCTAGCATACCTATATGTAGGAGGAATTTTTTTTTTTTTTTGAGGTGTCCTTTCTCCAAGCTGGATCGTGGCCTAAAGCCACTCAGCCGTCCGGGAAAGGATTGGAACCCGAGACCTATGCTCGGGCGGCCTCCCGCACTACCACTAGACTAGTGCCTTAGGGACAGGAGGGTCTTCTAGATACAAGATGGCCAACATATTTTGCCAATGAGTCACTACCTTGTTATTCATGACCAAATTTTACAATAAAACAACAAATAGTGAGGTGCATCGATCCACGTGGCAATATATAATTGAGGGGCAAATAATAAGTTTCATCTAGGTCTGTTTGGTTGTACGAAAGCGTAAGAATGTAGAAAAATGAAATTAGCGTAGTACGCATAAGTTTGGTTGTTACAAAAGGAAAGTGAAAGTTGTTTGTTATTTATTTCATACATAATTTTTTTATTAAAGATATATTATTTTCAAAATAAATATTTTTATTTGTAGTTACTTGAGAAAAGTTATTAAAAATAAATTTAAACCATTACACTGTTATCTCATAAAAAATAAAGAGACATTATTAAAACTAAAGTAACTCTCTCCAACGAACAATCAACAATGTCATATATTACTCTTACTCTAATTACTAACAATCAACACTCTTATATATTACTCTTTACTCTCTTTGCTTTCTCATATTACTCTTTACTCTCTTTGCTTTCTCAGATCTTAAAATATAGTTACCTAAAAAATTACTTTCTACATATTACCCTCCTTCGTCACATTTCCAAAAATTACTCTCCACAACAATTTAAAAAACATACCATTAAATTCTTTCTCGTCTAAAGAGTAGTTACATCACGGCGGTAGTGATCGTGGCAGTGAAGACTTCAACCGATAATAGCCACTTTCAAACATGGAAGGTAGTCTAAACAGATGTTTATATAAGAATTGGTTAGTATTTAATCCATAGGCATACATAAAATTAAATTAATCCCAAGAAAACTTTATTTATTATGTAATAAATAATTGTGACATATTAACTTGTACTTTCTTATTTTAAAATTTTACAATATGACTATAACATGAATCACGATAAAAAACGGGGACTAGATCATCATGATATAAATAATAAACTATCATAAATCATCAAATTGATGATATAAATAATAAACTAGATCACGAACCACTCGAAAATACAAATTCCTAATCTCCAAAATTAGAATTTACTTATAAATTTTTTTTATAGATTTTTCTTGTTATATGTAAAAATAAAAATAAAAAATCAATGTGTAAATATGAATTGATTTTACAATTAACCAAATGAAAAAAATTCAATCTTCAAAAATTTCATATACCTCAATGCTTTTCCGGTTCACCGCAGCTGTAACACCTACCGCTCAGCTCGTTTAGGATAGTCGTTTAGGTTTCCTCCAATATTTCTTGAACTAGTTTGATTTAAACAAATTTATGTATATCTCTATGTCCATTGCCTTGCGATTGCTTATCAAAACAAATGTATTTGTAAGCCTACACTTGTGTTTGCAAAGAATAGACAATACATGGCCGAGGGAATCATATACTTTAAGCCTGATATAATCATATTCTTTGCATGAGAAAGGAACATATTTACCATGAATGTTAACTTTTTAAGACAAAATGTACATAAGTTTGTTAGAACATTTGTGAACTTCACAAGGTTGGCCAGCCTAGAAATTCTAAAATCAGCACCCTTTGCTGATGATCTGTGCTCAGATGAATCAAAAGAAATCATAAACTTCCATGGATGATGGTTAGTGATATGAAAATAAACCATAAGCATCAAAGGACAAGTTGACGATATCGATAGCTCATCAACAGCACACGGGTTCATCACTCAGACTCAATTCTGGGTCCGATACCCCATCTTCATACATTCCTTGCCCAGAAACTTACAAATTTTGATCAATACACAAAGGCCCTAAAGTTAACAGACAGAACTTTCCCAGAACTATCTCTACACATTTGCAAGGCGAAACCAAGAATCCCAGAAATTAAAAGAGAAGGTACAATATGGGCAAAAAACTATATTTCTCCAGAAATTAGAAAGACCCCGTAAATAAAATAAAAGTATTGCAGGAAATCAAGAATATGGGCAGACAGATGCAAAAGACAGCTCCAATATATGGTTCAGAAGTAGGAACGTGGACAACATGTAAACATTATCATTAATATGGTAATTAGAAGGTTTTCGTAGCAAGAATGCAAAAGACAGTACAATCTGAGATGACATGCTTAACAAAAGTTCCCTCAGTCGCAATTCTTGCGTTTAATGGAGAATCTGACTGTCATTCCACATCTACCCACAAAGAACCCTTAGCCCAAAACCAAAAGACCTAGATACGATATCGGTCTACTGACAACTCACAGGAGCACTAACATCCATTTTGTTTCTCGCATCGGCTTTCCAGTCTCTTCGACCAGTTGAAAAGGTTCGGCCAGTTGAAATAGTTGGGTGTTCAGGATTAGTCTCAGCTTCTGATGGTGGCTCTGTTGGAGATGGACTCTCCTGCCTTCTCAATGCGTGTGCTAGTCTTGCATCCTTCTTCCACTTTCGCCCGCTGTACACGCTGGCTGGGCAACCTGCAATTAGGTTATGCGCTCGTGTTTCTACTGGTGCAGAAGCTCCAGAGGACCCGAACCTAACATCATTCCCGTATGATTTTGGCTCAATTATCATTGTTTCTCGTTGTTCTATCATACATGAATTCTTAATATCTGCTTCTAGTCGTTTCCGTGCCCTGTATCTACGTTGCCGCTCCCTGTTCTTCAGGCGACGGGTCAAAACTTCTTCGGTAGTTCTAAGGGAATCTCTCTCAGTAACTGCAGTCAAATTGGAAGCATATTCCATATTTTTTCAATATCAGATCTCTCTGCATTAACAACAGAACAGATGCAAAGTTCTATCACAAAATTAGTATAGGCTGTATAGCAAATGGATAGGAAGTTCATATAGAACAGTTTCCACACTTTATATCAACATATCCTTAGAATGTCCACATAAGACTTAACAATTCCATATTATATAAAATGAAAACCTCTTTTTTATTTTGTTTCATGCAAGAAATGCTTAGAAACCTTTTTTCCTGGATAAAAATTCCCTACGTCTTGTGGAAAATAATCCGAGCTTGACATAAGATACACATTTCAGCAGCAAAAACCTACATTTTACATTGTCAAGTTTCTATTGATTGATCTAGTTAAACAAAAAAAAAAACTTGAAAACAGGTCTTCTCCTACTCATGCACTCTTTATTTTCAGAAATTTCCCAATCAAAATATATAGTACCAAGGAAAGTTTTACCAAATACATTAATGCTGATCTTTTCGTGTAAAGTATTTTGGCAATCCGCAAGAGTTATCTCCACCAAGTATACCTTACATTATCAATATGCATCATGAAGCTTAGTTTCTTGACTATGGTAGTACCATGTGTGAAACTTGCTCCTTGCAAAAGGCTCAAATTCTCACATACTACAAGATCTAGTACGTGTTCATTCACTTGCAGATTACAAGATAGAGTAGAACTGTACATATTATGTATCATCCAAGCATCAGTTGCAATTTGAGAGCATAATCCTTCAAAGGACTACTGCTTTATTCTTCACTGCATAGAGATGCATCTTCCCCTGCTTTTCCATGTTAAGTTTATAGATGTCTAATTTACACACATTCTAATCGTGTAGAAGGGAGCTCAACCTTTACTCTCTAGCATTAATGTTTACCCTAACATTCTGATTTCTAGTTGTATTTGGTGGCCAATGACCTCTAGCTCAAGTGGCTAGTGTGGAGGCATAAGACCTGAGTGGGCGATGTTCGAATCCCACTGGGAGCGATCATGGAAAATTACCTTCTTCAAAGAAAAAGAAGGTATACTTGGTGATGTTTTTCTTTTTGTTGTTTGAGAATAAATGGTGGGTATAAGATTCCGTTGGCCTCCGGTGAGTAACGAACAAAGACCCATATATGACTCACGAAAAACATTAGAAAACAACACAAGATACAAGCCCAAACCAAAGCATAAACGGAACGATATGCCAGCTAGTCACTAGCTTGACGCAACTAGAATGAGTCGTTTTTGTTGATACAAGTCTGAGACTAAAGCCTTTATCTTTATCTTTCACTTGTCTTCCATGCAACCCTCTAACTTCAAAGACCCATTGAACACCGCTTTTAAACCAATAGCGTGTATATGACCCTTGTTGATTTTGTATACCCAATCTCATACCATAGTGTGTTAGTTCCTTACCAAACAGACTCCATGACTCTCCGACCTTTTGTCAATGTAACGCATCTCAATTACTGTAACCAATGTGTCTAGATCTATTTATAGTCCAACACTTCCTGAGTTCCCTTCCTGATGTGTGGTTAGGTAACTTGTCCATCCATAATCCTCCCATCCCAGTTCCAGTGTGTATATTTGGTGACGTTGACAAGATAAAATATGAAAAGACAATCTGTCAAATCACTAGTTTTCTCTTCTTCTTTTTTCCCTTTTAGATATAAGCATATTTCCCGATTGAAAGATCGACAACAACAAAGCCTTTACCCCAATCTTTTGGATACTCTACATGAATAGTCACGTCGCTTTTTACAGCCTCAAATCTCAGCCTTTACCCCCAATCTTTTGGATACTCTACGTGAATAGTCACGTCCCTTTTTCCAGCCTCAAATCTCAATTCAAGTTCTCTTAAGGTCTACCTCTACTTGTAGCATCTCCTTTTACCGTGAAAGCCTCAAAGCCTACAACGAACCAGAGTTGGCTCATGAGATGTGATATTGAATTGGGCCCATATGCCTTAAAAGAAATTTTTTATGTAAGGCCTGAACCAATTCCAATTATCTAGATCTCATGGTCCCACCTTCTACCCGATGTAGGACTAAATTGCCAACACCATTGTCACCCACTTTGAGCGCTCAACCGGAAACGAGACATACAATCCAACACCACCACCTCCAATTACCATGGATGCACTCATTGCTTATCCATCTTTCGCTGTATTAGCACTCACCATCTCAACATTCTCATTCCATCTACATCGGAAACAACAGTGCATCGATCACAAATTATTGGGGTTGTCATTTGGATCTTTTACATTTAGCTCTCTGTATGATTAAAAAAAAATCTTCAATCCAAGTTTGTTTAGGTCTACCTAGTTCTAGCAGCTCTTCAAACTATTATCTTATGACTACCGGTGCATCTAAACGGTCCACATTGTACATGTCCAAACGACCTGAGACGATTTTCTCTAATTATTTAATCCTCAAACAGAACCACCTCCAACTTCTGGGCCAATACTTTATGTACATGTGTATGGTGGGCCAAGGCCTTTGGTTTACCCAAAAGTTTTGGGGGACCATAGCTCATCATTGGCATTCATCTGTCATTTTTTTTCCAACACAAACTAGTTTCAATTCTGGCAAGACAAGAAAAAAACACAATGAACCATTAGAGCAAATTTCTGCCTAAGGAAGTTGTAATAACCCTCATTAGCAATCCCTATACTCAAAAGCCTCTTGTCGACTACAAACCTATATATCTCTAGCTACTCAGAATGAACCTCAACAATATCAGTCTTAACATATCTAAATCAAATAAGAATGAACATACACATTGGGCATTCATAGACAACACATGGAACGGTCTACATTTGGAAAGAATGAACCATTTAAAGTAAAGATGTGAGCAATTTTGGTTGGCTTTGATGAGGATCATAAACGTTTTTTTGTTACAAAATAAGGAAAGAAGAGAGGAGGAGATGTTCATACCGGGAACAGGACAGGTTGGAATGGGAAGGAACGGGTCGGATCAGAAAAAGAAAAATAAAATGGGGGGTGTTGGGAGAAAGGAAGGAAGAACGGAGTTTCTTGAGGAAGCGTGTAAAAAGTAAAGGTGACCGACTATTAATGGTTATGTGTAGATAAAAATAGATAAAAATAGTGTTATAAAATGATGGTTCAAAATAAATGACCCCTATAAAATATGGAGAGAGAGAGAAAAAAAAAGAAAAAAAAGAAAGGAAAATGAGAGTGAGATGAAAGCGGAAATTGTGCCTCGGATGAAGGGGTGGCAGTTGCGTTCCAAACGAGCTTTGAACGAGTGTGGATGGATGGATTGAGAATTTTAAATAATAATAAAAGGTTCATTCACATATCACCAGCGGGGTGGTGGCGCAGTTGGCTAGCGCGTAGGTCTCATAGCTAAAGAGTTATCCTGAGGTCGAGAGTTCGAGCCTCTCTCACCCCAAACGTTTTTTTTTCAACATGTCATTTTCTGCACAAATAATGACATTTACGAGTTTGTTATTTTGACTTTAACGTGGCATTTTCAGTAACCGACACATACAGTTGCTTTATTTTGATATTCGATACAAGCTTAGTTGACGTTTGTTTGGCTTACTATTTTTTTAAACTGATCCTACACTTTATTTACTATATTGGCTTAATTGCACTTTGCTACCCTCAACTATTACCATTTTTCAACTTTGTACCATAAACTATTTTTTGTAACAATTTGGTACCCAGATGTTATTTTGGACTAAAATGCCCCTACCCCTACCCCTAACCCTCCCCCCCTGCACGCTCCGGCCGCCCCCCCTGCTCACTCCGGCCCCCCCCCCCCTGCTAGGTCCGCGCCCCCCCCCCCCCCGCCCCCCGCCCCCCCTGCTCGCTCCGCCCGCCCGCCCGCCCCCGCCTCTCCCCTAGGCCGCGGCAGCACGTGAGGAGGGGGGCTGGGGAGGGAGGGCGGGGCGGGAGGCGGGGCAGGGGGTGGCCGAAGCTAGCAGGGGGGGTGGGGGGCGGTGGGGGCGGAGCTAGCAGGGGGGGGGGGGGGGGGGGGGCAGAGCTAGCAGGGGGGGTGGCCGGAGTGGGGAAGGGGGTGGAGGGAAGGAAGAGGGAAGGGCATTTTCGGAATTTTTGAAAAATTAGGTATCAAGTTGAAAAAAAAATAATAGTTGAGGTACCAATTTGTTACGAAAAAAAGTTTATGGTATCAAGTTGAAAAGGCGGAATAGTTGAGGGTAGCAAAGTGCAATTAAGCCTACTATATTTAAGAGTGTACTTTACTGTTTTACCATAATGTATAAGTCCTCCTACTTTTAACAGACTAACGAAAGTCTCTCCACGAGATCAAATTAGACGAAAAATATCACTCCCCTTGTTGTCTTCTATCCCGAGATCCTCCTAACTCTCATGTGCGCCTCCCCACCGCATGCTTCTCCTACTGCCTCCCAACTGCGCTCCCCGCTCCCCGCTCCCCTCCCTTCAGTCGCCACCGCTGCGCTCCTAGTCGTTGCTGCTGCTGCTGCCTCCCCGCCACCCCATCCCCCACCCGCCCGCCGCGCTCGCCCACGCCGCACGCACTCCCGCTCCCCACCTCTTTCTCCGGTCGTCCCCGTCACGCTGCTTGCCGATGTTGTTGCTTATCCGCCGCGCGCGCGTTGCCGCCATCGTCGCTAGATCGTTGCTAGTTGTTGTCGCCGCCGCTAGTTGCTGCCGACGACGGCGGAGAAATAGGGGGTGGAGAGAGCGCGACGGGACGTCGCACAACGAGGGGGAGAGGGCAGCGACGGGTCTCGGGTAGAAGAAACAGAGAAGAGGGTATTTTGATCAAAAGTTTTTGGTTCCGTCAATTTTAAACGGATTCTGTTAAAAGTAAAAAAACTTATATATTATGGTAAAACAGTGAGGTGTATCCTTAAATGTGGTAAACAAAGTGGGAACAGGTCAAAATTTTTCTTTTTAAAATTTATTCAACAAACTCTCGTTTCAACTTTGTTTTTCTGATAAGCTAGTTTATAATCCTTTTGAAAACACATGGGAGACTAGATTAGTTTCGTTCTTTAGAAACTATCAAAATTTTCAATATAAATATCCTGTGACCACCCACAAGGTTTAGTCCATGCACAGAGGTGGAACAACTCTGAAACTGGTGTGAGCTCCAGTTCATCCAAATTTTTTTTTTTTTTTTCTTCGGAAGCTCCTATTCCAACTATTCCCAGTCCAACCTTTATCGAATTTTTAATTCCGCACTTGTCCATGCATATGCACTCTATCGAGATTAGAAGTAGATCAACAATAGATAGAAAGTCCCATGAACTCTAGGGGGTTCAAAACCTGAAAGATCGACTATGCACATCAATGTCGTCAAAAATATCATCCAACACATTCACGACAACAAATTTTGTACTTTAGTGTTGGCCTAATTTACTATCGAGTACAATTAAGGAGGTGAAATGTTTTTCGACGTAGTTTGGTTCGTGGAAAGGAAAGGAAATGGATTGTGTTTTTTTTTTTTTGGCTTAATTGCAGTTTGCTACCCTCAACTATTCCGTTTTTTCAACTTGATACCCTAAACTTTTTTTTATAATAAGTTGATACCTCAACTATTATTTTTTTTCAACTTCATACCTAATTTTTCAAAAAATCCCAAAATGTCCTTATCCCTTCCCTCTTCCCTTCTTCCCTCCCCCCCCTCCCCCACTCCGGCCACCCCCACCCTCCCGCTCCGCCTCCCCTCCGGCCACCCCCCTCTCCCACGTCCGGCCAATCCCCCCTCCCGCTTCCGACGCCACCGCCGCGGCGGCGGCTGCTGCCACTGCGACGGCTGCTTCTGCCGCGGCTGCCGGCGGCGGTAGGGGTAGGGGGGGTTGGCCGGACGCAGGAGAGGGGGGTGGCCGGAGAGGAGGCGGAGCGGGAGGGAGGGGGTAGCCGGAGTGGGGGAGGGGGGGGGGGGGGGGGTTGGGGGGTAATTTTAAGATTTGAGCAGGGGTATTTTCGTCCTAAATTTTTTTGGGTATCAAGTTGTTACAAAAAAAAAGTTTAGGGTATTAAGTTGATAAAGCGGAATAGTTGAGGGTAGCAAAGTGCAATTAAGCCATTTTTTTTTCCTGAAAAATTGTAATTTCAATTAATTTTTTGTTCTGTGTTTGAAAAAGTTAAAAACATGAAAAGGAAAGTAAATTTGTAGAGAAAAAAAAAGTTAGACCGATAAAAAGAGACTATTTTTTTCTGCTATTAAAGATCACGTGTACCTCCCTTATTGGTCGGATCCGAGCGGCCTGTTATCAGGAGGGTGCTGATGTCAGCAGTAGGGTGCTGATGTTAGCAATAGGGTGCTGATGTCAGCAGTAGGGATCCGACCAATAAGGGGGACATATGCGCGACCTCCTATAATTTCAACGTGACCCTCTCGATATAGATCTTTTTTCTTATTAATTTTTTCCTAATTTTTTTTTAAACATTCAAATAAATTAAAATTTTTTTTTTTAAGATTTTGATTCCGCATACCAAAACAGACCTTTAGTTTCCAAATCGCCGGCACTTATTGTACACATGACCCCCTCGATCTGTTGAATTTTTCTTATTATTATTTTCCTAATTTTTTTTAAACATTCAAATAAATTAAATTTTCTTTTCTAAGATTTTGATTCCGCATACCAAAACAGACCTTTAGGGTGTGTTTGGTAGGAGGAAAAAGTGGGAGGAAGAAAAATAGAGGAGGAAAAAGTGAAGGGAAAGATTCATTTTCTCTTGTTTGATATGGAAGGAAAATAGGAAGGAAGGAAAAGTGGAGGGATTACTTTTCCCTCATAACCTAAGAAATTCAATCCCCCCAAAAGTGGGAGGAAAAGTGAAAGAAAAAGTGAAAACTTGTATTAATTAACAATTATACCCCCATATGAATGTATTATTTAAAAATTATTTATGAAGTCAAATGGTAAATAAATATTTTTAGTTGAGGGTAGAATTGGTAAACCCTATATTTTTTACTTTCTTTCCTTCCACTTTTTCTTTCATACCAAACAAAGGAAAAATGCATCTCTTATATTTTCCATCTTTGCTACCAAACACAAAGGAAAAAAATGATCTTTCATTTCCATATGAAAGAAAAATGTATCCTTATCTTTTTTCTTCCTTCCACTTTTCCATCCTTCCTATCAAACACAGCCTTAGTTTCCAAATCGCCGGCACTTATTGTAGCAATGACCCCCTCGATCTGTTGAATTTTTCTTATTATTTTTTTCTTAATTTTTTTTGTAAGCATTCAAATATATTAAAAAAAAATTTCTAAGATTTTGATTTCGCATACCAAAACAGACCTTTAGGTATTGTTTGGGAAGAGTGGAAAATGGGAGGAAGAAAAATGTTGAGGGAAAAGTGGAAGGAAAATTAAAAATAGTAGTGTTTGGGAAGGGGGAGAAAAAATGAGGAAGAGGAATGTGAGAGGAAAATTCAGGTGGGTCCCACACAAAAATTGTCCTCCCAAGAGTGGAAGGAAAATGAAAAGGATTGAGAGGATTGTGAAAAAAATTACCCAACTACCCTCCAATAAAGTAAGTATTAATTATGATTTGAAAAAATCAAAGACTAAATAGTAATTGTATCTTTCTTCATAAATAAATAAAATAATATTTTTAAAAAATTTCTTTTCCTACTTTTTGGTTATCCAAACAAGTGGAAAAAAAATTAATTTCTACTCCATTTTACTCTCTTCCATTTTTCTTGCTCTCAAATTTTCCTTCCACTCCTCAAAAAGGTTCATATTTCCAAATCGCCGGCACTTATTGTACCATGACCCTTGTTAGCAAGGCGGCAAACGGAAAAAATTCGGGACGACAAAAGTACGAGTATAAATCGGCTTATTGCAAATAAAATACGTTCAAAAATTCGGTCAACTGTTCGAAAAATGAAAATATTGAGGTTAGAAACTTTACATTCTTAAATATGTTATCAAATTTGGTTAATTAAACAGGTTCCTAGCATGTTTATTGTACCAAATTTGTCAATAATTTATACAGAACATGTTTAAAATTTTGCATGCTTAAAATTTATTTACTGATTTGGATCTGTCAAAAGTATACAAGTATTATACGTTTATGAAAGATACGGAAAAATTCGCGTATAATACGAGTTTTATTCGGGTGATTGCTAAGAAGGACCATGACCCCCTCGATCTGTTGAATTTTTCTTATTATTTTTTTAATTTTTTATACCAAAACAGACCTTAAGTTTCCAAATCGCCGGCACTTATTGTACCCATGCCATCCTCCAGTCCAAATAAAAGCTCCCTACGCCATTGACCCTCTTCCTCCTCTTCTGTATTAGAGAGAGAGAGAGAGAGAGAGAGAGAGAAAGTCATCATCTATGGTTATGGCTATGGGTGGTGCTATGGAGCTGTGGGGGACGGTGGAGCAGTCGATCGTCCACTACACCGGCCTCTCCCCTGCGACCTTCTTCACCGTCTTGGCGGTGGCTCTCGCCTTCTTCCACGCCATCTCCGGCTTCCTCGAATCGCCTCCGCCGCCCCCTCCGGTCAGGAAGGAGGCGGAGCCCCTCCCGCCGCCGGTGCAGCTGGGGGAGGTCTCCGAGGAGGAGCTCAGGGCCTACGACGGCTCCGACCCCAACAAGCCCCTCCTCATGGCCATCAAGGGACAGATCTATGACGTCACCCAGAGCAGGTCCTCTTCCTTAATCCTTCCCCTCTCCTGCCAAAGCGCCTTTTCTTTTTTCTTCTTCAATTTATTAATAATCCCTGCTGACACGACACGGTAGGCACACGGCGACACGGACACGGCACCCATTTAGGTGTATTTTTGAGCGTCCGTGGCGTGTCCGATACGCGTCCACGACGACATGGCCCGGTTTTTTTTACTCTTTCCTTTCTAGTTGGCTATGTTGTCCTGCCACGAATAGGACACGGCACAGGGCGATACGGACACTGAGACACAATTTGACGTGTTCTGAATGGATTATTGAGTGTCTGTAATGTGTACGATACGAATCCGGACATAATTTTTTGTGTGTGTCCGTGATTTGGTTGATATTTCCATGTATTGGATGTTTCTGAGTTTTGATACCTTTTTTTTCACTTGGTGGTTTGATCGGTGTGTCATCGTGTCCTAGTCTAATGATTTGTTCGATACCCCCGTTCTTGCTAGTTGACTATATTGTACTGGCACGAACAGGATACAATATGACGTGACACTGGCCCAGTTCTTTTTTTTAAATTGAACGGCCCAGACCGGTCCGGCCCGAAACTACCCGGGTCTCGGTCCGGGCTAGGTTTGTAGTTGTCTGATTCTAAAGTCCTGTCCGGCCCGAACTCCTACCCGGCCTAGCCTGACCCAGGCCCAGGCCCAGTCAAACCCAGTCAAAATTGGGCCTGGCCCGGCCTGATACACACCTTGACCTAAATGAATTCTTGAGTGTCTACAATGTGTCCGATACGTATCCGACATGATGCTGACATGGTCACCGATTTCTTGGTTGTCCGTGATTTGTTTGATACTTTGTATTGGCGGTTTCTAAGTTTTGATGTTTTTTCTTCTCTTTTTTCCTTTCACTTGTTGTTTTACAGGTTTTGTGACTTTGGAGAAATATTCTAATATTTATATGAATTTGCCAATGATTCTAGAGTAACTTACTTGTATCATTAAAATGTTTTGTTACAATTAACTGCTTTTAAGTGGGGCCGGCCCGAGCCGGGTCTGGGCTAAATCCGGGCTGGTAGTTAAAAAAATATTAAAGGTTAATTTGTATACTATATTTATATACATTTGTAACATCAAATAATGTGGACATAATGGTTCGTAGGGAAAGCTTTAAGCTTTCATGAGGTCCTCCTGGGTTTAAATCCGCTTATCCCCTTTATATATACTAGTAACGTGCATGTGCATTGCACGCATGTAAATTTTTTTTGTTGAAAATAAGTTAAATTTATTATAAATAACGCTCTCCTGGGTTCAAATACGCTTATCCCCTTTAATCTTTATATATATATACTAGTAACGTGCATTGCACGTAAAAAAATTGTTGAATTTTTTTAGAAAATTTTTGAGTGGCACCCCACTTGGTTGGCCTATTTATGCGGTGCACCCCACATTGTTTGCTATATGTATAAGTAGTCCCACATCTGACGGAAAACGTCACTTTTGACGGTCAACGATGTTTGACCATTAAAAAAAAGACGAAAATGCCTATCTTCCTCTTTGTCTTCTTCTCCGAACCCAATTTCTTCCCTCCCCCTTCTCTCCGACGAGCGCCCCCCCTCTTCTCCGGCGAGCGCACCTCCCCCCCTCTCCTTACCCCCGCTGCTGCTGGCTGCCGCCGCCGCCGCCGCTGCTGCTGCTGCTGCTGCTGGGGGAGGGGGGCGAGGGGGGCAGAGCGGAGCGGGGGAGGGGGCGGAGGGGGGCGGAGCGGGACGGGGGTGCAGGAGCCGTGGTGGTGTTAGTGGTGGTGGTGATGATGGTGGTGGTGGTGGTGGTGGTGGTGGTGATGAACGCGGTAGCGGCGGGACGGGTTGGCGCGACAGCAGCGGGGCGGGTTTGGGTTTGGGAGAAGACGAGGGTATTTTCGTCATAAATTATCGGTCAAACCCTGTTGACCATCAAAAGTGACGTTTTTCGTCAGATGTGGGACTACTTATACATATAGCAAACAATGTGGGGTGCACCGCATAAATAGGCCAACCAAGTGGGGTGCCACTCAAAAATTTTCTTTTTTTTATTATAAATAACACTGTCAAGTGTTATCGAAACTCATCGTGCCAAGAAGAATGTCTCTTAGCTTAACCATATGAGTTAGAAGTGTTTGTCTATAGTTAGATAATAGTTAAACAATTAGTTAGAATTTATTTTTATTTTATTTTTAATTACGTGAGGATATACATACGTCTTAAACGGCTCATTTTGAGCCGTTCTCAAACCTCTTTATAAAAAGTACTAGTAACATGCACGTGCATTGCACGTGCGTAAAAAAAATTGTTCAAAAATATATTT
This sequence comes from Iris pallida, assembly GCA_029216955.1. Lineage (NCBI taxonomy): Eukaryota > Viridiplantae > Streptophyta > Magnoliopsida > Asparagales > Iridaceae > Iris > Iris pallida. The sequence continues at coordinate 3,465,103 of JANAVB010033416.1, forward strand.
AAATATGAATATATTATAAATATTATTGCCCCTACTCCCTAGGAATGGAACTCAGACAACCAAGAAAAGTGCCTCCCACCTTAACCACCTGTTTAGTTATAAGCAAATCATGTTAGGTAGTTAAATAATTAGTTAATTTTTTTAAAATAATTATTGGAGTATTTACATATGGCTTGGAAGACTTACTTTTGAGCGGTTATGCACCAGGTTTTAACGGGCCTGTAATTGTGCCGGGTCGGACCTAAAAGGGATAACCCAGCTTGGACCAGTTGTGAAATTGGGCCGGGGTTGCGGGCCTGGACAGTGAACCCAGCCCGAAACCCGGTATTTAGTGGGCCAACCGTTGACCAGGTCCGGGCTGACCCAACCCGGATTTGACCGGGCCGGGCCCGAACCAGGTTCCAGACCGCCCGGCCCAATACACACATTGAGGTAAGAGGAAAATTTCTTTGGGGATTGTTAATGAAGTATGGGATGAGACTTGGGAGGTGGTTGAGAGAAAAGGGAGGTAGACCGTGAAATAGCTGTATGGGCTAGGTGGATTGAATATTTAATGGTGTTTGTATGGACAGGATGGAAGGAAAATTAAAAGGGATTTAGGATGGTTGAGAAAGTCCATTGGAGATAGCGTAATCGGTGATTTTGATGTGGAGGTTGTCTTTAGAAGGTTCATACTGGATGGTGGTGAAGTTAGTGGAAATATTGTGGGTCGGAGTTGAGAACATAGCTTGGAGTTCTATTTGATCAAGTTCATTGCTAACCAACCCCAAGTTTTCTTGAAAGGTATATAATATGTGCATGTACATTTGTTTTATGATGAAGATGTGGATTGGATAGGTAAGATGAAGTCAAGAGTCAGTTAATATAAAGAAATCACATTTGGGTTGATTTTTGATCTATCATACTGCTAGTCCAGACTTCGGAACACCCATTTGGTAAGAGAGGACTAGACTCTCCCGCATGCAATAATGCTTTGTTAAATGTTTGGCTAATTATCATCAATCTTAAGAGAGAAAAAATGGATTTGCTGCTCCAAGTACTGTTACGAGAAGACTAAACCCATGAGGCACCCTTATTACCATAACAGGAGAGAGGTCACACAGGATAAAGAGGAATCATGCATATGATTAGATGAAGTGTGTGGGCGGTGGGGGACTTGTAGAAAGTTATTTGACACGAAATTGGTGGTCTTGCACGTCCTCATTAAGCGCACAGAAATCATTTTATATAACATTAATGATTGTGGATGCTCTGTTTGCGTATGAACGGAAGATTACTGGGTGGAATTGTGGAATCTGATTGTAGATATTGAGATGTTAAAGATCAAGTTGGGATTACATTTTCTGCAGTTACAATCAATTAAATCACATGGTCTGTCGACCGAAAATTGGTAGCATGTGAACTGTGCACCTTTCAGTTAAGCACTGGTTGTTTGGCCAATCGAATTATGTGGTTGATTAGCTGCAATTATACGTCCACCTTAATTGGCCATCTGCTTAATTGATTTTGCTGCTGTCCACCGCTTGTAGCTCTTGTGGAAAGCAGTGCGGACACCATGCGGGGGCCAACAGGGTTTGAGTCCCCCAACCATAAGGACGTGTAGCGGTGTAGGTGCGTGGGTTGTAAACAAAAAATAAATAAATGATTTTGCTGCTTAATCCCGGTATTTACCACAGTGAGGATTACTTGTATGTACATTTGGTTTCTGTATCAGGCGTGTATGCACATGCAAAACCTTTTTCTTGGGGGCCGGCAGGGTTTGAGTCCCCCAACCATAAGGACATGTAGGTGTGTGGGTTGTAATCAAAAAATAAATAAATGATTTTGCTGCTTAATCCCAGTATTTACCACAGTGAGGATTACTTGTATGTACATCTGGTTTCTGTATCAGGCGTGTATGCACATGCAAAACCTTTTTCTTTTTTTGCAAGGCTTGGGCTTGAACCCAGGACTTCCCCAATAACCCTTACCAGTTACCAGTCCCAAACCCTTAACAGTCCCAACTGCTGGAACACCCCATGGTGGCGTGCACATTATGCATAACTGAATTTGTTGAGATAACTAAAAATATAACTAGTTAAAACTAAGAAACAAGTTGGCAACATAAGCGCAACTCATGTTTGCATCTATACTAGAGAAGCAAAAGCTCGAACATGAGACAAAACATTGCTAAAATTGGTTAGGCTTTGGCTGGGTTTGGGATTGCTTATTGGAGGCTGCTTATGTTTTTTTTTTCTTCTTTCTATTCTTTGGAGGCAGTCCACTTTTGAAGAGTCAATTCAATTTTAGGGAAGCTTCTGACAGCAGCCTCCCTCCTGCTGTCAAAGCTGCCTCTCCTGTTGCTTTTTGAAAAGCAGCAGCAATCCCAAACCAAGCCTTAGTGACGCTCAGTGATCAATGGCACCTTTATTATGGGTTAGCGGTAGATTGGTTTTAAGGTCTCTATGATATTGTTAACTTGCACGTGTTCTTCTGTAAACAATATTCCTTTTGTTGAACACTGACTATTCATTACATGTCTGAAAGAGAGGATAACATTGCCAAATGTGTTGCATGATCATGTAATTAGGATTGCTTTATGAATATTTTTTAAAATATTATTATTATTATTTTACGAAAGCATTTAGTACATTGTAAATTGATCAGTTGATTGTTAATTAACCATACCATTGATGATATCCTACTCTGTTTTGATGTCCTTTCTTTGTGGAGAATTTTGCAGGATGTTTTATGGACCAGGTGGCCCATATGCGTCGTTTGCCGGTAAAGATGCCAGCAGAGCACTTGCAAAGATGTCGTTTGAAGAGAAAGATTTAACTGGAGATATCTCAGGCCTTGGTCCCTTCGAACTCGATGCCCTCAACGACTGGGAATACAAGTTCAGGAGCAAGTATACCAAGGTGGGAACAGTAAAGAAGGATGTCCCTGCAACAGATGCCAATGCCTCAGAAATTACAGAAACATCTACTCAGACGACTGAGCGTGGCCTTGACGAGGTCCAAGCAGAGCATATTGTGGAATCAAAAGAGGGGCATCCATCAGTAACTGTTGCCAAGGCGGATGATGCTCCAGAGGCAGAAACAGAGCATGTTGTCGAACCGAAGGAAGTTGCTCTAGAGGAAAGCACCAAAGAGTAGGTTTCGTAGCTGATGTCTTCTACCTCCTACCCAGCAGTTTTCAGTATCAATGGCATTGTAAAATTTATTTAATGCCTCCGGTGGAGTTGCTATTAGTGAACTGTAGTGTGGTGCCTATGCAGAAACTTAAAGCTTGTGATTTTCTCCCCTTTCTATGTCTTATATTTGTGCTCTGTATGGATGCTTTTAATAAGTTGGCAACTTTGAGTTTTTTGTGCTTTCTTTTATTCCCCATCTATCTATCAATTGTAGACTTGAATTGTTTACTCTACGATTTATTGGATTTTATCTTGGTTTATTTGATTTGGCTTTAGATATGGAATATGGAATAATCGGGCATGTAACTTGTTTTATTTTGTGTTTCTTTTACAAAATTTAGGCATCCCTCACATATAAGGGTACATTGCAACTTTTATGAAGTTAGAATTGAAAGAAAACTTTTACGAGACATACCATTATTGGGTGTTTGATCATTGTGTTTTAATTTAATTTCCGCTCTTCTGTGATCTCGAAATTGAAAACGCCCATTACTGTCGTTTTTTGACATCATACAGGTTTTGATATCTGCTTTCTTTGGGGGAGTGCAGTATGTTTTATTGACCAGATGGTCCATATGCATCATCTGCAGGTAAAGATGGAAGCAGAGGACTTGCAAAATTGTCCTTCAAAGAGAAGGATTTGGAGACATCTCGGGCCTCGGATCCTTCGAGCTCAAAGGCCCTCAGTGACTGAAATACAAGTTCATGAGCAAGTATACGAAGAGGGGAACAGTAAAGAAGGCTGAACCGGTAACGGATGACAATGTCTCTGAAACAACAGAAACGTCTACTCGGACCACTGAACATAGCCTCATTGAGGTCCGAGCAGAGCACATTGCGGAATCAGAGGAAGACAATGCAGCAGACAACGACGCAGAAACGAGACGTGTTGCCGCTAAGTGAAGAACCAAAAGAGTAACTTCTTCAGCAGATGTCTACCATGTTCGAAACAGTTCAATATCATGCCTGAAAAATCAAGGAAGAGGAGTAGAATATTTGTTCAATACCTAAACTTCTTTGAACTCGATAGGCTTTTGGAATTCTCTATGGATGTTTTTAGTAGGTCAGTAACTTCAAGTTATATATACTCTCTTTTAATCCCTTTTATATTAATTGAAATCGAGAGTTAAATTGCTGGTAGCCTGAAATGAAGGATTTAAATTATCACTAGTACTTGAAGACGTTCCTTTTTCATGGAACTCGAGCGTTCCTTTCATTTGCATTCTCCTACATTTTAGTACGTGTCTATATGACCAGGTAGTGTCAGAATAAGAAGCATTTCTACTGAATTAATTGTGTCACAGGGATAACATCTCTCTTTTAACCCGACAACCCAAATGATTGAAAAATTATTTACTAGCCATACATAAACTTGTAGTTCTTCATATTAGTAGCTCCATCCATGCTGCGAGCATGCTAGTTTTCTGTAGAGTAAGGTTAAGGTTAGTCTTTACTATTTTCATGTGACATGAATGTGATAACTTATACACAGAGACAAGAGGACACAACCAAATGCAATTAAGATGCCTCCAAGCGAGATATAGAGTACAAGCTCACTATTATAAATGACATTTGACAGCAAGGTAAATGGAGATAGCATGCTTCCAAGTGGTACTTGCCAAGTACTTCATAGCCTTGCTAATGAGGAGTTACATAACAAGAAAGAATCACGAACCTTCTTCTTGCTTGATGGATATTGTGGAAAATGTCCCAGTCGTCTCCCATTAATAACAGCTTAATCGAAGCATACATCCTACAGTCAAAGAAGAAAAGACACTACATCGTATTTATTGTTCTTAGTGATGTCTTAAACTAAAGAGATTAAGATCAAGAAGTCAAGCCTTGGATAAAATCCAATGAGTTTCCGCTTTAGAGCTGATGGTCACTGTCACCTAGATCTTAGCTCCCTTCCCCATCCTTTGTGACTACCCATTTCATCAAGTTTGTCCCCAAGTCTTGGATTTTATTTGGATGCTCGAGTGCCACTGCTGTAGTACTTCAATACTTAAGTCCATTCCAGCAAGCTTAAGTAGAAATTTTAATGTTTTTATGTCAATTCTAAGTAAACTTAAGTAGCTAACTAAATTTATTTTCTCCTTTCCCTCTTCCCCAATTTGTTCCACAAATTTAACTCATCTCTGTGGTGTATTAGCGTAAGAAAAGAATAAGAACTTGACAAAAGAGTTACTTTCTAGACCTTTTCCTTCTCTTTAACCCCTATCCAAGTGGAGCCGAATGTTTGCTTCGGAGGTAAAATATTTCCGACTTACCTATTAAATTGTCAGTATAGCAACAAATGGTCAAGTAAATTATATTTTCAGAACAGGCTAAAAGTTTTTTTAGTTAAATCCTGTAAATAAAGCTTCCTTAGCAGTACTTATGCAGGAAGAGATATTTGGTGCTGTTGTACATATATTTATTTCCACTATTCTAATAAAAATTGGACAGAGACATTTTGAGTTTACAGAAATAATTTATGTTCGCTTTGTGATGAAAACAATGTGAACTCGAATCCAGATAACAGTTGATATGGACAGTACAAAGGAAATGACTAAAGATTGTGGAGAGATTAAAATCCAGAATATCACTCTGCAAAATGAATATAATTGTGCATGTTAATATTCTCAAAAATAAAATAAAAATTGTGCATGCTAATTATATTGTTGACATTAACAAGAATTTACCTATGTTAACGAGCCAGAACTTGCATACTAAACTGCAACATCTGTGACATAAACCTTAACTTCACCCACACATATATAATGAGAAGCAAAGGATAGTAGTAAAATATCTCAAGTAGTAAAATTTTCGACCTGGTCAGAATGCGACGGTTAAAACTGGAGGTTGCGATCACACTTTTCTACTTCCACTACCATACTAAGAGCGGATCAACCAAATGAAGTGAATCAGAGAAAATGAGATGGGAAAGAGGCAGTGCAGTCAATAGTTATCAAAATCCATAATTTCTAGAGATGGAGGGTTAACAGGGCCCAGGTATTAGGATCTGCAGCAGTGCAGCTCATTAATCATTATGGTTTGATGGCTGCAAATGCTGCATTGTTAGGCTTATCAGTCGTAACTCTTGATTGGCATGTCCAGGCTAATTGTTTATCTATGGGAGAAGAGTGTTAATATTAGGTTTTCCAACTTAGGATGCATACACGCACCTAATATTATTCTAGATATATTCCTAAACCAACTGCATATGGACAAATAAACAATTTTCCATACCTATAGATAATGAGATACAGAAGTTTGTAGGACCACTGCAGATTCTGCAAATTGGTGAATAGATTATGAGAACTGGGAAAGGGTTTAGAAGGATAATAAGAAGAACTACATTATACAATAACGAAGAACAAGGAGATTAAAAGAAGACTTCAAATCCTTAAGACTAATACAGTTGTTATCATCAGACTAAAATTAAGGAAAGACCCAATTACATAATTTGGCAACATATGCAGTTGGTATTTGGACCAGGGTTGACGTATATACTTATTTCTCTTGATCAATAGTGACCAAGAGTCATTGCATATATATTATATACCAATCAACTTTCTCTCACTTGTCTAACTGCATCTTTTAATAAGTTGCCACCCAGTAAGCCATACAAGGGTTATGTTAAGTCCAATGGATCAAGTGATCATAGCTAATCTCAGGTTGATAGATAAAACTTTGATTTATTTGTTGAATAGCCACATTGGCCTAAAACACCATAGCTATACTTAACATCAAAACACTCGAAAAGCCCATATATGACAATAAATTTTGGGTTTGAGCTCGCTTAGTAATAGGGTTATGAATGAAAAAGACAAGTTATTTGTAATTCCTAGTCTCTATAAGTCTCTTTGGTCTTTTCGAATAAATCCTTAACCCTCCCTCCTCTTACTAATACTAAATAATGTTTTTGTTAATTATGGACAATACCAGGTATATAAGTAGTGATTTCAAATCCAATTTGAGTTCGTTGTAGAGTACAAAAAAAAGGTTAGTAAAGATTGTAAAGAGATGTATCTCGAGTTTTGTATGTGTGGTATTTGAGAAGTCTTTTCCTAGTTATATTGCGAATCTTTTAGATAAACTGTCATGGGAGTATTTGTCCAATCTGATAAAGGCCAAACAAGTATACATCAAGCGAGATGGTTATTATCTAAGGATATGGACAATTATCTTTAATTACTGTCATGAAGTAGAATAATACTCTGATAACTTCCTTTGGAGCCAAATGGAAATATGAAGGTTCCACCCTATAATATATGATTATAGCCTCCCTCCCACCTCCCTAATTGCATTAAGCCCCTAAAGAGTGAACCCCTTACAATTTTGTATCTTAATATTGATATAAAGTATATTTTCTTGTGTTCTTCCCCACCATATATATAGGTAACTGACCCATAGTAATACACTTCCCCACATCTCCTCCACTGATCAGCTCAATCAACCATGGGATTCCGGAACCCACCTCTGATACCTATCTTCTTCTTCTTAATGCTAGTCCTTTTATTGGTTGGCCAACTATCTAGCTCTAGCAGTAGCCATCAAATTATGGGGAGGAGGTGGGGGAGTGGCTACTCTTCGCCATCCATGGGGTATTTCTCCAAGATATCTCCGTCTCTGAAGCACGATGACAGCGACGATATCGACCCGCTCTATGGAGTGTCCAAGAGATTGGTCCCTCAGGGTCCAAACCCACTGCACAACTGATCAAGCTAGTTTCAAGATGACCTGCATATTAGACAGATACAATTGTTTGCAGCTTACTCAATTCAATTGCTGATAGTATGGTTGTTAGTCTAAAAAAAAGTGATAGTAGGGTTTCAACAGATATGTATACATAGTTGGAAGGGTTATTTAGCTTTAGGATCTCGTATAATATTGAAAATTTAATTTTAGGTCTCTATGTTGTCCAGGAGAGGGTTTATCTCTCGTCCTAACAATTGACTTGGGCTGACCGTCCAAAAATGGAGTCATAAATACAAATTTTGAATATTATAAAAGATCCTAAAACTAACGAAAATATGTAAGGGTCGTGTGACTTGGGTTATTTAGTTTTGCATGGTGAGGTTTGTCAATCGAGAATGAGGCTTTGACTTTGTCTCTATCCCGATCTTAGTAGCCACACAATTCTTCGGGAGTACTCTTGAGTTGCAAGCATTCAACAATACGACCGGGACGAGAGACATTTGACGATACACAATGCCAATGAAGTCGTTCCCATCAAATCTGTCGTCATAAGGGTTGTGTGACTGCTGAGATCAGGATAGAAACAAATAGTTCAGTATCACTAACTCTCATTCTCAATTGGTTATGACAAAACTAAATAACCCAAGTCACACAATTCCCACCAAACAAAACTAAATAACCTAAGTTACACAACCCTTACATATTTCCGTTATTGTTTTAGGATCTCGTACTATATTATTCAAAATTTACGATTATGTCTCCATTTTGGACGGTCAGTCAAGTCAGCCGTTAGGACGAGACCAAAATCCTATTATGGATAATATAGAGACCTAAACTCAAATTTCTAATATTATATGAGATCCTATAAGTAAATAAACATAGTTGCAACAAAGATTATTGATTCTTCTTTCTTCAACCAAACAAGGATACAAGTGTTACCAGCAGAATGTCACGGACTTAGTGTTTTTGCTAGCACTTCGTCCCGTGCGGCGCACTGTCTTTCTCCTCAAAGACTCGTGCAAGCCTTCCCGACCCGACTTAGCTAGATCGCTAAGAGAATTAGAATAGTGGAGCAAAGATGGGTCTAGTAAGAATCTCTTTATTGACTTGGAGAATGCTTACAATTTTAGGTGGTGAGGAACAAATGAGAGCCTCCCCCTTTTATAAGTGCTCAGAGAGCAATACAAGGAAAATCCTGGAAGGAATATTCCAAGGATTATTACATTCTACCATAACTGGAATGACATATTCCAGGTTTATTCCTTAGCAACATAAAAGGAAACTTCAAGGGCCTTCCAGAAGCTTCTTGGGCCTCCTAGAACGATCTTGGGCCTTCCGGAGAGATCCACAATCTTCTAGAGCCTTCCGCCATCTTCTAGAATGTTCTGGAAGCTTTCCGCATAACCTTGGTCCGCGAACAGGTTATGCAACTGGGTCTCGGGCAGGGTGCAACATTTGGGCCGTTACATTCTCCTCCACCTAAGGCGTTGACGCCCTCGTCAACCATGCTCGCTGAGAAACGCCTGGATCTCGGCTTCGAACTGATGCAGCGTATCAGCACGTTCCCAGCTAGACTCGCCGTAAGGCAAGCCCTTCCACCGGATGAGGTACTCCACATACGGGGACACGCCCCGTCACCGAATGGTCCTCCTATCCAGCACGGCTTCCACCTCCTTGTCGAAGGAAGTCGTCATGGTCGCCGTCGGTCGCTTCGGAACTCCACGCTGGGGATCCTCCAAGTCTTCGTGGTACGGCTTCAAGCAACTAGCATGGAAGACTGGATGCATCGTCAGCTTGGCAGGGAGTTCAAGCTTGTAGGCCACCTTGCCTACCTTCTTGAGCACGGGGAAGGGGCATTCATACTTCCGGATTAGTCCTTTGTGCACCTTGCGGAACACCTTGAACTGTTGTGGTTGCAGCTTCACCAGCACCATGTCCCCCTCCTTGTACTCAACCGGCCTTCGCTTCGCGTCGGCCCACTTCTTCATCTTCCTCGCGGCATTCTCCAGAAATGCCTTGGCAATGTCCACCTTTGCCTTGAAATATGAAGTGAACTGGTTGGCCGCGGGACTTCTACTCGAGGATCCCGCACTCAGCGTGTGCGGGGCAAGCGGTTGGCGATCCATCACCAACTCGAATGGACTGCTGTGCGACGACTCGCTCCGTTGAAGATTGTAGCAGAACTGAGCGACGTCGAGGTGATGCACCCAATCCCTCTGGTTGGCACTCACAAAGTGCCGCAAGTACTCCTCGAGTAGCGAGTTGACCCGTTCGGTCTGCCCGTCCGTCTGCGGGTGGAAGCTGGTCGAGAAGTGTAAGTCCGTCCCGAGGATTTTGAACACTTCAGTCCAGAACTTCCCTGTGAAGCGGGGGTCTCGGTCGCTGACAATGTTGACCGGGATGCCCCAGAACTTTACCACATGGCTGATGAACAGTCGTGCGGCCTCCTCTGCTGTGCAGTCCGTCGAAGCAGCAATGAAGGTCGCGTACTTAGAGAACCGGTCCACCACCACGAGAATGGACCCAAGCGCCTCCACTTTCGGCAGGGCGGAGATGAAGTCCATCGAAATGCTCCCCCACGGCCGACTCGGCACGGGAAGAGGCTCCAGCAGGCCCCCGGGATTCTGATGATCCACCTTGTCCTGTTGGCACACAAGACAAGTGCGAACATAGTCCTCCACATCTTCACGCATGCGAGGCCAGTAGTATGCGGCCTCCAGTAGCGCCAAGGTTCGCTTCTGCCCCGGGTGTCCAGCCCACTTTGTGTCATGACACTCCTTGAGCAGCTGTCTCCGCAAGCCACTCCACCTAGGCACGACCACCCTGTCGCCCTTGGTGTAGAGAAGTCCGTCTTTCAGCCAGAACCTTCTCGTCTTGCCCTCCTTGGCAAGCTTCACTAGGGCCAGTGTTAGTGGATCCTCCATGATTCCCACTCGAACACGGTCCAGAATGTCCCCCTTGAGCAAGCACACAGATGCGAGCTCGGCCTTCCTGCTAAGCGCATCGGCCACCTGATTTTCTTTGCATGGTTTGTACTGCAACGCCATGTCGAACTCGGCTAGAAAATCTTGCCATCTCGCCTGCTTCGGAGATAGCTTCTTCTGGGACTGGAAGTAGCTCGTGGCAACATTGTCCGTCATGACCACGAACTTGGTGCCGAGGAGGTAATGCCGCCATGTCCTCAAGCTATGCACGACCGCGGTCATCTCCTTCTCCTGCACCGTGTAGCGCCGCTCAGTGTCATTCAGCTTGCGGCTCTCGAACGCGATGGGGTGTCCTTCCTGCACCAACACCCCACCGATGGCGAAGTCGGACGCGTCCGTGTGCACTTCGAACGCCTTGGAGTAGTCCGGTAGGGACAAGACCGGCTCCTCCGTCATAGCCCGCTTCAGTGCCTCGAATGCCTCCTCGCATCGGGGCGTCCAGCTCCACGCCCGATCCTTCCGCAGCAGATCGGTCAGAGGCACTGCGATGGCGGAATATCCTCGGATGAACCGCCGGTAGTAGTTCGCCAAACCAAGGAACGATCGCAGCTCCGTCGGCTTGGTGGGAGCCTCCCACTCCCGTATGGATTGGACCTTTGCGCCGTCCATCCATATCTTGCCATGTCCGATCCAGTGCCCCAAGAACGACACCTCTTCTTGTGCGAATGAGCACTTCTCCCGCTTGACGAAGAGTTCGTTCTCCCTTAGCACCTGGAAGACAGTCTTCAAATGCTCGATGTGCTCCTCCATCGTGTTTGAGTACACGACGATGTCGTCGAGGTAGACCACGACGAACCGATCCAGGTAGGGATGAAAGAGCTTGTTCATCAAAGTACAAAAAGTCGTAGGAGCATTTGTTAGACCAAAAGGCATAACCATAAACTCATATGCGCCATACCTCGTCACGCATGCCGTCTTAGCCTCGTCGCCCTCCGCAATCCGGACTTGATAATACCCCGAGCACAGATCAAGTTTGGAGAAGTATCTCGCGCCTCCCAATTGGTCGAACAAGTCCGCTACCAACGGGATGGGATATTTGTTCTTGACGGTCACCTTGTTTAGTGCACGATAGTCGATGCACAAACGAAGGCTTCCATCCTTCTTCTTCTGGAACAACACCGGTGCACCATACGGGGCCTTTGACGGTCTGATGAATCCAGCGTCCAGCAGCTCCTTGAGTTGCTTCTTCAACTCGTCCAGCTCGGGCGGGGCCATGCGATATGGAGCCATGGCGGGCGGCTTCGTGCCCGGCTCCAACTCGATGGCGTGGTCTACCTCCCTCCGCGGAGGTAGCCTCTTCGGCAACTCCTTCGGCATGACGTCCCCGAACTCCACAAGAACGTCATCGATCTCAGGCGGAAGATCCCCCTGCACGGGCGCCTCCTCCGACTTGAGCACAGCAAGGTAACTTGAGCACAGCAAGGTAAGTCATCTCTCCGTGTCGCATCCCCTTCTTGAGTTGTAGTGCGGAGAGAGCCTTCCCCTTCGTAAGCTCACCTCGTACAGTTGTCACCATGCACGGAGAGCTCTCCTCCATGATCCCGACGACTCCCAGATGCGGCATTGGGACTGCCTTTGCCGAAGTGAGGAAGTCCATCCCAAGGATCATGTTGAAGTCGTCCAGTGGTGCTGCCGTGAGACTGGTGACACCCGTCCAGTCTCCCACTTGGATCTTCACCCCTTTGGCCACCCCCTGTACGGGGCGTGCCTCAGAGTTGACTGCCTTTATCGTGCTTGAGTCTTTTTCTAGCGCCAAACCCAAGCGTCGGACCTCCGCGTCCGAGATAAAGTTGTGGGTTGCCCCCGTGTCGACCATCGCCCTGGTGTTGTGGCCGTTGATCTTCACGTCCACGTACATCAGCTCTCGATTCGGGGTCTTGGACACTACCGCCTTGCTCTTCAAAGCATTCAACAGGCGTAGGGCACCCATGTGAGCCCCCTTCTTAGGCTCCATGTCCTCGGCCTCCTCGCCTTGGACCGCGTTCACCCTCTTGCCCTTGTTCGGACAGTCTCGTGCGAGGTGATTTCCACCGCACACATAGCACTCGATCTTCCACTCCGTCGAAGGCTTTGCTTGCGGCTTGTCCTTCGGCGGTGGGCCTCCCTTTCCGTTGTTCTTCTTCGCTCCCCCACCATTGAACTTGGTGGTGGTCTTTTCCTTGGGCTTTGGGGCATCGCTCCTTCGATACTCCATCAGCTTCTCGGCTGCCGCAACAGCCGTGTTCAGATCTGACACATCTTGCCTCTGCAATTCTTGTGCCGCCCATGGTTGTAGACCCTCCAGGAACGCGAACAGGCGATCCTCTTCGCCCATACTGGAAATGGTGAGCATCAGACGGGTGAACTCTGCCACATACTCCTTGATCGTCCCGGTGTGCTTGAGTTGACGCAAACTCCGTCTTGCGACATACTCCACATTCTTCGGGTAGAATTGAGACTTGATCTCCTTCTTGAGATCCTCCCAAGTCTCGATCTTGCAGAGTCCCTTTTCTATATCAATGCACCTGCGTCGCCACCACAGCGTAGCATCATCAGAAAAATATAGGGACGCTGTGTTTACCTTATCGGTCTCATCCTCGATGCGGACCGCCTTCAGGTAACGCTCGACGTTCCAGATGAAGTTATCCACCTCCTTCGCGTCCCGTACGCCAGTGAAGGATTTGGGTTCTGGATACTTCACCCTCTGCATCGACTCCCTCCTCGGAGTCGGACCACTAGCAATGGCCCTCTCGAGGACCTCCGCCTTGGTTTGTAGCTCCTTGCGTAGTTCAGCAATCTCCGTTTTCGTGGCCTTTCGTTCCTCCTCGAACTCGGCCTGCATCTCGCGGAGATGCTCTCGGAACTCCGTCATAGCCGTGGCGACATCCGCCTCCAAACCCTGGGCGAATTCCTCGTGAGCCATTTGGTTCTGCTCCACTTGATACTCGACGCCCGTCACGCCTTTCTCCAGCATCTCAACCCGGTCCGACAACTCGCCAAGAGCCCGTTCCAGCAACGGTTCCTTGCTCTTGCCCTTCTTCGAGGTCTTCGCCTTCTCCTTAGGCGATGAGGGTTGTGCGGGCTCGTCGTTGATGATGGCTTCGGTCGAAGACATGACGGCGATCGAACCTTTGCTCTGATACCACTTGTCACGGACTTAGTGTTTTTGCTAGCACTTCGTCCCGTGCGGCGCACTGTCTTTCTCCTCAAAGACTCGTGCAAGCCTTCCCGACCCGACTTAGCTAGATCGCTAAGAGAATTAGAATAGTGGAGCAAAGATGGGTCTAGTAAGAATCTCTTTATTGACTTGGAGAATGCTTACAATTTTAGGTGGTGAGGAACAAATGAGAGCCTCCCCCTTTTATAAGTGCTCAGAGAGCAATACAAGGAAAGTCCTGGAAGGAATATTCCAAGGATCATTACATTCTACCATAACTGGAATGACATATTCCAGGTTTATTCCTTAGCAACATAAAAGGAAACTTCAAGGGCCTTCCAGAAGCTTCTTGGGCCTCCTAGAACGATCTTGGGCCTTCCGGAGAGATCCACAATCTTCTAGAGCCTTCCGCCATCTTCTAGAATGTTCTGGAAGCTTCCCGCATAACCTTCGTCCGCGAACAGGTTATGCAACTGAGCCTCGGGCAGGGTGCAACATTTGGGCCGTTACAAGAAGGTCTTACTGGCTGGAAGTGCGGAGGATAATTGCAGCACCTAAAAAACAAGCAGAATACTGCACATTTGTTAGATCAAAGTCAGATGAAAGTGAGAAAATGGATGAAATTTTTAGTGGCATATACTGATGTAAAAGCAGATAAAACAGTAAGGCACAATGACTTTGCAGAGTCAAATTCCCCAGTGTGCTAGCTAGTTGAGAACATATAACGTTTCCTGGCCATTTGATGAATTCCTTTGGTGTGGGAAGTCAAGATAAACAACTACAATTTACTAATCTTCTATTTTAGCAAACGGTGGGATATATACTCCTCTTTTTAAGTTTACCAACAACCAAGAAGAACAAATTTGTCCATCAATCATGCTTCTATAACTGTTGCCATAGGCTATTTGAATCATTTTCTTCTCCTCAGCTCTATTAAAGTCAATTTCCTTCGCGAAAATATAATATCCTTACAGTCTCAATCCAAATTCTTTTAGGCCTACCCCAGTTTTAACAAGTACTTTAATTAATATCGTATAACTTCTTTCGATGGATCAGCCTGTTGCCTAATCTGACGTCATGTATTGTTCTTCCTTAAAGAGAGAATATATAAGGATATTATGTGCTATATATATATTATATATATATATTATATATATATATATATATATATATATATATTACTTGGCTATATATCTAGAACAAAAATATCTTTTTCTTAATTTGAATGAACAAACAATAAGAGTTTAACTTCCAGAAATATAGCATGCATTCAGTTGGTCAGTGTATTTGAACACTAGAGTTGGGAAAGGTCATTTGAGTACATTTTACAGAAGTAGTTGATGTAATTAAGAACAGCAATTGTTAAAATATGATATTTACATCTTGATATATACAAAAACTAGTCATAACCCGTGCCCATAGGGCATGGTTCATTTAAGGTATTCCTCCTCAAAATCTTGGACCTCCAATTTTAAACGAACAATAATAATTATGAGGCCCCCATCAAAATATTAAATCCCAACCACTGCTGGATGTGAATTTTCTTTTGATTCCCCATAAAACCCCACTCTCAATAATGCTCATCCACAAGCATTATGAGTGCAAATCCCACTCTTTGGATTCCCCATAAAATCCCACTCTCAATAATGCTCATCCACAACCATTATGAGTGCAAACCCCACTCTTTGGATTCCCCATAAAATTCCACAACCGTTGATTCACCAAAATTAAATCCCAACCACTCTTTATCTTGGCACAGTCAGCCCTAGGATTCAAAAACCTTTGTGTTTTGTATAATAGATGGAGAGAGACAAGTATCAACTCCGCACACACACACTACACACTACACACTACACACGAATGACTTACATTTTATTAAAGAGAGTTTTAACGAAACAACAAACGTTACTACAAGGAATTACTTCCACATGCACGGGCACAACATGCAAAATAATATTTTCAACTTTAGTAATTTCATTATTGAAGAATAACAACTTTAAGAGACAAAGTGAGCTCTCTAGCTAATTAAATAGAATCCGAGATAGACTAAAAGCTAGAAAAATGAAAGAAAATTATATACAAATTGATAAAATGCTAGCTTCACTTGTCGTGAACAAGAGGACTGTATATGGGATATATACTTCAAGTATGAACTAAACTTCATGTACCTCATTAATATTTCAGAGGTAATTTCACAATTTATGCCAACAGAAGTACATGTACAAAAATTGATTCAAACTTATTGGATGTAAGGTGTGAATAAAATACATTAATAAAAAACTAAAATTATGTATAATGTTCAATTTAATGATTCTTATAAATAGATTGCATCCAAAACTGACGAGAACGAAGATTGATATTTGTGAATATTTAGAATCAATTATTCATGACGATTGAAGATAGTTGTAAAGTAGGTTTTCATGGAAGAATTAGAACCTGACTATTGAATGCACTAGAAAAGAATGCACATTTAAAATTAAATTATGAATAACATTTTAGGAATTGATGAAAAAATCAGGATATCTGATTCAAAAAGTTTGGTATAATTGCTTTCAAAAAAATTTCATGTAGAGTATTATATTTTAAAAAAATTTAGGCTTAATTGCACTTTGCTACCCTCAACTATTACCATTTTTCAACTTTGTACCCTAAACTATTTTTTGTAACAATTTGGTACCCAGATGTTATTTTGGACTAAAATGCCCCTACCCCTACCCCTAACCCTCCCCCCCTGCACGCTCCGGCCGTCCCCCCTGCTCACTCCGACCGCCCCCCCCTGCTAGCTCCGCCCCCCCCCCCCCCCCCCCCCGCCCCCCACCCCCCCCCCCCTGCTCACTCCGGCCGCCCGCCCGCCCCCGCCTCTCCCCTAGGCCGCGGCAGCACGGGAGGAGGGGGGCTGGGGAGGGAGGGCGGGGCGGGAGGCGGGGCAGGGGGTGGCCGAAGGTAGCAGGGGGGGGACGGGGGGGGGGGGGCGGAGCTAGCAGGGGGGGGGGTGGGGCGGCCAGAGCTAGCAGGGGAGGTGGCCGGAGTGGGGAAGGGGGTGGAGGGAAGGAAGAGGGAAGGGCATTTTCGGAATTTTTGAAAAATTAGGTATCAAGTTGAAAAAAAATAATAGTTGAGGTACCAATTTGTTACGAAAAAAAGTTTATGGTATCAAGTTGAAAAGGCGGAATAGTTGAGGGTAGCAAAGTGCAATTAAGCCAAAATTTATGTGGGATCGAAGAAAATAGTTTGTAGGAATTGCATAGAAAAAATAGAAACGTCCTTACTAAGGGCTTACTAAGGACATCTCTGTCTCTCTCTCTCTCTCTCTCTCCACTACCAGAATAAGTCGTTTTAGCGACGAATAAAGACGTCGCTAAAACGACAAATTTTGTCGCTAAATAAAGTTAGCGACGAAATTACCGACGTTTCGTGATAGTCACTGAAATGTAAGTCGCTAATCTTCGAAACGTCGCAAAACGTCGCTATTATCGACGTTTAGCGACGTATATATACGTCGGTATATTGCCGACGCCTACCGTCGTGACGTCGGTGGATTATCGACGTATTACTGTGTATCGCTACGCGTCGGTAACTTACCGACGTATTACCGACGAATAGTCGGTGGTTTAGTGACATGATCGAAAACGCTAAACGTCGGTAACTTACCGACGTTTACCGACGTTCGCCGACATTTATAACGTCGCTAAAACGTCGGTAAACTGGAAAATATGGCATATTTACTGACGTTTACCGACGCAAACTTACGTCGGTGTCCGTCGGTAAACGTCGGTAAACGTCGCTAAATCTGCAAAAAAAATAAAAAAATAAAATACAGAATGTCCATTTCTCCCTGCAGTTTAAAAAGATAACCATTTCTCACTGTAGAATAGGATCCAAACAATCACAGAATGTCCATTTCTCGCTGTACACAAGTAACCAAGTTTGTATACTTGACGTCGATAATTGCGAATAACCAAATATCCAAATAACCAAGTTTACAACAATCATACAACAACTAACCAAATAACCAAATATCCAAATAACCAAATATCCAAATAACAAAGTATCCAAATAACCAAGTATCCAAACAACCAAGTATCCAAATCTACATAACCAACGAATGAAAAAAGTCACAAACAAAGAATGAAACAAACACAGAAACAGTCCTAACTAGGACTACTAGGAATCTGGTGCAGAAGGGGCACCGCCGCGACGAAGGGATAAGAACAACTGATACTCCTCACGTGAAATCGATACCGATGGAGGCAGTGACGTCGGTGGAGTCGGTGTCGAAGAAGATGGCGGTGGAGATGGCGGAGACGGCGGAGTCTACGACGATGAAGGCGCACCCGGAAAACCAGCACGTTCCAACGCTGCAAGTCGCTGGTGGTATGAATCCATGATAGATAACATTCTATCACTGCTCGCAACCATCGACTCCTGCGCCAATCTCATCCTCTCGGCCATGGTCACCTGTCGACTCCTGCTCGATAACATTTTAAGTTGGCGTCGCTAATTACGTCGCTGATATGACTTATTTTGGTAGTGCTCTCTCTCTCTCTCTCTCTATATATATATATATATATATATAAATGAAACACTATATATATATATATATATATATATATATATATATATTATATATATATATATATATATATAAATGAAACACTATATATATATATATATATATATATATATATATATATATATATATATATATATATATATATATATAATACTGTCAAACGTCATATCTAGTGTTTCTTTTAACGAATATATATATATATATATATTCTCAAGGATGCGCCCTTAGCAAGGACATTTTTTTTATAATCTTCAAACAGGGGGAAAAAAAAACGTCCTTACTAAGGACGTTTTGGACTCAAGATGTGCCCTTAGTAAGAACATTTCTTGCTGCGTATTACGTCGATTTTGAAATAAACTAAAATGTCCTCATTAAGAACATTTGTGTTATCTGACCGCAAATATGTAAAACTATTTTTTTTTCAATTTAATTTTTATAAGTTTTTGATGCTGAAAATTTCTAATTGCTTTTGTTGTTCTTACCAATAGTCGGTCTAAACCCTTTGCAGATCATAATTACCATGACACCCCTACCAAGCTGCTGAAGACAAATGATATTTCAGGCATTATCCAACACAACGGATGCATGGGCAATAAACTGGAGTCCATTTTTGTTCATCCATTAATACCATGGTGTTTGTTCACTTCCCAATGATATGGAGGCATGTGGCAAATAAAACCACTTTAAGAATAGTTTTGTACACTCTTTAAAATAGATTTGTGGTTTTATTTGCCACATGTCTCCATGTGATTGGAGGGTTGAACAAACACCATGGTATTGGTGGATGAACAAAAATAGACTCCAGTAAACTGTAGGTTCTTTCTAAGGGCACCGCACTTTTTACTTGGGGGCAGCCCAAAAATGTTCAAAAAAAATTACAAGTTTGCCATCAATTTTTTTACTTGGGGGCAGCCCAAGCCAGTCTTAGGACTGCCAGCAAGTTGGCAGTCCTAGGACTGCCAGCAAGTTGGCAGTCCTAACATACGTTAGGACTGCCAACAAGGTGGCAGTCCTCCTCGGAGATGGGAGAAAAGGAAGGAACGAGAGGCGGTTGATTCCGCGAGGACAACCTCACCGTCGCCAAGCTCATCTCCGCCGTCCTCTCCTTCCGCGAGGACAACCTCACCGTCGCCCGCCATGACGAGCACCAAACCCTAGATTCCTCTACCTCCCCCAAGAAAGTCGAAGCTAGGGTTTCCGAAGAAGAACGAGAGGCGGTTGATTCCGAAGAGGAAGGGGAGTTGTTAGGCATGGACAGCGAGGGCGACGACGACGATGATTGGGAAGGGGTGGAGAGCAGCGAGCTCGAGGAGCTGTTCGGCGCGGCGGCGGCGTTCGTTTCGGCCACCGCGGCCGATCGGAACTCTGCGAAGGTGTCGGCGGAGCTTCAGCTGCAGCTGTACGGGTTCTACAAGATCGCGGCGGAGCTTCCGACGGTGGCGGTGGCTGCTGGTAGTGGTGGTGGCGCCGCCGCCGCCGGAGGAAGGAAGAGGAGGAGAAAAGAGGAGGGAAAAAATTAGGGTTTGGGGGGTTGGGCTATCCCCAAGTAAATTTTGGGTGCCCTCTAGCAATTTCTCCACCTCCTTGGACTGCCCCCAAGTAAGGGATGCCCCTAGCAAATATGGTGGTGCCCTTAGAAATAACCTAAACTGTATGGGGAAACGAGGGGGCACTTCGAGAAAGCCGAGTCACGTTATTTATAAACTTTTTTTTGTAAGTCGGAAGCGTTGGCTCCAGCCCTTGTTGGCAAGGGAAGTATAGAGCGACAGAGAAGAAGAGAGTAGTGAATAGTAAGAATAAGGGGAAAAAAATTAAGAAGTAAAACCGAGGTAAATTTCCCTCCAATTTTTTATCGATTTAAATTTTCTCACTCATCAGTTGATTCTGTGATTTTGTTTGATTATTTTCCTGGATTAATGGTGGGAATCGAGAGAATTTGAGGTGAAGAAGTCGAAGATTTTGTTTGCATGGATCCAGAAAGACTATTGAGCTCAATATCTACTGTTTTTGAAAAATTTTGGGAATGTAGGAGAAATTAGGGGTTTTTTTATGGATCATGAGCAGTATTGTTCTCAAAGTTTATTTCTTTGTATGTATGAAAGGTAATTTTGACAATTCTGGGGGAGGACAGGAGAAAGGAGGGTTTTTTTTTCTACAGAAAATTTGCTACAAAGTAACAATTTTTTTCAAAATTAAGCTCAGGGTAACATGTTCTCAAAAAATTTCAATAAAAGAATCTTCCGCCAGATGAACTGGCAGAAATTGGACACTTCCAATTTATGCCAGGCAGTATGGCGGAAATTGGGCTTCCTGGCAGTTTTTTTTTTTTTTTTTTGTTGTGGGGGGGGGGGGGGGGGGGGGGGGGGGTGGGGGGGGGGTTGCGAGTGGGGTGGGGTTGGTGCACGGTTCATTGGTTGTGTGTGTGGGGTTGGGAGCGGTTGGCATGGTTTAGGAGGAGGCACGGTTCGGTTTGTTGTTTGGTTTTTGTGTGTGTGGTGGGGGGGGAGGGGAGGAGATGAGAGTGGGGGTAGGTTTATAAAAATGTGTAATGTATGGGGGAAGTGTGGGTTTTTTGGATAGTGGGGTGGGGTTGTTTGGTAGTGGGGTGAGGTAGAATATAGGGGTGGTGGAGTGTAAGGTTATAAGAGGGGTTCGTTACTCCAGAAGAAAACCAGAAGAAGAATAGAAGAGAAGAAGAAGAGAAGAGAAGAGAAGAGAAGAGGAAAGAAGAGAGCAAGGAAGCAGAACAAAGTAGAGAGAAAAAAAGTGAAGAGTTTTGATTATGATTTTTTTTTTTTTTTGCTTGTGTTTATTATCTTAAAATTTTGTATTACTAACAGATGGATCGCCAAAACGACGGACGTATTCCGGGAGTACCTACCACAGACCTGATTATCCAGCAACGTGAGTCGCATATCTCAAAATTAATATTTTCTGGAAAGGTAAATTTTAATTAAAAAATATTATTATGTATATTTTTGTTATTATGTAGTAATAATGATCATTATGTAGTAATTAATTTTTTAATATAGTTATATTATTATCCTGATGATATACGAATGCGAGAACATGAGACATGCGTTATGAACACAAATTTGGATGTTAGAATTTGACTAGCGAACAAGAGGCTATGATGGTCATATTTGGATTTAAATATATTGACGAGATAAGTTTTCTACGTCATGATAGAGATTTGATTTTCAGTCTAGTGGAGCGTTGGTGGGCTGGACGAAATACATTTCAGATATCAGTTGAAAAAATGACTATTACTCTAGTTGATGTAGTAAATATTATAGGATTAACTATTACGGGTGAACCTATAATATTTGATGAGTCATTTTCTGCTGATACTGTAATTATGGAGTATCTAGGTGTCGAGCCACCAAAATTAAAAGGCAAAAGTTTAGTCACGTTCTCTTGGCTCCGTCGTAATTTCATGCACCTAGATCGTATTGATGATGACGAAGAGGTATCTGTTGATGATAATCGAATATGTATAAGAGATAATGTTAATATTTATGTCATATCGTATATACTATTAGTTTAACACCTATTAATTTTTTGCAATTTTTCGTCATCTGTTTAGGTTATTTCTTGCACAAGGGCCTACTTACTCGGCTTAATAAGTGCAGTTGTCTTTTTCGACTCATCAGATATGGTAGACTTGCGTTATCTACCATTCTTGGAAGATTTGACAGCACCTACATGTCACGCATGAGGAGCATCAATGTTAACATATCTATACAACTCCATGTCAGATTTTGTACGCGTGCTGCCAGATGATAAAGTTATGAAAAATTTTAATGGATGCATGACTTTAATACATATATAAAAATTATGTTCATTTTATATAAAGTTACAATTTGTATACTTATACCAAGTTATTATTTTCTTTAATTGGTCTGTTCCTACGAACATTTTTCTATCGGTAGACCAGTGACTGGTATTGATTCCAATGCTGGTTAATTTTTAGTAGCTTTACGATGGAGATAAATATGTTAATTGTTCATTTATTTATTTTTCAACATTTATTATGGTTATATTACTTATTATTTTTTTCGACATCAAATAGGTTACATGGCTACCTTACGCGCCTATGAGCAGTATCAATATGCTCTTGAAATACAAAGAACAACCTATAACTTGAGTCTCCATAGATTTTATATAATATACCACTGAGACATCATGTTTCATCCCGCTGATCGTGTTTTACGACAATTTGGGATGAAACAGATTATTCCAGACGATCAACCATGTTTGAATCGTGGTAGAGCCAGTGCAGCTGTAAGAGCTAGAAAAATGATTCCTGGATGAAATTCTAGATTTGAGACACATGGTGTGACACATCTATCTCAGCCGATGGTAAATTTAGAAGATGGTTAGTTTTGATCTCCTATTTGATTAAAATTATTATAAAATTATATGCTCATATTTGTTAAATTGGTGAAGCATTTAGAAATAATACATATAGAACTTGGTAGGGAGCTCCTCGTATAAGTAACAAATTGAAATTCTACTATTATGAGGAGCCTCGATTCCAACCACGAGCTCTAGATGATTCGAGCCTACGTGAATTTTATCACCATATGCTTAGGATGGTACGTAAATGTCCTAATATAATCTTTGTGTTTATAGAACTTATTTATAATTTGTCAAGTCTTATATTTCAGGTTCCAAGTATTAAGCAAGCAATCGAAAATCCAAATTCTGAAATACGGAGAACAAAACTAAATAAAATTTGGAATTATATGCAAACAAATCCGGCTTCCCCGAACCCTTCAATACATATCCCTGAAGAATATCCTAGAGGCATTGTTGGGCAGCGACATACACGTCGCCGAAGGAATAGACACAATGTCACGCAACCTCAAGCCCTCCCTGATAGTCCACCTCAACATGCTTACGAGGGTCCCGTCTCAAATTTATCAAATTGAGGCGTATACTTTAGCGTATCAAATTGCCCCTGATATATGGAGGCGCTCGAGTGAACACAATGTGCTGGATCTACTATACATGTAATTTATCGTAAAGCTACTGGAAATTTAACAACATTGGAATCAATATCAGTCACTGGTCTACCGATAGAAAAATGTTCGTAGGACCAGACCTATTAAAGAAAAGAATAACTTGATATAAGTCTACAAATTGTAACTTTATATAAAATGAACAATAATTTTTATACATGTATTAAAGTCATGCATCTATTTAAAATTTTCGTAACTTTATCATCTGACAGCACGCGTACAAAATCTGACATGGAGTTGTATAGATATGCCAACATTGATGTTCCCCATGCGTGACATGTAGGTGCTGTCAAATCTTCCAAAAATAGTAGATAATGCAAGTTTACCATATCTGATGAGTCGGAAAAGACAACTGCACTTATTAAGCCGAGTAAGTAGGCCCTTGTGCAAGAATTAACCTAAACAGATGACGAAAAATTGCAAGAAATTAATAGGTGTTAAACTAATAGTATATGCGATATGACATAAATATTAACATTATATGTTATACATACCCGATTTTCATCAACAGATACCTCTTCGTCATCATCAATACGATCTAGGTGCATGAAATTACGACGGAGCCAAGAAAACGTGACTAAACTTTTGCCTTTTAGTTTTGGTGGCTCGACACCTAGATACTCCAAAATTACATTATCAGCAGAAAATGACTCATCAAATATTATAGGTTTACCCGTAATAGGTAATCCTATAATATTTACTACATCAACTAGAGTAATAGTCATTTTTCCAAATGGTATCTGAAATGTATTTCGTCCAGCCCACCAACGCTCCACTAGGCTAAAATCAAATCTCTATCATGATGTAGAAAACTTATCTCGTCAATGTATTTAAATCCAAATATGACCATCATAGCCTCTTGTTCTCTAATCAAATTCTAACATCCAAATTTGTGTTCATAACGCATGTCCCATGCTCTCGCATTCGTATATCGTCAGGATAATAATATAACTATATTAAAAAATTAATTACTACATAATGATCATTATTACTACATAATAACAAAAATATACATAATAATATTTTTTAATTAAAATTTATCTTTCCAAAAAATATTAATTTTGAGATATGCGACTCACGTTGCTGGATAATCAGGTCTGTGGTGGGTCTTCCCGGAATACGTCCGTCGTTTTGGTGGTCCATCTGTTAGTAATACAAAATTCTAAGATAATAAACACAAACAAAAAAATAAAATCATAATCAAAACTCTTGTAACTTTTTTCTTTCTACTTTGTTCTGCTTTCTTGCTCTCTTCTCTTCTTCTCTTGGTTTTCTTCTGGAGTAACGAACCCCTCTTATAACCTTACACTCCACCTCCCCTAGATTCTATCTCACTTCCCCACTACCAAACAACCCCACCCCACTACAAAAAACCCCCACACTTCCCCGTAGACCACACATATCTATAAACCTACCCCTACTCTCATCTCCTCCCCTCCTAGGACCCTAACCACACACACACAAAACCAAATAACAAACCGAACCGTGCCCCCTCCCTCTCCCCCCAAACCCTGCCAACCGCTCCCAACCCCCCCAACCCCCAACCCTGCCAACCGCTCCCCCCAATGCTGCGAAGCCGAGCCGCGCCAAGGAAGCCCAATTTTTGCCAGACTGACTGGCGGCCAGTTCGTCTGGCGGAAGATTCTTTTATTGAAATTTTTTGAGAACATGTTATCCTGAGCGTAAATTTGTAAAAAATTGTTGTTGGAGTTTGGTCTTTTTCTAAGTGAATTTTAGTCCCACATCGGCTAGACCAAAGGAGTTGTATCTCTATATAATAGCTTTTCTATTTTAGAGATGCACATGTGGTGTGGAGGTGCACATGGGTGTGCCATGTGGGGTTATTTTTCTAATGGAAAAAGGACTAAATCAACAATAAAAGCATTCATGCTTTTTGCTCTTGGGAAATTCATTTCCATGGGAGCTAAGCCCCGTAGGGCTTAGCGACTCGGACTCGGACTCGGACTCGGGCTCATGGGCTCATGAGGCGTAATGTGGCATTTTGTTGGCGCACTTTGCACTCAGCCTTCGAGAGAGAGGAAAGGCGCCGCACCAGCGTTGCTTTTGCACGGGAGTTCGTGTCCATCCGAGGAGTCAGAAGAGCCGGAGTGTTCCAAGTTCTCCGACGAACTTGCTGGTTCCTGGAAGCTGTTCGTGTAGGGCGAATAAAGCTTTAAGCAACGGTGATCATTCACCCCAGCAGGTCATCTTCCATATTTCGCCTGTCATCTTCTTCGCTGCTGTGATTACAAAATCTTTTTAGATTCTCGTAATATCATAACGATATCTTTTTAGATCTTCGTTATACTTGTGCAACCTTCCTAGAAGTGTTGCGTTGGAACATTGTTTTTACAATTGTTTCATATTCTCTGTTTTCGATCGAAAAATTGTGCCCCGACAATAACAACCTCAAAGCTTTATTGCTACGATAGAAAACATTAATGCTTCACTCCTCAATACTGACTTTTGCAAATTAAAAAGTTTGATGGAGAGCATTATCAAGTCTGGAAGAGGAAGGTTTTTCTCACTCTTCAACTCAGAGACGTGGATCACGTGCTTCTTGAAGAGGAACCTACCGTTCCAGATACTGGGTCTGCTGCCGCAATCTCTGCGGTTACTAAACTTCAGGCCAAGTGGAGAAGAGAAAATAACATTTGCAGGCTACTTATCCTGAATGCTATGGAGGATTCCCTTGCAGAATCCTATTCTAAGAAGACTATCGCTAGAGACATATGGGAGTCTCTAGAAAAACTCTACGAAGAAGACAAGAACCGCAGTAAAATATTTGTGGTTGAAAAATATCACAAGTGGTTCTTTGAGGACGAAAAGTCTATGCTGCCGCAGGTGAAGGAGTTCCTGAAACTGCGACAGAAGTTGGAAGACGAGGCAATGCCCCTCCCCGACAAGTTTGTTGTTGGAGGGATTGTCTCAAAGCTCCCCGCTGGATGGAGCAAGTTCTATGCAAACATGCATAGGAAGAAGCTGGAGATCACCGTTGAAGATCTCCTACAGAAAATCTATGTTGAGGACCAGATGCAGGCTCAACTGAAGGTGGACGCACTGTCCAAGCAATTGGCTAATGCCAATCTGGTTCAGACCAAGGAACCAAGGGGAAAGCAGGCAGCTTTCCACAGCAAGAAGAAGGACCCTGACAATCTAAAAGTCAAGGAAACTTCTATAAAAAAAAAGAAGCCAAAGTCTCAAATGCCTTGCTTCAAGTGTGGCAAGAAGGGCCACTTTAAGAATGAGTGCAAAGCAAAAACCAAGCAATCAGAGCAAGGAGAGCCTAGTAAGGTATCTATGATCACTGACATTGTTGCTATGATTGCACATGTTGATGCGGTAAGGACTGACTCTGACTGGTGGGTAGACACTGGAGCCTCCTGCCATGTCTGTTCCAGTAAGGAGTGGTTCACCACCTATACACCTACTTCTGAAGTGGTTATGATGGCGAACCAGGCACAAGCTGAAGTGCTCGGGATCGGGACGGTGGTGTTGAAGCTGACTTCGAAAAAGTCTCTGACGCTTCAAGGCGTGAAGCACGTACCTGCTATCGCCAAGAACCTGATCTCAGGCGGCCTACTCTGCAAAGCAGGCCTCAGGATGGACATCAATGCTGGCCAGATGGTGATGTCTATCAAAGGAACATATTTCGGAAAAGCTTTTTATACCGAAGGAATGTTCAAAATTCAGCTTGTAAATTAGTCCAATGTAATTAATGTGATTAATGAAGTCACTCATTCTGCTTATACTCTTGAGTTGTGGCATAATAGGCTAGGACATGTTCATTGTAAACGAATAAACAGAATGTCTAGTCTAGGACTTATCTCCAAGTGTGGGGGTAAGGTAGAGAAATGTGAAGTTTGTGCTCAAACAAAGATCACAAGAAAACCCTTTCCTCGGGTTAATCGAAGTACAGATCTTCTGGAGTTGGTACACTCCGATATCTGTGACTTCAAACAGTTCTCTACAAAGGCCGGGATGAAGTATTTCATAACCTTCATCGATGACTTCTCAAAGTATGCGTTTGTCTACTTGCTGAAGGCTAAAGACGAAGCATTCGAGAAGCTCAAGGAGTTCAGAGCCGAAGCTGAGCGGCAGACTGTACAACAACTCAAAAGGATAAGAAGTGATCGAGGTGGGGAGTACAGGTCTCATGAATTCGCATCGTTCTACAAAGAACATGGAATTGTCAATGAGACTACGGCTCCGTACTCTCCTCAATCAAACGGAGTAGCAGAGAGAAAGAACAGAACGTTAACAGAAATGATTAACTCTATGTTGTTGACTGCTGGTCTTCCTAAGTGCTACTGGGGAGAAGCTGCATTGACGACCACTTTTATTCTAAATAGAGTGCCTCATGCAACTTCAGAAGTTACTCCTCATGAACTCTGGTTCAAGGTCAGACCTAACTTGAATGTCATTCGAGTATGGGGGTGTCTGGCATATGTCAAGCTTCCAGATCTGAAAATTCAGAAGCTTGGGACAAGGACTACCAAGATGATCTTCTTGGGGTATGCCGAGAAGAGTGATGCTCGGAGATTTCTTGATATTGAGTCAAATCATATCATTGAATCTCGCGATGCAGAATATTTTGAAGACAAATTCGCAAGGCACAAGAATATTGTTCTTGCGGATGTTCCGGAGAACAATGAGGGTGCGCAGGTCTTCAAAGAAGATGTGGTCCAAGAAGATGTTGTTGAAACAACGGTTGAACCAGATCTCGCTGAGCCGTCAACGAAGCGAGTGAGGAGGCCGAAGGACTTCGGAAGTGATTTTGTCACCTATCATGTGGAAGCAGATCCGCTTACCTATGATGAGACGATGAAGACCAGAGACACGATTTTCTGGAAGGAGGCGATTGGCAATGAAATTGATTCTATCACCTCAAATAACACTTGGGTGTTGGTTGATCTTCCTGAAGGAGCGAAACCCATCGGATGCAAATGGATCTTCAAGAAGAAGATGAAAGCAGACGGAACTATTGACAAGTTCAAGGCTAGGTTGGTAGCCAAGGGGTTTTCTCAGAAGCAGGGGATTGACTATTTTGACACGTATGCTCCAGTAGCCCGGATGACCACCATCAGAATGTTGATTGCTCTCGCAGCAATACATAAGATGGTGATACATCAGATGGATGTGAATACGGCTTTCCTAAATGGCGAGCTGACCGAAGAGATTTACATGCAACAGCCAGAGGGATTTGTCATCAGGGGTCTTAAAGACAAAGTCTGCAAGTTGGTAAAATCCTTGTACGGTCTTAAACAAGCTCCCAAGATGTGGCATGAGAAATTTGACAAAGTTATAAGGTCAAATGGCTACATGGTCAGCGATACGGACAAGTGTGTTTGCACAAAGTTCGCTGATGGAAGAGATGTGATCGTTTGTCTGTAAGTGGACGACATGCTTATCCTAGGTACGGATATTAGCTGTGTCAAGGAGACAAAGAAATTCATCTCAAGCAAGTTCAGTATGAAGGACTTGGGGGAAGCTGATGTGATCTTAGGGATCAAGATCATCCGGATAGACACTGGACTACCGCTATCACAGTCTCATTATATTGAGAAAATGATCACTCGTTATGGGTATCGGGATCTTCCAGGGATCGATACGTCGTACAGATATGATCTGAAGCTGAAGTCTAATTCAGGGGAAAGCGTCAGGCAGCTGGAGTATGCAAGCGTAATCGGAAGTTTGATGTATGCTACTAATGCCACAAGGCCTGACATAGCTTTCGCCGTGGGAATGCTGAGTCGTTTCACGAGTAACCCAAGTGCTGAACACTGGAAAGCTGTGAAACGGGTTATGAGATATCTCAAGAAGACTCAGACATATGCACTGTACTACAGCGGAGATCCGCCGGTAGTAGAAGGCTTCAGTGATGCCAGCTGGTACTCAGAGGTGGAGAGCGAGAGGTCCACAGGTGGATTCATTTTCACAATGGGTGGAGCTGCTATATCGTGGAAGTCGAAGAAGCAGACTATACTCTCGCGGTCATCCATGGAATCTGAGTTCTTTGCATTTGATACCGCAGCCGAGGAAGCAGAATGGCTTCGGGAGCTCATGTATGATCTTTCAATGGTTGGGGCACAAATACCGGCGATACCGATATACTGCGACAACCAGGCGACTGCGGCGGTGGCATCAAATGACCTCTTCAACGGGAAGAAGAGGACTGTGTGGTTGAAGCACAGGGCAGTACACGATCTTATCAAGAGAGGTATTATTGCAATTATTGATGTTCGGAGTCAGGAGAACCTGGCGGATCCGTTCACCAAGGGCCTCAAGCGCCAGCTGGTCGATGACACAGCTTGTAAAATGGGCTTGAAGGCATTCGGATATTGTATTATTGTATTCCTACCATAAAGTTTTATGTTATTAGTTCAAAGATTTATCTACTAGGCATCTAGCTTTTGGTTCAAGGGAGGACCACTAATCGGAAGAATATCAGGAACGGTGGGTACATGTTCTATTGGGCATGGAGAGGTTACGGACCTATAACCACTGTTGTCTACTGCTGTTTTCTGCGAAAAACGGTTCCTGTGGGAAGGTTGGCTTAATTGCCTTAATGAGTTCTCAGGCAGAGTGAATGCCTGGTGTGCTTTACAGGAGGCACGGTAGAGCAGCACTACAATGAGTGAAACTCCATGCTACAGTGGGGTGACTCCACAATGAGGTTCCTATATGTGGGGTGCTGCCCAGTAATAGGATAAAGCCTCGGCTTTACAGGCCAAGTCACAGCGGCGTAGCACCGCAAATAGGCAGTTAGCCTAATGCTGTATGTTAAATATAAAGAGGGGTGTAGTCAGCACTACAAAGAGGAGGAGTTCCTCATGTTACAGTGGCACGACACCACGATGAGGTACCCGGTTAGGGATAAAGCCTCGGCCTTGCAAGCCATATCGTTGCGGCGTAACACCGCAAGGGAGCCTAAGACTTCATGCTGGGTAGTTTGGCACTACAAAGCGGCGGTTGCCTCATGCTACAGTAGTATGACACTACGATGAGGTTCCGGTATGGGATAAGGCCTCGGCTTTAAGCCATGTCATGGCGGCGTAGCACCGCAAGAGAACCGCAAAGTGCTTCATGCCATGTCTCTTTATAATGAACTCACCTATAGTATATGGACAAAGAGATATCAGGGCGTCTCTTGAGGGTAAACTTGTAGACGCACAAAATTATACACTGAAACCAGGCTGGCATAGGGCCTTTAATGTGTAGCCAGAAGCACACGTAACTACATTATGCGAGTGAAAAGAATTTCAGCTATGATGCAGAATTCAAGGCTTAGTCCATTCTTGTATTATAGTCTGTTGTTTGACCCACACGGAAAGATTCAAGTCGTAAGCGACATCTCTCCTAATGCATGATGGACAGTTACTGTGGGGAACACTTATACCCATAAATATAGAGATATGTGGGGGATTGTTGGAGTTTGGTCTTTTTCTAAGTAAATTTTAGTCCCACATCGGCTAGACCAAAGGAGTTGTATCTCTATATAATAGCTTTCCTATTTTAGAGATGCACATGTGGTGTGGAGGTGCACATGGGTGTGCCATGTGGGGTTATTTTTCTAATGGAAAAAAGACTAAATCAACAATAAAAGCATTCATGCTTTTTGCTCTTGGGAAATTCATTTCCATGGGAGCTAAGCTCCGTAGGGGCTTAGCGACTCGGACTCGGACTCGGGCTCATGAGGCGTAATGTGGCATTTTGTTGGCGCACTTTGCACTTAGCACGTCAGCATCGTCGCTAGGCGCATAGTGCGTTTTAGTTGCGCTCGTTGCGCGAGCCACTTGCGCTGCCACGTTGTGCAAGCCCAGTTGCGCTGCCCAGTTGCGCATGCCCAGTTGCGCTGCCCAGGTGCGCGTCCAGGTTGCGCTCAGGTTGCGCTTGGGTGCGCTGGGTTGCGCTGGGTTGTGCTGGGTTGCGCAGGGTTGTGCTGGGTTGCGCGGGTTGCTCGGGTTGCGCTGGTTGCGCTGCGTGCGCAACGTGCGCAGTGTGCGCAGTGCGTGCAGTGCGCGCAGTGTGCGCAGTTCAGTGCGCGCTCTGTCGCGCAGAGTGCATGGAGCGCTGGGTGTGCGCAGTTGGCAGCAGAACGTGCGTTTGCATGTTCTGGACGGTTGCTACAAGTTCGGGGTGGTTATTACCACGTCCCTAACTTTGTGACAACCGACCAGTTGCTGCAGGGCCTATATAAGGCATCCTCTCTCTCAAGGCTCATTTACAGAATAAAAAGAGAAGCCACTACAGAAAATTTACGAAGTATTTTTTAGCACAAGTAAACAGAGAATTCAGACGTGTTCTTTAACACAGTTCTGATCGGAATTTGCTTGCGAATTCCAGCAGCCTTCGAGAGAGAGGAAAGGCGCCGCACCAGCGTTGCTTTTGCACGGGAGTTCGTGTCCATCCGAGGAGTCAGAAGAGCAGGAGTGTTCCAAGTTCTCCGACGAAACTTGCTGGTTCCTGGAAGCTGTTCGTGTAGGGCGAATAAAGTTTTGAGCAACGGTGATCATTCACCCCAGCAGGCCATGTTCCATATTTCGCCTGTCATCTTCTTCGCTGCTGTGATTACGAAATCTTTTTAGATTCTCGTAATATCATAACGATATCTTTTTAGATCTTCGTTATACTTGCGCAACCTTCCTAGAAGTGTTGCGTTGGAACATTGTTTTTACAATTGTTTCATATTCTCTGTTTTCCATCGAAAAATTGTGCCCCGGCAATAACAATTGTTACTTTGTAGCAAAATTTCTGTTTTTTTTTATGGATCCAGGGTTACTATTGATCTCAGAGTTTATATCTTTTTATGAATTTTGGGTTTTTTTTTTCTGGTTTCTGTAGGAATTTTGAATTTTTGTGGAGAGTAGGAGAAACAGGTGTTATTTTATGCATCCGTGAGCATTCTTAATCTCAATGATTGTTGTTTGGATGAACTAAAGGTTTTCTTTGCTGGGTTTTGTGGGATTTAGAAATTATGGGGAGAGCAGGAGAAAGGGATAAAAAAGATGAAAGCTTGAGTTGGAACTTTTTGTAATTTTTAATGGTTTGAAGAAATTTAAGTTGCCATTTTTGTTTTTGTTTTTGTTTTTGTTTTGTTTTTATTCTGTAATAGAGTTTCCCTCTTCAAATATCTAGATGATTATGAAAACTTTACATAGGAGAACCCATATTTGAAGAGGGAAATATTTTATCTTGTATTACTCAAGTGATTATGTGTTTAATTGTTACTATTTTGTGGAGTGAAATGTGGAATCGAGAAAATCTGAGGAAGAGGAGAAAGAAGGTATCTTTATGGATCCAGGGGCATTCGTGATCTTGAAATTTCCTCCCTTTTTTGTGTTCTTAGGTTGTTTTGAAAATATGGGAGAAGTAGGAAAAAGAGGTAGAAAAGATGAAACCTCGACTTTTAATCATGAAATTTCCTCCCTTTGCTGCATGGATTTGTATCGACTTTTAATATTGATTTTATATATATATATATATATATATATATATATATATATATATATATATATATATATATATAGGGAGCGGATCAAAAGCCCCCCTTAGAAAGCCCCCCAAAACTCCCCCTCACTCTAATTCGTAATATTAATGTTAATATTAATGTTAATATTAATTTTAATGTTAATATTACTTTTTTAAATTTTTTTATATTAATGTTAATGTTATTGTTAATATTTATGTTAATGTTAATATTAATGTTAATATTAATTTTAATGTTAAGTTTAATGTTAATTTTAGTATTTAATGTTAATATTAACATTAATATTAATATTAACATTAATATTAACATTAAATTACGGATTAGAGTGAGGGGGGTTTTTGGGGGACTTTCTAAGGGGGCTTTTGATCCGCTCCCATATATATATATATATATATATATATATATATATATATATGGGAGCGGATCAAAAGTCCCCTTTAGAAAGCCCCCCCAAAACCCCCCTCACTCTAATTCGTAATATTAATGTTAATATTAATGTTAATATTAATGTTAATGTTAATATTAATGTTAACGTTAATATTAATTTTTTTTAAATTTTTTTATATTAATGTTAATATTAATGTTAATGTTAATGTTAATATTAATTTTAATGTTAAGTTTAATGTTAATTTTAGTATTTAATGTTAATATTAACATTAATATTAACATTAACATTAATATTAACATTAAATTACGGATTAGAGTGAGGGGGGTTTTGGGGGGGCTTTCTAAGGGGGGCTTTTGATCCGCTTCCTATATATATATATATATATATAGAGAGAGAGAGAGAGAGAGAGAGAGCATGGTTTGTAGACAAGGGAGGGAGGGAGGGAGGGAGGAAATAATATGTTTAACCTTTGCTGCATGGATATGTATATAAAATAAGATATGGTATGCTATTTATATGCATGTCTGTATGTACTCTGATTGTATAGATCTATTTAAGTATTTATGACAGGAAAGACGTGCATCCAGAATCATAATAAATTTGGAGCTTACCAGACAAGCATCATTTATCTTTTTGTCCTTGATGACAATGGCATAATGAGGTATACATAAGGGATATATACTGGGACTTTAAGATTTAGGACCCAGGAAACAAGGTTGCAGGTTCGAATCCCCCTAGGCATGATATGTGCTTGACTATTATAGGGGGAAAGGAACCAAAACATTCATCTAATTGAGAGATGGACAGACCTGAAGGAGCAGTCTATTCGGGTAGGGGATCGTTCTACCGACGGTCAGCCCGAGTAGAAAGCGCGATGGAGATCGACCTAAGTGGTAGATCGTGGAAGGATGCATCAGACGCAAAATTATGCATCGGCGTGCAGAGTTAAAGACCCGACTGCGGAGAGAGGATGATGTAATAAGTCCTGGGCTTATACCGGGGCGTGGATTGTAATACAAATTTGCTCACCCCTAAATACAATTACCTTGTTAATATATTTTTTAACCTATATATGTATATATTCCCCCAAAACATTAATGCATATATATTTTAAATTTTGGAAAAAGAAGAAGTAAAGTGTATTTACTAAAATGTTCATAGCATTAATGAGTCTCAGGAGCAATTAGTAGAAAAATATTTGGGTACAAATGCTAACCTACACCACAAGGGGGTCTACCACACCACCAAATATTCCTCAACTTCCTCCCTTTACTTCTCTGATTAATCAGGAAGTTAGAATTTAAACATATAGGATACTTCACTCTGCATGGGTTCTTGGTTTAGTTGTTGGTACTTTAAGGTTCCTACAAGCAAACCAAAGAACCTGTAGGACTATAAATGGGAACCCCCCCATAGAACTACTAATGGTAACCTACATCTAACTTCTACTGATTTTCTATACTTCTCAAAGTACCCACAGCTTTTGTGAACCAAACAGCCCAAAATAGTAGGTGTTCTTCAAAATTTAAGTTTAGAACATCCAGAAAACACATTCCGGCCGGCCCGGCCTGGACCAACATGACCTCAGAATAGTGTCTTACTTATGTTAGCGGCCTAGGCCTAACTACCTAACATTTCATATTGCACGTGTCCTAAAAGATTGTCCATTGTTCATTATTTGAGTTCAGATACTTTCTATTTTTTGGATATTGGAAAAAATAGAGAGATACCTTTTATAATCCTAAGTACTTATTACACGCATACACAATTGTGAACATCTCCATGCTGTCACATACAATAGATTCTAAGTAAATATTATGATTATATAATTTGAGACAGTTCAAAAGGGAAGACAAAATAAATCAAATTTGGTAATGCAATACATAGGCAAATGGATAGCTTTAGAGGTACTTACTAGCAAGTGAATGTGGGTTGAAGATTCCAATCCTTCAAGGAAAAGAGAGAACCTAAAGTAAATAGTTGCATAGTTGGATTTCTGGTTCAAGATCACTAGACATGGATTGGACGGGGGAACAATCATATTGCAAGTGTCATTATTACTTTCCATGTATAAAAGCACTTCTTAGTTATATCATGAGGTAATCCAGCAAATATTAAGGTGCGATCTATATACAACTATGGCAGAAAAAGGATGGAGTGTTCCTATATTAGTTAGAGTATATAACTTTACGGATTTGCTCACCCAGTAATTGGTTTTTACAAACATATGTGCATTAATGTAAGTTCGAAACTATCAGTTCCTTATAGTATGTTTTGTAAATGAGTATCATCTTGATGCACTAATTTTCTTCTGCACATTACTACATCATTTTCTCATGGGTACTTAAATGTCCAGTATAAAGGTTTTTCTGAATACATATCTTTCTAATTTCTGACCACATTATATTGGGGACTCTGTAGTTATGTATACAATTGCAAATCTTGGTTAATGGTTGTCTAACAGTCATGCATGAAATCTGAAGCATAAAACTGATACTATTTTCTTGAAAAACAGGTGCCCTCATCTCAAGTGTCTTGTATTACCAGCTTGGAACCGGATCACAAAAACGGGAATATGCCAAGCTATCCGCAGATGGCAAGAACTGGAATCATTGACGATGCCTAGCATTGCCCGTCCCCCTTATATAATGGAGGAAATAGGTAGGAGTTGCAAGAACTTCTCCTCTCTTAAGGTCGTGGGCACTTTTGACTTGCAGTTTGCTTCACCAATCGCTTCTCATCTCCCAAAGCTCAAAATCTTGAGCGTGCGCTGCTCTATACTGACAAAGGAGGCTTTGCTTTTTATCTTGGACTGCATGGACCACCTAGAGGTTCTCAACATCTCTCACTGCCTGCTGCTGGAAAACCGTACAACCTTGGGAAGGAAACATATCATCAGGGAGCTGGATCAAACCGTTATGGGGAAGGTTTCGAGGCTTCGTGAGTTACCACTGCATGAGTCAATCGTGCACTACTTGCCAGAGGATGGCTACAGATGAAGGCCTCATGAGGTGGTATAGGTACGAGGACTGGTTCTGGCGCCAGGATGAAGTTGAATTCTCTCTCTCTTGGAGAAGACAATGGTAAGTTGTTTGATGAGGGCTGTCTAAATCTAGGATTGGATCGATCTTAATCTTGTTGTGGACAATAATCACTTGTGCCCCACCTTCAGTAATGACAGACTTTCTGAAGGTCCATGCTTAAAAGTGTTACAACAATGACCAGTTGTTACAGACTTAAAAGATTATGTATAGGAGTTTGGCGATTGTTGTGTATTAATGATCATCTTTTGATGATGTACTATTTAGCTCTTTGTTCAAGTATTCTTGTGATCGTCTATTATGTTCTTGTTATCTCATATGGAGCATCATAGTACGGTACCTGGGTTCGCAGAGGTTATACAGGAACTACTGCCATTGTCACCGCGAAACTGATTGTTCTTTCCTCCAGATTGTGAATGTGTTAGCCTAGTGCAGTATTCCATTCCGTCTGTCAAGTTCTGCCCATTAGATTTTTTGATAAAAAAGAAATTTTACATTGTACAATTGAATATTTTTGTATTGCGAGTTAATCGTGCTGGTATTTGTAGTATGAAGTGACTATCGAGTGTTTCCTGCTTGGCACAAAATTGAACAGTACTGGTTAATTGTTACATTGCACTATTCTTAGGATGATATATGCCCCAAAATGTTCTTTCCCATCATTTCCCATCATTTCTCAAGCCGTCGAAACCAGAAATTCAAAATGAGCTTTTAGATGTGCTTTAATGTACCCCCCCTCCAAAAAAAAAAAAAAAAAAATTTGAGTGGCACCCCACTTTTTTTATGCTTATTTAAGGTGCACCCCACAAGTTTACATTAATGTATGACACCCCCTACTTTTGACGTTTTCCGTCCAAAACGAACGGTCAAATTTTTTTTGACGAAAATACCCTTGTCTCCTTTTGTGTGTTCCTCCTTCCCGTCACACGTGGCTGCACCCAACCCCCCCCCCCCCCCCCCCCCCCCCCCCCCCTCCCGTCGTTGCGGAGCTCGACACGTCGCCGTCTCCGCCGCTCCCGTTCGAAGTCGAAGCGACATCCTCCGACGTCTCCTCCTCCGGCAACCTAACCCTAACTTCCTCCTCCTCCTCCTCGCCGCACCCCTCCTCTTCGGACCTGGCCGAGTCCAACGTGGACCCGAACCTCTCGAGCACCGGGAAGAGATGGACGGGGAAGGTCGAACTCCCCCTCGACTCTGCCGCCGACGCGGAAGCTGGTCCGGCTCGAGTATGCGTCGGGGGAAGGAGGGGGGAGGGGGCGGGGAAGATGGAGATCTAGGGATCTGGTGGGGCGGAGAGTGTCGCCGTCCTCCTCGTCGTCGTCGTCGGAGCGGGCGTGGGCGAAGGAGGCTGCTGCGGAGAGGGGGTGGTCGTAGTCGATGTTCTTGGCGGCGTTGCATCGGTCGAGGCGGGGGCCACGAGCGGAGGGACGGCTCTTCATTTTGGGATTGTTGCTGCTGCAGCAGCTGCTGATTGATTTTGAGGGACGGCTCTTCATTTCTTTTGGAATGCCCAACTACGGTCAGCGGCGACAGTGCGCGCAGCGCGGCGGCGGTGGGGGCTAGGAGGCGGAGCGGGAGGGGGGGCGGTGATGATGGTTGATGGTGGTGGTGATGATGATGGTGATGGTGGTGGTGGTGATGGCCCGGAGGGGGGGGGGTGCGGCGAGGTTGGGGAGGGGGGGGGGGAGTGCGGCGAGGTCGGGGAGGGGGGGGAGGGGGGGGGGGAGTGCGGCGACGCCATGGAGGGGGGCCGAGCACGGCGACGCCGTGGAGGGGGGCCGAGCACGGCGGAGGGGGACGAGAAATTTGACTCGGGGAAGAAGAGAGCAGATAGGGGGATATTTTCGTCAAAAAAAATTGGTCAAATGGGTCAACCGTTCGTTTTGGACGGAAAACGTCAAAAGTGGAGGATGTCATACATTAATATAAACTTGTGGGGTGCACCTTAAATAAACATAAAAAAAGTGGGGTGCCGCTCAAATTTTTCCAAAAAAAAAAAAAAAAAAAAAACCCGCCACAACTGAAGTG
Source organism: Iris pallida (assembly GCA_029216955.1). Lineage (NCBI taxonomy): Eukaryota > Viridiplantae > Streptophyta > Magnoliopsida > Asparagales > Iridaceae > Iris > Iris pallida. The sequence continues at coordinate 3,503,625 of JANAVB010033416.1, forward strand.
CAGCTTTGCGTACAAAGTGTTTGGCTATTTTAATTGCAATGCTAATAAAGTTTATGGTTGTTATGACTGACAACTGCCATTGTAGCAATAACTACCTTAACACTTACTAGTTGGCTGGGTCTAATTGTAGCTGTGTTTGCTCCTCCAGTACATCTAAGTACATCCTCTTCACCTTGATGCTTTGGTAACTTCATATCGATGTCCGTCATTTACTGTGGAACGGGCTCACTATATGGTAACGGTGAATGGTGAGGCTGTCTAATGTTATAATAATACATAGTAATATTAAAAGTCAAAAAAGAAACGAATCAAACAATTGCCAAATATCTTACTAAAAATAGTTTGGTATTACTATGTGTCATTATACAATGGACTGGAGAAATTATTCATCACAGTCACGTGCTAGAGAAATTATTCAATGGGGCAGCCTCACTGCTAGAAATTATTCAGTGGGCTAGCCTTACCACGTGGCAGTGGTGAGGCCTTGCTCTCCTCCAATAACAACATGATATACCACGAGGAGAGCAAGCAGCATGACACTACATCTATTGTGTCATGTTGTTATTGAAAGAGAGCAAGACTTCACTACTGCCACGTGATGAGACTGGTCCACTGAATAATTTTTCCATGTGCTCGTCATTTACTTACTGTCAAGTAAACAATCAAAACTGTGAACAAAAGTACCATTCCTCTTTCTCAATCTATGCGTCTCTGACCAATTTTTAGCTTCTCTACTATTTTGATTATCCTGCAGATATCAGTATAACCCTAATCGCAGTTGCTTCGTTTAAGATTTGCCATTGTATTAAAACAGAGAAGATTGGATAAGTGCTGACGAACTGTTGAGGTCGTTTCTAACCGATTTTTAAGAAAGGAAGGCTGGAAGCTGAGCTGGGCTCACCATACATCTTCCATGCCATCCACTCACCATATATCTTTCATGCCATCCACTTGATGGCACGGAAACAAAAAGAAAAATTTTAACTTACCCCCCACTTAGATTATCCATATTAAGGGTGCACCCCACAGTTTTGCAAAAATGTAAGGGTCCTCCCATTTTGGACGGAAACCGTCCAGAACGGACGGTCAACAACTTTAACCCAAAAAATTTGACGAAAATACTCCTTCCCTAATTTCTTCTTCCTCTTCCTTCAACCCCTCTCTTTCCCCGCCACCATTGCACCGCCACCCCCCCTCCCCCCGGCCGCTGCGCCCCCCCCTCCCCCCCCCCCCCCCCCCCCCCCCCCCCCCCCCCCGCAACAACAACAGTCGCCGGAAGCCGCTCCCCCCGAGAGGGGGGAGGCGGTGGCGCGGGGAGGGGGAGGCGGTGGCGTGGAGGGGGAGCGGGGACGAGTAGCGGCGCTGGTGGCAGCCTGTCCGGGGAGGTGGAGGGGGGGAGGGGTTGAGGGAAGAGAAAGAAGAAATTATATGAGGGGTATTTTCGTCAACTTTTTTTGGTCAAAGCTGTTGACCGTCCGTTCTGAACGGTTTTCGTTCAAAGTGGGATGACTCTTACATTTTTATAAAACTGTTGGATGCACCCTTAATATGGGTAATCCGGAAAGTAAGTCAAAATTTCTCAAACAAAAAGGACTAATTCATCTCTATACCATCAAGTGATGTCATTCAATGGATGGACATAGAAGTAAGCTAATGGCTGGTTAAGTCTCCATAGCACCTTAATAAGACTTCCAAAAGCAGATCGTACACATATAGGACATACTAAAATCAGTAGCATTTCCATGTTTTCATCTCTGTACTTTGTCCGTGCTGTCGGAGGCGGAACCACATATAGGTGCTGAAGGTGTCTCAACTCTACCCAATTTTTTTTCCCATATATTCTTGTCTTTTTGTATTTCTCACACAAGTCAGCCTACATGTAGCTCATCCTAGCTCACTCCAGCTCATCCGAACTCGAATTTCTGATTCCGCCCCAACCTTGTTGTGTCAAGAGTCTCAAGACAAAGATCAACTTTAAAACTGGGATATTGATAAGTTGAAGAGGATGCTAAATGCCTGGTGTTTTGTTAGGTTTGTTTTAATGTTCAGAGTGATGTAATCAACACTTTCATATCAATAACTCAAGGTACCACATTCTGAAATACCATAAAAAAGAAACAACTTAATCAACACAAATAACAACTAGTCCAAACTTTAAAAACATAAATTCGAACTTTGTTCATACAATGTTTCAATGGTATAGAGAAATACAAGCAAAATCAAAAGTACACAGTTTATTTTTATTTTTCTTTGTCACAAGTGTCATATGGGTGAATCAATGAAGCAACAAATTTGGATATGCGGAAAATGGGAAAAAAAAAAGAGAGGAGATATCACTAGAGGAAAATTTTCTTAGAGGCTCCTTATGACTGGTCTTGAGCGGCCTCCTCCTCGTGCTTATGCTCATGCTCAGGCGCAGGTCCAGGCTCGGCCTCCTGCTCAGGCGCGGGCTCAGCCTCGAGGTCGGTCCCCTCCGGCACCACCGGGTCGGCCGAGTTCTTCCTCATGGAGGCGGTCTTCGTCAGGTGGTTGTAGCTCCCCTTCTCCTTGAACAGCTGCGCAAAGTGGTGCTTGCAGTAGAGGATGCCGTCGAGCGCGGCGTAGCTCGACGGAGTCAGGGTGCAGCCTCCGTGAGAGCACTTGAAACAGGTCTTGTGGTAGGACTCCCCTTCCACAGTCAGCTGCAAAAAAAAATCACCAACAAATTGAAATTGAAATCCTCTTAGGATTGTTAAAAACTCAGATCAGCGGATCGAGCCACGGACGCGTATTATTCCTTCCATTTAAAGTAGAAGTTGGGGAGCAGTGGGTATGCTGCAAATCGAACGAACGAGCTCGAACAAAGAGTATTCAAGTTTTGTTTGACTTAACTATCGAACGAGTTTGAATCGAGCTGAGCTTAAGGTCAAACTCTAAAATGGTATTTGAATTCGGTTTGATTAGAGACTCGAACGAATCGAGCTCGAACCAAAGTCATGTTGAACATGTTGTATAGACTATCACACTGTTTCTCTCAAGTTTTTAAATTTTTTATTGAATTACTTATGCTCTTTGTATCATAAATTTACCATCATATAAAGAACAAAAAAAAAGCATAAATTTTCTAAGACAACTGTATTTCTATCTATTAAAAAAGGTATAACATATACTAGAAAAAGTTCTAATATAAAAACCGAGCCGAACACGAGCCAAATGCGAACGGTTTTAATCGTTTTATAGCCCTAGCAGTGGGCCCAAAAAACATACAATGTAATGTGCACAAAAAATTCGGACACCAACAAAAAATATATATATATCAACTTGCTAACAGCAATGAATCTTATTCAAAGTAGATTATATTTTGTTGTTTTTATCATAAAAGAGAGAGAGAGACTTACTGCATGAATAAATGCATCACCCTTAGCATATGTAACATGATAGAATGTGCCAAATATTTACAGACATTGCCAACATTTCTCATAGACTTTGACATACCAAACTTAAAAAATGTGCATAAGAACAATTATGTGATCTTGAAAAGGAACAAACCTTCTCCAGGGGGTATGCAGTCTTGGCACAGACGGAACATTTGTCCTGGGTCCCTGAGAACATGGAGGAGACTCTGCTCGGTGTCCTCGTCTGTTGCAGTAACATAATGTTAAACTAAATTGTGACATATGTGTTTAAAGAGTCGAGAAATATAAGTTATGGATCGGATTAATTACCAGTTCTTTGTCGTTCTTAGGCGCTGATCACCGTCGAATCATCGTTAATCCAATGCGAGCCGAGCCACATTCGAAGAAAGAGAGAGAGAGGGAGATCAATATGTTGACAATGTACTCAAAAAATGTATCAATGGGTTGGATCAATATATTGAGCTAGCTTACGTGTTTGAAATTTCTTGGTGAAGCTCCCAGTCTCCTTGAAGAGCTGCTCAAAGTGGGGCTTGCAGTACAGAACTCCGTCCATGGAGGAGTAGCTGCACATCTGAGAATTGTATACTTAGTCTGAGAATTTTATACTTAGTAATGCTAATCGATCGTTATCATCAAAGCCTTGTGATCTATTCTACATTTTGGGTAGCTTTACGAGACAAAAACTACAACAACAACAAAGCCTTTATACCAAATTCGAGTCTCGGCCTCAATCCAAGTTCGTTTAGGCCTACCTCTGGATTAGCGATAATAGATGGGCATTGCGTGCTTGGGCTTACCGAAAGGGTCCCTTTGCAGTGGCTGCACTTGAAGCAGGTCTTGTGGTAGTGGTTCCCATCGGCCGTGAGGAGGTCGATGAAGTGCACGGTCTTGTCGCAGGCCTTGCATTTGTCCTGGGTGCCGCTGAAAGACATGGTGTGGCTGGACAGGGGTGAAGTTTCCGCGGCCGGCTAGTCTCAGAGTCTGTCTGCCTCCTCCCACAGCAACAACAAAGCCAACCGGATTGTAACAATCAAAGGGGGGGAGGAATTATTGATGATTCCAAATGAGGGAGCTGTGGAGTCAATTTACATATGAGATCTCAATTGCTGAGGAGGAGGTGCATGGGAGCAGGGGAGGGAAAAGAGGAAGGATGTAAGCTTTCAACCACACAGAACAAGTCAAAATAGGCATTTGGTAAGAATGATACTTATAAGACTTCATATACGAAGAGAAAAATGAGGGTAGGGCAACCTCACCCAGCCACCCTCCTATGTTTTTGGTGGATAGCCAAATAGTAATATGTAGGAGGATTAATGTAAGAAATAGTAACATAACTTTTCATATGAGTCATCTCAATAGTATTTGGATGACACATCTTATTTGAATGACCTCTACCCTTCTATGGCATGAATTTTCCTATATTAAATAATATTGTTGATCAATATCAATTATATTTTCATTTCTTTGATACCTTGTTTGAACAGTAATACATTTCAGATAATGGAGGAATCTAAAGTAAATTGTCGGTGAATTTTGTTTTTATTTATTTGATACATTAAATATTAATTTAGTAGATGAGTATAAAGAGAGAAATGGGAATATTGTTTGGAGAGTAAGGAAAGGATAACATAAAGTAAGTATCAAAATTAATATAATTAGTAAATGGGTATAAGAATAGTAAATGGGTATAAGAAGAGTAATGTGGGAATGCTATGGGTATATGATGAAAATACTATATTAGAATAAAGTTGAGTTGTAGTGGAATGGGGTGGGTGGAGATTAGTAAAACAGGAGAGAAATGTATTTGATAGTTGGGAAATGGCATACCCAATTCAATTTTAGTGCATGCTAATATTATTAACAAAATAAATACAATTGCATCCAATCTTTAATCTGAAAAAAAATTTCTTCTAATTTTATAAATGTGATATGATTGTGGCTTAGAAGTACAAAAATTTATAGAAGGTCAATGAATTTCAATCAAAACTTCTTTCTGACAATGAAAATATTCTTTTTTTTTTTTCCAAGTGACATAAAACACTCTCTTTTTTCTCTAACTTTGAAGTGAGGTTTATAAATTCTAATAAACATTAAGATATCTATAAATTTAGATAATAATAACTATTAAATATTAAAAAAAATATTAGTTTGGCTTTTACCGTTGGGTGGCCAAGACAATATTTGTAGACTGAAATTTGCATAAGTATGGTAATATGGTAAGAGAGATTGTGTAATCAGGGTCTAGTTGTTCACGCATTTGCATGGTCATGGACAATTTGTGCACAAACTTTATATGTTCTTCGAATGAATAGTCGGGACACTAAGTTTGTATCAGCCTACGAGGAACGATACCGATGTACTGGCATATGTAGTTGTACAAACAAACTAGCACTGGTGATTCGAAAACTTTTAGTTGGGCTCGCTACCTGCACTAAAATGATCATCGTCTAACCAAGCTACGGTCCAGGACGACTTGTGGTGCCAGTAACTTTCATATAAAGTTAGGTTGCATGTAAAAGTTAATCCGTGTGCAGGCATATTGGAAATGTTTTCATGAACGTGTGCACGATACACTTATTTGTTATAAAGGCTAATGATTGTCTTCTGCATGGACACCCGCATTGCTTTTATGTTATTATAATTAATATCATTGTAGACATGGAATGATGGTAAGTATTAGGTGAGTTCAACTATGTTCCGTGACATATTTATGCCTGTGGACACATGAATTTTATGCCATATAATTGATCCTAAGACAAGATTAGAAATACCACACATATTTGCTTGCATTCACTTAATCAATGTGTTGGTTTTTGTTGAGCTGGCTAGAGGTTACTTGTCACACCCAGCTCCCGTAGGAGCGATCGTCCTCGCTAAGGCGTGATGCCGCACGGGCCTAGGTTGCGCCCATGCAAGGCTATGTCCAGAAACGGCCGATTCGAGCTAGGCCACAGAGTCGCACAGAGTGTCCCCATTTGCAGCGAAAAGTAAAATGAACACAGATTGAAGCGAATTCAACTCTTTATTGATATTCAAGAAGTTTACAAGCGGCGCTAGGCCGATATTACAAATCGCTCAAGCTCTCTCTCTCTGAAACATAAAAGACGTGCCAAGTGGCTTACAACATGGAATGATTTATGACGATGTTCTGATACATTATGTCATATATATGGTGCTCCAGCTCCTTGCAACGCTTCAAGGCTCCAGAGATAGCTCCGCGCCTTAGCACGTTCGAGGGAAGCTCCGCACCCGACGACGTCTCCTGCATCCTGCAAGCAGACTGTGGGGTTATTAATACATTGTTATTCACTGGTGGGGAGGCTAGCTCGCCCACAATGCTATCATTACCAAACACGTTCTATTTACTTTTGTGCACCGTCTATCATTTATTGTCTTTCTAATCTTGCCTTAGGATCAGTTTCATGGCATATTTCATAGCATATCTCGTGTTGCCTAATACAAGTGTCGCATGGAAATACATGCATGACTTACCCATACTTACCGCCCGGCCTTCCCTGTCCAAAGTAAACCAAGTTAGTCAACAATTCATAGGAAATAACTTAACGTAATTCATGTGAACATTCAATGTCAAGGGCGTGTCCCTGCCTCAGGTCCTAGCGCATCGTAGGCGTGTTTTCTAACTCGCTTGTACGAAGTGCTTTTGATCATTTGTATTTTTCATTCAATGTCTGTTCAGAGGCGCTTCATTCAGTTAACTTAGACTACTTTGATTTCAATGCAAGGACTTGCACGTGGATTGCCACCAGCAAAGCCCACTTAAATCTATATGCACCGGTCGCTGGCATGTCAGCCATTTTGGACATTTTTCCCTTTGGCATTCTCATCTATCAAGCACGATGGCTGGTACACCTTGATAGACTATTGAAGTACCGGCCCTACGTTTGGTTATGTGCCCAAGCCCGTACACCTGTCCGCCCGTAGGCCATGATTCCGCCTAGGCCGGCCACGAAAACGTCGTTCGTTGCCCTTGGAATCCCTTTTCACTCGTGCACGAGTTCGTCCACGACCATTTCGTATTTTATTGTCATTTTAACTTAACGGCTGTCTTTGAGCCATAGGCTAACCCTTAGCCATAATGCATTATCGACCATGTTGGCGTCTGTGCAGCACGGGTAGCGAGCCCCGTTGCACGTGCCCGTCATACCTGTCGCTAACCATTCTTTCCTTTCTTATCCTTCATTCATTCTTTCTTTTCTTTCTTTCACTTGTCCGTTTGTTCATTGATTCATTTCATTCACATATTCATTCATTCATTCCGATTCATTCATTCACTTATTCATTCATTCATTCATTTATACATTTTGCAACTCCCTGTGCGGGAGTCGCCTTGGCGACCCATCGGTCCCGTAGCCTTTCAATGTTGCTATACTCTACTCGGAACGACTATGTCGATAGTCTTCCCGTTTCATTGTTGTAAACCATTCATTGTTTCTTTGTTGAACGCATAAGGGACTTGAACGTAAGCTTGTGCCTTAGCACGAGCGTGGAGCGCGGTGCGGGGGTTCTCATATTTTTCCATGTTCTTTTCCATATTCTATACAAGCATACAGATGGGATTATTCCCTTAGCTAGGTGCGTTGAGTCATTCATTTATTAGCATGCGCGGTGTTAACGCCTAGCGATTCTAGCAATAGTGTCCGTATTGTTATGTGTCAAGGCTAAGCAAAGATGGGTTCATCGGAGCCACCCACCTTAGCGATGTTCGCATCGGCCGAGCGATACTCCGAGCGCGCCTTTGAAAGTCTAAGTCTGGATTCATCTTGACAGGCCAATGTAAGCCTTGCATCGATTCTTCATCTGGTCGATGCCAACTCTTCGGGTCGACGGCTCGTTTGAGTCGTTGCACTTGCCGTTTGAATCGGCGTTCCGTTAGGGCGGAGTAGGTCATTACATTACTCACCAGTGCATTCCCTAATGTACTGATCCCCAGCAGATATTTGCATGTACGAAGTTTGCTTGGACGAACTGAGATGTTGGAGATTCCTAACAGATATTCGCAGGTACGAAGTTTGCTTGGACGTACTGAGATGTTGGAGATTGGTTGGCAACATAATGCGTTACGGCCGGAGATGTTATTTCTTTTGTATATATAGGACATAATGTATGGAACATCGTTATTTGTATAGTTCTTGAGTTGTAAGCCTTGTGACGTGATTGTATTGAGAGAGAGAGAGAGAGGCATTATAATCTTGTTTTTTAGTATATCTTGTGTTGATTCAACTTTTCTGCTTGATAATTCTTCTGTGATTACTTTGTCGGCCATTTTGCTTCTTGCATTATACAAGTACAATTTAGACTTGTACAATATTATGTCCAGTGACAACTTTTGGTTTTGTGGAACCGGGAGATGACACTTCGCACCTTGGAGTCTTGCACGAAAGGCAATCCGAGTCATCTCAAGGCACCGTTATCTTTGAAGCCCTCTGAGCCAATTTGTGCATGAGCATGCATGGTTAAAGTCTTGCGCCCTCTTATCGGTTGACAGCTTGCAAAGATGGCCTTCAAGAGCAAAAGAAGCAGGAACTCTCTTTCTCTCTCCTCTAATATTAATTCCGCAAAAATTAGGATTTTTATATTAATATATATATAGAGTGGGCGAGACTGACACGTGAGCCCGCTGTTGGGCTGCAGATGGCTGACATGCAGGCCCAATATGCTGACTGGATTGCTGACTGGGTAACCAATTTTTAATTTCAGAAATTAAATATTAATTGACTTTTTGTCCAAATAACTCCAAATAAAATCTCAGGATAATTATAAGGGCACAGCGCATTTTGATCCGGGCTAGCCACGATTTGAAAAACTTTTACTCGGGCTATCAAAATATTCCACTCAGGGGGCTGTCCAAAGCCCACAGTCCCCCCAAATCCGAAAAATCACTCTCATTTCTAAATTTTACTCTCTCTCTTCACAAACCCTAGCTTTCTTCTTCTTCTATCCATCTTCTTCTTCTCCACCATTTCCATTCTCACATCTTCATCAAAACCCTAGTTTTTTTTTTCATCATCATCTTCTTCTTCTCCACCATTTCCATCATCACCATCTCCATCAAAACCCTAGTTTCTTTCTCTTTCCCAATTTCGATGGCACCCAAAAAATTAAATAAGCCTTAAAATGTATGGAAATAAAGGTTAAATACTTCTTTCCTCACAAAGAATGCATGGAAATAAATCCTAAAATGCATATTTCACTCTATTATCAAGATTGAAATAAATCCTAACATATTTTTTTTCATTCGAGAATTTTGACTTTAGGACTGCCAGAAATTGTGGCAGTCCTGAAAGGAACTTGCTGTACAACAAGTATCTTTCAGGACTGCCTCAATTTCTGGCAGTCCTCAATATATCTAGGACTGCCATAAATTGCGGCAGTCCTCCTGTAGAGCATGTCCCTTTCAGGACTGCCACAATTTCTGGCAGTCCTCATTACTTCTAGGACTGCCAGAAATTATGGCAGTCCTGTTGTACATCGAGTCTATTTCAAGACTGCCACAATTTTTGGCAGTGCTCATTACTTCTATGACTGCCAGCAATTGTGGCAGTCCTGTTGTACATCGAGTCTATTTCAAGACTGCCACAATTTCTGGCAGTCCTCAATACTTCTAGGACTGTCAAAAATTGTGGCAGTCCTGATATGAACCCAATTATTCTACAACTAGAATTTCTTCCATATTTTTCTTCTACAACTAGAATTTCATGCATAATTCTTCTATTAGTAAAGAAAAATTGGTTAATAGACTAATAAATTAATAGATTTGATAGATTTGATAACCCAATTTCTTCTTGTGAAACCCGCTTCCTGGGTTTAGCTAATTATTTTGGTGATTATTATTGTTTGTAGAATTATTATTTTTATTATTATTATTTCGAGATTGAAACTAATTTTCAAAATATTAGTAACATGGATTTTTGATTGTCAGCCCGTCCCGAACTTGGTTCCCTATCCCGGTCCCAGCTCGAACCCATCCCAAGTCAGAATAATTTATTGTAATTGCTAGCTATGGGAAGAGAAAAAAATAATAATAAATTAATACTAATCCTAGTCTACCCCCACCCTACGACCAGCACTCCCCCACCTATTCTCCTGCCCCTTATTTCTCTCTTCACCACACAACTCTTTCCCCCTCCCATTTAGGGGCTGTTTGGATAGATGTAACTCTTTGAAAGTGTGAAAGTGACACTTACGTCATGATGAGTTGCAGTTGAAAGTGTGAAAGTGGCACTTTCCAAAATGTGTTTGGATATAGTACTTTTTGTCTGCTGCAAGTGGAAGAAAAATGGGTTTGGTGTTTGGATGGTTGTTGAAAGTGGAGAAAAAACGAATTCGGTTGTTTGGATGGTTGTTGAAAGTGGATATTGGGATTATAGATATGAGAACCCATAATTAAATTAATTACGATAATTAAATGCAAAAAATACATTAACTATTATAATTAAATTAATTACCATAATATAAAGTAAGATTATTATAATTTAAATATAAAATATAATTATTAAAATACAATTAATTTTACATAATATGAATTATTATTCTTTCACACAAGTAATTAATATATAATTAGTAAATATGATAACCTACAATTAATAAAGTAGATATTGGAAAAAAAAATTAATAAAGTAGATATTGGAGTTGAAAAATATGATAACCTATAATTAAATTAATTAAGATAATTAAACGCAAAAAATGCATTAACTATTATAATTACATTAATTACCATAATATAATTTTTTTAAATATAAAAAATAGACATATAATTTATCTTGGTGTATGGATTAAAATTTAAAATTTTGATATAAACTATTATTTAAATTAATTAAACAAATTAATTTTTAATTAGCTCGGTACGATTATGCCCCAGTAAAACAACCGCCACCGTCTGGCCCTCCACTTGCTGCCCACCTGCGGCTGTTTTGGGCTGTATGTGAGATTGGAAAAAAGGAAGAAAACATTTTCTGAACTGTGTCAGAGAACACCACTTTCACCAAATTCTTCTCCACCAACCAAACATTGAAACTCCATGGAGGTGGCCTCAGTTGCAGGAGAAACTGAAAAATAGCTCCACTTCCTAGCCTCCTACACACAACCAAACAGCCCCTTAATCAACCCACACCACCAGCAAACTCTCCACCATACGTTCACAACACCATTCCCTTTTAAACCAAACACCAACACCACTACTCATTCTTCACCTCACTCTCTTTCCCTCTCACAAGAGCTTTTTAACCCTCACTCTCAACTCTTTTCCTAAACGTGCCCTAGCCACCCGATCCCCTCCGACCTCCTTGCGTCGGCCACCCCCCGTGGCCCCGCTGTCCGAGCGCCACCCAGTGGTCTTCCGCCGACGCCATTCCGGCCGCGCCCCGCCGTCCCGGCCGCGACCCCTGTCTTCCGCGCGGTCTTCCCGACGCCGCCCCGCGGCCACCCCCTCTCGGCCCCGCACTCCAGCGCCCCCGACCAGCCGGCAGCGCCTTCCCGCGCGCGCCCTGGGCCGCCCACGCCGGCCGCCCCGACCCCCTTTCCGGCCAGCAGCCGCACCCGCCGGTTTCCCCACGCTGGCGCCCGCCTCCGGCCTCCTCCAGCGCTGTCCCGCGCTTCGACTGTTCCCTTTGCTCCGGTTCCCGCGAGCCTGTGCCCCGCTGATCTGGACAGCACCGTCCAGCGCTATCCGCGGGTTTCCCAACTTGCTGTCCCCGTTTATTTTTCTATAAATTTCATCTGAGAGCTCTAGCCGAGCAACCCAAGGTATAACTCATCTGTCCCGTCCCATTTCGGTAGTCAATGATGAAATTGGTCCCCGATTCCCTCCCTGGAATTCGGTTTTAGAGCGACGTAGTAACTTCGGATTTTCCGGAGATGTTTCTGTGATGTTTTGTGTTTATTTCGGATTTTTCCGAAATATGTTTTCTGGATTTTTGGGCGACGACCATACCGGTCCGTGGGCCCTAGCAAAATGCAAACGAAACCGGTTTTACCCGGACGTTGAGGCATTAGCTAATAGTGACGATTTGACCAAGTCTGAGACTCCTAAGATTTTATTTATTTTATTTTTAGTTTTTGTTTTCGATATTTAAAATACAGGATATTAGTCAGAGCTAACTAATTTTCTCTTATTTTAATTTATGTAAAGTTTGTAAGGGCATAAGCCCAGATTCCTATTCTGTCAGCTGTGCCCCTGTATTGCGTAGTCTAGGTTTTTCATTTATTTTCTGGGTTGATTTTTCTTTAATTTTCTGGATGGTTTTATCATTTATATTTTAGGCGCTTCGTAACAAAATGACTGATAAATATTTTGTATAAATTAATAAGGATTTCTCACGATAAAATAACTTGAATAAAATATTTATAATTAACAAAACCCACGGTTTATCATTGAAAGAAAATGTAGTTTTATATATATATATATTAAAAATACAAAGTTTTGTGAATTAACCGGTAACGACAATCTTTCCAAGTAAAACCAGAAACTGGCTATCCAACTAAATGAGAACTAACGCAGTACGCGTCGTAAACCGTTAGCAGTAGATTAAATAAACAACTTAAAATCTGACTAGGACCTGCTACTAGAGATTGCAACTAGCACACCTAGCTTGGTTTCACAATGGTTCTAAGTCAAGTTCTCCAACTGTAGGGTCTCGGAGACAAACCTAGCATCTTTCCGGAACTAACACCGTTTTCAGTCGTAAACAAAGGCAAGTACATTTTGTGTTAGTTTACAATTAGTTAATAATCGTTTTATTGCAAGTTTAAACCACGATGCAACACGGAACTTTCTCTGAGAGCACTGACTGATTGACTGTTGGGTACTGGGGGAGTAGTGTAATGAGTATGACCACATCCAAAGTAATAATTTAGAACTGTATTAGCTTACCCCTCATACACACGGGGATAAGCCATATCATTCACTGTACAACCCAATCCGGTCATATTCATTGCCTATTCACATCACAATGTTTTAACTGCTGGAGAACTGTTTATTTTCAAATTGTTTAAAAGTGCATAACTCTATTATTATTTCAATTGTTAGATTATCATGAATTGTACTTTACTCCCTCCTGACTGGAGATAACATTTTTAGGAGATTTTGAGGATGCTGAGCTGTTATACAACAGCTATTATGACCCAGTTCTGTATCCTGTGGTATTGCCAGAGTCCCCATTGGAGGACGCAGGACCTGAGACCGACGAGCCGAACGCATAGCTAGATTTTCCAGTTTCCAGTTTGTTGTTTTGAAATTTTGTTATTTGAATTCTGCATTTAATTCAGTTCTTTTACATTTCAGTTGTATTTATTTAAAGGTTGAATAAAGTTTTAAATTTTCGAATATTGAGTTGTGACAAATATTTAGATGTTGTTGTGATTACCTGCAATAGTGGATACAGCTTACTGTCGCCGTCTCAACAACGGTGCAGGCTGGGCATGATCCTGTTCGACCCAATTATTTGGGATCGGGTCGTGACACTTCTACAACTAGGGTTTCATCCATAATGCCCAAACAAGAAGAAGAAAAATAAAGTAGGATTTGGATAAAGAGATCTGAGAAATTAGAAGAGAGCAAAAAATCAAAATAAACTAGATTTGCAAAAATTGATGTTCTTGTTCTTTTTGTTCTTTTTGTTCTTCTTCTTCTTGTGAGGAATGGAGAGTGAGGAAGAAAACAAAAATTATAAGACTTATCTTTTATACCTACCACTTGGATAATCCTGAGTAATTTTTCCAGTGGCAAACTTGTAAATAATAAAAAACTAACACTTGGATAACCCCGATCAAAATGTGTTGTACCCTTATAATTAGCCAAAATCTAAATAAAATATAGAAAATATATTTAGGCCTCCTAACACTAAAATAAGAGTGAATAAAATATTCCCACTTTATTTCATATAGCCCCACAGTAAATTTCGAAGGCCACAAAAAATTAGGTTTTCTAGGTTTTGAACACAGCAAGGAATCATCTACAGCACATGTATTCAAACACACACACACATCTTAACTACATTCAGCAAGTCAACTATAATACATATCAAATTCGATTCCAACTAATGCAACTCCATTTACCAAAAAAACATTTGTCATCAGCAATAAACTGGATCAGAAAAATACACCCATTGAAACATTTTATTTTGGAAAGACTATATCAGAAACAAGTATGAGCGGGCCATCATTCATGGAGGCAACTCAACTTCTTGAAACAAGATGAGATCAGACACAGTCTTCCCATGGCGATCTATTCTCCGGGAGCAGTTGACACCTCCATCAAGAACGTTCCTCACCACGACGTTCAGAGAATGTACGCCCCTAACTTCATAAATCTCCACGCTCACTTGGTTCAGCCAGTCATAGTTGCGCTTGATAGACGAGGGAAGCAGAACTGAGACCGCATCCTTGACCCAGGCAGGTGTAATAACCATTTTAAGCCTCCTGATATCTGGAGGATAATGAGGAATAATGGAAAAGTTCAAGTCATTTCCCTTGTCTCCGGCACGGCTATGAGCAACTTCATAGAGGAGGATCTTCTTGCAAGACGGGGCAGGAGCTACAGAAGGTGAAACCACTGTTTCTGTCGCGATCCTTCCCAAGGCAACTGAGGGTTCTGTATGTTTGTGGACTGTAAGCCTACTGCACGCTTGGGTGGTATCTGTTTGCTTCGCTTCTGATTGCCAAAAGACTCGTGTTCGCTCAACCTACACAGCAGACACATTGGGTTGGATGCATTGCGGCTTAGTAAACACTACAGTTAAAGTAAGAAAGTAAACTGGTCAGTTCCGCAGAAGTGTTCCAGAAATCTGAGTGCTAAAACTAACACTTTTAGGGTCTGCTTGGTAACTGTGTTTTTACCGGTTCTGGGGTGTTTTTGAACCGACCATTTATGAAAACCTCTGCTTGTTAATTTTTTTGAGGCACTGGTTTTGGTCGGCTCAAAAACCCTCCAAGCCGGTGTAATGTAATTTTGGGTGGTTTTATAAACACCCCAAATCGGTGGGTTTTCAGGGGTTTTATTAAAAAAATTCATTTATATCCTCACCAAGAATATATAATTATAACTACTAATACCCTTCCCTATTTAATTTTATTCGTGTAAAAAATTTCAGTAACAGCCCGTTAGTAAATTACCAATCATGGATTGGACTGGTTTAAAAGCCGCTACTTAAAAACCACCAAAAACCGCTTATAACCGGTACTCTAAAAACATCTCATAACCGCTACCCCTACAATTGTCAAGCAGACCCTTAGACTAGTATGCTTGTCCACTAATTTGAAGCCTTTAGCTGTTAGCTGTAATAAGACGCAAATTTAAATATGTTAACAGTAAGTACCTAATACTGATGTATGTGGCATGAAGTGGCACAGATATGATGTTGGAAAGCGGTAATAAGAGTTACGAGTAAAATTACTCTTCCATGGTATCACTGCTACAAGTATTGCTATTTTTCAACAAATACAAGCATCACTCAGGACTTGAGAATCATGAACTTCACAACATAATGTGATTTATTGTAACAGGAAAGTTGATAGTAAATTACATGCATGGTGGTTGACTGCCATTTTTGATCAGTCATTCCAAGTGCTGATGAAAAATAAACCAATACATTTTGAATTTAAAGAAAAATGTATCTTCTGACTGTATTTAAACCACCATACTTTCTAAGATAAACCTGGACCACCCCCACTTGAAACTTTTCTATCCATGTAACATTAGTTTGTTTTCCATGCAATACCTTTATACTCAAGCACACAATATCAGGAGACTATTCTTTCCTCTACCAGTCATCAAGTTGTTTGACACCTTTTGTTGACCTAATCCGGGGATAGAATAAGGAAAAAGGGTGCGTTTGATTCACTGTAATATAATTCTAATCAATGTTCTAAATTTCGCTAGGCGAAATCGGTACGGCGGAGGGCCGCCTAGGCGGCCGAAGTTGAGAGCCCAAATCTATTATATATTTTTTAACTCTAATAAACTAAATTAAGCAGCCCAATCATATATTATCTTGAATCTTCTTCTATAAAGAGTGGAGATCTTTTAAACAAGAGAAAGAAAGAGGACAACCGGTCAGTGGTCAGTTGTCACATCATGCAAAAGAAAGGAAAAAGGAAAGTAAAGAGAAAGAAAGGGGACAGCACTTCAGTGGTCAGTTTTCAGTTGTCACCATCATGTAATTTTCAAGTTTCTCCATTGATTTTTTTTGGTTATTTCTAAGGGCACCACCATATTTGCTAGGGGGCAGCCATTACTTGGGGGCAGCCCAAGGAGGTGGAGAAGTTGTTAGGGGGCACCCAAAATTTACTTGGGGACAGCCCAACCCCCCAAACCGTAATTTTTTTTCCTCCTCTTTTCTCCTCCTCTTCCTTCCTCCGGCGGCGGCGGCGCCACCACCACTACCAGCAGCCACCGCCACCGCCGGAAGCTCCGCCGCGATCTTGTAGAACCCGTACAGCTGCAGCTGAAGCTCCGCCGACACCTTCGCAGAGTTCCGATCGGCCGCGGTGGCCGCAACGAACGCCGTCGCCGCGCCGAACAGCTCCTCGAGCTCGCTGCTCTCCACCCCTTCCCAATCATCGTCGTCGTCGCCCTCGCTGTCCACGCCTAACAACTCCCCTTCCTCTTCGGAATCAACCGCCTCTCGTTCTTCTTCGGAAACCCTAGCTTCGACTTTCTTGGGGGAGGTAGAGGAATCTAGGGTTTGGTGCTCGTCATGGCGGGCGACGGTGAGGTTGTCCTCGCGGAAGGAGAGGACGGCGGAGATGAGCTTGGCGACGAGGAAGGATAAGATGAGGCCGATGAAGACGGCCTGGCAGAGCTCCTGCCACTCTCCACCTCCTCCGCCTCCCATGACGGACTCGAGCATCGGTGCGAGAAGAAGAAACCCTAGTTTTCTGCCGAAACCCTATGGAACAAGAAGAAGAGGCGGCTGTGGGAGGAGGCAGCTCGGCTCGGGGAGCTAGCGCGGGAGCTGTAGGAGTCGGCGTCGGCGCTCATCTCCAGGCGTTCCTTCCTTTTCTCCCATCTCCGAGGAGGACTGCCACTGCCAACTTGCTGGCAGTCCTAACGTATGTTAGGACTGCCAACTTGCTGGCAGTCCTAAGACTGGCTTGGGCTGCCCCCAAGTAAAAAAATTGATGGCAAACTTGTAATTTTTTTTGAACATTTTTGGGCTGCCCCCAAGTAAAAAGTGCGGTACCCTTAGAAAAAACCTTTTTTTTCAGCATGTGAACCTACCTAGTTCCTTCTTTCCCTGTACGTTTTCATAGCTTTGTTACATATTTGCTTATGCAAATTTTGAATTCATTGAGATATATCATTTCCTTTCATACAAAAGTTTTTTGAAAAAATGACAGCTAATGAAACAAGGTGACAGCTAATGCTTTATTGAATATGTTATATACTTTCTTTGTTTAATTGACTATCAAATCAATTGTCAGACAAAATTTTCTCTACTTTTCTCTTTTAGTCTCTCCCCCCCTCTCTCTCTCTGCACCAAAAGAAAATGAAGAAGATAGAAGAAACCAGCAGCAACAACAGTAGCAGTTTCTTTCAACAACTGCTTGCAGCAACAGCTTTCAGCAACTGCTTGCAGTAGCAGCATCCGCCTAATTAGCGTCAGGTAAGTTTATATATATATATATATATATATATATATATATATATATATTGAAATTTGAAAATTTTGAATCTGAATTTTTTTGAATTTTTTTTTTTGAAAATTTTGAATTTTCGAATAGGCCGAACAGGCCGATTAGGCCCGCCTAGGCGCCACCTAAGTCCGCCTAGGGCCGAACAGCGCCTAGGACCACCATCTAGGGGGTTTCCGGTGTGGCCGGCGGCCGCCTAGTGCCTAGGCGCCGCCTAGGCCAAAATTTAGAACACTGATTGTAATTGTAATTGTAATTGTAAACGTAATGGAATGGAATTTGTAATGTAATTGAGTTTAATGTAATGTCAATACATTAAATTGTCCAATCCTGCAAAACAAACACACCTAAGTTCGAGTCAAACATGCATGGGTAAATAGGATTCACAGTTGTGAGGACTCTCTCTGCTTTAACCCAGGGATTACAAAATAAATATCGAAAATACCAGCGTTAAGGATATCGTCCGGTAGAGGCGGTTACCGTCCGGTATGGGATCCATCATAGTTACATGGAACACAGTACTTCATGGGTCATGGTACGGGTTTCGGAACAGGGTACGCTACTTGTGGTAAGCTTTAAAATTCTAATTGGAATGATACTAGTTACTCGTTCAAATTTAACTACGGAAAAAATCTTTAAAAAATTCAAACTAATTACTTCATTCAATTAGAAGTAAAACTAGACTTTTCTAGCCATAAATCAATTTGGAATACAACATTTTGAATAAATGATATAATAGTGCCAAATCAAAACATTTAAATAAAGTATAAAATAAAATGACAATCGACTTAGAACTTTCATATAAAATAACAAAAGCATCACAAATCTCATAAGCTCATTCTCTTATTTGCATGACCAACTCACAAAATATAATGGTGGCTCATAAGCAATGAAGAAACAACAATGGTATCGAATTACACAGTCAATTTTTGTAAAAGAAGCATGTACTATGGACCCAATTGGCAAGAAATCTCAACTTTTCCAACTTTTTTTGCGTTGAAAGAATCTCTTGCAAAAACAAATTTATATTGAGATTCGTCAAATTTAGCGATCCGGATCGAATACCATAATGATCCGGACTGAAAATATATCTTTAATCGGAACATACGTACCCGGAACGGATTCGATGGGGTTTAGGTGTACCCGGTAACTATGTGACCGATTATCCGATACCAGGAACCTCAAAAATACTACATATAAGAGGTGCATGCTAAGAAATATTGAAGTCACTGGTGTAGTGTCCATATGAAAAAAGAAAGGTGGTTTAAAGAATATTTTGCAGTATTAGTCTATACCAATCGCTATACGGTCGATACCAATACGATTTGGCAATGTCCCGATCCGGTAACGACTGATCCCGATACTAAATGATATCGACATTGGGGGCTTCTTTTCCAGTCAATTCGGTAAAGAAAATTGAATGAAAAAGACCAATCAACAAGGGTGTAAAAGCACAGTAAAGTTGTAAAACATGTGAAAGAAGAAAATTTATCCATCGCAGGTAAACTAATCAACAAGGGTGACTACTATTTTCATTCAATCTCAAAGGGTGGGTACTATTTCATTCAATTTCATTCAAAACTACTAAGAAACAATAAAAACAAACTTAAAGTTTATACCTAAATGTACTTTTAAAAAATCTAAAATGTTAATAATTATTTTCTTTCCAATACCCCCCCAAAAAAATCTGATACTCTGATCCAAAACCGTCGATACGGTCGATACCGCCAATCCCGATACTCATAGGAAGAGTCCGATACTGATACCAATTCCGATACCGATACTACGAACCTTGGTTTAAAGAAAAACAAAGTCAAATGAAGCAGTTTTGGTATATTTTCCTGAGTAAAACAGTGCACTGGTTTCCATTAGATATAGTCCTTGTTTCCCTTTATTAACAAAATATCTTCTCTTTTAAGGATATTTTAGTAAAAAACTTGCATTATTGTATGATAAACATAAACTCCTTTGACCAGGCAATTCAATTTATTATCTAGTAAAATGGTCATACCAGTTCTTTTTGAAGAACTATCTCCCTCTTGTGGCCGGTGCTGCATTTAAGAACAAAGGATTCATATACAAAAGGCTTAGAATTTCATAGTAAACAAGCATCCTATGAAGCTATAAATTATTTCATTATGTTAAAGTACAACTGTTTATAGCACATAATATATCAACGCTGATATGAGGGTAATAAAAAATATGACAAATAAGAATTGGTCTATATCCACCTGATACCACCACCACCAGCTGGACCATTGGTGTAGAGAGCAATAAACTCCTCAATAAAGTGAACCGCCTGCTCCTTCAACTTAAACAAACCATCCATGCGAAGCCTGACATCCATTATTTGTTCCTGAGATGAACTACCCTTATCAAGGTTGGTTGCTTTCAGACTGTCATATCCAATAATATAGGAAACAATACAATCTTTAACTGCAGGGTAAGCTTCATCCATCCATGACCTGACCTAATGAAAATTTAGAAGTGTGTTACTTTGTGAAACAAAATCCATGTTAAAAACCTCAAATGGAACCATGATGAGATAAGCAAGTTCCCTGCTTCTCCTATAAGGGACTTTTAATGATGAAGTTATAAATAAAAGCAGAAGATGGATTAAATTCCAAGATGGATTAAATTCCATCTGACAGCTTCAAGCTTGAGATAGAAATTTTAAGAACTCTACACGATCTATGGAATTCAGGATAAATATACATACAAGAAAATCTGCAGCCTCAGCACGTCTTACACATCCATATCCTCCATATGAAATTTCTCCCCAGCCTTTCCACCCACAGACCTGGAAAGTCATGAACCAAAGTTTATGTTCAAACAAAGCTGTAACTTAAAATGCCACAATAACAAAATATCTAGTGGGAAATAACATATCCATAAAAGAAGGGTAACTTTGTTAGTTCTTAAAAGAAACAGATTACTATGTCAATCACCATTTTCTTGAATCAAACTACTTTTTAAGGTTTGTAAATGAGGTGGTCAACTTGCAACTACTAGATCGATATATATTTATCTGGAAGGTTTTCTTATTAGAAAAGGTCTAGACGACAATTAATAAGCAAGATTTCGTACATAGTCATTAAAAATATATTGAGGTAGGCCTAGATGAACGTGGACTGAATTTTAAAAAAGGATGTGGTTTTTGTTGATGTTGCAAAGGACATGGACCTAAACCGAGCTGAATGGAAGGAAAGGATTCAAACAGCGGACCCCAAAATTTTGGGATAAAAGGTTTTGTTGTTGTTGTGTTGTATTTAACAGAAACAAAGTCTAATTCAGACTAAATCCAATATTATGCCGAAAATGACTCCATAACAAAGAAGAGATGACTGGATATATGGGACAGCAGCCTTTGGCTAAAAGTTATCAAATTGCAGACCGAGACTTTTAACCAATTCCCTATAGCTAAGTTTGTCATTATTGATGTGAAATGTTGTGTCTATGTGGTGGGACATGTGTTTTGGGGGGGGGGGGGGGGGGGGGGGGGGGGGGGGGAGAGGGGGGGGGGGGGGGAATGAGCTCTTTTCTTTGAGTTAAACAGTCAATTCACGTCCATCGAGGTACGGAGCTACATTCAGTCAAGGGTGGCAACACCGCCCCACAAAAAATCCATCATTGAAAACCACGATTCGTCAAAATTCTCGTCACAAATCTATCAAAATCCCACAAAAGTCAAAAATCCATATAAATTCATCAAACTCCAAATTGAAACCCTAGATCGTCGATTTGAGTTGTCGGCTACCACAATTCCTCATCATAGTCTTCTTCTCCGGCGAGTCGACCTCCCTATTTTTCTATGAGTTAAATAGTCACCTTACCTCCATCCAGATAGAGAGCTACATTCAGTCAAGGGGTGCAAGACCACCCCACAAAATTTCCATCATTAAAAACCCCAATTCGTCAAAAAAAAAAATCCAATTCATCAAAATTCTCGTCATAATCTATCAAAATTCCACAAAAGTCAAAAATCCATAAAAAATCACCAAAACTCCTATTTGAAACCCTAGATCATCAATTCGAGTCGTCGGCCACCAAAATTCCTTATCAGAGTGGTCTCTCCGTCGAGTTGAGCTTCGGTCGTGTCTTGCTTTATATCCAATTCGGTCGACACAAAGCTCTCGTGGAAGCCCTAGCAGAAATCGTAGTTTACAGAGATCGCCATCGCTCGTTGTCGCCGGAGAAGATGACAACATTGGCATACCTGATTTTCCTCATCGTCCCCGACGATCTTGCTCATAAGTGCCCATGACGAGGTCCCCATCTTCATCTTCAAGCCATGGAGAGATCTTTGTCTTCTTCTGCTCTTGACTTTTGATCACAAGTTCATCTTTGAGATCGATGATCGTCTTCGATTTTTTCTAACCCTAACTTGTTTGCTCAGTTAGATCTCAAAACCATAATCCTAGTTTTCTCTCCTCCAGATCGATCACCTCTCCTCGAGTTGGAACTAGATATGTGGCCAAATCATGGCCGTTCTCTAATGTTGTAGGGAGATCTAGATCGTTTGCATTGAGGAGAGGTCATATGGCTCAACCTTGACTGTTCCACATTTTTGTTGGTAGATCTAGAATGTTTATTTTCTTGTGAAAATTAATTTGCCCCCAGTTTTGCACCCAACAACATTCTAGCCCACATGTCAGCATCTAGTTTTAAGCGCTCCCATGACCCGCTTTTCAATAATATGATGTTTTGGTTGATTGCTTGAGATTCTTAGATCAAATTTTATCCATAATAGTTTCTACATCCTCGTCTTTGCTATATGTTATCCAGGCACATAGGTTTAACTATGTATTTTTCAATGAGTTAAACAACAAATTCATCTCCATCCAGGTACGGAGCTACATTCAGTCCGGAGCTGGCAAGACCGCCACCCCTCCCCCCTCCTTGGGTTATATTTGCCTGATCCACTTTTGCCAGCCCCACAGGTATATCTTCTACCTCCTGGATTCTGGTGCTTCCTACCTTATGACGAGTGATGCCTCTCGACTTAGCAATATTACACATTTTCATTTGTTTGCGTCTATCCGCATAGCTGATGACACTCTTTTGCCTGTTGCTGATCGTGGTCACTTGACTGACTTAAGGGTTTTTTTTACCGAACATGTTGTTTATCACGTTCCCCGCTTGAACCATGAGCCTCTTGTCGGTTTTCCAGTTAACTGAGATGCCTTACATTATTTTGTTCTTTGTTACTACACGTTTTATACATGATCCATTACGGCTGTAATAAGGCCGAACTGAGCTTTACATGTTCAAACTCAACTAATTTAGGGTTGGTCCTTGTCGAGCCAAGCTCGAGCTTATAAGAGAATCTTCAAGCTTAGTTCCTTTTTCTCTCGAACCAAACTTGAGTTGCTCATGAGCAGTTACAACCTGTTCGAGCTCGAATTCAGAAACACAAGATACAAGGTAGATAAAAGAAAACAAAGAAACAAACAGAAAAATAAATTTGGAACTTTGGTGATTTGTTAATGGATTTAGAAGAAATAAATGATGGAAAAATAATGGAAAAGATTAAGGGTGTCGAGTTGTAACCTAGTTGAGCCAAATAGAGTCATAACCGAGTCGAGTACTCTTAGAACTTACCAAGTCGAGCTTGTTCACAAGCTCTCCAGCTGAGCTTATCATGTTCAATCTCGGCTCGTTAAGGGAATCCTGCTGAGCTTATCATGTTCAAGCTCGGCTCATTAAGGGAATCGAGCTCATATTTTGTTCAAGCTCGACTCGTTAAGGAAATTGAGACTAAGCTTTTGTCAAGCTGTGTCGAGCCGAGCTCACGAGCTACTCTATTCATTTGTAGCCCTAGGATCGATACACATGGACGGTCGTTAGGACAAGGCATAGGCACGATGGTCTTTATTACATGGACCATCTTATGCTCCCGCTACTTATTATTGTTGCTACTTAATCTTGACCTTGCTACACCACCTTCCGCTAGTAATGTCCAGCACATGAGATTAGGTCATGTGTCACTTTCTAAACTTCAGTTGTTGTTTTCTTCTAGTGTTTTAGGGAACTTTTCTTCAAAGTCCCTAAAATCATGTACTAGTTGTATTCATGGTCGTCATATTGATTGTCTTTTTCCATCAAGTGAAACTATTTCTGCTTCACCTTTTGATATTGTTCAAGCTAATGTTTGGGGACCCTCTCCTCATATATCAAAGGTAGAAAACATATATTATGTCATATTTGTTGATGATCATTTTCGATTCACTTGGCTTCATTTGATATCTCGCAAGCCTGAGGTATTTTCAAAGTATCTCGAGTTTGCAAAGTTGATTGAGACACATTTCTCTTGCAAGGTCAAGGTACTTCACGGGGAGTACACATCACATCAGTTTCATAACTATCTTGTTTTCTAGGGGAGGCTAGTGCAGTTTTCTTATCCTTGTGTTCGTCAGCATAATAGGGTTGCAGAGCGTAGTCACCATGATATCATTGATGTCAGAAGGTCTCTTCTTTTGTCAACTTTTGTTCCTATTTAAATTTGGACAAAAACTATGCTTACTAGTATGTTTTTGATCAACATGATTCCTACTCATGTTCTTGATGGAGTATCTTTATCAGCATTTATATGGTCATGCTCCTTATTTCCCATACTTTGTGACTTTGTTTGCACTTGTTTTGTTCAGTTACCCTTGACTGAACGACACAAGTTGTCCTCCGGCTTGTTGCTCGTGTTTACTGGGTATAGTTCTCAGCATAAGGGCTATAAATGCTACGATCAAGTTGCCAGACGTATCTGCATCTTGTGTTATGTCTTTTGTTTAGAGAGTGTTCCCTATTATGCATTATCACGTCCTCTAGTTCCCTTACCATTATCCATGCCTTACGAGCTTGTTTTCCTTAATATTGAGACCACATCACCATATGATCGATATGCTCAACCTTCTACGTCCGCTTATTCACATGTTATTCATGTTTACCAGCATCGTGATTGTCCTACCGTTGATGTTGAGTCTACAGTGCTACGTGTTTCCGTGATCTTGTACTACCCATTGTACCGCCCTTGCGTCGCTCCACTCGTCTGCACCGGTCGCTTGATCATTTGACTCTCTTTACCACCTTGACTCTGCACTTCAGTCTTTACTTGTTACTTTTAGTCATTGGGTGTTAGAAATAATGTAAACTTCTCTTTACAGTTTGAACTAGTCTCTAATGCTAGTTTAGTGCTAGCTATTGCTAAAGAATAGCTTTTGAAGTTTTCAAAAGTAGCTGTTGAAGGAGTGGAGTTGTAGCCTATATAAGGCAGCCATTGTATTCACAATAGATACAAGCTTTTCAATACAAAGCAATACATTTTCTTCCTTCTTAAAGATTGTTGTGTGGGCCATCTCCTTTACTACATAGCAGCAGCTATTGTAGTGATTCTTCTAGCACTTTCCAACATTCTGGTATCAGAGCGTCGGGTTCGTTGTAGAAACTGGAAGCAAGAAGTTCATCGTAGAAAGCTTGCTCACAGAAGTTGGTTTAGTAAGTTGGTACATTTGTTTTGTGCATTTGTTATTTGGTTTAAGTTTTGTAAGAAGCTAGAAGCAAAATGAATTTTGGAAATGGGTTTAATCTCTCAAAATTTGATTCCTGTGTTTAGTAGAGAGAATTATGGTTTTTGGAGTATCAAGATGAGAACTCTTTATATTTCACAAGATCTTTCAAAACTTGTTGAGAATGGTTATGCAGAGACAGATAAGGTAGCAGAAATGAGAGATCTTCGGAAGAAAGATGCAAAGGCACTACTCATATTGCAACAACCGGTGAATGACTCCATTTTCCCAAGAATTGCCAATGTTGTGAAGTCAAACGATGCATGGAAAATTTTACAGCAACATTGTGAAGGAAATGGCCCACACAACAATCTTTAAGAAGGAAGAAATGTATTGCTTTGTATTGAAAAGCTTGTATCAATTGTGAATACAATGGTTGTCTTATATAGGCTACAACTCCACTCCTTCAACAGCTACTTTTGAAAATCTCAAAAGCCTATTCTTTAGCAATAGCTAGCACTAAACTAGCACTAGAGACTAGTTCAAACTGTAAAGAGAAGTTTGAATTATTTCTAACATACCCCCTTAATTCAAACATATTTTACTACTCCCATTGTAATTCTGAATTTATTAAACTTGTCCCCTGTCAGAGCCTTTGTGAAAGTATCAGCTACTTGGTCATTTGTGTTGAAGTACTTCAGTTCAACTTCTCCTTTGTGCACCATCTTGCGAATGAAGTAATGTCGAGTCTCTATATGCTTGGTTCTTCCTTGATGGACTGGATTTTAGACATTGCAATTGTTGATTTGTTGTGCAAGGAAAAGGAGAAAAAGTCTATAAGCTAAAGAAAGCGCTTTATGGACTAAAACAAGCACCAAGAGCTTGGTATAGCAAAATAGACGGATAATTTTGTCAAAATGGTTTTCAAAGAAGCCATAATGAACCAACACTGTATTTTTAAAAAAATAGTAAGGATATTCTAATTGTATGTCATTATGTTGATGACATAATTTATACTGGGTCTTCAAAGACCATGATTGTAATGACCCGCTCCGCCCTAGCGGAACGCCGATTCAAACGGCAAGTGCAACGACTCAAACGAGCCGTCGACCCGAAGAGTTGGCATCGACCTGATGAAGAATCGATGCGAGGCATACATTGGCACGTCAAGACGAATCCAGACTTAGACTTTCAAAGACGCGCTCGGAGTATCGCTCGGCCGATGCGAACATCGCTAAGGTGGGTGGCTCCGATGAACCCGTCTTTGCTTAGCCTAGACACATAACAATACGAACACTATTGCTAGAATCACTAGGCGTCAACACCGCGCATGCTAATAAATGAATGACTCAACGCACCTAGATAAGGGAATAATCCCATCTTGTATGCTTGTTTAGAACATGGAAAAGAACTCGGCAAATATAGAAACTCCCGTACCGCGCTCTACGCTCGTGCTAAGGCACAAGCTTACATGCAAGTTTCCTATGCGATCAACAATGAAACAATAAACGGTCTACAACAAAGAAACGGAAGACTATCGACATAGTCGTTCCGAGTAGAGTATAGCAACATTGGAAGACTTCGGGACCGATGGGTCGCCAAGGCGACTCCCGTACGGGGAGTTGCATAATGAATGAATAAATGAACGAATAAGTGAATGAATGAATCCACGAATGAATGACATGAATACGTGAAGAATGAATGAATGTACGAACAAGTGAAAGAAAGACATGAAAGAGTGAATAAAAGATAAGAAAGGGAAAGAATGGTTAGCGACAGGTATGACGGGCACGTGCAACGGGGCTCGCTACCCGCGCTGCACGGACGCCAACCTGGTCGATAACGCATTATGGCTCAAAGACAGCCGTTAAGTTAAATGACAAGTCAATACGAAATGGTCGTGGACAAACGGCACGGGCGATGGGGGGGAATACCATGGCCGTCATGAGGAAGGATTCTGCGGCACGGGCGATGGGGGGGAATACCGTGGCCGGCCTAGGCGGAATCAGACATGGGGCTTACGGGCTGCTTTGGGTGGGGGCTCGGCCACTCAAGGAGACGTAAGGCCAGGCATTTCAAGAGACTATCAAGGTGTACCAGCCATCACGCTTCGATAGGTGAGAATGCCCAAGTGATATGTCCTAAATGGCTTGTGATGCCAGCGACCCATGCATGTAGATTAAGTGGGCTATGCTAGTGGCAATCCACGTGCAAGTCCTTGCATTGAAACAAGTAGTCTAAGTTCACTAAATGAAGTGCCTCCTGAACATGCTTGAAATGTAACATCCTGAACATGCTCGAAATGTAACACTCCTGAACATGTTCGAAATGTAACACTCCTGAACATGCTTGAAATGTAACATCCTGAACATGCTTGAAATGTAACACTCTGAACATGCCTACGACGTGCTAGGACGTGCCTACGACGTGCTAGAACCTGAGGCAGGGACACGCCCTTAACATTGAATGTTTACATGAATCACGTTAAGTTACTACATGTAAATTGTTGACTAACTTGGTTTACTTTGGACAGGGAAGGCCGGACGGTAAGTATGGGTAAGTCGTGCATGCATTTCCACGCAGACACTTGAATTCGACAACACGAGATAGGTTACGAAATATGCCATGAAAATGATCCTAAGACAAGATTAGAAAGACAATGAATGATAGACGGTGCACGAAAATAAATAGAACGTGCTTGGTAATGATAGCATTGTGGGCGAGCTAGCCTCCCCACCAGTGCATAACAATGTACTGATAATCCCACAGTCTGCTTGCAGGATGCAGGAGACGTCGCCGGGTGCGGAGCTTTCCTCGAACGTGCTAAGGCGCGGAGCTATCTCTGGAGCCTTGGAGCGTCGCAAGAAGCTGAAGCACCCTATACAGGACATAATGTATCGGAACATCGCCATGTATCATTCCATCTTGTAAGCCACTTGGTACGCCTTTCATGTTTCAGAGAGAGAGTTTGAGCGATTTGTAATATCGGCCTAGCGCCGCTTGCAAACTTCTTGAATATCAATAAAGAGTTTGAATTCGCTTCAATTTGTGTTCATTTACTTTCTGCTGCAATGGGGACACTCTGTGCGACTCTGTGGCCTAGCTCAAATCGGCCGTTTCTGGACTTGGCCTTGCACGGGCGCAACCTAGGTCCGTGCGGCATCACGCCTTAGCGAGGACGATCGCTCCTATGGGAGCGGGGCGTGACAGATTGGTATCAGAGCACGGCTTTACGTCCTTGGACTTCACGTCGATTTCTCAGTTTTGAAAGCTCGTCGTTGGAAAAAGAAGTGTACGCTCTCTCTCATTGTGCCTTGGGATGTTCATACAATAAGTCTAATATTTTCGAAAGCTCGTTCAGGCGTTCAATCGAACGCATTTGTAGGCTATCGCCGAATGCATCGGTAGGCCTTTGTGCCGAACGGTGTCAACTTGTCTTGAATGAAAACACGTGCTAAAGTTAACATGTCGCGTGCATGCCTAACTAGTCCTACGATGACCCTAGCAATTGAGCGTGCAAACTCGGAATATAGTCCGCACGAGATGGTTATGCGGCACAACTTAGTCCGCGTGTCGCGCACCTCGACTTTTGGTGCAATCGAGTCGCAAGCGATATCAAGTACCACTCGGTCGGGAACGAAGCTACACTTAGAGTGTATATCGATAGGAACGCTATCGAGTTCACGCTTAGGCGTGCACGGAAGATTGATTTGGATCGTGAGGAATAGTGCGAACGACTTAGTGTGCCGATACGACGTGAGCGATTACGCTAGAGATTCGTCGAACGAATCTGAAAAATGTCTTAGCAAATGATGCGAATGTGATTGAGGATTTATAGAATGGCTCGAACCCTGAGTGGTGTATAGACGTTATAGAAATTGTTCGAGCAAGACTAAAGGATTTACGGATAGAACGAGTATGTCGGCAAGCGATGGTATCGCGCAAAGCCTTAGAACGCGTCACGCTTAGTTGGTCGTGACTTCGAATGTCCCGAACGAGATGTCGTTCGGACAACTTGTCAATGAGCAACGCAAGAGAAAACGACTCGAAACGATGAATGAAGATGTATGTCTTGATCGAGGAAGCTAGAGGATAGCACTTGTGATTTCGGATTGGGTCAAATGAAATGTGACTTGAGTTTGAAGAACGATATTGAAACTAGCTCGAGGAATAGTGATCGAACTTGATCTTGGATTGAATTGAATGGAATTGTGGTATATCCGGTTCGGACAATAGCATCAGTCGCACGACTCGAAATTGGTTGCAAAGGAAGATCGTCAGGTTACGCATATCGTCGATGGTATTGAGGCGTATCAAAGATCGATATGCGATAACTCGGGGGTACTCTGACTCGGCGAATGACGATCGTGCAAATGTCATTGTTCTGACGGATGCTATACTCGGGATATTGAAACGTGTCGAGGAAAATATAGACGTGGCTCGAGGATTTTCTGGTTGAATGAATGACGGTCGGACTATCGAATAGAGATCTCGGCTTGGATGAAAATGAAATGTTTGGATTGCTTCGACAATAACCCCAACGTCGACATTCTTGTCTTATGCGAGCGCAACTCCAGTCTCGCACATGCGTCGCGTCGATTAGGGCGATCACTCCGCGTGAGCGCTGGTATGGTGATTCATACAGCGGGGGTGATTGAACTAGCATGGCGTGACAATTTGTGTGCTTCGACTTGTGGTGACGCGAAGGTGAACTTGAGAATGACTTGGTATGCTTGATGATTGAGCTTGAGGATTGCGTAGGTCCAATCCGCGTATCGAGAATGAATTAGTCTAGACGCAAGCAAGAGTTACGCCCTGATGAGAATGATTATTCCGCGGGAGCGTTGCATGGTGATTCATAAACCACCGTGGATAATCGGACTCGCGTGAGATTGGGACGCAACATATTGTCAAAGCTAGACGACCTCGTGATCGAATACATGAATTGGTTAGAATTGGTGAGTTGAATGGATTCGAATACGCGCAACGAATGCATTGATGCGAATAGGTGATCGTGCTCGATGTTTAGAAATCTGAGTGACGCGAGCTTGGGTAGAAAATCCCGTACTACCGACTTTGGTTTGACCCTAGGATTGGGATCAGTGTTGGCATTATTGTTGGAGAACTATGATTCCAATCCTGACATTGACTTAGCCTTGAGAAATGGCCTAGCGGTTAGGCGAGACGCCATGTTTCAAGTGTTTGCAATCAAAAGATTGATCTTGAGGATTGACATGGATGGATTGAATGATGCAAGAATAGGAAACCCTGCTCACGAGATTCGGCTGACATGCATATATTTCAGGGACGCCTGAGTATGTGCACGATGCGACTCGAGTGAGAATGACGAATTCTCTATCATGCGGCTTGGCTGAATGCATGTATTTTGGGGACGCCTGGAATGCGTGCACGATCCAGCCAAGTGATACGTTGAGTTCAAGCATGACTTGAGGAATGGAAGAATGTCGAGAACTTGAAATCGTGTTAAAAGAAAGGAATGATACTAGTACGAGCGTGGCTCGGAATCAAAGAAACGTGTGAGCGGAGTGTGCCTGAACGACAACGAGATTGGCCCTAAACAAGTGAATGATATGGAATCGATATCGTGCAAGTAAAAGTTGGTATAACGAATTGAACCATTGATAGTGCAATACTTAGTCTTGAATCGGACGAAAATTACTTAGACTTGGTTGACCCCGCTAAGAAGAAATCATACTGATTTCGTGGACAAGAACGCTTGAAAAGCGAATCGGGTCATCTCGATGACCAAGATAAACGAAAGTGAGTTTGCCTCAGCCTACGACCCTCGCATTTGACGAATTACAACGTGCCTCGTGTGACCATTTCAGTCCCATGACACGAAGAAATAGCAACCAAGACGAAGAAGCACTTGAATTGAATAAGTACCATCAAGTCTAAAATAAATGGACAGTCATCCAATAAAATTCACCAAACACATGCGACATAAAACTTGGAAGGATAACCGAGCATGGTTCGATGCCATCGAACGATAGAGTCGTTCGATAGAAATTGTCTAAGATACGTACACGACATGGGTTAAGGAACGATAGGATGACCTGCATTCAGGAAGTCTCGAGGACGAGACTTGTTTTGAGTGGTGTATAATGTAATGACCCGCTCCGCCCTAGCAGAACGCCGATTCAAACGACAAGTGCAACGACTCAAACAAGCCGTCGACCCGAAGAGTTGGCATCGACCTGATGAAGAATCGATGCGAGGCATACATTGGCCCGTCAAGACGAATCCAGACTTAGACTTTCAAAGGCGCGCTCGGAGTATCGCTCGGCCGATGCGAACATCGCTAAGGTGGGTGGCTCCGATGAACCCGTCTTTGTTTAGCCTAGACACATAACAATACGAACACTATTGCTAGAATCGCTAGGCGTCAACACCGCGCATGCTAATAAATGAATGACTCAACGCACCTAGCTAAGGGAATAATCCCATCTTGTATGCTTGTTTAGAACATGGAAAAGAACTCGGCAAATATAGAAACTCTCGTACAGCGCTCTACGCTCGTGCTAAGGCACAAGCTTACATGCAAGTTTCCTATGCGATCAACAATGAAACAATAAACGGTTTACAACAAAGAAACGGAAGACTATCGACATAGTCGTTCCGAGTAGAGTATAGCAACATTGGAAGACTTCGGGACCGATGGGTCGCCAAGACGACTCCCGCACGGGGAGTTGCATAATGAATGAATAAATGAACGAATAAGTGAATGAATGAATCCACGAATGAATGACATGAATACGTGAAGAATGAATGAATGTACGAACAAGTGAAAGAAAGACATGAAAGAGTAAATAAAAGATAAGAAAGGAAAGAATGGTTAGCGACAGGTATGACGGACACGTGCAACGGAGCTCGCTACCCGCGCTGCACGGACGCCAACCTGGTCGATAACGCATTATGGCTCAAAGACAGCTGTTAAGTTAAATGACAAGTCAATACAAAATGATCGTGGACAAACGGCACGGACGATGGGAGGGAATACCGTGGCCGTCATGAGGAAGGATTCTGCGGCACGGGCGATGGGGGGGAATACCGTGGCCGGCCTAGGCGGAATCAGACATGGGGCTTACGGGCTGCTTTGGGTGGGGGTTCGGCCACTCAAGGAGACGTAAGGCCAGGCATTTCAAGAGACTATCAAGGTGTACCAGCCATCACGCTTCAATAGGTGAGAATGTCCAAGTGATATGTCCTAAATGGCTTGTGATGCCAGCGACCCATGCATGTAGATTAAGTGGGCTATGCTAGTGGCAATCCACGTGCAAGTCCTTGCATTGAAACAAGTAGTCTAAGTTAACTAAATGAAGTGCCTCCTGAACATGCTTGAAATGTAACATCCAGAACATGCTCGAAATGTAACACTCCTGAACATGCTCGAAATGTAACACTCCTGAACATACTTGAAATGTAACATCCTGAACATGCTTGAAATGTAACACTCTGAACATGCCTACGACGTGCTAGAACATGCCTACGACGTGCTAGAACCTGAGGCAGGGACACGTCCTTAACATTGAATGTTTACATGAATCACGTTAAGTTACTACATGTGAATTGTTGACTAACTTGGTTTACTTTGGACAGGGAAGGCCGGACGGTAAGTATGGGTAAGTCGTGCATGCATTTCCATGCAGACACTTGAATTCGGCAACACTAAATAGGGTACGAAATATGCCATGAAACTGATCCTAAGGCAAGATTAGAAAGACAATGAATGATAGACGGTGCACGAAAGTAAATAGAATGTGCTTGGTAATGATAGCATTGTGGGCGAGCTAGCCTCCCCACCAGTGCATAACAATGTACTGATAACCCCACAGTCTGCTTGCAGGATGCAGGAGACATCGCCGGGTGCGGAGCTTTCCTCGAACGTGTTAAGGCGCGGAGCTATCTCTGGAGCCTTGGAGCGTCGCAAGAAGCTGAAGCACCCTATACAGGACATAATGTATCGGAACATCGCCATGTATCATTCCATCTTGTAAGCCACTTGGCACGCCTTTCATGTTTCAGAGAGAGCTTGAGCGATTTGTAATATCGGCCTAGCGCCGCTTGTAAACTTCTTGAATATCAATAAAGAGTTTGAATTCGCTTCAATTTGTGTTCATTTACTTTCTGCTGCAATGGGGACACTCTGTGCGACTCTGTGGCTAGCTCAAATCGGCCGTTTCTGGACTTGGCCTTGCACGGGCGCAACCTAGGCCCGTGCGGCATGACGCCTTAGCGAGGACAATCGCTCCTATGGGAGCGGGGCGTGACAATGATTGATGAATTCAAAATGCAAATGATGCATGAATTTGAATGACTGACTTAGGTCTTTTACACTACTTCTTGGATTTGGAAATTAAGCAAACCAAAGAAGGCATATTCCTATCACAAAAGAAGCACTCATATGATCTTCTAAAAAAGTTTCAAGTAATGAATTGCAAGGTTTCTAACACGCCAATGAATCTTGTGAGAAGTTATGTCTTACAGATGGAACTGAAGATGTTGATCCCAAATATTTTTGAAGCATCGTTGAAGGACTTATGTACTTGACTCATAGTCGTCCTGACATTATGTTCTCTGTCAGTTTGGTATCGAGGTTTATGCACAGGCCTACAAAACATCATCTTGGTGCTGCTAAACGAAGTTTACAATATATTTGTGGAACCATAAGTTATGGTATTTAGTATTCTCATGTGACTAACTTTAATTTGAATGGTTACTATGACAGTGACTGGGGCAGGTTCAATAGACGATAGGAAAAGTACCACTGAATTTTTATTCAGTTTTGGATCTGGAGCTATTTGTTAGATGTCAAAGAAGCAAGACACAACAGCATTATCTTTATCAAAAGCAGAGTACATTGCAGCATCTTCTACCGTTTGTCAAACAATTTGGATGCAAAGGATTCTAGAAGATTTGGACTTTCATCAAGCTGAAGCATCTACAATTTACTGCGACAACAAATCAACAATTGCAATGTCTAAAAATCCAGTCCATCAAGGAAGAACCAAGCATATAGAGACTCGACATCACTTCATTCGCAAGATGGTGCATAAAGTTGAAGTTGAACTGAAGCACTGCAACACAAATGACCAAGTAGTTGCTACTTTCACAAAGGCTCTGACGGAGGACAAGTTTAATAAATTCAGAACTATAATGGGAGTAGTAAAATATGTTTAAATTAAGGAGGCATGTTAGAAATAATTCAAACTTTTCTTTACAGTTTGAACTAGTCTTTAGTGCTAGTTTAGTTCTAGCTATTGCTAAAGAGTAGGCTTTTAAAATTTTCAAAAGTAGCTGTTTAAGGAGTGGAGTTGTAGCCTATATAAGGTAGTCATTGTATTCACAATAGATACAAGCTTTTCAATACAAAGCAATACATTTTCTTCCTTCTTAAAGATTGTTGTGTGGACCGTTTCCTTCACTACATAGCAGCAGCTATTGTAGTGATTCACCTAGCACTTTCCAACATTGGGACCCCAGACGTACCAGCCACCAGGAGGTTGCCACCATTCTTGAGTGACACATGAGTAACAGACAACCATGTCTGAGGAGTTCGGAGCTTTGGAGCATACACATACATGGAATCTTGTACCATTACCCACTAAAAGGTGTCCTATTAGCTGCAAGTGGGTGTACAAAATCAAGACTCTGGTTGATGATATCACTTATAGGTACAAGGGAAGACTAGTTGCATGTGGACTCCGGTTGATGATATCACTGATAGGTACAAGGGAAGACTAGTTGCATGTGGGTTTTTTCCAGTAGTATAGTATTGATTATGATAAGGCCTTCGCTCCTATTGCGAAGTTGGGCTACCTATATCTCAGATGGATGTAAATAATGCATTTTTTCACGGTGATTTATTTGAGGATGTCTACATGACTCCTCTTGGTTTACCTCATTCTCTTGGCCATGTCTTTCATCTCCGCAAGGCCTTATATGGCCTAATACAGGCACCTCGATCATGGTTCTTTATATTTACTAGTGCTACATGATGTTGTTGTTGTATTCTCTATGATTTCTTATCATCCTGCTATGTTTACACATCCTTCTGGAACACTAGTTTTGTTATATGATGATGATATGATTATCATTGGTGGTGATTTTGCACACATTATGCAAGTCAGCACTTGCATACACAGTTTGAGATAAAGAATCTTGGTTCTCTCTGCTATTTTCTTGGTTTGGACGTTGATAATTCTCCTCGCAGATAACTTCTCTCACAACAAAAGTTCATTAGCGAGATACTTAATATAGTAGAGCTTTGATACTCACACGCCACTTAAGTTTCTTGAGTTGAACGTCAAGATGCATTCTGATGATGGAGATAGCCTTTCAGATATGTCTTAATATAGATAGTTAGTTGGCATGTTGGTTTATCTCACTATCAGTCTTCCTGATATTTCTCATGCAGTACATGTTGTCAGTCAATTTGTTTATGAGCCGCGTACTATACACTATGTTGCTCTATTACGAATTATTCTCTATATACGGGACACCAACACTAGATCGTCGTTCTTCTCAATTACTTCGTCCTTGGATCTTCGTGCTTTTTCTGATGCTAATTGGGATGGTGATGTTATTGGTTAGAGATCCACCACTAAGTTATATGTTTCTTGGTGATTCTTTGATGTCCTGAAAATCAAAGAGCATGATGTGGTTTCAAAATGTAATGCTAAGGTTGTCATGGCTACTACTGCTGTTGAGATTACTTGGCTTCGGGCTTATTACTGATATGGACCTTACTGTTTCGAGTCATACACCTTTGCATTGTTACAATATTGGTGTTATTCAGGTTGCATGCAACCATGTGTTTCATGAGAGGACGAAACACATAGAGGTCAAATTGTCACTATATGAGACAGGAGTATCTTCTTCGGACTGTCTCGTTACCAAATATTACTTCTTAGATGCAGATTGTAGACTTCTTCATAAAGACCCATACAGTTCAAAAGCACTCCTTTCTATTGGGCAAACTCTCGATAATTGATCCTCGTGAGTTTGAGGTGGGTGTTACTTAGTTGATTGTTGTTTGTAGTTATTTATCATTTGTACTCCACTCTTGGCAGATTCAAATTGTTCTACCATCGTGATTTTGAGGGGGGTGTTAGAGAGTAGTAGTACTAGGAATTTAGTCCCGTATCGGCTGGGAGGAATCCCTCCCTCCGACTGTTATGGTATATATACGCCTTGATCGCATAGTGCCCAATCTATTGCATTTCATTCTCGTTCCACTCTATGATTCTAAGTCTAACAAGGGTGATGGAATAAAATAAAATAGTAGAAACACATGAAACGTATGCTAGCTTTTCAGTATGCATGGTCATGAACTTTAACTGGATTACCTGTAGAGACAACAATAGTAAAGTTGACTACAAAAACTGCTTCAGGAATTAGTTAGGTGGACCTGGATACAGTTATGAGGATAACCACTTGTAACTTTATTCTCTTAATGAAAATATAATATGAAAGAAATCTTACTGTCGGAACCAAGTGCAGAAGTTTGTCAGGAAAACAAGAATTTGATGGTTTTGCTCCACCACATATAACCTTATCATTTGATAGTGGGCAGAAGTGCACATCCCGCAAATCTATGATCTGTTTTTTTGTAATGTAGTGCATAATTTAAACAATTGACATAAATATGATGGTGGCACAAACTTTATGGACCCACTTACCACATCAGGAGTAATGTAAGATCCAGGATCTCCAATCTCATACAGAAGCTGTTGGGCACAAGTACTATAGTTCAAAGCACCACCACTATCGTCTGCCTTCGCAACACATACTTCCCCACCAAAACCAACTTCAGCAAATGGAAGTGATAAATCTAAAAGTTGTTCACATGACAAATCTCGATATTTATCTCCTGCAATAGAATATGGCATCTCCCATAAGTGAATATTAGATATATGAATTAGGATACACACATAACTTAAGGAACACATTAACACTAACAGTTGGTAATGAAATTATCTAGCAAACTGATTAATGTATGGTTTACCTGGATGCATGAAATACCCTCCTGTGAGTTGACAACCACACTCTAGAAGATGGCCAGCTAGAGACCCTTGTGCTAGTTGTTGATAGTCATTCCAGTTCCAACCTAGTTCATAGACCTAGTCATGAACTAAATATGCTTACATTCGTGTAAATGGAAATACTAACTTCTATGTCGACAAAGACAGTAAGCAATCACTTTGATCTTCTTAGTTCAATGTAACATAATCTACAGCCTTCTAGTTATAAATTATGCAAATTAAATTTCTCCTGAACCGTGTCTTTATAGAAGACTCCACAGAGCCCAGGATAATTCAATCAAGGAAACATTTAATCTTCTTAAGAAAAATAGTGAGTTTGGGGCCACTTTACCTTGAAAAAATGATGGCTGCCGTGCATATACCGTATTATTGTCTTAGATAAAGCAGAAATAAAACATTAACTTCTGCAAACAATGCAGAAGTCATGATACCAGAAAGCACTTGAGAACAAAAAGTTCCTTAAAAAATCTTATTTATAAAGGAAGGATACTACTGGAATCCCTGATATTATGAAAGCGGTGGACCATTCAACGACATCAACTTACCACCTAGAAGTCAGACTCAAAAAGAACTTCTTCAATAGCTTTTCAATCATGCATTTCATGTTATTAAACAAAATTGGGGTGTTCTGTTTTTTTTTTTTCTTGAGAAAGTCGGCGAGAGGCTGATGCCGCTGATCCTCCCCCCATGTTTAATTAATAAGTAACGAAACCAAGAGTACATAATATACTAGCCCCGCAAAACAACTCAATGGGTGGGTAGGACAAAATACAAAGAAGACTTTCCCTCCTCGCAAAATATATTGATATTACAATATCTCTCTCATGAGTCAAAAAATGTAATAAAGCACGGGTCCAAAATGCTTTCTTGTCTGTACCCGACAGTCCGCTCTCACTCTAGGAACAATCGTCTTTGCCTCTTCGGTCCTCATCCCAAAACTCCTCCTACAAAAAAAAATATAATAATAGAAATAGAAACCAGATTGTTCATGTTATTATATTTATTATTGAAAATCTTATTGTTTCTCCTTCCAAGTTGCCCAACAAACTGTTGCCGCCATGATGTCCCAAAGCCATACGTCTTTCCTTTCTACTCTTTCTTCTCTCCATTGTCCCCATAAATCCTCTATAGTTCTCGAGTAGTCCTTTATCTTAGATATAGTAATGTAGAGATCCCATGTCGATTTAACAAATTCACACTGTAAGGGTAACCTCTCTACAGTTTCATTGTGACTATTGCATAACTTACTCTCAACATTTCCTATCCAGTTTCTTTCAACAATGTTATTTGTCGCGGTGTAGCATTCAATGTAGTTAGCAATAGAAATATTTTGACCTTTAACGGGGCCCTAATACTCCAAATATTATTTCTATCATGAGTATGTATCCCCCCAAAGTTAATATTCAAATACATAGATTTCTCTGTGAGGTTCCCTTTCTCGTTCCATTTCCATACACACCTATCTCGTTCCCCTGCCACTTGTTGTCTTCCTTGAAGTGAGTTTATAAGGTTCATCTTGTCTTTTCTTAATGTCTCATTTAAGGTTCTTTTGAATCTTGGTTTCCATCAGTCTCCCCTCTATTGTGAAGATACATATTATCTCAATAATCCCAAGCTTTCTGGAACAATTGTGTGAATTTGTATTTGACTGGAGTTTCCCCATGCCATGTCCCCCCCCCCCCCACAAAAGTATATATGATTCCCGTGTCCTAACTCAAATCTTATCCATTATAAAACATACTCCTTACTTTGTGAATCCTTGCCCAAATTCCAGACTTAGTAGTTATGTTCTTGTTCATTCTCGTCCATACTCCATACGCCTACTCCCATAACTAGAGAGCCTAGTCTTTACTAGGCGGCTATTTGTCTTTTCCCATATTTTCCACCACTACTTAGTCAATAATGTTTGGTTCATGTCTCTCAGGTTAACCACCCCCAGCCCCTAAACTTCTTAGGCTTGCAAACTGTTCTCATTTAACAAGTGGATACTATTTCCATTTTTTTTTTTAAGTATTAGTGATTTAGTCCCACATCGGGTAGAGAATAATGAGGGGCTAGTTTTCTCCTATATATATATATATATATATATATATATATATATATATATATACAATGAAAATCATCATCTTCTAACCCTAGCCTCTCATTAGCTGTCACCACAGCCCCCTTCCAGTCCAACTTCACCCAACCCGCCGATCACCCAAATCACCGCCCTTGCCGTCACCCTTGCCCCTGCCGCTCTTGTCCCCTGCCGCCCGATCACCCAAACCACTGCTGTCGACCACCTCCTCCACCGCATGTCCCTTGCCGCTAACCCTCCAGGCCGCTACCGTTGCCGACCACCTCCGCCGCCGCCGCCTGTCCCTTGCCGCCACCCCTCCAGGACGTTTGTCCCCTGCCGCTACCCCTCCAGTCCTCTCCTCCAGGACGCCGCCAACCCCCCCCCCCCCACCTTTCCGCACGCCAACAGGCTACCACCCCCTTCGCTACTTCGTCCATGATAAATATCAAAAGGGGGTGATAACATTTCACCACGTGAGAACCGGTAATCAGATAGTTGATATCTTTACGAAGTCTCTTTTAGGCTCTCGTGTTCATTTTTTTGTAACAAGCTGGACATGATTGACATCTATGCTCCAGCTTGAGGGAGGGTGTTAAGTATTAGTCATTTAGTCCCACATCAAGTTAAAAATAATGAGAGGCTAGTCCTCTATATATATATGTAATCTCTCAATCAATGAAAACCATCTTATTATTTTTCCTCTTACATTCCTCAATGTATTTCTGTAAAAATCATCTTCGCATTTTATCTATTTGTTGAATAACCCATTTCAACATTTCATAATAGGTCATCTAATATGGTGGAATAGAAGAAAGAACCAAATTTATCATAGTTAGTCAAACCCGTCCACCCGCCCACCCACAATGACATTATCTTGTTTTTCCATCCTTATAGCTTCATAGATACTCTATCTATGATTGCATTCCAGTCCCCCCCCCCCCCCCCCCCCCCCCCCCCC
The DNA here is from genome assembly GCA_029216955.1 of Iris pallida. Taxonomy (NCBI): domain Eukaryota; kingdom Viridiplantae; phylum Streptophyta; class Magnoliopsida; order Asparagales; family Iridaceae; genus Iris; species Iris pallida. Next base: position 3,544,253 of record JANAVB010033416.1, read on the forward strand.
CTTTGGTGTAGTGGCTCTCAAAGAGATACCTAGGTCTTGAAAAGGCATCAATTTCGTTTGGCACTTGAATATCGATGATGCACCTATGGGGCACAATTCATAGTTCCTTAAGTTGGTAACCTTGATTTTTAAGTCATGACCAGAACTCAAATGAGTACAAAATCCATTTCATCTTCACAATTTGAAGCACATTATTTGTCCCAAAAAATAGCATATCGTCTACATATTGAAGTTTCCCTGATACCGCCAACCTATCCACTTCTTCTAACCCGTCTAGGAGCCGACCATGTCTTGCTTTCTCCAACATCTTATTAAGTCCATCTGCTACTAAATGAAATGAAAATTAGTGGAGACAATGGGTCACCTTGTCTTAGTTTTCTTCTGCATGTGATTTCCATTCCCTCTTTATCATTTACTAAAATATTTGATTTTGTAGATTGAAGACACTTTTCTATCCATCCTCTTCATCTCTTTCCAAATCCGCGGTGCAATAACAATTCTCGAATACATTCCTAATCCAGTTGGATTATGTGCCTTTTCAAAGTATAATTTAAGCAAAAGCCCTTCTCGATTTTTTTTCTCCATAAATCGATTTATCGTCTCTTGTGCCAAAGCTATTCAATCAAGAATTGACCTTTCCGCAATAAAGCTCGTTTGATACTCACCCACGAGATCTCCAAGAATGAACTGCACCATGTTAGCTAAGACCTTTGTGGTGATTTTAGAGATACCATTAACTAGGCTAATTGGTCTAAAGTCTCCTACTCGCTTCGCCATCTCTTTTTTGTGGTAAGGACCACCAAAGGAAAATTAAGTCTCCAACTCCAGTTTTTTCCTGAAATTCTTGAAATAATCCCAAAATATCCTCCTTTAGATATTCCCCAAAAAAATTGATAGAGAAGGATTGGAAATCCATCTGGACCTGGTGCTTATCTATCCCTAATTGGATAGCATGTTTTATCTCCTTTATGCGGAAATCTTCTCCAATAATTGTATTTTCTCCTTCATTTCTACTATATTTTCTGGTCATAGGCTTTGTCATGCTACCTATCTTACCTTCTCTTTTGTTCCCCAGAGCTCCTGATAGTACTCATCGACTACCTTTCTAATAGTTTCTTCTCCTTTCACTCCTCTATCCTCTTCCTCTTCCTCTAATTCATGTATCATGTTGCCCTTGCACCTTTCATTTGAATTGGGGTGTTTTGTTTGTTAATTAATGGGTCAGTATTTTCCTTTAAACATGACCTTTCACAATAACAAAAACCAAACAATTTCACTATCAGAAATTGTCATGGGGTTTAAATTACAGGGTGCGATCACTTTCATCCAATGATAGATACATTCCCATACACAAACTAATGTACAGACGGTATATGTTGGCCTTCCATCAAGTTATCCCATGACATAAAGTGAAATTGATAATACTCAACTAAGTAGCTACTAGAAAGGCTGAAATAAATTCTTTAGCAGCAATTTTTAACAGCATTACAAGTTCCTGGTACAAAGTAGTGAAGAATATATTTCCACTCACTATATACATGTGATTATCTTACCATTGGAGCCAAGAACAAGGCAGCATCAGCAACCCTTGAAGTGATGATAACATGTGGGTTATACCTCTCCAGGCATTGAACAATGGGAGCTGCTCCTAAATATGTACTCGCACCCTTCAAATATTCAAACTGAAATATCATATTTGTATGAAATGTTGAAGAGCGAAAAAAAATCATACAACTTATTCTTTAAAAGTGTACCTTATTTCTGTTAAGATATAATACAAACAGGTAGTCACACACTCTGATTCCTCGACACGACTCAAAAATCAAACTAGAAAAATAGATATGTGACATGGCATTTATTGAAGGCCCAAACATGACAAGATAGCAACGTATGTGATGCTTTGTTAATATACAAATACTTGAAACATTATACATGTGTGTGTGTCAACAAGGTGAGCACTTGAAGATGTTCAATATAGGCAACGCGATCATAGGTTTGAATCCACCTGGATGAGCTAGGAGCTTAATTATAAAGGGGGGAATGAAGTGAGGTACCAGGTAGCGGCTGATTAGCATTAGCCCGATTAGATTGTGTGCTATAGGTCAGCCCAGATGGTGAATCATGCGGTGGAGATCAAGCCAACTGGTGGATCGAGGGAAAAGACTCAATGTGCGCAAAATTAAAGCATCTTCCTCCCCAAACCTGAGCCTAGACAGGAGAGATTGTATCAGAGCCGGTATACCCTGGATTAGTATGCAAACTTTACCATGTTGCAACTGATGTGTGTGCACAGTTACCGGGTACACCCAAGCCCCCATCGAACCACGTACTGGTACGAACATTCAAGTTTGAATTTCATTTCCGATCCAAATTGATATGGTACTCGATGACATTCCAGTTTGAATTACATTCCTGATCCGGATTGTTATGGTACTCGATCTGGATCGCTAAATTTGACGATCTGAATCAATCTTGAAATTTCAGTATAATCTTGTTTTTTGCAAAACTTGTTTTTGCAAGGGATTCCTTCAATGCAAAGAAAGGTTGAACAAACTTGAGATTTCTTGTCAATTGGGATTCCATAGCTACACAACTCTTATGAACTTTGACTTTGTAGTTTGTACCTTGGTTGTTTCACCATTGCTCATGAGCCATCACTCTGTTTTGCAAGTTGCTCAAAGAAGAAATGAGCTTATAAAATTTTACAATGATTTTGTTATTTTTTATGAAGTTCTGAGTTGTTTATCATTTTATTTTATTTTACAGTTTATTTATATGTTTTGGTTTGAAACCATTGTAGCATTTCATCTAGAATGTTGCATTCAAGTTGATGAATGACCAGTATCAGTCAAATTTTGCATCTTATTGAATGAAAGAAAATAATGATTACTGAATTTTGTTATGTTCTCGGTAAGGTATTCTTTCCATATATGACAAATTATTGAGTCAAATTTGAACCAACTAGTATTGACCCAATCACTATTTTAAAACGTACCTTCTGTTTTCGGATAGAAAAGAAAGTACAAATTCCTTTCAAAGAATTTTTTTTATAAAGCTTACAAACAACTCAAAATTCTATTACAAAGAATGTGATTACACAAGAATTTCAAGTAGAAGCTTTGAGATTCATGAGAGTCTAGCGATGTGGATCGAATCAGCGCGTGATTCCTTTACTCCATTAACAATCCGGCTTCAAGTGCAAGGATGATGCGGGAGTTTCTCCTTTGTAGATATAAACTTTACGAATTCTACTTGAGAGCAACTTCGATGTTATTAGATGGCACATCCGCTAGAGGTAAGGAGAACGTAATAGACCGAAAAACACCTTAAAATTCTCGTGGAGATGACCAAGTATGCAATGCGATAGGCACCAAGTGTTGAGGAATTGGTTGGGCAGAGTATAGGCATATATGTTCTTGTCCTCCCCATGATTACACAAAAACGAGTCTATTTATAGAAAAAAACGATTTTTGTTGAGTTCTTGCGGGAGGAAACTGAATTCCACACTTTCAGTTCAGTCCCGCGAAAGATGACTTTTCGTAGGAGGCACTGTCCCGCGGTACGTCTGTCATCGTGGCACACGTTCACGCGGGAATTAAGGAAATTATGCCACATTTACATGGAGATTAAGACATGTTCACGCAGGGATTAAGGGTATCCTTCCACTTGGCCCTGCCATTACAATTATCTGCGTGAATGGTGCAATGATGGTGACACTTGACTCGAATTCTGCCATTATTCCTTTTTTAACACAGCAACTCCTCGCATTCCGAAATTGCCGCCTTGATGGACGCGCATACGACGCATTAAGTACAACTGGATGAATCCCCCGGGAAGATTGTTCCAGCAGGAAGCTCCTTTACGCTGTAAGGCAGCTCCCGCGGGAAAGTTCTTCACGCTGGAATACAGCTCTCTCGGGGAAGCTTCACCCACGAGGATCTTCTTGTCTGATTCAATGGAAGATTTCCAAGTAAATAAAGCATGTGTTCTGATGAATGTTAATTACTTAATAGAGTTTCCTGTTTGCATGTCGTATTTTTCATACCAACTTGCTAAGCTTGATTGAGCTTTTTGCTTAAAAGTATAGTTTGACCACAAAATTAGGGTTGGAAAATTAATATCCACAAGTCAATTGAGCTATCCTAGTTGTGTCATGCATAGCTGGAGCTCAGCATGTTTAGTAATTGAGCACAAAATTCGAATTCAACTTGACTAGGTAAGTTACCTAGACTAACGTTAGCAAGCTGTTAATGAGCAGAGCAAGTTTTTATTAAAGGCTGCCTCAAATTTATAGCCTTTGTTTTCACTCAAACAGATATGCAACTGTGTACTTATGGAAAGAGCTAACATAACAACTAGAAAAAACAATAAGAACAAAGAATCTTATTATTTCAAAGACTAGAACCTTACTCCTTCAACTTTATTATAATCCTCAGGTGATAAAGGACGTCCTGGAGAAACATGAAGTAGAGCATGATTATTACCTTGCCATGAGAAAATCAGAAAAAGTATTCCTGATGCAGTAATTCTGAAGATATTGTGATTTGCTTGGTTTACATGAAGGCTTTCAGCATAGAGAAAATGGAAAGTAAGGAATATGAACTGTATTCAAATTTCAAAGCAGGGCAAGAAACAATTGGCTTCTGAGTAGAAGTTCAGATAGTTATCTGAATTTGCAGGATAAAGTTCGTAAGGCACTGTTATAGGTAGATCATAAATTACCTGAACTACAAGGAGAAAGTTCATAAGCCACGGAAACAGTTATATTGATTTCCAGTTTATTGGCAACATTCAGAGTTTCCTCCTGAGCACCAAGTGGATCCACTTGCAATTAAGAATTTAGACACGTATCAAGCACATCAGTGGGGGATCTTGTCCCAACTTCAATCTCTGTAGCCAATAGTGAGAAACTTCTTACTTGCACCCATGTTGGTGATTATGCAAACTCCCCTCTCGACAGCCAAAGGTAGAAGAAGTGACATCCATTCAGATACTACAAAAGTTTACAGGTTAGCATAAACACCATATGATAGATTGACAATTAGAGTAGATGTTGCAAAATTTTCAACATCCCAGTATTATCATCCACCAAGGTTTCCTTGACTCACATATAAGTACATCATATAGCATAAATAGGTTCGCTTCCTTAGCTTTGCTTCCTTTGCACACAAATATTTTATGAGCAGATTAGAAACTTTATAAAAAAAAGAGAAATTTTGAGTGGCACCCCACTTTTGTTTACCATATTTACAGTGCACCCCACAAGTTTACAACAATGTAAGCTACCCCCCACTTTTGACGATTTCCGTCCCCAACTTACGGTCAACCCCTTTGACCTTTTTTTTTTTTTGACCAAAATACCCCTTTCTTCTTTCCCGTATCCCCCTATGGTTTCAGTGTCTGCCCCCTCTCCGCCGTCGGCATGCCTCCGCCGCCCCCCTTCGCCGGGCCCTAGCGCCGCCCCCCCTCCCCGACCTCGCCACCCCCCTCCCCGACCTCTCCAACCTCCCCGACCTCCGGGAAGTCTACCAGGTCGATCTCCGGGAAGGGCTGGATCTTGATCTCCACGGAGCCGACCCCGTCGCAGCCGAGCAGCGCCAGATCGGTGAGGCTAGGGCACGCGAGGAGCGCATGCTTGAGTGCGTCGTCCCGCATCGAGGCCCCTACGATTTCGAGAACCCGGAGGGACTTCCCAGTTGGGGGGTTTGGTGAGGGACACCCCGCAGAGCTTAAGGGAGTGGAGGTTGGCGGCGGAGGCGAGTGAGTCGAGACGGACGGCGAGGCGGAGCTCGAGGGAGCGGAGGGTGGGGCTGCGGAGGGAGAGGGTGGGTTGCGGAGGGAGAGGAGGGGGTGAGGGAGGAGGCCGGGAAGGGGCAGTAGACGGCGAGGTGCTCGAGGCGGACGGTGGAGCGGACCATGCAGGCGAGGACGGACTCGGCGTCAGCGGTGCGGCGGAGGGAGTCGAAGGCGTTGCGGGGGAAGTAGAGGGAGGGGACGAAGGGAGCGGAGTCCCTCCACCGCCGCGATATGCAGATGCAGGAGGAGATGTCGCGCGCGTTGCACAAGCTTGTTCAGGCGGTGGCTGCCGTCGACGTGGACCCAACTGAGGTCGGGACGAGAGACACGGTGAAGAAGACAACAGGTCGGGGGTAATTTTGTCAAAAAATTTGGATCAACCCAGTTGACCGTCCATATTGGACGGAAACCGTCAAAAGTGGGGGGTACCTTACATTATTGTAAACTTGTGGGGTGCACTGTAAATATGGTAAACAAAAGTGGGGTGCCACTCAAAATTTCTCTAAAAAAAAATCAGTATGTATAAATTCCTTTCACAATAATAATGACTTAGCTAATTAATTCCTAATTAATTCCAAATTATATAGCAAGTTCAAAACTGAGTAACTTGCGTTAAATAGGGTTCCCAAACTCTACATTTTAGTTCAAAGCATTTTACAACCAAAAAAAGGCTCATGTTCCTTTTAGTTATTATAGCAAGTGTTCCATGGTAACAGTTTGCCCCAATAGAACATTCTTGCTAACACAAATCACATACCAAAAATGTATGTTTTATAATATCTCGAACCCTCATAAATATGTAATGAAGAACTTGTCATTCTTAATTCTTGGGTACAAGAGAGGGAGGGCAGAGCTTTTGGTGTCTTTTGGGATGAAGAAAATTGTGAGTAATCTAGTAACATGAGTTCTTCCAAGAATCACAAACTACTTTTCTTTCTTTCTTTTTTAAGAATCACAAACTACTCATTCAAATAATTCCCACAGAGAACAAATGCTACTGTCTATGAAGAACATATTCTTCAAAACCCACTACGAATCTGAATAGGGCGAATATCAGATGCGGATTAGTCAAGGGTGTGGCTCGTTTTGCATGGGCTACCCCTAGGATGTATTCCGTTCTAAAATTGAAAAAACAAATACAAAAGCAAGAAGTCAGCAATACGAGAGAGAGACACCGGTGGTATAAAAAACTCTCTTACAAACAAACATATAAGTTTTATGTCCCTGTCTATCCTATTCTATATTTTTTGACATTTGTCGCATCATCTGCACCAGTTCCATGTCATATCCGTATCTCGTATTCATATCCATGCTTCATAGCCTAATGTGAATAGGCGAGATTTGGATGAGATACAACTTACAAGGCATGAGGTACAGAATAACATTCAAGCCCAATAAGAACGATGCTAACACATTCTCTTGGATTGTGCCATAGGATTTATTGTTGAAAGTACCTTGCTTATGCACCAACTGCACATAAGACATTGCTCTAAATCCATAGGCATGGACAGATCTTTATACAGATACGATACGGATTTGGAGTATGGGATAATTATAGAAAATTTAGGATACGAGTACCACATGGATACGGCTATACGCACACATGTTCCTGTTTTCGGTTGTACCGAGCTTTTTAAAGAAAGAAAGAAAAAATCGGAAAGACGTGCAGCAAAAAGAAATGTTACTTTAGAGGCATGATTTTTGAGTCACTTTAGGATTTAGGTGTTAGAGATTATTGCCTGTTGATTCATGAGATGAAGAATAAAATAAATGCGGAAGCGTGCTTGACGGATCTTGAAGCAGACGTATCTTTATGGGTTCGATCTTCCAACTCGCTACGACGCTTAATAACAAAGATGAAATCTTTGTTCCTCACTCTGTTGATGGGGATGCAGAAGATAATAGAGAAAGAACCATAACCCTAATGAATACATATATTTATATATAGTGATATTTCTAATTTGGCCCCTCATCAAATTAGATTTATCTCTGGTATCTACACATTATTTCCATGACAATTATACCCTTAAGCCAATTTTTCAATAGACCACTTTAATTTGGCTTAATTATTTAGATAGCCCAACACAATTAATTTTACATGTGTGGCCCATATTATTGAATAATTCCAACAATAGGCATGGGCAGGCCAGGTCCGGCATGCTTGTTGAGGAAGTATCGTGTCGCATACGTTTTTGGATACGGACACAGACCTCACCAGCCATGATCAGTATTGTTTTTAACACTCCAGTTGGCATAGGGCTAATAGCCTAATATCATGATCCGTATCACTAGTTCAAATGTATAGACACACGGTAGCGACACGGCATTGATTTCGGCACGTCCGAGTGTATTTTTGAGTGTGTGTCTCGTGTCCGACATTATTCCACATAGACAGGGCACCAAAATTAAATTTAAAAAATTGGGGAAAGAGAAAGAGAATGGGAATTTTCTTTTTCTTTTTTGGTTCACTTACTTCGAGGGTCGTAGCCCTTCCCGCCAGAGACCATGGCGTGGTAGCGGTCGGCGAGGGTCCGCTCGGCGAGGCACTCGAGGACGAGGTAGTCGAGCAGGGGCACCCTCCGCAGGAGCTTCAGCGCCGCCGCCGGCCGGTCGCCGGCGAACCCGGCTCCGCAGCCGACGTACACCCTCTCCTTCCTCCTCCGAGGGCTCTCTCTCTGTACGGGATCGAGAACATCAGATTCACGTAACGACTGCGGATTCGTATAGGAAAATTTTGAGATCGAATTTATTACCAGTTTCGTCACCGAGTTCTGGACTCCGGATTTCTCCGTCTCCATTTTTTTTCTTTTTCTTGACGTCTCTAGTGAACTACAACAACTGCTACTAGCATGGATATTCTAGATGATGGTATTTTCTTTCTCTGCAAAAAAAATAATAATAATAATAATAAGTGACATAAAAGTTCAACCCATAACACATAACAGTAATTTAAATTTTTGATGTAGTTTTTGAAGTCCATCAATGATGTATAAAATAAAATTTTAACTAAAAAATGTTAAATTGGACCGATTTTCATTTTACGAGAATTTGGTTGACACAAACAAAAATGGATGGAAACTAAAAATATTTCTATGGAAACTAGTAATATACAGGTGCACGTGCAAAAATAACATGTTAAAAAAATTAAATATAAATTTATTACTAAATATTGTCATTTATAGGAATTGAACTCAAGCAACCAAGAAAAATGTGTTTAACAACTAAAATTAGATTTATTTAGTTATAAATAAATTATATTAGATAGTTAAATACTTAGTTGATTTTTTAAATAATTAATGTAGTATTTAGGTAGTTATTTAGTTATTTATTTTTTATTATTTTTTGAGATGTCCGGTGCATGTTGGGCTCACTGTCTCCAACTTCCACTAAATAAATAGAAGAAATAATATGTCCATGTGGTTCGATCCAATGATCTTCTGCCACTCAGCCGGGATCTTATACCTCTCTTCAGTAACCACAAGAACCATTCGAGTTCGATATTTATTATTATTTTTAATTCATTTAAATTTGATAATGATATACATACGACTTGGAGGGCTCACTTTTTAGCCCTTTCCAAGCCGCATTATATAATAGAAGATTGTTAGTGAAACAGTAGTTATTGACACTCTTTTTTATTTCTTTTCTAGAAACCGAAAAGACATTGAGTTTCTAGCTTTCAAAAAATATATTATTGCCAAATGGAACTTTAGCGATTTAATCGTTTATAAATGACATACATGTAATATTTTCAAGTAATATGTATTAGAAAATTGTTACACGTTCGAATCTATATTACAACATTTCACTAGGTGAAGTGTTAGAGTACATGTTGAAATGTGAATAACAATTTTCTGATTATTATCTATAATATAAAGCACAGTGAATTTTTGTTCGACCCATGTGTTTTGGTTCAACGATGATAAAATGACTAAATTGTCTCTCTCTCTAAAACGAAGGGTAACGGGGCCTCCCCTCCGCCGCGAAGAACCGGAACTCCAGCTTCACTGTAAGCCTCGACCCGCAGCACGAACCGGAGCAGCCGGCGGCATCTTATCCCTCCACCCCGACAACCGGCAGTCTTATCCCTCCTCCTCCTCCTCCTCCTCCTCCTCCCCCTCCGCTCCCCGAAGGCCCTGCCGCAGCGGATCCCTCCTCCGTCGCCTCCGATCCCTTCCAAGCCCTCGCCCTGAGCGCCTCCCACAGACTCTCGAAGAACGCCTCCGGATCGGACTTGGATCCCCGTACGGCGACGGTGAGGACCTCGGAGCGGGAGGCGGAGCCGCCGACGGGGGAGATCTGGATCCGGATCTTGGGGGCAGAGGAGAAGAGGTGCTTGAGGGACTTTTTAGGCGGGAAGGCGTGGACGACGGAGGAGAGCGGGAGGGCACGGGCTGTGGCGGAGGCTTCGTCGACGATGAGGAGGCGGTGGGATGTGAGGATGAGGAGGAAGGATCTAATGGATGGGATGAGATTAGGGTTAGGGTTAGGGTTTGGTTCAGGAAGCAGGTCGACGGAGGGGAGGAGGGAGCGCTCGATCTCGGCCGGGTGGAGGACCGGTCGGCCGGACGGTCGGGAGCCAACTTGGGTCCATGACATAAACAGTTTGAACTGTTTGATTTTCGGTTTAACTTTTTGGCTTAATTGCACTTTGACACCCTCAACTATTTCTGTTTTTTAACTTAATCTCCGGGAGGCATTCTTCGGCAGGAGAGAAGTCACTCGACCCTTCTTCAGGTGATGGTCCAGTCGGATCAATCTCCGGGAAGAAGCAGCAGCAGAGGTGGAGCGACCTTCGGCCGTCGGATCTGCTGTTCTTGCAGTTAGATCTGCTGCTGCACATTACATGTTTGTGTAAAAAAAAACTGTTCGTATCCGTGCCATTATGGCACGGGTTATCCACTAGTACCATTTACAAAATGTAGATGTATTTTTATTTACATACAATCAATTAGCCTCCAAGAATAACAAATGTTATATGCAACTAATATATATTGTATGATATTTTAATTTACCGACAACTAAAAAATCCTTAGACTATGAATGTTTCTAGTCGTGACAAAGCTTTGGGTCCGTTGATAAAATTATAGATCATGTTATTGTTGGAGTTTGTACTCTTGTTTTGTTTTTGTTTTTGTTTTTTCATCTTGTTACGAGAACATAATATCCGATAATTAGGACATGGTGCTAATAATGTAAATTTAGCAGGTAGGAATTGAGCTTACACATAAAGTAAAGTATATAAAAAAAATGAAGCAGTCCCAAAACTTTAGAGAGAGATGAGACTCATGTATTAAAAGGAAAATGTACCCCCACTACATTCAACTCTCTTCTTCCTTTCAATCTTTCATACCTACTAACATATAAAAGAACATTGAATATTACACTTATCATGTACTTTTTTCAACCGAAGTAAAGTCAAGGTTCATAGTACCGATGTCAGAATCGGTATCGGTATCAGATTCTTATGATTATCGAGATCGGACAACATCGATAATATTGACGATTTCGGATCGGTATATCATTTTTTATGATATCGAAAAATAAATAATTATTAATAAAAAAAATTTTATTTATATTTAGACATAATTTTAAATATAATTTTTATTATTTCTTAGTAATTTTAGATTTAAATAAAATCGTAGTCCTCTTTGTCGGTTGGTTTACCTGTCATAGATATATATTTTTTACTTGGTAAAATTTATGAAATGTCCAAAAAACGAAAAAAGTTTTATGAAAAATTCACCGCACAATAACATTTCATCGCGTGTCCAGAATTAGCAAAAAATATATAAAGGAGGTTCTGAATGACCTTTTTGTCCTTCCTTCTAATTTATTGAAAACACCCACGAAACTACTCTTAAAAAAATATTTTGATACTTCCTCTTCTTCCATACGCTGCTCACTTTCGAATTTAGGATTTCTCCTCAAAAATCTTCAAACCTTACTTCAAAAACTCGTCGAAAAATTTCGAAAAGGTCGACAAACGGTAAAACTGTTAAAACGGATGTCCAAACATCATTGTTTCGCGATTCTAAAATTTCGGAAGGCCGACTAACGAAGAAGCTGTTAATCTCCGGCTCCTCGAAAATACGCTCCTTTTGCGACAAATCGGACCTCGTTTTGACCTCCCAGTCAAAAGTTATGGCCCTTCAAAGTTTCAACTGGCCATAAAATGCAGGAGAATGATCATTCCCCGTGGTAATATCACAAAGAATGTCATTCTCCGTGCTGAAAACCTAAAACCACGAAGAATGACCATTCTCCCTGTTAAATTGACCAAGAATAGTCATTATCCGTGTTAAAATGACGGGGAATGGTCATTCTCCGTCAATTTAACAAGAAGAATGGTCATTCTCAGTCATTTTATCACGGAGCCATTCTCCATCATTTTGACACGGAGAATGGCCATTCTCCGTTGTTTTAGCACGGAGAATGGCCATTCTCCGTCATTTTGACACGGAGAATGATCATTCTGAGAATGACCATTCTCCACCATTTCGACATGGATAAGGCCATTTTTCGTGGTTTTAGCACGGAGAATGGTCATTCTCCGTGATTTTAATACGGAGAATGGTCATTCTCCGTAATTTTAACACGGAGAATGATGGAGAACGGTCGATAGAACTTAAAACCTATTTTTTTATTTTTTATTTTGAAAAAAAATTTGTCAGGAACAAAAATTCAAGAGTTTTCGTTCTTTTTTCAAAACGATGCTAACTCTTATGGAAAAGAAGAAGATCTTCTCTCCGCAATTGATCTAATCGCCGAAAAACTTCAAATCTCTCCACGATGATGATGATGATGATGATGATGAGCGATGATCGGAGTTCGACTAAAGAAAAGCACAGTTAACTACGAACGATCTTTGCGATCTCTGCTGAAGATGAGAGCAATGAAATTCAGATATCTCGTAAAGAAGAAGACGAAAATCGCAATCCAAATCTGAGTTTGTGCGAAGGGTAGTTATGGTAGTATAAGATGACAATTTTGTAAATACATAGCATCTAATGGAAATCTTGGAATATTTAACGTGGAAATATATAATTCTGGGCATTTCATAAAACACATCCTGCGGATGGATTTTTCATACAAACCAACCCCGAAATTAGGTTTCTCAACAATTTCCAGTTTTTACTTTTACATGTTTTTACAATTTTAGTGTGCTTTTACATCATTGATGATTAGTCTTTTTTGTTCGTTTTTTTTTTCTTCGAATTGACTGAAAAAGATGTCCCCAATGTCGATATCGGTCAGTATGAATATCGGTCGGTATCGGATCGGAACATGTCAAATCGTATCAGTATCCGTCGTATAGGATCGGTATCGACTGGTACTGTGAACTATGAGTTAAACATTCCTTATAGCATAGGTGCATTCTGAGGCATGAACTTAAACTAATTAGAGCGTGACCTGAGTTTTTCAGTTTCTTATTCCAATGGAAGTTTTTTCATATGTTTAATATAAGTGTGATATTGCTGCATTGCAAGTATTCTGAACAATGGTACGCTTATCAGGGTCAAGTTCTTAAATGTTGGTAGATGGAGGTCAACTTCGGACGATGCTCAATTATGGTTCAGTTCTGACTTTCATAAGGAGCCCCAAAATTTTCCATTAGGAGTTCCGTGTAAGCAACCTCTTGAAACTATAATCCCTTGGAAGGATGAGCATAAAGATCCCTACCAAATATGGTTATAGTACTATTCGTGAAGCACTATGTTCTTTAGACAATCTTAAGTGCAATTAATCTAACAACAGCAACAAAAACAAGCACCCAAATATGCAATATTTAGCGGAATTCGATGAAGTTCGACTTACTCCATAAAGTAAAAGAATAAATAATTTTATTGAATTAACAAAAATAATATCTTACAATTACACACACAAATAACGTAATGTGAAACTCTCTTTACGAGATCTGTAACGAGATATGTAACCAGCTCTCCTTCAACCTACCTCTCTCTCTAATATTTGCTTGACGACTTCTCAAGAACTTTCTGTTGGTGCTTTCTTTACATGGAGAGAGCTTTCTCTCAACATGTCTTGTAAAAGTTTAGTTCCACATCGGAAATGCACCATGAGTTATCTCAACATATATACTTGGTTGTGTTGTTGAGAGATGCACATGGGGTGGTGACCCTAAGGAGGGAACCATGTGGGTGATTTTACTAGGAGGTAAGAATAAGGCTCCAAGGATTAAGCATTAATGCTTTTGTCATTCTCTTGGATTAATTCCATTTGGAGCTACGCCCCACAGGGGCTTAGCGACTCGGACTCGGACTCGGGCTCGGGCTCGGGATCATGAGGCGTAATGTGGCATTTTGTTTGCGCACTTTGCACGTCAGCAGTCATGCGGCACTTGCGGCCATGAGGCTCATGCGGCCAGGCTGCTGTTGCTGCTGCTGCCGCATGGAGGGCTCCGCTGACTGTGCATGCTACAAGTCAGTTATGGAAAGACCGATTCAATGCGATTAATTCAGATCCACTTTTGTGGGATTTGAATTAATTTTGTTGCAATCTTTGTGGGATTTGAATTAATTTCGTTGCTATCTTTGTGGGATTTGATTCAATCTTTCCATAACTGAAGAGGCGGCTAGGGTTTCCACCCTCTCTCTATATATACTCTCTTCTGGCCTCCTTTGTGTATGACTACGAATTTTATAAGTCAGAAAAGAGAGAGAGAGAGAGAGAGAGGGAGCTACTGCCGCCATTGCAAGTCCATCCGAGGAGTCAGAACAGAGGTGACTTCGAGCGTTCCACAAGTTCTTCAACTTGCTGGTTCCTGGAAGCAATTCGTGTGGGGCGAATCTTGCTTTGAGCAACGGTGTTTTGACACCCCAGCAACCTTTCTTCATCTCATCTTTCTCTAGATTATTGTAACTCGTTCTGTCCCAATTGCAACACGTTTGCAAGGAAGAACGAGAGATCTTCTCTTCTCTATTTCCCTCATTCATATTGTAATCTGGCTATTTGGCTTTTTGTATCATCGTAGATCTTGAGTTTGATCACTGCAAAGTTTTTGTGTGACTCTCAGATCTCGATTGCATCAGTTTTTCTATCTTTGATCAAGCCCCGAGATTAACAATCTCAAAGCAAGATCCTTGTAGATGGAAAACATTAATGCTTCGTTCGTCCAATCGGACTACTGCAAGTTGGAAAAGTTCGATGGAGAGCATTATCAAGTCTGGAAGAGGAAGGTTTATCTAACTCTTCAACTCAAAGACGTTGATCATGTACTGTTGGAGGAAGAACCTTCTGTTCCAGACACTGGGTCTACTGCCGCAATTAATGCGGCTACCAAACTCCAGGCCAAATGGAGAAAGGAAAATAACATCTGCAGGCTTCTCATCCTGAATGCTATGGAGGATTCCCTGACAGAATCCTACTCGAAGAAGGAATTTGCCAGAGACATATGGGAGTCTGTGGAAAAACTGTATGAAGAAGACAGGAACATGAGCAAGATGTTTGTGGTTGAAAAATATCACAAATTGCTCTTTGAGGACGAGAAGTCCATGTTGTCACAGGTGAAGGAATTTCTGAAGCTGCGTCAGAAACTGGAAGACGAAGAGATGTCCCTTCCCGACAAGTTTGTCGTTGGAGGGATCGTCTCAAAACTTCCTGTTGGATGGAGTACCTTCTATGCAAGGATGCTCATAAAGAAGCTAGACATTAGCTTGGGAGATCTACTTCAAGAGATCCATGTTGAGGACGAGATGCGTTTCCAACAGAAGATGGACACTCTGTCCAAACAGTTGGCTAAGGCAAATCTAGTGCAGACGAGAGATCCCAAGGGGAAGCAGGCGGCTTCTCATCACAATAAGAAGGACTTCACTAATCTAAAAGTGAAGGGTCCTTCATTCAAGCAACAGAAGTCCAAGTCCCACGTGACTTGTTTCAATTGTGGCAAGAAAGGCCACTACAAGAGTGAATGCACATCCAAGCCTAAACAATCAGAGAAAGGTGAGCCTAGTAAGGTTTCATTGGTTTCTAACATTGTTGCTATGATCGCACAGGTCACAACTGTGGGGGTTGACTCTGACTGGTGGATAGACACTGGTACGACTTGCCATGTCTGTTCTGGCAAGGAATGGTTCGTCACGTACCTGCCGATATCTGAGAAGGTTGTCATGGCAAACCAGGCCCAAGCTGAAGTTCTGGGGATCGGAACTGTGGAGCTAAAACTCACTTCTGGGAACACTCTGACGCTTCAAGGTGTGAAGCATGTTCCGGTGATTGCCAAGAACCTGATCTCTGGGTGCCTGCTCTGCAATGCAGGCTTGAGGATGGACATCAATGCTGGTCAGATGGTGATGTCCAAGAAGGGAACATACTTCGGAAAGGCTTATCAAACCGAAGGAATGTTTAAAATTTAGCTTGTCAACCAGTTTAATGACATTAATGCAGTTGCATTTTCTGATTATTCTCTTGAGTTGTGGCATAATAGACTAGGACATGTTCATTGTAAAAGAATTAACAAAATGTTTAGTGTAGGACTTATCTCCAAATGTGGGGGTAAGGTGGAGAAGTGTGAAGTGTGTGCTCAGATAAAGATCACAAAGAAACCCTTTCATCGGGTCATTCGAAGCACAGATCTTCTGGAGTTGGTACACTCTAATATCTGTGACTTCAAATATTTCTCCACGAAGGCCGGGATGAAGTATTTCATAACCTTCATCGACAACTGTCACGCCCCAGAACCAGAATACTGGAGAGCGGGGGCGTACATAGCCAGCTACGTATATTGAAATGGAATCCATCTCGCTATACGGTCACGTCTGTCTAGATATGATGGTTTACTACAAGCCAACGGTCTCTTAAGGTCAAGCCTATTGTCTCAATCTCAAGCAAGTAATATCATTACAAGATGTTAGACCACCAAATATACAATAAAAGGCGTCCCAAATATTACATATTCAGCTGATCATGAAGCTAGTCATACAAAATGTGAGGACTAGCAAGAGTTAAGTCATACATGATCAACCCTAGGATTTGTTAATCATGTTACAGCCCGTAGGCAGACAGTAAGTAAAGATGCATCGAGCTAACAGGTGCTCGTCGGCTAAACGCCTCAAAAGAATAATTTTACAATGTAGTGGGTGAAACAAAATGGAAAATCCACTCGTAGCCCGGGTTCCTTCTAGTCGCCACCATTGGGCTGGAAGTTCGGTAGATCCTCGGGTGCTGCTCCGAAATCTAGCCACACAAAACCAGCTGGGTCAAACCCCAAAAAGAGCAAGTGCCACAAAGGAGGCCACGAAATAAGAACAAAAGCCAGCATATCAGAACATAAGAAAATGGAAGAAAAGTACAAGTAATAAAGAGTACAACAGGACAATAAACGACTAGGGACATGGAACCATTGCGGGAGCCAGATTATAACCCGTAAACCAAATAAGGACCGGGGTTGTAACCCTTCGCCTGAATAGCACTTGTCTCTACCCATTTATTGTTAAGATAAGTAAAACAATCATGTTCAGGGGTACCAAGTACAGGGACTTAGACGAGACTTAGACCAGGCTGGACACCATCCATTCACAAACGGCCAAATAATTACTACGACTTACTACTTAACTAACTAGGGTTATCACAAGCCTAGTTACTAGCAAGATGCAAATAAGAAATTCGCAGTCCCAAGCCCTGCAGACTATCCAGTTATCCTTTCGCGGGTTGAGAGTATGGTTGGGTACATCGCCCAGGAGACGATATACCCTTAGGTGACTTAGAGGGTGCAACACATGACAGTGTGCTGGAAATGTGCCCTACTCGTCGGCAGGCTACAAGTCCATTTAAAGAGCCCAGATAACGAGATCGCCTATGACTGGAAATTCTCCATGAACTATAGTTTGATCTAGTCATTAGCCTAATCCATATTCAGTGTGAATCCCTGACCGTGGTAACCAGGTAGTCACGTCCTAGACATGATGCAAGACAAGACAAGTGGATTGCACAAGGCAGCAAGAATGAATACCCACGGCGTCAGAGTTGATTATACGAGTCAAGTTAGCCGTCGCAACAGCATCAAGTCAAGTCAAGTTACAAGTTACAGGTGTACAAGTTACAAGTCAGGAGTGCGCCGCCACGGACCACTATCAAGTTATCCAGTATCAAGATTAATCATGAATTACAGGTTAAAAGTTAAGGGCGCACCCCATCGGGTCACTATCAAGAAGATCAGAAAGTACTAGAATCATACTTCACAGAAATCACGAAAACCGTACTAGTCATAAGCAAAACACCAAAAACCGTGCCAGGTCGTGTTGGGTCGAGACAGTCGTGTTGTGTGGAACAAGATCTCAAAACTCCAATCCACAAAAGAGAAGCCAAGTCCAAGAAAATAAAACCAAATCACCATGGGCAACAGGCTGTGCAGGGGATCAGATTGCGCTGGAGGAAAATGGACTGCGCAGGGGTTGGGTTGCGCTGAAGTTGGGTTGCGCTGAAGATGGGTTGCGCTGAAGCGGATTGCACTGAGAGCGGGTTGCGCTGAAACGGATTGAACTGGAGCCAAGCCGCACTGGGAGCAAGCGGCGCAGCAGTCAAGTGCGCCAATGGGAGGAAGGCGCTGGAGCTAAGAAGCGCCAGCGTAAGTTAGTCCAGCGCAAGGCGCTGGCCGAAGAGTTGCGCAGTCCGGCCATGCGCTAAAGAGTGCAGGCCGAGAGTCATCTTCTCCATCAGGCCGAGAGGAAGACCTCAAGAACCCTAAATTTCAAATCTTCATAACTTGACCAAAACAAAACCAAATTTGGATTTTCAAAGTTCTAACTTGAGTAAAATTGAATTCTCTCCCACATGGAAGCCTCAAAACAAGGAAAAATCTAAGTTTAATAGATCAAAACCAAGAAAAACCGAAAATGGTTAAAACTTAGATCTAGAAAAATGGAAGCTCCAAATCACAAAATGCCAAGTTCTAATATTGTTCACCATGGCCTACTCTAGCTAATGGACAAATAAAATTGGGTCCTTATATGGTGGCAAGGTACACTTGCCTATGGTGTTGGTGTTGTGTGGAGGAAGGAAGAAGAAGAAGAAGAAATTAATGGAAGTTATGAGGAGAGAGAAAGTTAGGTGGGGTTTTAATGAGGGATGATATGTTGTGTTGAGGGTGGAGATTAACTAGGGTGTTCCAATGCATACTAAACCAAACCAATTCCTTCTCCACAAAATAAAACCAAGCCAGGTCCAAAACCCGTTTTACGAGAAAACCAGAATCCGCAAGTTAAACTAAAACACAATTACAGGCCATAATCTGAGAAAATAAAATACAGGTCCAAAGTACATATATGCCTAATTAAAATACGTATTCCAAAATACGTGCATTACAACTCTACCCACCTTAAAAGAATTTCGTCCTCGGAATTTAAATCAAGATGCTTAGAGATGTAAGAGCCAGCTATACTATCCACAATTAAGCTACACTAAGCAAACAATCAAACAATCACTACACCAAAATAGAGAATTTGAAACATTAAGCAATTTTGGTTTTGCAACAGTATATATGTGTTCCTAGGGTTTGGAACACAATGTATCCATTCCAAAATTATTTAATGTTCCGCGAAGCCCCCCGATCATATCTCCCTGCCGCTCCCGCGAAGCCCCCCGATCGGATTTCTTTCGTTGGTTAGACTCTCTCTCTCCCTCTCCTTCTCTCTCTTTCCCCTTCCTCCGTTCCCCCTCCCTCCGCTACCCCCGTCCCTATGCCCTTTCTCTTTCTCTCTCTCTCTCTCTCTCTCTCTCTCTCTCTCTCTCTTTCCCTCCCTCTGCCGCCTCCCCCCCGCCCCACGCTCCAATGTTCTCTCATAATATTTAGTATTGCAATGTATATTATTTTTGATCTAGGGTTTCATCACATGATTTGCTTACTCCCAAGGAACTTGCTCTAGAGTAAGTTGTTATTCTTTGCTTTTGTACCCGTATCATGTCCATATTCATATCTATGTCCGTATTCATGAAATGTAGTTTGAAACAAATTCCGATATCGATATTGCAAATCTTGATTTAGACTTATGCTAAAATAGACATGTGGGTTTGGTTTTATGTATATGTTATGTGGTGTATCATGTATCTTTGAAAATGTTTGTATCCCGATTCCATGTCATCTCCATGTTCGTGCAACACCTACATGCACTTGATTTTATTATATAGCAATTGTGTCATAAAACTAATGGGATTGTCGTTCCTTTTGACTCTTTGGATTTACGTGACATAGAGATGAATGTAATTCCCTATAAAAAATGGCTACTACAGAAGTGCTTCCACGCACATTAGAGAAATACACAAGTACAAGACTAGTTTTTGTTAACTTTACATGTTTATATTCTGCAGGGCCATTATTGCATTTCAGTGAGTTCCCCATTACGGAATATTTTGTGTCCCTGGGAAGGCGCTTGGTTGTTCAATTACATGTATGCATCTTACAAGGCCTGCACTATTGCACTATAGGCTGGTATATCTTTATCATTGTTCCTTTTGTAGTTCAATGTCATTTATGTCATCCTTTTTGTTGAAAGTTTGGGGGTATACATTGTTTTTATGGATAGTACCCTTGCATTGGATCAATTTTAGTAGATCACACATCTTTTCAACTGTAATGTTAATTTTCCTACATATATTGGTATGCAGTTTTCTCCATAAATCTGTAAAATTATGAACTATTAAGCTTATCTCAATTATAAAGGCCTTCATATTGCTATTCATAGATCATGTACCAAACTAGAAAATTAGAGAGATTTGTTCTTGAATACCAAACTAGAAAATTAAAGAGATTTGTTCTTGAATTAAGCTTGTAACTTTAGGATCTATACATTTGGATTGTTTACCATTGTTTGTCCATATGAAAGCGGTAACCAGCTTTGCTACTTCATAGTCTGGAGATAAACTGTACAGTGGTTCTCTTGACAAAACAATGAGGGTATATATGATTGTCCCTATGTGCATATCAATATCTCCATGTTCTTCCGCAAGGACTGTAATTGAAAACTTCATGATCTAGTGATACATACAAGGCAGAATCCATATTGACTATTATTCTCAAAATTAATATTTTGATTAGGCAAAATCCATATTGATGATAGTGTAGGTATTGATGATATTTATATGTGGCTGTTAACTAGAATGGATGTGCTATATAATTGTCTATATGAAGCTTAATAGTTGAAAGTTGATGTTGTATGCCATTTAATTGTTTCTACATATTAGAATAAATTTATCATGGAGTCTTTTCTATTTATCATAGGTTTGATGTCTTAGGTCAGTTCATGCCTATGGTTGGAAAAGATTGGACTCAATATGGTGTAGCGTAACTTTTTTCTGCAAAAAACACCATTCCCATATCTGGAGTAGATGGAGATCTTGAAATCCTATGACACAAGACTTATCGAAGAAATGATGCTGAGAGGGTAGGAGCTTAAGCTTCCATCATGGGGATTTGCCTATTTACCTTCTCAAAAATCAATTTTGCTCTTAAATTTATCTATATACTTATTTGTAGTATATTAACTTTGACATACGGTCGTCTTTGCAATCTAATCATCTTCCGCATCTTCCACATATACAGCTGCTATTCCTGAATACAGGGTGGTCCTAATTGACTCAGAAGAGGCTTCTCGAATGGAGAGGAACTGGAGTCTGGCAAATGGCCATGCTGTTCATGATATTCAGCATCCATGCAGGTACTAAATGAAATGTAGACATCTTTACTGTAAGTCACTGTACGGGAGTGGATTCCATGTCTAATATTCAGAAAATCTCGTGCTTCCTTTTTCTCCTGATTAGAGCTAATGTGGCTGTGCGACGAGAGCTTCATACGCCTGCTTCAGGCCGGTCTTGCATTCACCTGGAGTTTGATATTGCTGGCACTCGACTTGCGTAAGTTTAATTCTATATCTTTTACTTTTCTGCAGCATATTACTGTTAGCCCATTGGTCATATAGTCAACCTGATTTTAATAATTGATCAAACTCTGTCTCGATATATGAAGCTAGTCAGGATGTATCGGACTCTTGGACATGAACAAGAACAACTATCTACACAGTTCAAGACCGAAGCTATCTTTGCCTGTTCGAGTCTGTATTTTCTTTGAGCAATGTATTTTTTATTTTATTGAGTCTAGGAATACGTTGTACACCGAGTCGTACTGGAAAATAGGCTATTCCAAAATGTTTTCAAAATACTTTTAAAATATCCTTTGTTTTGAAAAACATTTATTTAAACAAAAGCTTTAAAAAGGTTTTCAAAAAGGTTTTCAAAAATCATCAAAAACTATGTTTTAAAACCTGACCTAACCCTGACAGAACTCGGCCAGAGTTCGGTTGGTGGCCGTTTGATTTTTGAATTTTCTGAACTTGGTCCTCCTGCAGTTGCGGATTGACCGAGATTTCCTCAAAGAGTTCTGCCCGAATTCTGCCCGAATTCTGCCAGAATTCTGTCTTTGGAATTCCTATAAATAGAGAAGGATTTCGATCATTTCAACTCACTCATTCACTTTCAATCTTCTCTCTATCTAAAGCATTCAGTCTTCTAAAGAGTTTTCTTGAGATTTAAATTTCAGATCCCAAGCCAATTACAATCCTCTAGTCGATTTGCCAGTACGGTACGGTCTAGAAGTTTCTGAGAGATTGTAATCAGAAGGCTTGATTTGAAGAATACCTCTTCACATTTTGAAGTTGGACGAGTTCTTCGTATCAAAGCTCGCGTTGTAGAAGTTGCAAGGACTTCGTAAGAAAACTTACGGTATTTCCAATAGTGGATTCAACTGGTAGCAAGAGTTCTACCGACTGGATTAGTCCTCAACAGAGGGAAACCAGTATACATCGCTGTCTTTGCGTTTGCATTCTTATCTCTGCCTTTACTTTACTTAGTTGTGATTATTATTCTGTGATTTTGCTGCTAACATTTTTTAATTAGCAATATTCCGCTGCCTACTCTATTCACCCCCCCTCTAGAGTATTGCGCTTTACGATTTCGTTCCTACAATTGGTATCAGAGCGGGGTTTTACAGGTAAAGCAAGGTAACAGTGCAATTATTTATTCATTTTAATTAACTGTTATATAGATCCCAGCACAACACATGACAACTGTGAAATTCACAAGTGAAGGCCAGGCCACAAACAGACCTCCACTGTTTGATAGTACGAACTATACCTATTGGAAAACACGGATGAGTTTCTTCTTGAAATCACTTGACTTTGATTTATGGTCCATTGTTATTGATGGCTATCAAAAGCCACCTCGTATAAATGTTGATGGAGTTTTAGTTAAAAAAAACCCCATAGCAGATATACAGAGGAAGAAAAGAAAAGGGCCAGTCTTGACGCACGTGCTATTAACGCTCTGTTTTGTGCTTTAGACAGAACTGAATTTAACAGGGTGTCTATCTGCACAACGGCTAATAAAGTGTGGAAGCTACTTGAAGTCACACATGAAGGCACGACTCAAGTCAAAGTATCTAAAGTCAGCAGACTTAATCAAGAGTATGAGGTGTTCAAGATGAAGCCCAACGAAACAGTTACTCAGATGTTCGAAAGGTTCTTGGATATTGTAAATCCTTTGTCCTCCCTAGGCAAAGAGTATAGTAACCATGAAAAGATTCGCAAACTCCTGCGAGCACTTACCAAGAACTGGATTCCAAAGGCTACTACAATCATTGAAGGGAACGACCTCACAACTATGTCCCTCGAAGTACTCATGGGTAAGCTACTCACTCATGAACTGGAGCTACAAGATTTTGAAGAGCCTGCACCAAAGGAGAAGACGATCGCTTTCAAGGCTCAGCACAGAAAAGCTGCTGAAGGTGACTCAGACAGCAGTAAATTTGATGCTGAAGATCAAGCACTCATGGCAAGGAAATTCAAGAGATTCATGAGACATGAGAAGAGAGCCAAAGAAAACAACAGCAACAACTGGTATCAAGATGATGCTGTCTGCTATGGCTGCAAGAAGAAGGGACAGATGAAGAAGGATTGTCCTACAAACTCATCATCAAGCAAGAAGAGCAACAGGTATGAAAAAGGGAACCTGAAAAGATCAACATCACAGAAGTATGCCAACACCAGTATATGGCATGAAAGTGAAGCTAGCGACTCAGAAGACGAACAATCAGAAGACGCTGCAAACGTATGCTTTATGGCATCCGATCAGGTACCTACTGAACCTGTAGTTGATACATATGATGACTTTACATTTGAGCAATTAGGAGATGCCTTCAGTGAACTGATGACTGATTACAGGAAATTGTGTAGCAAGTATCAGACCTCTAAGAAGGTACTCAAAGAGTACAAAGGTGAAATAGGTAGACTTACCGACCTACTAGCTGAGGTTAGAAATAATGTTAGTGAGTCTGGTGAGCTTTCTTCAATAAAGCTCTTATTACACGAGACTACCAAGTCATCTGAAGAGAAAGACAAAGTTATCGACCAACTGAAAGAAGAACTTTCTATAGAGAAGAAAAGTCTTCGATGTGCACAAATCAGAATGGAAACACTTACTTCTGATTATACTAAGCTGTATGACACTTCCAAAAGATTGGAAATTAGGTTAGGAAAACAGCCTGAGCCTGCTGCTTCCTACCCTAACACGTGTCACTTACCGAAAAATTGGAACATTCCCATGTAGCGCCCCGCATTCGATAGGCGACGGAACTTCATAATATACTAGCGCCGAGTCATATCGGCCGGGAACTTAGATGGCCATCTGACTCGATCGCTAAGCTTGGTAAACGTTAACGCCTTGCGGCATCGATTCAAATCGATTTGGACGGAAGTTACGAGAATCGATCCAACTAATGGAACGACTTCTGTTGGAATAAGTCCTAGATGCAGCGGGCTGCGTCTCGGCGAGTGAGCTCTCTATAAGAGTCCCTTCGACGGGACCGGACCGCTGTATGGTTTTCTTGGAGCTTTGACGCTGGGCTTGATGAAGTGCTTTCGCGTCGTTTTCATGGATGCAATTACAATTTCGATGCAAGGGAAAAAGAAGGAATTCTAACAAAGCGTTGGTGCCATTGCAGGAGCTCGCATAACTAAGGATTGACGTTGCGTAGCGCTTGGACGATCGGCACGAAGCAAAGTAATCGGTGGGTGATTCGACCCTTCTTTTCTACTCCGTCCCGCAAACTTATTCCTTGCTTCGAATTCATTCAAATCGAACGATGCCAAGTTAATTGCATGCCAATCCACTAAGTCAAGAACTCGGGAAAAACGTATCAATTTTGAGTAATCTACTCAGAAAAAATACAAGTTTCTAACATAACTGGAAAATTTTAAGGTTCTAGTAAAAAGATAGACTATTTCATGTGCTGCAAAATAATATGAAACGTCGATCATGGGTTATGATGCCTCGGACAATTTGGTGCCCACGAGACGCTAAATCGGTGTACGGCTTTGGAGAAAATGAATCGTTGCATGAGTTGCGAGAAATGATAATGCTGTTCGATACTATCCGCGCTATACGAAACTGTTTGCATATATGAAACTGTTCGCACATAGGCATGGTCATGGACAGCTTGTGCACAAGTTCGTTTTCCTCGAAACGGTATCCGGGGCATCGGAACCGATTCGTCCTAGGGGGAAAAATTCATCGTGCTTCGGTGCGAGGCATGCGGGACCTTCAGTAAGGCTTGCAACCTAGGCTGAAAGGGTAGCGTCGCATGCCAACTTCGATTAAGTCCCTAGTGGTACGTAGCACCAATGATCGCATATAAGATAGTTGCATGCTCACCTATTGTCTTATGCAGGGTAAATATTATCTCTGTTTTCATGCAGGGACGAGCACGGCCATGGTAAGAAATATGAAAACTGCGATGTTATACTGTATGCTTTATTACTCAAAGACGGCTATCGAATATGAACTGAATTCATTTAGTTCTAATAGAAAGACAACTCTAAAGCATGCCTATCTTAACAATCAGAGTCGGTTTAGACGAGTTGGTTCGTCTCGTCCACTTAGCAAGTGTGCTAATCCCCTCCCCCAATTTCCCCAGGTGCGACGGACGCTCCAACCTAAAACGAAGCTGAAGTGCGGAGAGGCATTTTGAAGATCTTCTTATGCTGAAGTATTTTGAAGCCAATTCAAGTCGACGGCTTATGTATAAAGGGGCGAATGTATGGGACGGCAAGCGTAGTTCAGGCAACTTGTCGAATGTATTTTCTTTCTGTTTTCAATCAATGTAGCCGCAACGGCATCCAATGTAAATTACGACTTGTACTTCGTTGCAAGCTATGAATGAAAAGTATTTCTATCTTCCTATACTGTGTCTTATATTCTGATGTGATTTGTGAAGTTTCGACTTGGCGTATTAATATTAAAATCAAAAGATAACCATTTGAGAACTTGTCATCTTGCCTTGCACGAGCGCAACTCCAGGCTCGTGCGGCATCACGCCTTAGCGAGGACGATCGAATCGGCAAAGTAACACCGGGGACGAACGGTTTGTCGACTCGGGGCGTGACAAATTGGTATCAGAGCACAGTTATATTTCCTCAGATTTTCGAAAGATGTTTCATTGTTGGAATGTCCGTTGCGATGGCTTGATTGAATGCTTGTCGGCATGCTGCGTGAAATACAAGTTCCATACAGGTAAGCCCATAGATATTTTTGAAAAATACTAACGGGTTTACACTGTTTGTAGGAATGACTAAGCGAGATAAGAAAATTGCCGGCCCAACAACCCAAACCGTAGATAGTACGTCGAGCACAAAAAGCACTGGCCCTAGCGAGACGACTATGGAGAAGATGCTACAGTTGATGGAACTGCAGCAGCAACAGCTTCAGTCACAATTTAAAGCCCAATTTGAGGCACAACAAAAACAGATGAATGCCCTGACTCAGATAGTGAGCAGAATGGCGGGCAATACCAAGACGACGGACGAAGAGCCCGAGGAAAAGTAAGGTGATCAAGAAGAAGACGAGGAGGAAGATGGCTCCCTGCAAATGATGAACTCTTCTTGTCACGCCCCAGTACCGAAATACGGGGACGGACGTAGGCCAGCTACACCGTATAAGGTACGAATACGCTATACGGTGATGACGGCTGTCAAGTCTGCTGGGTATCCTAGCATGCAATTAATCTATGGCCTAATTCTGATCTCATGTCCACAGGCAAATCACAATGAAACAACATCAAGAGAGATAATCATATGGAAAGCAGGGAATACTCATATAAAAATCTGGAATCTACAGTACAGAATAATAATGTAGACAAGTATACCTTCCCACAGTTCCTAGCATGGTCTGGAACTGAAGCACACCCTCCAAGTCAAGTCTGGAAGATCCACTGGGTCGGTCTCAGACAATCTGGGAACAATCCAGGGTTGGTCAGGCCAACCGCAGCAAGTACCAGAAAGGAAGGCTCAAGGACGGGCGAAAAAAACCAGCAGGATAAAATATGACAAGAATAGCATCTAAAAACTGTAAATAAAGGTGAGGGATCGTGCAGTACCAACGCACGATAACAATCCACAAGTATAGTGAAGCTAACACAATCACAATCTCCCTAGCATCCATTAACACCTGTATTGCCAGCTGGAAATCAATATCAGCTGGCTAACAGGCAACAAGCCAAACGACACAGAAGGACAAGCGGCCACACAATGCCTACGGCTTGCTATTATTAGCTAACTAGGGTTATCACAGGCCTAATTACTAACAAGATATAATGAGACTTCAAAGTCCAGCTCCTGCTTGCTACTACCTGAATGGCCCCAGCAAAAGAAAAAGATAGATATAGCAGGCACACTGTAGTAAGATACATGTGCCCTAAAGAAGTGCCACACTCGACGGAGGGCTGGGAATGCGCTCATCTCGACGGATAGCAACAATCCCTAGTATATATATAGATACATAGGGCCGGGGCCAGACAAGCAACAGGTCACTGGGAAGTCCCCATGAACTACATGATTAATCTAGTTATTAGCCTAGTCAGTTTCATTATAGATCCCTGACCGTGGTACTCAGGGATCCATGTCCTAGACATGATGCAAGACAAGACTGGACTGGTGGCTTATACAAGCATAATCAAGAGAAATCAACCACGGTGTCAAGACGGGGTCATGCCTAGCAAGTCGGGACTGGCTCTCGCAACAGCGGTCAAGAGTAAACATGTCATGTCAAGAGTACTAGTCAGGAGTGCGCCACCACGGGCCACTATCAAGAATCAAGAGTATACATGCCAGGTTTACTGTCAAGTCCAGAGTGCTAGTCAGGAGTGCACCTCCACGGGCCACTAATCAAAAATCAAGACAGGTCCAGGTCATCGTGTAATACCAGGAACAAGGTCAAACCTATCAGTCACAAGAAGTCACATGCCCAAATCGTGACATGGATATCAAGTCGGCTACAAGATCAAAATCTCCACTATAATAGCCTGTCAAGTACACATGGGAACCTACAGCTCAAATCATCAAGTCGGTCCATCCACCAGATCAATCTAGCAAGAGTCTCCCATCCATGATGGAGTGAATATCACGTCAATAAAGACAACCACCAAATACCAAGCTCATTCCCCTCACAATGCTAGGCCCTCTGACTCACAAGAATCCTCCAAGTCAATGATCACAAGCCACTAGAAAACAAGCCCCTCAACTACCAAGACACAGCAATCAAACCAGGTTCCCCAACTACCGGAATACACAAAGGTACCAGGTTTGGGCGTTTGGGAAGTCGAGTAAAAATCATATATTAATACCCTCGATATTCTCCTCGTTCCACGAAATATTCGAAATCACCAAAATCCAAGAATCCACATAGATCCACCAAGTCAATATCCCAAGATCGTACTCTCCATAATAATCAATCCTCAGTCATATCCACAAGTCGCAACT
The DNA here is from genome assembly GCA_029216955.1 of Iris pallida. Classification (NCBI taxonomy): domain Eukaryota; kingdom Viridiplantae; phylum Streptophyta; class Magnoliopsida; order Asparagales; family Iridaceae; genus Iris; species Iris pallida. The sequence goes on from JANAVB010033416.1 coordinate 3,572,863, forward strand.
CCCAATACATAGGACAGCTGTCAGCTCTATCTGACAGACTAGGACAACCCCTAGGATGAAGGGTCAGGGGACAAGAGTCCGGTAATAAATGCCGCCGGAAGTGGCAAGGATTACATGGACCGCTCTGGAGCAAATCCACAACCCTTAAACCAAACAAGGACCAGGGTTGCAGACCGTCTCCCGAGTAGAACCGTTCTCCTTACGCTATCCGACGGACAAGACATGTCAAGACGCTAGGTGACTAATCTAGTCGGAAGTCTACCTAGCAGACAATAGGATCAGGTATACTATACCAAGGTGAACAGGCACGAGCCCAGTCCAGCAAACCAAAGGAATGGTTCTGCCCAATCCTTCGAACCAAATTCCCGATCGGGAATTTTGGAAGAATCCGGCAGAGTCTCCTCTGTATTCTGGACAGGAGCTCCCAGCGAATTGGGGCTAAAACCACTCGGCGCAACCCGCCGTAGAATCGCAGAATCGCAGGCTGAGAACACTAAGTCTCAGCTACCAGCAGCACTATGATGCGTACTGGGAACAAGTTGATAGCCGAGAACACTAAGTCTCGGCCTCCAGCAGCACTACGATGCGTACTGGAAAATCAATCGAACCCGAGACCACTAAGTCCCGGCCTCCAGCAGCACTACAATGCGTACTGGGCGCCAAGCCAACATGCATAATAATAAAATAACTGCCTCGCAGGATGCATCACAGCACATGCTCATAATTCTAACCCAAGCGCAATCACAGCCACAAGAATAGTTCGCCAAGCCGTTACCCGACCGCGAGTCGGACACGGGGCATACAGGGACAATCCATACATATGAGTCGTACTTGTGTCCTCGGAGGTGTGGATGACCCATCCGAGTTGTTCAATACGGTCTATCCCGGTATCGGACCAAGCTATCCTAAGTTATCATCATGGCAGATCTACTGCTAGGCTACACTAATCATGGTTATAAAATTTACAAGTACAAATTAATTAAATGAAATAAATTCCAGGAGAGAGGGCAAGAGCCGTCGATGAGCAAGGGATACTTGCCTAGAGGGCTCGGCTAGGTAAGCAAGTCTTCGGCGATCTGGATCCAAGCTAGCACGTCCATCGAGGTCCTCAGAACACAAAATAAACAATCATTAGAATTAAATAATAAAATAATAACCGGAAGCACGGAGGATGGCAGGAGGCTATACCGTGCGGGTCCAGCAAGCAGCGTAGGGATCTGGCACGAAAACTGAGGCACGCAAAACGATACGGGCACGCAACCCGAGACGCGCATGTATATCGAGACGCGCACGAGAATCGAGATGACTCGAAGATCGAGATAAACAGGAGACAACGTGTACGTAAATCGAGACACGCACGTAGATCGAGGAAATCACGAATATCGGGATAGCACACAAATCAATGCGACACGCAAATCGAGGTGTGCACACGAATTGAGATGGAGCGAGATTCAAGGAAGCACACAAATCAATGCGGCATACAAGTCGACGTATGCACGCAAATCGATACGGTGCGAAGTCCAAAGTGATACACAAACCAAGGCGGCACGTAAATCCGTACGTATACGCAAATCGAGATAGCACAAAGTCCAAGGTGGTACGCAAACCGATGCGGCACACAAGTCGATGCGTGTACGCGGATCGATGCGACACGAGAATTAAGATATGCACAAAGGCCGAGGCACGAAAAATGAGGCGGTGCGTAAACCGAGGTGGCACGGTGCCCGAGGCAGCGCGGGGCTCGAGGCGTCCCGCTGCCCTAGGCAGCACGTAGACCGAGGTACATGTAAAACGAAGCGACACGTACACCGAGTTGCACACGACCCGAAAATACGGGGAACGAGGAAGCGCACCAACCGAGGGTGCGCTGCCCGAGACGACACGCTGCACGGGGCAGCATGCATCCCGAGGGGTTCGCACCCCAAGGCAGTGCACAAACCGAAGAAGTACACGCTGTACGAGGGCACACTGCTCGAGGCAGCACACTCCACAAAGTAGCACGCTGCTCGAGACAACACGTGCCCCGAGGCACGCGGATCGAGGAAGAGAGAGGCATGCGGAGGGGCTCACCGGGGCTGGCCATGTCGCGGCGGCTCCGACGGAGGGAGGACAGCAGCAACAGGAGGAGCTCCGGCCGGGTCGCGGTGGCTCCACGACAGAGGAAGGGCGGCAGCAGCAGCGCTGCACCACGAAGGGGAGGCGGAGGAGATGGAGACGACGGCGTCGGCGGAGGGGGCCGGAGGCCGCGGAGGAGATGGTGGTGAGGGCGGTGCTGGCGGTGGCGACCGCAGCGGAGGCCGGAGGGGACGACGATGATGATGAAGGCGGTGGTGTAGACGGTGGCTGGCGATGGCAGCTCCGGGAAGAGGGGGTGGAGGAGGAGGAGAAGAAGACGATGGTGGTGGTGACGGAGGCTGGAAGTCGTGGTGGTGGCGGTGGCTGGCGGAGACGACGATGATGGTGGTGCTGGTCGAAGTAGTGGCGGTCGCAGGGGTGACGGGCGGCCGGAGATCGGGGGAGTGGCCGGAGGTCGGGGGAGGTTGGTGAGCGGGAGAGAGGAGAGAGGATTAGGGGGGGCGACTGCTCCAGAGATGGTGAGGAGGGAGAGAGGGGAGTTAGGTAGGGGGAGGGGGAGAGTTAGTTTTAGGGTTTGGGTTTGGGTTTGGGTTTGGGTTTGGGTTTAAATGGGTAGACATAGGAATATAAAATTTAATAATAATGATGATAACTATAGCAATAACAAAAATAGGAAAAATCCTAAAATAAAAATAACAACTCTACCATAGCAAAATCAAAATCTAGAATTTAAATAATAGTTTATGCAACAAGTACGAAATTTTAAAAGTCCTCCCAAAATACAAAATACCATTATATACCCATTTTCAAAAATGGGGATTGACACTTCTTCCATGTTCAAAGTGAAGGAGTTTCGTAAAATGAACCCGCCAAAGTTCAACGGCCGAGCAGAGCCCGACGTGATAGTAGGATGGCTCACAGAGATGGAGGACTTGTTCGATCTCCTCTGCATCGAAAGGTCCCAGAGGGTGGCCAGTGCGGCGCTGCAGTTACAACTTAGAGCACATGACTGGTGGGCGGCGAAGAAACAAGAGATCTGTGAAACCGATTCTAACAAAAAGATTTCTTGGAAAATGTTCAAGACAGCCTTCCTTGAGCAGTACGTTCCTCGCGCCATCCGTCGACAGAAGGCGGATGAGTTCATGATGTTGAGGCAGGGGAATATGAGTGTTGAAGATTATGATGCAAGCTTCTCGAAACTTGTAAAATTTTCCGACGCCTTCCTGCCCAACAAAGAAGAATGATGCGAGCGTTTTCAGCAAGGCCTCAACGAAGAACTGCGTAGGGATGTCATGAACCAACGATGCCAGACTTATCGTGAATCCTACGAAGCCGCACTTAATAGTGAGCGGATCTTTGGCCGTATGTCACAAAGGGCCATGCCTGTCGTTCGCAACAACTTCAACAAGCGTCCTAATGACGCTGGAGGATCGGGAGTACCAAAGCGCCCAAATACGTCTGAGAATCGTGGTCACTTTGCCACAGTAAATTGCGATGTATGCGACAAGCATGGGCACCGAGCACCCGATTGTAGACTGAGAACATGCTTCAAGTGTGGCGTGGTAGGTCACATAGAAATGTTTTGCCCGCAGAGAGTTCAGAATCAACATAACCCACCAAAGAACATTCCGAATCCGCATAAAGTGCCGACACTGCATGGCGCAAATACGGTGCCCGTCAATCAACAGAATCAACGCCATAGGGCTCAAGGCCGAGTTTATGCATTAACTCGGGACGAGGCGTACGCGTCTGATACGGTTGTAACAGGTATATTACTCTCCAAAGATATACCTGCTCGAGTCCTATTCGATTCGGGTGCGACGCATAGCTTTATATCTGCTGATTATGCGAAAGAAAATAAAATAACCATGCAATCACTAGATATAAATATTAGCGTTAGCACTCCGTCGGGAGTCGATATGCCTGCAAACTTTATTTGTAGGGATGGTCACATTTGCGTCGGGGAAAGATATCTATCCTTGGATGCCATCGTGCTAGACATCAAAGATTACGACATAATCCTGGGCATGGATTGGTTGGGCACTTGTCGTGCAACGATCGAGTGCATAGAGAAGAGAGTGGTGTTTCGTCTTACTGGCGAGACAGAGTTCTCATATTCGTGCGGTACGGCCTCGAAGACGGCGATGATGGTATCTGTAATCTCGGCGAGACGTATGCTGCGTTCCGGCTGTACGGGATACTTGGCATCAGTTCGAGACACACGGACGGATAATACAAACACAATGCAGACTGATGTTGTGGCAGATTTTCCTGACGTTTTTCCTGACGAGATGCCCGGGATGCCGTCGGATCGAGAAATTGAATTCAGCATCGACACCTTTTCGGATACACGGCCGATATCAAAGGCGCCTTACCGAATGGCTCCAGCAGAACTGAAGGAGTTGAAGGTGCAATTACAAGAGTTGCTAGACCGCGGATTTATTTGCCCTAGCGTCTCTCTGTGGGGAGCTCCCGTACTGTTCGTGAAGAAAAAGGATGGGTCGTTGCGGCTATGCATCGACTATCGGGAACTCAACAAAGCGACCGTGCGAAACAAATATCCTTTGCTGCGAATCGACGACTTCTTTGACCAATTGCAAGACGCGGCAATATTTTCAAAAATCGATCTTCGTTCAGGCTATCATCAATTGAAGATCAAGTCCGACGACATATCGAAGTCTGCCTTCCGCACTCGATATGGTCATTACGAATTCCTCGTCATGCCGTTCGGTTTGACATATGCCCCAGCCGCGTTCATGGATCTGATGAACCGAGTCTTTCGACATCAAATAGATAAATTTATAGTCATATTCATCGATGATATCCTTGTCTACTCAAAGAATCGTGAAGAACATACGGAACATTTGAAGACGGTACTGCAGATTCTGCGTGAAAATAAATTGTACGCCAAGCAGAGTAAGTGCGAGTTCTGGATGAGTAGCGTGACATTCCTCGGGCACGTAATCTCTGCCGAAGGTGTCGCGGTGGACCCGAAGAAGATTGATGCGGTGGTGGATTGGAAACGACCTGCCTCGGCTAGCGATATTCGGAGTTTCCTGGGCTTAGCAGGCTACTATCGTAGATTCGTACGAAGCTTCTCAAAACTAGCGTCGCCTCTGACTCGCCTCACCCAGAAGGGAGTAGTATTTGAATGGAGCGACGACTGTGAATCCAGCTTCCAATAGTTGAAGCAACGGCTCGTCTCAGCTCTAATCCTTGCACTTCCAGACGGTCTAGAAGGCTTTCAGATATTCAGCGACGCATCGGGAACTGGCCTCGGGTGCGTACTCATGCAGAGAGACAAAGTCATCTCCTACTCTTCACGGCAGTTGAAGCAGCACGAGAAAAACTACCCGACGCACGACCTAGAATTGGCGGCGATCGTCTTTGCATTGAAGTTATGGCGACACTACCTCTATGGCGTGGCATGCAGAATCTACACAGATCACAAAAGCCTGAAGTACTTATTTACACAACGGGAGCTCAACCTACGACAGCGACGTTGGCTCGAACTCATAAAAGATTACGAGCTAACGATCGAGTATACACCGGGCAAGGGAAACGTGGTGGCCGACGCACTCAGCAGAATGTTTATGGGAACACTGGCCATAAACAAGGAGATAAAGCGAGACCTTGAAGCGATGGGTATCGAACTCGGAATTGAGTATCGACACCTGCACCTAGCTCAACTGAAGTTAGGATCGAGCCTGCTTAGCAAGATAAAGACCGCACAGGGGGACGACTCATTCCTGAAGAAAATACGTGAGCTGATTTCAACGGGAAGGGCGACTGACTTTGCGGAAGACGGAGATGGGACGATACGACTAAAGGGAAGGCTCTGCATTCCTGAAACTGCCGAACTCAGAAAAGAAATTCTGACGGAGGCGTACTATGCGAAGTACTCGTTACATCCTGGAAGCACCAAGATGTACAAGGACTTGCGCACAAACTTTTGGTGGCACGGCATAAAGAAAGACGTGGCTACGTTCGTATCGCAATGCATGGCGTGTCAGCAGGTGAAAGCGGAACACCAACGGCCAGGCGGCGAGCTGTAGAACATCCCCATTCCCGAGTGGAAGTGGGACAATATCTCGATGGATTTCATTGTGGGATTTTCGAAGACGTCGCGGGGGAATGACGCAATTTGGGTCATTGTTGATAGATTGACCAAGTCGGCTCACTTCATCGCAATTAAAGTAGGATTGAGCGTCGATCGGTTAGCACAAATCTACGTCGATGAGATTGTTCGACTACACGGGGTACCGGCCTCTATAATTTCGGACAGAGACGGGCGATTCCTATCGCATTTCTGGACGAGCCTCCAAGCGGCGATGGGGACCAAACTGAACTTTAGTTCGGCGTACCATCCCCAAACAGACGGTCAGACAGAGAGGGTCAACCAGATCTTAGAAGATATGTTGCGTCTGTGTGCGATCGACCTAAAGACTAGTTGGGATACGCATTTGCCGCTTGCGGAGTTTACGTATAACAACAGTTATCAGTCGAGCATTCAGATGGCTCCATACGAAGCGCTCTATGGGAGGAAGTGTCGTTCGCTGATATGCTGGGATGAAGTCGGAGAGTGACAAGTGCTTGGACCGGAACTGGTGGAGCAGGCCGTCGAAAAGGTCCGCTTGATTCGAGATAGACTCTGCATCGCGCAAAGTCGACAAAAGAGCTACGCAGATCTTCGTAGGCGACCGCTAGAGTTCTTGACCGGGGACCATGTGTTTCTAAAAGTAATGTCCATGCGCGGTGTGATACGGTTCGACATTAAAGGCAAGTTGAGCCCGAGATTTGTAGGCCCCTTCGAGATCATTGAACGAGTTGCGACGGTTGCTTATCGGATCGCACTACCTCCTGCCTTAGCTGATGTGCACGATGTTTTCCACGTTTCACAACTTCGAAAATACGTGCACAATCCAAGTCATGTGGTCAGCTTCGATCAGTTAGAGCTACGTACTGACTTGTCTTACTCGGAGGAGCCTATTCAAATTTTGGACCGCAAGGAGAAGGTGCTGCAAAATCGGTCGATGTCCTTGGTCCGCGTGCTTTGGCGGAACCATTCAGTCGAGGAGTCGACGTGGGAGATGGAGGCGGAGATGAAAGAGAAGTACCTCGTGTTATTTGTCTAAATTAAGGTCAGACCCTTGTTCTTAAGTTTCGGGACGAAACTTTTTCTTAGTGGTATATTATGTAGCGCCCCGCTTTCGATAGGCGACGGAACTTCATAATATGCTAGCGCCGAGTCAGATCGGCCGGGAACTTAGATGGCCATCTGACTCGATCGCTAAGCTTGGTAAACGTTAACGCCTTGCGGCATCGATTCAAATCGATTTGGACGGAAGTTACGAGAATCGATCCAACTAATGGAACGACTTCTGTTGGAATAAGTCCTAGATGCAGCGGGCTGCGTCTCGGCGAGTGAGCTCTCTATAAGAGTCCCTTCGACGGGACCGGACTGCTGTATGGTTTTCTTGGAGCTTTGACGTTGGGCTTGATGAAGTGCTTTCGCGTCGTTTTCATGGATGCAATTACAATTTCGATGCAAGGGGAAAAGAAGGAATTCTAACAAAGCGTTGGTGCCATTGCAGGAGCTCGCGTAACTAAGGATTGACGTTGCGTAGCGCTTGGACGATCGGCACGAAGCAAAGTAATCGGTGGGTGATTCGACTCTTCTTTTCTACTCCGTCCCGTAAACTTATTCCTTGCTTCGAATTCATTCAAATCGAACGATGCCAAGTTAATTGCATGCCAATCCACTAAGTCGAGAACTCGGGAAAAACGTATCAATTTTGAGTAATCTACTCAGAAAAAATGCAAGTTTCTCACATAACTGGAAAAGTTTAAGGTTCTAGTAAAAAGATAGACTATTTCATGTGCTGCAAAATAATATGAAACGTCGATCATGGGTTATGATGCCTCGGATAATTTGGTGCCCACGAGACGCTAAATCGGTGTACGGCTTTGGAGAAAATGAATCGTTGCATGAGTTACGAGAAATGATAATGCTGTTCGATACTATCTGCGCTATACGAAACTGTTTGCATATATGAAACTGTTTGCACATAGGCATGGTCATGGACAGCTTGTGCACAAGTTCGTTTTCCTCGAAACGGTATCCGGGGCATCGGAACCGATTCGTCCTAGGGGGAAAAATTCATCGTGCTTCGGCGCGAGGCATGCGGGACCTTCAGTAAGGCTTGTAACCTAGGCTGAAAGGGTAGCATCGCATGCCAACTTCGATTAAGTTCCTAGTGGTGCGTAGCACCAATGACCGCATATAAGATAGTTGCATGCTCACCTATTGTCTTTTGCAGGGTAAATATTATCTCTGTTTTCATGCAGGGACGAGCACGACCGTGGTAAGAAATATGAAAACTGCGATGTTATACTGTATGCTTTATTACTCAAAGACGGCTATCGAATATGAACTGAATTCATTTAGTTCTAATAGAAAGACAACTCTAAAGCATGCCTATCTTAACAATCAGAGTCGGTTTAGACGAGTTGGTTCGTCTCGTCCACTTAGCAAGTGTGCTAATCCTCTCCTCCAATTTCCCCAGGTGCGACGGGCGCTCCAACCTAAAACGAAGCTGAAGTGCGGAGAGGCATTTTGAAGCTCTTCCTATGCTGAAGTATTTTGAAGCCAATTCAAGTCGACGGCTTATGTATAAAGGGGTGAATGTATGGGACGGCAAGCATAGTTCAGGCAACTTGTCGAATGTATTTTCTTTCTGTTTTTAATCAATGTAGCCGCAACGGCATCCAATGTAAATTATGACTTGCACTTCGTTGCAAGCTATGAATGAAAAGCATTTCTATCTTCCTATACTGCGTCTTATATTCTGATGTGATTTGTGAAGTTTTGACTTGGCGTATTAATATCAAAATCAAAAGATAACCATTTGAGAACTTGTCATCTTGCCTTGCACGAGTGCAACTCCAGGCTCGTGCGGCATCACGCCTTAGCGAGGACGATCGAATCGGCAAAGTAACACCGGGGATGAACGGTTTGTCGACTCGGGGCGTGACATCCCAAGCCAAACACTGTCAGACCTAACCCTATCAAACCTTTACCCCAAAAGGTTAAGCCCAAACAGGATTATAGGTATGCTTTCTTCTATACTAGAAAACCTAAACCTACCAACCATGCACACCACTCAGTTTTCAACACTCGACATGCACAATGTCATTATTGTGGCCTCGTTCGTCATATTTCATCTGCATGTAGAATCAGAAAGCTTGTTGATTTAAATGTTTATGCTTGGATAGCAAAAGCTAACATTTCAGGACCCTACAAGAAATGGGTACCAAAAGTTTCATCTGCAAATTGTTTTGTAGGTGGAACACCCTTCACATGCTAAAAGCAAATGGATCCTCGACAGCGGTTGTTCACGGCATATGATCGGTGACGCTACATTATTTGCAACACTGTCGAAGAAGAAGAAAGAAGGTTATGTTTTCTTCGGTAATAACTTGAAAGGGTATATTATTGGTATCGGTGATGTTGGTAAGTCTCCCTATCCTGTTATTAAAGATGTCTGTCTGGTTACCGAGTTGAAACATAATCTACTCAGCATAAGTCATTTGGCTGATCATGGTTATGGCATCAACTTTGACAAAGACAAATGTACTATAGTTGATAGCTCAACTGGTAGTACTATCTTTGAAGGTATCAGGGAAGACAACATATATGTTTTCTATTTGTTGGAAGAAACTAACATTTCAGGTAGATGCTTAATGGCTAAAAGTGATGAGAGTCATCTGTGGCATATGAGACTCGGTCATACAAATATGGACACAATCTCAAGATTATCCACAAAAAAGCTAGTACGCGGTTTACCGGACATAACATTCAAGAAGGATTCGGTATGCAGCCAATGTGAAAGGAACAAAGCTACCAGATCCACATTCAAGTCAGTAAATGCAGTATGTACTACTAGACCTCTACAATTGCTTCATATGGACTTATTTGGTCCTAGCAGAGTTGCTAGCCTCAGAGGTAAACTTTATGCTTTTGTAATTGTAGATGATTTCTCTAGATACACGTGGGTATACTTCTTGACACGCAAGAATGATGCATTATCCAAATTTGTCGCCTTTTGTAAGAAAGTTCAGAATAAAAAAGGTTACATGATCACTCGTATAAGAAGCGATCATGGAGGCGAATTCGAGAATACAGAGTTGGGGCATTTTTGTGACACACACGATTTTGTACACGAGTTCTCCTGCCCTAGGACTCCACAACAAAATGGAGTTGTGGAACGTAAGAACAGAACTCTATCCGAAATGGCCAGAGTAATGTTAAACCAGTTTAGTCTACCCAAATATTTCTGGGCTGAAGCTGTCAATACAGCTTGCTTTGTTCTCAATAGAGTCCTAATTCGACCCAAATCGAAGAAGACTCCATTTGAGTTATGGTTTGATAGAATTCCATCAGTTTCTTATTTTAGAATATTTGGCTGTAAATGCTTTATTCTAAATACAAAAGACAATTTGGGAAAGTTTGATGAAAAGGCCGATGAAGGTAAATTTTTAGGTTATGCGGCCAAGAGCAAAGGATACAGAGTCTTCAACAAACGAACCATGATCATCGAAGAATCAATCAATGTCACCTTTGATGAATTGAATCATATGACTATCGATGACGATGACGAAGATCCATCTGTACCAAGCTCAACTCCAGCTGATTCTCAACCCAGCTCAGCACTAGCTGATACTCCTAGAGAAGATCCAAGAACTAGCTACCTTCAGAGTCTGCCGAAAAGATTAAAATTTACGGCTGATCATCCAAAGGATTTGGTAATTGGTGACATTACCAAAAGTGTAAGTACTCGTACATCCAGTAGAGATATTGTTTCTAGTGTTGCATTCATTTCACAACTAGAACCCAAAACTATTGATGAAGCATGTAGTGATAATTTTTGGATAGATGCTATGCAAGAGGAATTAAACCAATTTGAACGGAATCAAGTTTGGGAACTTGTTTCCAAGCCTATTGATCATCCGGTCATTGGCACCCGTTGGGTATTCCAAAATAAACTTAATGAGAATGGTTTAGTGACTCGTAATAAGGCTCGACTCGTAGCTCAAGGATACAATCAAAAAGAATGTATCGACTACGATGAGACTTATGCCCCAGTTGCGAGATTAGAATCCATTCGTATGTTATGTGCATTTGCATGTTTTCATAATTTCAAACTATTTCAAATGGATGTCAAGAGTGCATTTTCAAATGGTTTTATAAAAGAAGAAGTTTTTGTAGCACAACCTCCAGGTTTTACAGATTTTAAAAATCCTGATCATGTTTTTAAGTTGAAAAAAGCTTTATACGGTTTGAAACAAGCCCCTCATGCTTGGTATGATCGTCTAAGCTTCTTCCTACTTGACAACGGTTTTTCAAAAGGCAAGGTTGACACTACACTTTTTTATTAAGTCCTTTAATGGTAAGCTTCTTTTAATACAAGTCTATGTAGATGATATCATATTTGGATCTACTGATGAATCTCTGTGTCAAGAATTTTTTAAGTGTATGCAGAATGAGTTTGAGATGAGCATGATGGGAGAGCTGAAATTCTTTCTCGGACTGTAAATCAAACAATCTGATAATGGGACATTCATAAATCAAGCCAAGTACACAAAAGATTTGCTAAAGAAGTTTGATCTGGACAATGTCAAACCTATTGACACTCCGATGGCAACTTCAACAAAGCTTGACATTGATGAACAAGGCAAGCCGGTCGACACACGAAAGTATCGAGATATGATCGATAGTTTACTTTATTTAACTGCTAGTCGTCCAGATATTATGTTTAGTGTTTGTCTGTGTGCACATTTTTGAGCTAATCCAAAGGAATCACATTTGTGCGCAGTTAAGCGTATCTTTCGATACCTTAAGGGCACTTCTTCTGTTAGCTTGTGGTATCCCAAAACTAAGTCCTTTGACCTTATTGGTTATTCGGATGCAGATTTTGCTGGATGCAAAGTTGATAGAAAAAGTACCAGTGGCACATATCATTTCTTAGGCAAGGCTTTAGTCTCATGGTTTAGTAAAAAGCAAAATTCTGTAGCCCTATCAACAACAGAAGCTGAGTATATCGCCGCAGGACGTTGTTGTGCTCAGATTTTGTGGATGAAACAAACCTTAGAAGACTATGATTTATTTTATACACATATTCCCATTTTCTGTGATAACACGAGCACTATCAATTTGACTAAGAATCCTGTATGTCATTTTCGTACTAAACATATCGAGATTCGACATCATTTTCTTAGAGATCATCATCAAAATGGAGATATTGACCTTGTATACATAGATACTGAGAATCAATTAGCTGATATTTTCACAAAACCTCTAGCAGAAGATCGTTTCAATTATTTACGCCGAGAATTAGGAATTTTAGACGTCAATAATATTAATTAATTTTGTTTTATGATTATATTTCAATATACAAAAACTGTGTTAGAGACAAGCTAATAAAGAGTCTGTCTGTCACCACAACTACGGTTGAAGCGAAGCGGTACTTAAGAGTTCCCCGGTGAACCTCCGCCAGCTGGGACAGTACTCCTACAGCTAATCTGAAACAGTCGCTGTGTAACGATATTTAATCCATAAAATACTATTCATTATATTAATTGAAGGCTGAAATTACTAATCTTTGAATTAAAATTTTGAAATGAGTCAAGGAATATGAGGAGATGTGATAATGATATATTAGCTAATTTTTTTGAGACTTAGACATTATCTATTGTACACTTGGAAATGCTCCGACATTCCAAGTTTTTATATTTTTTAGACTTTATTATCAGTATATTTTGAGGACTTGTACTGGATTTGTTTTATTTGATGTCATCTGAACATCTTTATCTGCATCTTTATGAGATACGTAGTTTATGGTTCACATCAGTTTATTTACTTATCTACAGCATATTTATCTGTTTTTCTATCATAAACTGCCTGTGATATAATTCTTTGTTTATTATACACTGACTGAGTACAAATACATGCCTGTGTCGTTATTCAATTTCTCTATGATTTCTATCATTTACCAAGATTATTTTCTTGTATTTCTTCACTGTTTGTTATTTATGCATTGATTGCGGGGGAGTTTTCCACTTTTGCAATTATTTTGCTAAGTGACAACGGGGGAGAAAAATAAAGATCTAACATTCTTTTCTTTGAGATAATGCAGGACATGAACAATTTTTGATTTTATTTCAGCTTTAATGTTATATCATTCATAGTTTATCAATTATCAAAATGGAGGAGATTGTTGGCCCATTGGTCATATGGTCAACCTGATTTTAATAATTGATCAAACTCTGTCTCGATATATGAAGCTAGTCAGGATGTATCAGACTCTTGGACATGAACAAGAACAACTATCTACACAGTTCAAGACCGAAGCTATGTTTGCCTGTTCGAGTCTGTATTTCCTTTGAGCAATGTATTTTTCATTTTATTGAGTCTAGGAATACGTTGTACACCGAGTCGTACTGGCAAATAGGCTATTCCAAAATGTTTTCAAAATACTTTTAAAATATCCTTTATTTTGAAAAACATTCATTTAAACAAAAGCTTTAAAAAGTTTTTCAAAAAGGTTTTCAAAAATTATCAAAAACTATGTTTTAAAACCTGACCTAACCCTGACAGAACTCGGCCAGAGTTCGGCCAGAGTTCGGTTGGTGGCCATTTGATTTTTGAATCTTCTGAACTTGGTCCTCCTGCAGTTGCGGATTGACCGAGATTTCCTCAAAGAGTTCTGTCCGAATTCTGCCCGAATTCTGTCTTTGGAATTCCTATAAATAGAGAAGGATTTTGATCATTTCAACTCACTCATTCACTTTCAATCTTCTCTCTATCTAAAGTATTCAGTCTTCCAAAGAGTTTTCTTGAGCTTTAAATTTCAGATCCCAAGCCAATTACAATCCTCTAGTCGATTTGCCAGTGCGGTACGGTCTAGAAGTTTCTGAGAGATTGTAATCAGAAGGCTTGATTTGAAGAATACCTCTTCACATTTGAAGTTGGACGAGTTCTTCGTATCAAAGCTCGCGTTGTAGAAATTGCAAGGACTTCGTAAGAAAACTTGCGGTATTTTCAATAGTGGATTCAACTGGTAACAAGAGTTCTACCGACTGGATTAGTCCTCAACAAAGGGAAACCAGTATACATCGCTGTCTTTACGTTTGCATTCTTATCCCTGCCTTTACTTTACTTAGTTGTGATTATTATTCTGTGATCTTGCTGCTAACATTTTTTAATTAGTAATATTCCGCTGTCTACTCTATTCACCCCCCCTCTAGAGTATTGTGCTTTACGATTTCGTTCCTACAATTACTTAGTATCTACTTCTCTTGTCCACTATATAGCATATGAGGGCAGGTTATTCGTACCAGTCTACATGGTCAAACTTTATTACAATGCTTTTTTCTCAACAAATATATATAGTAGTAGTAGCAAATTGCTCAAGCATTTGGAAGTATTTTCTGACCACTCCTTATGGTTTCATTTCAAGCATGCGTATATAACTTTCTTTCTAGTGGCTACTTTTATATGATTTGTTGATTGGAAGATTTGCTATGAGAGCAGAACTTTAAAGTGCATCTAATTATGGTTTCTTTCAGTAATGTTTCCGTCGTATCCATATGACAATTTTGTGCAGGATATACTGTTCGTTGGTATGAGTCATACAGCATATTACCCAGGTAATCACTAATCAGCACATGCAACAAGCCAACAACCTGAGCCCATAGTTTCTGTGCATATAATCATGCATGAGCTGCAATTACTTCAACCAAGATCCATAAGCATTTTCAATCAGTGATTAGAATCAACAGATGACAGTTGTCTGACCTAAAAACAATTCAAATGAACTGTTTGAGTAACCCGTTCAAGTTTCAGTCTGGCCAGTCCCCAATTTACCCACGACTCTTGGATGGTTCGCATAAACTGTTTCTTTAGTAGTTCCTATGGAATGAATAGACTAATGAACTTTATGGTTCATTTCTGGGCACGATTCGAGAAAAGTCAGTATAGTAGAGTATCAACATGTACAGCTATGCTCTTTCAAGTTCTAAGGAGATCATTTTGACACTCAAGATATCAACAAATAAATACAGGTCTTAAAGAAAAAAAAATATTTATAGTGTGTCGTGCCCTATTAAACAAAGAGTCTACTATTACTCTTATTTTGCTTATTTTGAGAATGGTAATTTCTGAACTAACTTCCCGGCGAGGAGACTGATTCGAATTTGGCAAAGAATTGCATGAAGATTCATGACTATTGATAGCATAACCTTGTATATTATTATATGAAACCTGAGCTGGTGAACAAAGGTGAATAGCCATCGTCCCCATTGGATTAATTCCAACATTGTGCCCAATCTGAGACAATTCTTCCAAAATTTTATCAATCATGAAGCTAAGGTGATCGGCTTTACCATCCAAAGCTTGCAGTCGCTTTTCCATCGCCGGATCCATGGGCTCGCCATTGATGATCGAAAGATTTGGTGGTGATCTACGAAAAGATCCCTGGCAGCTCCTCCTCGGATCCTCTGTGTACTCTTCCAAAGTTTGTACTCGAGCTTCGGCATGGAGTGGAGCTCGAATTGGTGGAGATCCATGGCAGCTAATGCTTGGATCTTTGGCTGCCTCCATGATTGGACCTATATGCTGCTCTGATACCAAATGATAGGTCCTCGACCTAATAAACCTTGAATTGTTGAAGGAACATTGGGATTTGCCATTGCAATTGAGAAAGAATTGAAAGAACAGAGAATTGGGGAAATCAAGGAGCTAGGGTTTTATTGAATTGTAAAGAAAGTTGGAGAAGAAGAGGAATACATCATAGAAAAAGAAAGAAGATCTGGGAAATCAGAGTTATACATCAGCTACTCTATCATTCTTAAGGCTATTTATAGTCCTCCTTCTCTGAGCTTGCCTGGTCGGCAACTACTAACAGACTCTCGTGACTTGGCAAGGGACTGAGACAGTCCAATCCAGCCTGGCATAACTGAATCCATTGACGTGGCAATGATGACCTGGAGTTAGTTGCTTCCTTTGAGAGGACTGAGCTCTGCACTTCTTCACTTCTGCAATGAAGTCCCTCTCTCTGCTTACTGCCTTCCCAAAGTGACTAGCTTGATACCACTTGGTTGTTCAATTACATGTATGCATCTTACAAGGCCTGCACTATTGCACTATAGGCTGGTATATCTTTATCATTGTTCCTTTTGTAGTTCAATGTCATTTATGTCATCCTTTTTGTTGAAAGTTTGGGGGTATACATTGTTTTTATGGATAGTACCCTTGCATTGGATCAATTTTAGTAGATCACACATCTTTTCAACTGTAATGTTAATTTTCCTACATATATTGGTATGCAGTTTTCTCCATAAATCTGTAAAATTATGAACTATTAAGCTTATCTCAATTATAAAGGCCTTCATATTGCTATTCATAGATCATGTACCAAACTAGAAAATTAGAGAGATTTGTTCTTGAATACCAAACTAGAAAATTAAAGAGATTTGTTCTTGAATTAAGCTTGTAACTTTAGGATCTATACATTTGGATTGTTTACCATTGTTTGTCCATATGAAAGCGGTAACCAGCTTTGCTATTTCATAGTCTGGAGATAAACTGTACAGTGGTTCTCTTGGCAAAACAATGAGGGTATATATGATTGTCCCCATGTGCATATCAATATCTCCATGTTCTTCCGCAAGGACTGTAATTGAAAACTTCATGATCTAGACTGTAATTGAAAACTTCATGATCTAGTGATACATACAAGGCAGAATCCATATTGACTATTATTCTCAAAATTAATATTTTGATTAGGCAAAATCCATATTGATGATAGTGTAGGTATTGATGATATTTATATGTAGCTGTTAACTAGAATGGATGTGCTATATATTTGTCTATATGAAGCTTAATAGTTGAAAGTTGATGTTGTATGCCATTTAATTGTTTCTACATATTAGAATAAATTTATCATGGAGTCTTTTCTATTTATCACAGGTTTGATGTCTTAGGTCAGTTCATGCCTATGGTTGGAAAAGATTGGACTCAATATGGTGTAGCATAACTTTTTTCTGCAAAAAACACCATTCCCATATCTGGAGTAGATGGAGATCTTGAAATCCTATGACACAAGACTTGTCGAAGAAATGATGCTGAGAGGGTAGGAGCTTAAGCTTCCATCATGGGGATTTGCCTATTTACCTTCTTAAAAATCAATTTTGCTCTTAAATTTATCTACATACTTATTTGTAGTACATTAACTTTGACATACGGTCGTCTTTGCAATGTGTGCTAGGAAGCAGATTATTTATATAAGCATGGGTTCTGATTCAAGAGAATTGGTTAGAAGTGTTGGGATGTGGAGTAACTGAGCATGAGAATTGGTTGGAAGTGTTGGGATATTTGGTTATTCTAGTCAACAAGCCAGCATTTTACCTTACAGGTAATTCTAGCTTCAATTATTGGCTATTTTAATATACTTGTTTGTTATTTTTTTAATAACTAACATATTTCACGTAGTTCTCTGTTTTCTCATGTACCTTTAAGCACTAATGTGAAATGATGTCTCTGCACTCAAGAAAATTGGGTGTTGCTTGAGCTCTTTTTTTGAGAACCTCATCCATGGCCGGGGATGAAGTCACAAATGGCTTCCCCTGGGTCGACGGACGTCTTTGCGACGCGGTGGTCAATACCAAGTCCCCCAAGGTCGGCAAGCTGCTCCTGCAGAAGGTTGTATAGGTGATGTTTTGTTTTGTGAAAAGAAGAAGAAGTCAATTATGTTATATTTGTTCGAGGTTTTGTCAGGTCTTTTGCTTATTCTGCAGGTTGTGGTTGGCTTTATCAAAGAATGTGGAGCGTTGCTTGGAGACTTTTCTCCTCGAGGTCTCCATGGTGAGTTCAATTTCTTTTCCTTTCAAAAGCCAATATTTGGTGCAATGTAAGCCTTTGGTCCTTTGTGTATCACAACTGAAACTGCCAAAACCTCTTATATTGATATTGTTAGTTTTTTGTTAGTAGTAGTTGTTGCCTTATGAAGTATAGCATATCTTACATTTCCAGCTTCAGAATTCTAGGCCAAGACATGCATGCAAAATTTTAATGTTTTCTGGCAATATATCACCGAGTTTGGTCTTAGTGTGGTTGTCCGTTTTGATGTCTTATATAACCACAACCTAAAGATCCGCAAGTCTCCTAGAAATTCAGGGTGATGTTTGAGTCTGTCCCTTCTATTAGAGACATCTTATGTTTGAAGTATCTTCATTATTCTTGTGATAACTTCACCTACCTTGTATCTGCCTCTCCTATTTCTCTACCTTCTTGTCAAAAATCTCGGTTTCTAGGCTAATGCAACTAATATCATGAACTTTCCATAATTTACGAGTTGTAACTTAAATGATTGAAACTAGACGCTTTGGTCATTCATTGATAGAAGTAATTCATCTTTTTTTGGACTTCCAGATTAATGTACTACATTTAATGTCTTGTGGAAGTAAATGTATATCTTACACAATATATATTGTCTATTTCAAATAATGACAGATCGAATCACAATTTTTTGACATCAAAGATCGAATCACATTTTTTGCTCTTGGAATATCAAATTTATTCAAATATTATACTAGGCAACTGTATTCAATCATAGAGAAAATATTTAATGCAACTTTAGAAAGAGCTTTGAATACTGAAGGCCATCTTGACATTTCTATATTTGCTTGACATTTCTGCAATCCTGGGCTTGTGTTGCTGAAGCACACAATAGTCACCGCGATCACCACACCAGCATTCACCTGCACACATTAGATAGGTACATACAATTAATGGCAATGTGGTACTGTTAAGTACCGGGAAACTTAATTTCCATGTTATCGACATGTTGATGACGTATCTCTACGATATATAGGTCTGACACGATGGTTACGGATAACTGACACACATGCATTCAAATTTTGCAATAATTGGCATCAGTGCAACATGTTGTAGCTATAGGAAGAAAAAGCACAATAGCAGTAGCAAGCAGTTTGACCAACACTAGCAAGCTCTACAGCATCTGCAGCTAGTGTGCTGCATAGTACAATTATTCGAGTGTGCTTATTATGAGAACTTGTTTCATATTGTAATACCGTGGAATAAAAATGGATGAATACATATTCTTGACTTTGTGTCTCAGTTTAAAAGAACATGCGTTTCACTACTTAGGCCATCCCCCATATTTGTACAGTTGAAATTGTTCTTAGAAAAAATTTATACAATAGAAACTGTGCATCTAGTAATTGTCCAATTTTTTGAATATAGCATATTTGTTCATCATAGATTTTTTTTTGTTCATCTTAGTCTTTTGTTATCCAATATCCTGATTTAAACTTAAACTTTTTTTATTGTTGTATGCAGGTGTTACCAATTACCGCTAGCATTGTTCAAATCTTCATTATTCTGTTGGAAAAAAACTTTTAGAATTATCTAAATTTTGTAAACATATATTTTTATCGAGCTAGATTTTATATAGTATTTGTCACTTACATTATATATACTCTTGGTGAATGTTTTGTAAAGATTTAACTTTTGGGATGTGTTATTGGTTGTTTAATGTATATTAAGTTGATAGCTTTGTTAATGGCTATCTTGATGTTGATTGAGGCAATGTATAAAATATTTCACCATTTATTATGTGTTTTAAGTTCAGTTTATGAATTATATTTGTGGTTCAAAATAAAAATTGGCTATAAAATTAAAATTAGAAAAATGCATTGGAACGTTAATAAAGTGTTCCAAATTTAGCCACAAGAGTATGTAAAAACTGTTGCAAATTATATATAGGAACGGGTGCAAAACGTTTCAGAAAGACATTTAGAAACGTTTTAAAGGCGTCTCAAGAAATGCTTTCCGAACGTATTGTATGTGTTTCAAAAGTGAAATTAGAAACATTTCATAGACGTCCCAAGTATATTTTAGGAACATATTATATGTGTTCTAAAATCTACTTTAGGAACGCCTCCTAAACGTTTCAAAATAACATTTGAAACACTTTACAACTGTTCCTAATATTGCAACGCCACTTTTAGGAACGGTATTTATATGTTCCTAAAAATATTAGGTACATTAAAAAACTGTTCCTAAATGCCTTTTTTGGTGTAGTAAATCATACATGCAAGCAAGGGATGGAAAGCATAAGGCATAAGGAAGACATTATACCTTATGAGTCAAACAAGTCGGGATATCGCGATCGGATGTCGTCCTCGCGCTCCCACGTTGACTCACCTAGAGAGTGATGACCCCAAGCAACACGGACTAAGCTAATAGTCTTGTTCTTGAGTATCTTCTCTCTCCGGTCCAATATAGACACGGGCCTCTCCTCGTACGAAAGGTTGGTACCAACAACCAATTCTGAATGGTCCAGGATATGGCTCGGGTCCGGGATGTACCGTCATAATTGGGACACATGGAATACATCATGCACCTCACTTAGCGACGGCGGAAGAGCGAGACGATATGATACATCTCCTACTCGCTCCAGGATATCGAACGGCCCTATATACCTAGGACTAAGCTTTCCCCGTACGCCAAAGCGAATGACGCCGCAGTTAGGCGAGATCCTAAGGAATACATGGTCGCCGATAACAAACTCTAAGGGACGCCGATGGGCATCGACCCAATGCCGCTGGCGATCTTGGGCCACTCGAAGACGATCTCTGATCCCTCTGACCACTTCAACTGTCTGGGCAATCATTTCTGGACCGAGCATCTGCCTCTCTCCGATGTCGTCCCATGCTAGCGGGGATCTGCACTTCCTGCCATACAGTGCCTCGAACGGGGCGATCTAAATACTGGCCTGGAAACTATTGTTGTACGAGAATTCTACCAGGTGCAGGTGATCCTTCCATGAACCACCGAAGTCAAGGGTACAAGATCTCAACATATCTTCAAGAGTCTGGATTGTGCGTTCCGACTGGCCATCTGTCTGTGGGTGATAAGCTGAGCTAAACTGAAGGTGAGTTCCCAAATTTTCTTGCAAGCTGCGCCAAAAGTGTGACATAAACCTTGAATCTCGGTCCGAGGTAATACTGACGGGCACACCGTGAAGCCTGACAATCTGCCTGAGGTACATCTCTGCTAGCTGAGCCGTAGACTGCCCAACTCTGAATGGAAGAAAGTGAGCCACCTTCGTGAGCCTGTCAACTATAACCCAAATAGCATCTCTAGCAGCTGGGGATCTAGGCAATCCAGTCACAAAATCCATGGTCACCTGCTCCCACTTCCATTCTGGAATCGGCAAGGGCTGAAGAAGTCCAGCGGGCCTCTGATGTTCAGCTTTAACTTGCTGGCAAACCAAACACCGAGAGACAAACCGGGCTATCTCCCTCTTCATGCCATTCCACCAAAAATGCTGATGAATGTCTCTATACATCTTCGTGCCACCGGGATGAATAGAATACTGGAAACTATGAGCTTCTGCCATGACCTCCTGTATGATATCTCCACTGGGTACACAAAGACGAGTGCCGTGTCGAAGTGTACCATCTTTATGGATACATAACTCTGGCCTTCTTCCTGCCTCACACTCTGCTCTGAGTCGCTGAAGCTCGGAATCTGCTGACTGCACACTCCGGATCCTCTCAACTATGCTGGACTGAACCTGTAGACTGGCCATCAAAGCCACGTTGGTAGGAAGAACCACTTTAATTCCCATCTTCTGAAGATCTGCCAATAACTCTGGTTGCGCTGTCAGGAAATAAACTTCGGCTCTCCTGCTCAATGCATCTGCTACAACGTTGGCCTTCCCTGGGTGATACTGCAAATCCACATCGTAGTCCACCAATAGCTCAAGCCATCTTCTCTGCCGCATATTAAGGTCCTTCTGGGTGAAAACATACTTCAGGCACTTGTGATCAGTAAATATCTCCACTCTATATCCATACAAGTAGTGCCTCCACAACTTAAGTGCAAACACTACTGCTGCCAGTTCCAAGTCGTGCGTCGGGTAATTCCTCTCATGATTACGAAGTTGTCGTGATGCATAAGCTATTACCTTCCCATGCTGCATCAAGACACACCCCAATCCTCTGCCTGAAGCGTCGCAATAAACTGTGAATCCTCCGGTCCCATCTAGAAGTGTGAGAATATGAGCCGTTATCAAACCTCACTTCAACTTCTCAAATGATTCATGACACTCTGCTGTCCAAGCAAACTGTACATCCTTGCGGGTCAACTGGGTCATCGGTGTCACGCCCCGATGCAAGTCCCCGTCTTACCGATCGCCTTACCAGCGTTGCCTATTACCCAGCTCGGCTACAACCAGTTTCTTCCTAGGCCGAGTCGGTCCCGTGGCCGCGGGTCGCCGCTCGAAGAAACCATTCCCCTTGTCGACAAGTGTCCAAGTTCATAAGGGTTACATGGAGTGTTTTAGGATACAGTTTGGGCTTGTTATGTGATCAATTCATTTACTTGGTTGTTTTAACTCTTTCCCTTTTTTCATACTTCCTTTGCAGAGCCCCTAACCAGGGTTGCCTCGGCGACTAACCATCGCTTAGACTTAACGTTCTTTGAACTCAGGGAACGGCTACTGCATAGCCTTCCAACTTAACTTGAACATAGCGTGTTTCCTTTAAGTGTCGACCGACCGTGGATAACTTTCCACTGAACCAACCGTGGCTCGTGCCTCTAAACCGACTCGTGTTCGACGCAACGCTGTCGCCCAAGTCATACTTCATATGACGGGCCTTGGGGTCGTGGGACTATTTATCTTGACAACCGCAGAATAAGCGGGACAGCACGTAGAATAACTTAGGTCGACCGGCATAACTTTGCCTAACTCACTCAAGCCTACAACTTAACCCAAGGGACGAGCAAAGGCTACGCCAAGCCTTGCGGGACAGGACCGTGCATGCTTTAGCAAGCATTTGTGCGGGCGACGCCTATGACTTAGGCTAACTCTCAACTTTTGCACCGAAGACCAACTTTCCTTCTCCCAAGCCACGGGACGAAGGACCGAGTGTCATTTTCAAAGCACGCCGTGCACAAACTCTAAGCCGATAGTGGGACGTTTTCCATGTTCTAACTCGATTCAAACCGTCGGGATTATTCCCTTAGCTATGTGGATGAGTAGCTTTTATTTATCAAGCCTAACTTGTGCAAGTTGAAAACACGATTTATTATGTGAAGGCAAAGATGAGGAGAGTTCACCGAAACTACCCCACCTGAGCGATGTCTCCGAGCAAGCCGTTGCAAGGCTAAGGCCGAACGGCGTCGGCATTTCGATTCCTCCGATTGACTTTGTGGAACGGGGCACTACATCATACACCACTCAGAACAAGTCTCGTCCTCGAGACTTTCCTGAAGGCAAGCTATCCTACCATTTCTATGGCCAAGACTTAATCGTACACATTCCGCCTACGCGTTCCTTCGATTCCGAGCCACGCTCGTACTATTATCAATCTTTTCTTTAACACGATCTCAAGATCTCGACACACTCCCATCTTTCAAGCCTTGCTTGAACTCGTCGTATCACTTGGCTGGATCGTGCACGCATTCCAAGCGTCCCCAAAATACATGCATTCAGCCGAGCCGCATGATAGAGAATTTGTCATTCTCACTCGAGTCGCATCGTGCACATACCCAAGCGTCCCTGAATATATGCATGTCAGCCGAGTCTCGTGAGCAGGGTTTCCTATATTTGTGATTCGCACCATCCATCCATTCCAATCCTCAAGATCAATCCTTCGACTGATAACTCATGAAACATGGCGTCTCGCCTAACCGCTAGGCCATTTCTTTTCGAGGCTAAGTCAATGTCAGGATTGGAATCATAGTTCCCCAACAATAATGCCAACACTGACCCCAATCCTAGGGTCAAACCAAAGTCGGTAGTACGGGTTTTCTACCCGAGCTCGCATCACTCAGATTTCTAAACATCGAGCACGATCACCTAATTCGTATTACGGCACGCGTTGCGTATATTCGAATCCCTTCAATTCACCAATTCTAACCAATTCATGTATTCGATCACGAGGTCGTCTAGTTCGACAATACGTTGTGCCCCAATCTCACGCGAGTCCGATTATCCACGGTGGTTCATGGATCACCATGCAACGCACCCGCAGAATAATCATTCCCATCGGGGCGTAACTCTTGTTTGAGTTTAGACTAACTCATTTTCGATACGCGGATTGGACCTACTCAATCCTCAAGTTCAATCGACAAGCACACCAATTCAATCTCGAGTCTATCTTCGCGTCAAACCACAAGTCAAAGCACAAATTGTCACACCGTGCAAGTTCGACCACTCCCGCTGTATGAATCACCATACCAGCGCTCACGCAGAGTGATCGCCCTAATCGGCGTGACGCATGTGCGAGGCTGGAGTAGCACTCGCATAAGACAAGAACGTCAACGTTGTGGTTATCAACAAAGCAAATCCAAACATTCCAGTTTTCATCCAAGCCAAGTTCGATCGTCATTCGTTCAACTTAGAAAATCCTCGAGCCAAGTCTATCTTTTCTTCGACATATTTTTAACATTTCAAGTATAGCGTCCAACGGAACAATGACATTTGCACGATCGTCATTTGCCGAGTCAGAGTACCCCCGAGTTATCGCATATCGATCTTTGATACGCCTCAATACCATCGACGACATGCGTAACCTGACGATCTTCCTTTGTAACCAATTTCGAGTCGTGCGTTGATGCTGTTGTCCGAGTTGGATATTCCACAATCTACTCAATACTCAAGATCAAGTTCAGTCGCTTTTCCTCAAGCTCGTTTCAAGATCATTATTCAAAACTCAAGTCGCATTTCATTCGCATCAATCCGATATCGCACGTACGATCCTCTAAGTTTCCTCGATCAAGACCATTCATTTTCATTCATCGTTCCGAATCGTTTTCTAACTCGCATTGCTCATTCACAAGTTGTCCGAACGAAATGCTCGTTCGGGATATTCGAAGTCACGACCAACTAAGCGTGACGCATTCTAACGCTTTGCGCGATCGCATCGTCTTGCCGACATACTCGTAATCCTCAATATTCACTCGAACAATTTCCAAGACAAACCATACACCACTCGGACTCGAGCCACTCGACTAATCGTCGACACTCATTCTTATTCTTCTTCGAACCTATCACATACACCACTCGGATTCAAGCCATAAGATCTAGTCCTCAATCACGTTCGCGTCATGCGCTAAGATATCCTTCAGATTCGTTCGACGAATCGCTAACGTAGTCGCTCGCGTCGTATCGACGCACTAAGTCGTTCGCACTATTTCCTCAAAATCCAAATTAATCTTCCGTGTACGCCTAAGCGTTAGTCCGATAGCGTTCCTATTGATAGACACTCTAAGTGCATCTCCGTTCCCGACCGAACGATACTTGATATCGCTCGCAACTCGTTTGCACCAAGGGTCAAGGTGCGCGACGCGAAACACAACTTAGCCAAAAGGCCGTGTGCATAGCCATCCTGTGCGGACTACATTCCGAGTTTGCACGCTCAATTGCTAGGGTCAACGTTGGACTAATTAGGCATGCACGCGACTTGCTAAGGTCGACGTAGGACTATTCGGTTACACGTACGACTTTTGCTAACATTAGCACATATTCTCCATCGAGTCAAGTTTGCAACGTTCGGCACAAAGGCCCTATCGACGCATTTGGCAACGGCCTATCGATGCGTTAGATTGAACGCTTGTACGAGCTTTCGAAAATATTTAGACTTATTGTATGGACATGCCGAGGAACATTCGAGAGAGAGCGCACCAACAATAACAACTTGCGGAAGCAACAGAGTTTTGCGGAAACATCGAAGTTAAAGAATTCAATCGACGGTCCAAGGACGTAAAGCCGTGCTCTGATACCACTATGTCACGCCCCGATGCAAGTCCCCGTCTTACCGATCGCCTTACCAGCGTTGCCTATTACCCAGCTCGGCTACAACCAGTTTCTTCCTAGGCCGAGTCGGTCCCGTGGCCGCGGGTCGCCGCTCGAAGAAACCATTCCCCTTGTCGACAAGTGTCCAAGTTCATAAGGGTTACATGGAGTGTTTTAGGATACAGTTTGGGCTTGTTATGTGATCAATTCATTTACTTGGTTGTTTTAACTCTTTCCCTTTTTTCATACTTCCTTTGCAGAGCCCCTAACCAGGGTTGCCTCGGCGACTAACCATCGCTTAGACTTAACGTTCTTTGAACTCAGGGAACGGCTACTGCATAGCCTTCCAACTTAACTTGAACATAGCGTGTTTCCTTTAAGTGTCGACCGACCGTGGATAACTTTCCACTGAACCAACCGTGGCTCGTGCCTCTAAACCGACTCGTGTTCGACGCAACGCTGTCGCCCAAGTCATACTTCATATGACGGGCCTTGGGGTCGTGGGACTATTTATCTTGACAACCGCAGAATAAGCGGGACAGCACGTAGAATAACTTAGGTCGACCGGCATAACTTTGCCTAACTCACTCAAGCCTACAACTTAACCCAAGGGACGAGCAAAGGCTACGCCAAGCCTTGCGGGACAGGACCGTGCATGCTTTAGCAAGCATTTGTGCGGGCGACGCCTATGACTTAGGCTAACTCTCAACTTTTGCACCGAAGACCAACTTTCCTTCTCCCAAGCCACGGGACGAAGGACCGAGTGTCATTTTCAAAGCACGCCGTGCACAAACTCTAAGCCGATAGTGGGACGTTTTCCATGTTCTAACTCGATTCAAACCGTCGGGATTATTCCCTTAGCTATGTGGATGAGTAGCTTTTATTTATCAAGCCTAACTTGTGCAAGTTGAAAACACGATTTATTATGTGAAGGCAAAGATGAGGAGAGTTCACCGAAACTACCCCACCTGAGCGATGTCTCCGAGCAAGCCGTTGCAAGGCTAAGGCCGAACGGCGTCGGCATTTCGATTCCTCCGATTGACTTTGTGGAACGGGGCACTACAATCGGCGCCGAAATCCTTGCAAAATCTGAAACGAATCGCCGATAGTAGCCGGCTAATCCAAGGAAGCTGCGAACCTCTGCCACTGAGCTAGGTACTGGCCACGTCTCGATAGTCACAATCTTCTGGAGATCTACTTCCACTCCTCCTCGGGTAATGATGTGACCCAAGTACGAAATGCGATCGAGCCAGAACTCGCATTTACTAAACTTGGCGTACAACTAATGCTCTCTAAGCGTCTGAAGGACGATTCTGAGATACTGCTCATGCTCTGCTTCGCTCTTGCTGTAGACCAGGATATCATCTAGGAACACGATCACGAACTGATCCAAGTAAGGCATAAAAATGTGATTCATGAGGTCCATGAATATGACTGGCTCATTGGTTGCTCCAAAGGGCATAACAAGGAACTCCCAATGTCCATACCTAGATCGAAAAGCTGTCTTCGGGATGTCCTGCTTTCTGACTCTGATCTGGTGGTATCCTGACCGCAAGTCTATCTTCGAGAACACTGAAGCCCCTTTGAGTTGATCAAACAAGTCATCTATCCTCGGGAGAGGGTATCTGTTCTTGATTGTCACTGAGTTCAAGGTACGATAATCTACGCATAACCTGGACGTACTGTCACGCCCCGAGTCGACAAACCGTTCGTCCCCGGTGTTACTTTGCCGATTCGATCGTCCTCGCTAAGGCGTGATGCCGCACGAGCCTGGAGTTGCGCTCGTGCAAGGCAAGATGACAAGTTCTCAAATGGTTATCTTTTGATTTTGA
Organism: Iris pallida; assembly: GCA_029216955.1. NCBI lineage: Eukaryota > Viridiplantae > Streptophyta > Magnoliopsida > Asparagales > Iridaceae > Iris > Iris pallida. Next base: position 3,600,659 of record JANAVB010033416.1, read on the forward strand.
TATTAATACGCCAAGTCGAAACTTCACAAATCACATCAGAATATAAGATGCAGTATAGGAAGATAGAAATGCTTTTCATTCATAGCTTGCAACGAAGTGCAAGTCGTAATTTACATTGGATGCCGTTGCGGCTACATTGATTGAAAACAGAAAGAAAATACATTCGACAAGTTACCTGAACTATGCTTGTCGTCCCATACATTCGCCCCTTTATACATAAGCCGTCGACTTGAATTGGCTTCAAAATACTTCAGCATAGGAAGAGCTTCAAAACGCCTCTCCGCACTTCAGCTTCGTTTTTAGGTTGGAGCGCCCGTCGCACCTGGGGAAATTGGGGGAGGGGATTAGCACACTTGCTAAGTGGACGAGACGAACCAACTCGTCTAAACCGACTCTAATTTTTAGGATAGGCATGCTTTAGAGTTGTCTTTCTATTAGAACTAAATGAATTCAGTTCATATTCGATAGCCGTCTTTGAGTAATAAAGCATACAGTATAACATCGCAATTTTTATATTTCTTACCACGGCCGTGCTCGTCCCTGCATGAAAACAGAGATAATATTCACCCTGCATAAGACAATAGGTGAGCATGCAACAATCTTATATGCGGTCATTGGTGCTACGCACCACTAGGGACTTAATCGAAGTTGGCATGCGACGCTACCCTTTCAGCCTAGGTTGCAAGCCTTACTGAAGGTCCCGCATGCCTCGCGCCGAAGCACGATGAATTTTTCCCCTAGGACGAATCGGTTCCGATGTCCCGGATACCGTTTCGAGGAAAACAAACTTGTGCACAAGCTGTCCATGACCATGCCTATGTGCGAACAGTTTCATATATGCAAACAGTTTCGTATAGCGCGGATAGTATCGAACAGCATTATCATTTCTCGTAACTCATGCAACGATTCATTTTCCCCAAAGCCGTATACCGATTTAGCGTCCCGTGGGCACCAAATTGTTCGAGGCATCATAACCCATGATCGACGTTTCATATTATTTTGCAGCACATGAAATAGTCTATCTTTTTACTAGAACCTTAAACTTTTCCAGTTATGTGAGAAACTTGTATTTTTCCGAGTAGATTACTCAAAATTGATACGTTTTTCCTGAGTTCTTGACTTAGTGGATTGGCATGCAATTAACTTGGCATCGTTCGATTTGAATGGATTCGAAGCAAGGAATAAGTTTGCGGGACAGAATAGAAAAGAAGGCAGAATCACTCACCGATTACTTTGCTTTGTGCCGATCGTCCAAGTGCTACGCAACGTCAATCCTTAGTTATGCGAGCTCCTGCAATGGCACCAACGCTTTGTTAGAATTCCTTCTTTTCCCCTTGCATCGAAATTGTAATTGCATCCATGAAAACGATGCGAAAGCACTTCATCAAGCCCAGCGGCAAAGCTCCAAGAAAACCATACAGCGGTCCGGTCCCGTCGAAGGGACTCTTATAGAGAGCTCACGTGCCGAGACGCAGCCCGCTGCATCTAGGACTTATTCCAACAGAAGTCGTTCCATTAGTTGGATCGATTCTCGTAACTTCCATCCAAATCGATTTGAATCGATGCCGCAAGGCGTTAACGTTTACCAAGCTTAGCGATCGAGTCAGATGGCCATCTAAGTTCCCGGCTGATCTGACTCGGCGCTAGCATATTATGAAGTTCCGTCGCCTATCGAAAGCGGGGCGCTACATAATATACCACTAAGAAAAAGTTTCGTCCCGAAACTTAAGAACAGGGGTCTGACCTTAATTTAGACAAACAACGCGGGGTACTTCTCTTTCATCTCCGCCTCCATCTCCCACGTCGACTCCTCGACTGAATGGTTCCGCCAAAGCACGCGGACCAAGGACATCGACCGATTGCGTAGCACTTTCTCCTTGCGGTCCAAAATTTGAATAGGCTCCTCCGAGTAAGACAAGTCAGTACGTAGCTCCAACTGATCGAAGCTAACCACATGACTTGGATCGCGCACGTATTTTCGAAGTTGTAAAACGTGGAAAACATCGTGCACATCAGCTAAGGCAGGAGGTAGTGCGATCCGATAAGCAACCGTCGCAACTCGCTCAATGATCTCGAAGGGGCCTACAAATCTCGGGCTCAACTTGCCTTTAACGCCGAACCGCATCACGCCGCGCATGGACGTTACTTTCAGAAACACATGGTCCCCGACCAAGAACTCTAGCGGTCGTCGACGAAGATCTGCGTAGCTCTTTTGTCGACTTTGTGCGATGCGGAGTCTATCTCGAATCAAGCGGACCTTTTCGACGGCCTGCTCCACCAGTTCCGGTCCCAGCACTTGTCGCTCTTCGACTTCATCCCAGCATATCGGCGAACGACACTTCCTCCTGTAGAGCGCTTCGTATGGAGCCATCTGAATACTCGACTGATAACTGTTGTTATACGCAAACTCCGCAAGCGGCAAATGCGTATCCCAACTAGTCTTTAGGTCGATCGCACACAGACGCAACATATCTTCTAAGATCTGGTTGACTCTTTTCGTCTGGCCGTCTGTTTGGGGATGGTACGCCGAACTAAAGTTCAGTTTGGTCCCCATCGCCGCTTGGAGGCTCGTCCAGAAACGCGATAGGAATCGCCCGTCTCTGTCCGAAATTATTGAGGCCGGTACCCCGTGCAGTCGAACAATCTCATCGACGTAGATTTGTGCTAACCGATCGACGCTCCATCCTACTTTGATTGCGATGAAGTGATCCGACTTGGTCAATCTATCAACAATGACCCAAATCGCATCATTCCCCTGCGGCGTCTTCGGAAATCCCACAATGAAATCCATCGAGATGTTGTCCCAGTTCCACTCGGGAATGGCGATGTTCTGCAGCTCTCCGCCTGGCCTTTGGAGCTCCGCCTTCACCTGCTGACACGCCATGCATTGCGATACGAACGTAGCCACATCTTTCTTCATGCCGTACCACCAAAAGTTTGTGCGCAAGTCCTTGTACATCTTGGTGCTTCCAGGATGTAACGAGTACTTCGCGTAATGCGCCTCCGTCAGAATTTCTTTTCTGAGTTCGGCAGTTTCAGGAATGCAGAGCCTTCGCTTTAGTCACATCATCCCGTCTCCGTCTTCCGCAAAGTCAGTCGCCCTTCCCGTTGAAATCAGCTCGCGCATTTTCTTCAGGAATGAGTCGTCCTCCTGTGCGGTCTTTATCTTGCTAAGCAGGCTCGATCCTAACTTCAGCTGCGCTAGGTGCAGGTGTCGATACTCAATTCCGAGTTCGATACCCATCGCTTCAAGGTCCCGCCGTATCTCCTTGTTTATGGCCAGTGTTCCCATAAACATTCTGCTAAGTGCGTCGGCTACCACGTTTCCCTTGCCCGGTGTATACTCGATCGTTAGCTCGTAATCTTTTATGAGTTCGAGCCAACATCACTGTCGTAGGTTGAGTTCCCGTTGCGTAAATAAGTACTTCAGGCTTTTGTGATCAGTGTAGATTCTGCATGCCACACCATAAAGGTAGTGCTGCCATAACTTTAACGCAAAGACGATCGCCGCCAATTCTAGGTCGTACGTCGGGTAGTTTTTCTCGTGCTGCTTCAACTGCCGTGAAACGTAGGAGATGACTTTGTCTCTCTGTATGAGTACGCACCCGAGGCCAGTTCCCGACGCGTCGCTGAATATATGAAAGCCTTCGGGACCGTCTGGAAGTGCAAGGATTGGAGCTGAGACGAGCCGTTGCTTCAACTCTTGGAAGCTGGATTCACAGTCGTCGCTCCATTCAAATACTACTCCCTTCTGGGTGAGGCGAGTCAGAGGCGACGCTAGTTTTGAGAAGCTTCGCACGAATCTACGATAGTAGCCCGCTAAGCCCATGAAACTTCGAATGTCGCTAGCCGAGGCAGGTCGTTTCCAATCCACCACCGCATCAATCTTCTTTGGGTCCACCGCGACACCTTCGGCAGAGATTACGTGCCCAAGGAATGTCACGCTACTCATCCAGAACTCGCACTTACTCTGCTTGGCATACAATTTGTTTTCACGCAGAATCTGTAGTACCGTCTTCAAATGTTCCGCATGTTCTTCACGATTCTTTGAGTAGACAAGGATATCGTCGATGAATACGACTACAAATTTATCTATTTGAGGTCGGAAGACTCGGTTCATCAGATCCATGAACGCGGCAGGGGCATTCGTCAAGCCGAACGGCATGACGAGGAATTCGTAATGACCATATCAAGTGCGGAAGGCGGACTTCGATACGTCGTCGGACTTGATCTTCAATTGATGATAGCCTGAGCGAAGATCGATTTTTGAAAATATTGCCGCGCCTTGCAGTTGGTCAAACAAGTCGTCGATTCGCGGCAAAGGATATTTGTTTCGTACGGTTGCCTTGTTGAGTTCCTGATAGTCGATGCATAGTCGCAACGACCCATCCTTCTTCTTCACGAACAGTATGGGAGCTCCCTACGGAGAGACGCTAGGGCGAATAAATCCGCGGTCTAGCAACTCTTGTAATTGCACCTTCAGCTCCTTCAGTTCTGCTGGAGCCATTTGGTAAGGCGCCTTTGATATCGGCCGTGTATCCGGAAAGGTGTCGATGCTGAATTCAATTTCTCGATCCGGCGGCATCCCGAGCATCTTATCAGGAAAAACGTTAGGAAAGTCTGCCACAACATCAGTCTGTATTATGTTTGTATTATCCGTCCGCGTGTCTCGAACTGATGCCAAGTATCCCGCGCAGCCGAAACGTAGCATACGCCTTGCCAAGATTGCCGATACCATCATCGCCGTCTTCGAGGCCGTACCGCACGAATATAAGAACTCTGTCTCGCCATGAAGACGAAACACCACTCTTTTCTCCGTGCACTCGATCGTTGCACGACCAGCGCCCAACCAATCCATGCCCAGGATTATGTCGTAATCTTTGATGTCTAGTACGACGGCATCCAAGGATAGATATCTTCCCCCGACGCAAATGTGGCCATCCCTACAAATAAAGTTTGCAGGCATATCGACTTCCGACGGAGTGCTAACGCTAATATTTATATCTAGTGATTGCATGGTTATTTTATTTTCTTTCGCATAATCATCAGATATAAAGCTATGCGTCGCACCCGAATCGAATAGGACTCGAGCAGGTATATCTTTGTAGAGTAATATACTTGTTACAACCGTATCAGACGCGTACGCCTCATCCCGAGTTAATGCATAAACTCGGCCTTGAGCCCCATGGCGTTGATTCTGTTGATTGACGGGCACCGTATTTGCGCCATGCAGTGTTGGCGCTTTATGCGGATTCGGAATGTTCCTTGGTAGGTTATGTTGATTCTGAACTCTCTGCGGGCAAAATGTTGCTATGTGACCTACCACGCCACACTTGAAGCATGTTCTCAGTCTACAGTCGGGTGCTCGGTGCCCACGCTTGCCGCATACATCGCAATTTACTGTGGCAAAGTGACCACAATTTTCAGACGTATTTGGGCGCTTTGGTACTCCCGATCCTCCAGCGTCATTAGGACGCTTGTTGAAGTTGTTGCGAATGACAGGCACGGCCCTTTGTGACATACGGCCAAAGATCCACTCGCTATCAAGTGCGGCTTCGTAGGATTCACGATAAGTTTGGCACCGTTGGTTCATGACGTCCCTACGCAGTTCTTCGTTGAGGCCTTGCTGAAAACGCTCGCACCATTCTTCTTTGTTGGGCAGGAAGGCGCCGACAAATTTTGCAAGTTTCGAGAAGCTTGCATCATAATCTTCAACACTCATATTCCTCTGTCTCAACATCATGAACTCATCCGCCTTTTGTCGACGGATGGCGCGAGGAACGTACTGCTCAAGGAAGGCTATCTTGAACATTTCCCAAGAAATCTTTTTGTTGGAATCGGTTTCAGAGATCTCTTGTTTCTTCGCCGCCCACCAGTCATGTGCTCTTAGTTGTAACTGCAGCGCCGCACAGGCCACCCTCTGGGACCCTTCGATGCAGAGGAGATCGAACAAGTCCTCCATCTCTGCGAGCCATCCTACTATCACGTCGGGCTCTGCTCGGTCGTTGAACTTTGGCGGATTTATTTTGCGAAACTCCTTCACTTTGAACATGGAAGGAGAGTTCATCATTTGCGGGGAGCCATCTTCTTCCTCGTCTTCTTCTTGATCACCTTGCTTTTCCTCGGGCTCTTCGTCCGTCGTCTTGGTATTGCTCGCCATTCTGTTCACTATCTGAGTCAGGGCATTCATCTGTTTTTGTTGCGCCTCAAATTGGGCTTTGAATTGTGACTGAAGCTGTTGCTGCTGCAGTTCCATCAACTGTAGCATCTTCACCATAGTCGTCTCGCTAGGGCCAGTGCTTTTTGTGCTCGATGTACTATCTACGGTTTGGGTTGTTGGGCCGACGATTTTCTTATCTTGCTTAGTCATTCCTACAAACAGTGTAAACCCGTTAGTATTTTTTTTAAAAATATCTACGGGCTTACCTGTATGGAACGTGTATTTCACGCAGCATGCCGACAAGCATTCAATCAAGCCATCGCAACGGACATTCCAACAATGAAACATCTTTCGAAAATCCGAGGAAACATAACTGTGCTCTGATACCAATTTGTCACGCCCCGAGTCGACAAACTGTTCGTCCCCGGTGTTACTTTGCCGATTCGATCGTCCTCGCTAAGGCGTGATGCCGCACGAGCCTGGAGTTGCGCTCGTGCAAGGCAAGATGACAAGTTCTCAAATGGTTATCTTTTGATTTTGATATTAATATGCCAAGTCGAAACTTCACAAATCACATCAGAATATAAGACGCAGTATAGGAAGATAGAAATGCTTTTCATTCATAGCTTGCAACGAAGTGCAAGTCGTAATTTACATTGGATGCCGTTACGGCTACATTGATTGAAAACAGAAAGAAAATACATTCGACAAGTTGCCTGAACTACGCTTGCCGTCCCATACATTCGCCCCTTTATACATAAGCCGTCGACTTGAATTGGCTTCAAAATACTTCAGCATAGGAAGAGCTTCAAAACGCCTCTCCGCACTTCAGCTTCGTTTTTAAGTTGGAGCGCCCGTCGCACCTGGGGAAATTGGGGGAGGGGATTAGCACACTTGCTAAGTGGACGAGACGAACCAACTCGTATAAACCGACTCTGATTTTTAGGATAGGCATGCTTTAGAGTTGTCTTTCTATTAGAACTAAATGAATTCAGTTCATATTCGATAGCCGTCTTTGAGTAATAAAGCATACAGTATAACATCGCAATTTTCATATTTCTTACCACGGCCGTGCTCGTCCCTGCATGAAAACAGAGATAATATTCACCCTGCATAAGACAATAGGTGAGCATGCAACTATCTTATATGCGGTCATTGGTGCTACGCACCACTAGGGACTTAATCGAAGTTGGCATGCGACGCTACCCTTTCAGCCTATGTTGCAAGCCTTACTGAAGGTCCCGCATGCCTCGCGCCGAAGCACGATAAATTTTTCCTCCTAGGACGAATCGATTCCGATGCCCCGGATACCGTTTTGAGGAAAACGAACTTGTGCACAAGCTGTCCATGACCATGCCTATGTGCGAACAGTTTCATATATGCAAACAGTTTCGTATAGCGCGGATAGTATCGAACAGCATTATCATTTCTCGCAACTCATGCAACGATTCATTTTTCCCAAAGCCGTACACCGATTTAGCGTCCCGTGGGCACCAAATTGTCTGAGGCATCATAACCCATGATCGACGTTTCATATTATTTTGCAGCACATAAAATAGTCTATCTTTTTACTTGAACCTTAAACTTTTCCAGTTATGTGAGAAACTTGCATTTTTTCGAGTAGATTACTCAAAATTGATACGTTTTTCCCGAGTTCTTGACTTAGTGGATTGGCATGCAATTAACTTGGCATCGTTCGATTTGAATGGATTCGAAGCAAGGAATAAGTTTGCGGGACAGAATAGAAAAGAAGGCCGAATCACTCACCGATTACTTTGCTTTGTGCCGATCGTCCAAGCGCTACGCAACGTCAATCCTTAGTTATACGAGCTCCTACAATGGCACCAACGTTTTGTTAGAATTCCTTCTTTTCCCTTTGCATCGAAATTGTAATTGCATCCATGAAAACGACGCGAAAGCACTTCATCAAGCCCAGCGGCAAAGCTCCAAGAAAACCATACAGCGGTCCGGTCCCGTCGAAGGGACTCTTATAGAGAGCTCACGCGTCGAGACGCAGCCCGCTGCATCTAGGACTTATTCCAATAGAAGTCGTTCCATTAGTTGGATCGATTCTCGTAACTTTCGTCCAAATCGATTTGAATCGATGCCGCAAGGCGTTAACGTTTACCAAGCTTAGCGATCGAGTCAGATGGCCATCTAAGTTCCCGGCTGATCTGACTCGGCGCTAGCATATTATGAAGTTCCGTCGCCTATCGAAAGCGGGGTGCTACACGTACCATCCTTCTTCTTTACAAGAAGCATCGGGGCTCCCCAAGGCGATCCACTTGCACGGATAAATTCCTTGGTCCTGAGTTCTTCAATCATCTTGTACAAGATCTCCAACTCTGAAGGCGCCATCCTGTAGACTCGCTCTGATACTGGTGCCATCCCGGGGATCAAGTCTATAGTGAACTCAATCTCCCGCTCTGGTGGCATCCCTGGAAGTTCCTCTGGGAAGACATCTGGAAACTCTTCAACTATCCGGGATAACTGCACTTCTGCTACTGCCATCCGCAATACTGGGGAAGATGGTTCCACTGCGCCTCTGGAAAATGAAAACTCTGGCTCGCCTGGAATGCCGAAAACAACCCTGCCTGTAGTGACCCGCTCCGCCCTAGCGGAACGCCGATTCAAACGGCAAGTGCAACGACTCAAATGAGCCGTCGACCCGAAGAGTTGCTTCGACCCGATGAAGTATCGATGCGAATCGATGTAAGACTTGCATTGGGCCGTCAAAGATGAATCCAGACTTAGACTATCAAAGGCGCGCTCGGAGTATCGCTCGGCCGATGCGAACATCGCTAAGGTGGGTGGCTCCGATGAACCCGTCTGTGCTTAGCCTAGACACATAACAATGCGGACACTATCACGAGAATCGCTAGGCGATAATACTGTACATGCTAATAAATGACCCAATGCACCTAGCTAAGGGATTAATCCTATCTTGTATGCTTGCATAGAATATGGAAAGGAACATGGAAAATACGATAACTCTCGCACCGCGCTCCACGCTCGTGCTAAGGCACAAGCTTGCGTTCAACAATGAAACAATGAATGGGTTACAACAATGAAATGGGAAGACTATCAATATAGTCGTTCCGAGTAGAGTATAGCAACATTGAAAGGCTATGGGACCGATGGGTCGCTAAGGCGACTCCCGCACAAGGAGTTGCGTAATGTATGAATGAAAGAGTAAACGAATAAGTGAATGAATGAATCAACGAATGAAGGAACAAGTGAAAGAAAGAATGAATAAAAGATAAGAATGATGGAAATGGTTAGCGACAGGTATGACGGGCACGTGCAACGGAGCTCGCTACCCGCGCTGCACGGACGCCAACCTGGTCGATAACGCATTAAGGCTAAGGGTTAGCCTACGGCTCAGAGACAGCCGTTAAGTTAAAAAGACAAGTTAATACGAAATGGTCGTGGACAAACGGTACGAGCGAGGGGTGGCGTATGTTGTGCCGTAAAGAAAAAAGGGATTCCGCGGCATGGTCAAAGTGTGAAGGACTTGCCGGTCCGGACGGAATCAAAAAGGGGCTTACGGGCTGCTTGGGGGCGGGCTTGGGCACAAAGAGACGTAAGTGCAGGGTATATTCAAGAGACTATCAGGGTGAACCAGCCGCAGGCCATAATAGGTGAGAAAAAACCAAGGGGAATATGTCCAGGATGGCTTGTGATGCTAGCGACCGATGCATATAGATTAAGTGGGCTTTGCTGGTGGCAATCCACGTGCAAGTCCTTGCATTGAAATCAAAGTAGTCTAAGTTAATCTGAATAAAGCACCTTCTGAATAAGCTTGAAATGTACCACTCCAAATGATAATGAATACTTCGTACAAATGAGTTAAAGAACACGCCTACGTCGCGCTAGGACCCGAGGCAGGGACACGCCCTTGATCTTGAATGTTTGCAAGTCTCATATTATGTTATTTCATATGAATTGTTGACTAACTTGGTTTACGTTGAACAGGGAAGGCCGGACGATAAGTATGGGTAAGTCGTGCATGTATTTCCAAACGACACTTGAATTTGGCAACACGGGATAGGTTATAACATATGCCATGAAATTGATCCTAAGGCAAGATTAGAAAGACAATGAATGATAAAGATGCACAAAAGTAAATGGAACGTGTTTGGTAATGATAGCATTGTGGGCGAGCTAGCCTCCCCACCAGTGCATAACAATGTACTGATAACCCCACAGTCTGCTTGCAGGATGCAGGAGATGCCGACGGGTGTGGAGCTTCCATCGAACGTGCTAAGGCACGGAGCTATCTCTGGAGCCTTGGAGCGTTGCAAGGAGCTGGAGCACCATATACAGGACATAATGTATCGGAACATCGCCATGAATCATTCCATGTTGTAAGCCACTTGGCACGCCTTTATGTTTCAGAGAGAGAGAGCTTGAGCGATTTGTAATATCGGCCTAGTGTCGCTTGTAAACTTCTTGAATATCAATAAAGAGATTGAATTCGTTTCAAATTTGTGTTCATTTACTTTCCGCTGCAAATGGGGACACTCTGTGCGACTCTGTGGCCTAGCTCAAATCGGCCGTTTCTGGACATAGCCTTGCACGGGCGCAGCCTAGGCCCGTGCGGCATCACGCCTTAGCGAGGACGATCGCTCCTGCGGGAGCGGGGCGTGACAGATTGGTATCAGAGCACGGCTTTACGTCCTTGGACCTCATTTCGATTTTTTCAGTTTTGAAAGCTCGGTTGGATACAAAAAAAGTATGCGCTCTCTCTTGTTGTGCCTTGGGATGTTCCATACAATAAGTCTAATATTTTCAAAAGCTCGTACGAGTACTCGGTTGGACGGGATCGATAGGCAAAGGCCTTTGTGCCACCACAACGGACTTGAGTTGGAAAGAACCGATGCTAAGAGTTAGCAAACGCAGTGCGTGCTTGAATGAGCTTACGCTGACAGCAAACGAGTACACGAGACCAAAGTATAGTTGGAACGGGATGGTTATGCGGCACAACTTAGTCCGCGTGTCGCACACCTCGACTTTTTGGTGCAATCGAGTTGCGAGCGATATCAAGTACCGTCCGGTTGGGAACGAAGCTACACTTAGAGTGTATATCGATAGGAACGCTATCAAACTAACGCTTAGGCATGCACGAAAGATTTATTGGATTTTGAGGATAGTACGAACGACCTAGTACGTCGAGGCGACGTGATGCGATTACGCTAGAGATTCGTCGAACGAATCTAAAGGATGTCTTAGCGCATGACGCGAACGCGATTGAGGACTAGATCCTATGGCTTGACTCCGAGTGGTGTATGTGATAGCTTCGAGGAAGAATAAGAGGGAGCGTCGATGACCAATCGAGTGGCTCGAACCCTGAGTGGTGTATGGATGTTATAGAAATTGTTCGAATGAGACTAAAGGATTTACGGATAGAACGAGTATGTTGGCAAGGCGATACGATCGCGCAAAGCCTTAGAACGCGTCACGCTTAGTTGGTCGTGACTTCGAATGTCCCGAACGAGATATCGTTCGAACAACTTGTCAATGGGCAACACAAGTTAGAAAACGATTCGAAACGATGAATGAAAATGAATGGTCTTGATCGAGGAAACTTAGAGGATCACGCGCACGATTTGGATTGATTCAAATAAATTGTGACTTGAGTTTGGACAACGATCTTGAAACTAGCTTGAGGAATAGCGATCAAAACTTGATCTCGAATATCGAGAAAATTGTGGAATATCCAACTCGGACAACAGCATCAATGCACGACTCGAAATCGGTTGCAAAGGAAGATCGTCAGGTTACGCATATCGTCAATGGTATTGAGGCGTATCAAAGATCGATATGCGATAACTCGGGGGCACTCTGACTCGGCGAATGACGGTCGTACAAATGTCATTGTTCCGTTGGATGCTATACTTGGGATGTTAAAAATGTGTCGAAGAAAAGATAGATTCGATTCGAGGATTTTTCTAGTTGAACGCATGACGGTCAGACTATCGAATTGATTTGGCTTAGATAAAAATATGAATGCTTGGATTTGCTTCGTTGACAACCACAACGTTGACGTTCTTGTCTTATGCGAGCGCAACTCCAGCCTCGCACATGCGTCACGCCGGATTATGACGATCACTCCGCGTGAGCGCTGATATGGTGATTCATTCAGCGGGAGTGATTGAACTTGGATGGCGTGGCAATCTGATTGCTTCGACTTGTGGTTTGACGCGAAGGTGGACTCGAGAATAAAATTGTGTGCTTGAAGAATTGAACTTGAGGATTGAGTAGGTCCAATCCGCGTATCGAGAATGGGTTAGTCTAAAACTCAAACAAGAGTTACGCCCCGATGAGAATAATTATTCCGTGGGAGCGTTGCATGGTGATTCATGAACCGCCGTGGATAATCGGACTCGCATGAGATTGGGGCGTAATGTATTGTCGAGCTGGATGACATCGTGATCGAATACATGAATTGGTTAGAACTGGTGATTGAATGGAATTGAATATGTGCAACGTAAGTCTTGATGCGAATTAGGTGATCATGCTCGATGTTTAGAAATCTGAGTGACGCGAGCTTGGGTAGAAACTCTCGTACAAATGAACAAATGGTTTGACCATAGGATTTGGGGCGAGCATCGTACAACGATCTTGCACGATGAACCACGGACTTGACATGTAACTATGACCTTGTGAGCTGACCTAGCGGATAGGCGGACGACCCTATGCCGAGTGATTGAACCTGTACGATGGCATTTACAGTATCGTCTGGACGGACGATAGCCTTGGGAAAGCAAGACTTAGAGTAGGACGAGGAACTGGGAGTGTGCGTGAACGACGACGAGATTGGCCCCAAACGAAGGAAATGATAAGAATGGATGATGCGCAAGTAAAGTTGGGATAACGAATTGAATCATTGATCGGAAGTTACTCAGACTTGGTCGACCCCGCTAAGAAGAAATCATACTGATTTCGTGGACAAGAACACTTGAGAAGCGAATCGATGATCTCGATGACCGAGATAAACGATATGTGATACACACATGAGTTCGATTTTAAATCGAAGTTAGCAAAACGATCGGCAAATCAAAACTATCACGAGTAGCTTGTCCGACTTCGCTAATCACTAAGCTTGGTTGAAATGTACGTATTTGGGGGATGCCTTGGATACGTGCGCGATCCAAACTCAGCGATATGATGAACTCGAATGCAGCTGCAAGTGGGTATTGCGATGTGTATGAACGAATGAGTGAGTTTGCCTCAGCCTGCGACTCTCGAGTTTGATAAATTATAACGCACCAGGTGTGACCGTTTCAGTCCCATGATACGTCGAAATAGCAACCAAGTTGAAGAAACACGGCAATTGAATAAGTGACCATCAAATTTAAAATTAATAAAAAGCCATTCAATAAAATCGACCGAACGTATGCGACACGGATTAAGGAACGGTAGGATGACCTGCACTCAGGAAGTCTCGAGGACGAGACTTGTTTTGAGTGGTGTATTATGTAGTGACCCGCTCCGCCCTAGCGGAATGCTGATTCAAACGGCAAGTGCAACGACTCAAACGAGCCGTCGACCCGAAGAGTTGCTTTGACCCGATGAAGTATCGATGCGAATCGATGCAAGACTTGCATTGGGCCGTCAAAGATGAATCCAGACTTAGACTATCAAAGGCGCGCTCGGAGTATCGCTCGGCCGATACGAACATCGCTAAGGTGGGTGGCTCCGATGAACCCGTCTGTGCTTAGCCTAGACACATAACAATGCGGACACTATCACGAGAATCGCTAGGCGATAATACTGTACATGCTAATAAATGACCCAACGCACCTAGCTAAGGGATTAATCCCATCTTGTATGCTTGCATAGAATATGGAAAGGAACATAGAAAATACGATAACTCTCGTACCGCGCTCTACGCTCGTGCTAAGGCACAAGCTTGCGTTCAACAATGAAACAATGAATGGATTACAACAATGAAATGGGAAGACTATCAATATAGTCGTTCCGAGTAGAGTATAGCAACATTGAAAGGCTATAGGACCGATGGGTCGCCAAGGCGACTCCCGCACAAGGAGTTGCGTAATGTATGAATGAAAGAGTAAACGAATAAGTGAATGAATGAATCAACGAATGAAGGAACAAGTGAAAGAAAGAATGAATAAAAGATAAGAAGGATGGAAATGGTTAGCGACAGGTATGACGGGCACGTGCAACGGGGATCGCTACCCGCGCTGCACGGACGCCAACCTGGTCGATAATGCATTAAGGCTAAGGGTTAGCCTACGGCTCAGAGACAGCCGTTAAGTTAAAAAGACAAGTTAATACGAAATGGTCGTGGACAAACGGTACGAGCGAGGGGTGGCTTATGCTGTGCCGTAAAGAAAAAGGGATTCCGCGGCATGGTCAAAGTGTGAAGGACTTGCCGGTCCGGACGGAATCAAAAAGGGGCTTACGGGCTGCTTGGGGGCGGGCTTGGGCACCAAGAGACGTAAGTGCAGGGTATATTCAAGAGACTATCAGGGTGAACCAGTCGCACGCCATGATAGGTGAGAAAATACCAAAGAGAATATGTCCAGGATGGCTTGTGATGCCAGCGACCGATGCATATAGATTAAGTGGACTTTGCTGGTGGCAATCCACGTGCAAGTCCTTGCATTGAAATCAAAGTAGTCTAAGTTAATCTGAACAAAGCACCTTCTGAATAAGCTTGAAATGTACCACTCCAAATGATAATGAATACTTCGTACAAATGAGTTAAAGAACTCGCCTACGTCGTGCTAGGACCCGAGGCAGGGACACGCCCTTGATCTTGAATGTTTGCAAGTCTCATATTATGTTATTTTATATGAATTGTTGACTAACTTGGTTTACGTTGAACAGGGAAGGCCGGACGGTAAGTATGGGTAAGTCGTGCATGTATTTCCATGCGACACTTGAATTTGGCAACACGGGATAGGTTATAACATATGCCATGAAATTGATCCTAAGGCAAGATTAGAAAGACAATGAATGATAGAGATGCACAAAAGTAAATGGAACGTGTTTGGTAATGATAGCATTGTGGGCGAGCTAGCCTCCCTACTAGTGCATAACAATGTACTGATAACCCCACAGTCTGCTTACACGATGCAGGAGACGCCGACGGGTGTGGAGCTTCCATCGAACGTGCTAAGGCGCAGAGCTATCTCTGGAGCCTTGGAGCGTTGCAAGGAGCTGGAGCACCATATACAGGACATAATGTATCGGAACATCGCCATGAATCATTCCATGTTGTAAGCCACTTGGCACGCCTTTATGTTTCAGAGAGAGAGAGCTTGAGCGATTTGTAATATCGGCCTAGCGCCACTTGTAAACTTCTTGAATATCAATAAAGAGATTGAATTCATTTCAAATTTGTGTTTATTTACTTTCCGCTGCAAATGGGGACACTCTGTGCGACTCTGTGGCCTAGCTCAAATCGGTCGTTTCTGGACATAGCCTTACACGGGCGCAGCCTAGGCCCGTGCGGCATCACGCCTTAGCGAGGACGATCGCTCCTGCGGGAGCGGGGCGTGACACTGCCAACATGGCAGTCTATCCTAGCATACTGGTTCCTCAACCAATCCATGCCTAAGACTACATCATAGTCTGCCATAGGGAATTCTATAAATCTAGCGGGGAACTCTCTACCGCTAACTACGATCCGACACGAGGAAAACACTCGATCTACTCCCACAAGACCATTACCAGTAAGTATATTGAGCCTTACTGATAATGACTCTGGCTCCAATCCTATCCGTGTAGCGAATCGTGCAGACATGAATGAATGCGATGCACTAGAATCAAATAATACCGATGCTGGAGAGGAGTTGACGAGAATAGTACCTGCCACTACCTCACCTGGTGCAACTTTTTCTTCCATAGTCATCATCATAGCCTGACCTTGTCCTCTGGCTGCGGGTCCCCTCTGCTGGAAACCTCTCTGCCTGTTCTGCACTTGGGCTTGGGTATACTGCTGCTGGTTCTGCTGATGAAATGTCTGGGCCTGAGGCAACAATAGCCTCGGGTACTGCTGTTGCTGCATAGGTGCTGGTCCCCTAACCGATGGACTGGTTAGGTTGGAAGAGGACGAACTACCCCTATTCGGGCAGGCTCCTATCTTGTGATCTGCCGCTCCACAAGCCAGGCACAATTCCTGTGCCCTGCGACAATCTACCACCACATGCCCTGGCTTCCCGCAATGAGAACATCCCTTCTGCTGCTGCGGGTACGTCGGGGTTGAATGCTGAACCGACGTTACTGAGGCCGCCCGCCTCGGAGTTCCAATGGTCAAACCTCTAGCTGCCGGGGCTGGAGCTGATGATTGGTGTATCTGATTGTGGGATCGCTTCCTACCTCCGGTCCTATCCACGATCCTCTGGGAGGTGTACTCGTGCCTCCTAGCTGCCCTCAATACTGCATCGAACGTCTGGTGCTCGAACTGCTCAACTGCCAACAAGATCTCTAAATGCAGTCCCTGCTGGAACCGCTGGGCCCTATCAAACTCGGTTGCCACCAAGGTGGGGACAAACCTACTGAGTCTAGAAAACTTAGATGCATAACCGTCGACCGTTCTGCCTCCTTGCTTCAAGTTGGTAAACCTCGTCTGCAGGTCGTACCGAGCTACAGCATCGAAATACTTCGTCTGGAATCTTTCTTTAAACACCGCCCAAGCAACTGGCGCCGCTAATCCTACGGCCTGCGCCGCCCACCAACTGCGAGCTAAGTCTAGCAACTGCAGGCGTACCACCGCCACCTTCTCATTCTCAGGTGTCCTAGCTGCTTCCAGAATCACCTCGGTATCCTGAAGACAAGCGTCCGCGGCAATCGCATCTTCGCTGCCGTCGAAGAATGGAGGGTTCAAGCGCTTGAAGCTGTTGGCCGCACTGTTCCCTGGATGACCGCCTCTGGTCAAAGCATCTGCCACTGCCTGGTGCAAGGCGTCTCCTCTACGATCCTGGGAAGCTATCAAGGTCCCGACGAGACCTACCAAGGTACCATCATCATGCTCGGCAGGCCGGATGGGCTGAACTGGTGGCTCTCCTCCAGTATGTACAACTCTGGAGGCTACTCCGAAATGCTGGGCTTGATCTCCGGGTTGCTGCTGGTCCATGGGAAGTGCTCCACCTTGCTGATCGGCGGGGTCAGGTACAGTGCCGCTGAAGAAGACGACACAGGGAAACAATAAGGAAGGACCAGGACAGATCAACGATACAAGCACATGATCAGGGCAAGAATCCAGAGATTCAGAGGATATGAACGGAGATCAAGGACGAGTACTAATTGAGACATCTATTAGGTAAACCCTCACATTCTTGAATGCCAAGACCTGCATGGGCCACCACTTAAACCATGTCACGCCCCAGAACCATAATACTGGAGAGCGGGGGCGTACATAGCCAGCTATGTATATTGAAATGGAATCCATCTCGCTATACGGTCACGGCTGTCTAGATATGAGGGTTTACTACAAGCCAACGGTCTCTTAAGGTCAAGCCTATTGTCTCAATCTCAAGCCAGTAATATCATTACAAGATGTTAGACCACCAAATATACAATAAAAGGCGTCCCAAATATTACATATTCAGCTGATCATGAAGCTAGTCATACAAAATGTGAGGACTAGTAAGAGTTAAGTCATACATGATCAACCCTAGGATTTGTTAATCATGTTACAGCCTGTAGGCAGACAGGAAGTAAAGATGCATCGAGCTAACAGGTGCTCGTCGGCTAAACGCCTCAAAAGAATAATTTTACAATGTAGTGGGTGAAACAAAATGGAAAACCCACTCATAGCTCGGGTTCCTTCTAGTCGCCACCATTGGGCTGGAGGTTCGATAGATCCTCGGGTGCTGCTCCGAAATCTGGCCACACAAAACCAGCTGGGTCAAACCCCAGAAAGAGCAAGTGCCACAAAGGAGGCCACGAAATAAGAACAAAAGCCAGCATATCAGAACATAAGAAAATGGAAGAAAAGTACAAGTAAT
Organism: Iris pallida; assembly: GCA_029216955.1. NCBI lineage: Eukaryota > Viridiplantae > Streptophyta > Magnoliopsida > Asparagales > Iridaceae > Iris > Iris pallida. The sequence goes on from JANAVB010033416.1 coordinate 3,618,803, forward strand.
AAAGAGTACAACAGGACAATAAACGACTAGGAACATGGAACCATTCTGGGAGCCAGATTACAACCCGTAAATCAAATAAGGACCGGGGTTGTATAACCCTTCGCCTGAATAGCACTTGTCTCTACCCATTTATTGTTAAGATAAGTAAAACAATCATGTTCAGGGGTACCAGGTACAGGGACTTAGACGAGACTTAGACCAGGCTGGACACCATCCATTCACAAACGGCCAAGCAATTACTACGGCTTACTACTTAACTAACTAGGGTTATCACAAGCCTAGTTACTAGCAAGATGCAAATGAGAAATTCCCAGTCCCAAGCCCTGCAGACTATCCAGTTATCCTTTCGCGGGTTGAGAGTATGGTTGGGTACATCGCCCAGGAGACGATATACCCTTAGGTGACTTAGAGGGTGCAACACATGACAGTGTGCTAGAAATGTGCCCTACTCGTCGGCAGGCTACAAGTCCATTTAAAGCGCCCAAATAACGAGATCGCCTGTGACTGAAAATTCTCCATGAACTATAGTTTGATCTAGTCATTAGCCTAATCCACATTCAGTGTGAATCCCTGACCGTGGTAACCAGGGAGTCACGTCCTAGACATGATGCAAGACAAGACAAGTGGATTGCACAAGGCAGCAAGAATGAATACCCACGACGTCAGAGTTGATTATACGAGTCAAGTTAGCCGTCGCAACAGCATCAAGTCAAGTCAAGTTACAAGTTACAGGTGTACAAGTTACAAGTCAGGAGTGCGCCGCCACGGGCCACTATCAAGTTATCCAGTATCAAGATTAATCATGAATTACAGGTTAAAAGTTAAGGGCGCACCCCATCGGGTCACTATCAAGAAGATCAGAAAGTACTAGAATCATACTTCACAAAAATCACGAAAATCGTACTAGTCATAAGCAAAATACCAAAAACCGTGCCAGGTCGTATTGGGTCGAGACAGTCGTGTTGTGTGGAACAAGATCTCAAAACTCTAATCCACAAAAGAGAAGCCAAGTCCAAGAAAATAAAACCAAATCACCATGGGTAACAGGCTGCGCAGGGGATCAGATTGCGCTGGGGGAAAATGGACTGCGCAGGGGTTGGGTTGCGCTGAAGTTGGGTTGCGCTGAAGATGGGTTGCGCTGAAGCGGATTGCGCTGAGAGCGAGTTGCGCTGAAGCGGATTGCGCTGAAGATGGGTTGCGCTGAAGCGGATTGCGCTGGAGCCGGGCCGCACTGGGAGCGAGCGGCACAGCAGTCAAGTGCGCCAATGGAAGGAAGGCGCTGGAGCTAAGAAGCGCCAGCGCAAGTCAGCCCAGCGCAAGGCGCTGGCCGAAGAGTTGCGCAGTCCGGCCATGCGCTAAAGAGCGCAGGCCGAGAGTCATCTTCTCCATCAAGCCGAGAGGAAGACCTCAAGAACCCTAAATTTCAAATCTTCATAACTTGACCAAAACAAAACCAAATTTGGATTTTCAAAGTTCTAACTTGAGTAAAATTGAATTCTCTCCCACATGGAAGCCTCAAAACAAGAAAAAAAAATCTAAGTTTAATAGATCAAAACCAAGAAAAACCGAAAATGGTTAAAACTTAGATCTAGAAAAATAGAAGCTCCAAATCACAAAATGCCAAGTTCTAATGTTGTTCACCATGGCCTACTCTAGCTAATGGACAAATAAAATTGGGTCCTTATGTGGTGGCAAGGTGCACTTGCCTATGGTGTTGGTGTTGTGTGGAGGAAGGAAGAAGAAGATGAAGAAATTAATGGAAGTTATGAGGAGAGAGAAAGTTAGGTGGGGTTTTAATGAGGGATGATATGTTGTGTTGAGGGTGGAGATTAACTAGGGTGTTCCAATGCATACTAAACCAAAGCAATTCCTTCTCCACAAAATAAAACCAAGCCAGGTCCAAAACCCGTTTTACGAGAAAATCAGAATCCGCCAGTTAAACTAAAACACAATTACAGGCCATAATCTGAGAAAATAAAATACAGGTCAAAAGTACATATATGCCTAATTAAAATACGTATTCCGAAATACGTGCATTACAACGACTTCTCAAAATACGCGTTCGTCTACTTGCTCAAGACTAAATACGAAGCTTTCGAGAAGTTCAGAGAGTTCAGGACCGAAGCTGAACGGCAGACTGGACAACAACTCAAGAGGTTGAGAAGTGATAGAGGAGGGGAGTACAGGTCTCATGACTTCGCATCGTTCTGCAAAGAACATGGAATCATATGCGAGACTACTGCTCCATATTCTCCTCAATCCAACGGTGTAGCAGAGAGGAAGAACCAAACATTAACAGAAATGATGAATTCAATGCTGCTTACTGCAGGTCTTCCAAAATACTACTGGGGAGAAGCTGCATTAACGACCACTTTTATTCTGAATAGAGTTCCATATGCAACTTCGGACGTAACTCCTCATGAACTCTGGTTCAAAGTCAGACCAAACTTGAATGTCATTCGAGTGTGGGGGTGTCTGGCGTATGTGAAGCTCCCAGATCTGAAGATTCAGAAGCTGAAGACAAGGACTATGAAGGCGATCTTCTTGGGGTATGCCGAGAAGGGTGATGCTCGGAGATTTCTTGATATTGAGTCAAATCATATCATCGAATCTCGCGATGATGAATACTTTGAAGAAAAGTTTGCAAAAGACAAAAACATTGTTCTTTCGAACATTTCGGAAAATGATGTAGGTACAAATGAGACTGAAATCTCATATGGGCCAGTAGTCCAAGAAGAAGCTGTTGTTGATGAAACAACTCTTGTACCAGAACTCGCAGAGCCGTCAGCAAAGCGAGCGAGGAGACCTAAAGACTTCGGAGATGACTTTGTCACCTATCATGTGGAAGCAGATTCGCTTACCTATGATGAGGCGATGAAGACCAGAGATGCTATTTTCTGGAAGGAGACAGTGAATGACGAGTTTGACTCTATCACCTCCAATAACACATGGGTGTTGGTAGATCTACCTGAAGGAGAAAAGCCCATCGGATGTAAATAGATCTTCAAGAAGAAGATGAAGGCAGATGAAACTATTGACAAGTTCAAGGCCAGGCTGGTAGCCAAGGGATTTTCTCAAAAACAGGGGATAGACTACTTTGACACGTACGCTCCAGTAGCTCGGATGACCACCATCAGAATGTTAATCGCTCTAGCAGCTATACATAAGTTGGTGATACATCAGATGGTTGTAAAGACAGCATTCCTGAATAGGGAGCTGACCGAAGAGATTTACATGCAACAACCAGATGGATTTGTCGTCAAAGGTCTTGAAGACAAAGTCTGCAAGTTGATGAAATCATTGTATGGTTTGAAGCAAGCTCCCAAGATGTGGCATGAGAAGTTTGACAAAGTTATTAGGGCAAACGGCTACAGAGTCAGCGAGACGGACAAATGTGTTTACACAAAGTTTGCTGATGGAAGAGGAGTCATCGTTTGTCTGTACTTGGACGACATGCTAATCCTAGGGACGGATATAGGCTGTGTCACGGAGACAAAGAAGTTCCTCTCAACCAAGTTCAGTATGAAGGACTTGGGGGATGCAGATGTCATCTTGGGCATAAAGATCATCCGGACAGACACTGGAGTAGCGCTGTCACAATCTCACTATATTGAGAAGATGCTCACACGCTATGGATATAAGGATCTTCCAGGGATCGATACGCCATACAGGGGTGATCAGAAGCTGAAGCCAAACTCGAGGGAAAGCGTCAGGCAGCTGGAGTATTCTAGCATTATCGAAAGTTTGATGTACGCAACCACTGCCACAAGGCCTGACATAGCTTTCGCCGTGGGAATGCTGAGTCGGTTCACAAGCAGCCCAGGGATTGAGCACTGGAAAGCTGTGAAGCGGGTGATGAGATATCTCAAGAAGACTCAGACATATGTACTGCACTACAACGGGTATCCGACAGTAGTGGAAGGCTTCAGTAATGCTAGCTGGTGTTCAGATGTGGAAAGCGAGAGATCCACAGAAGGATATGTCTTTTCCTTGGGTGGAGCTGCTATATTGTGGAAGTCGAAGAAGCAGACTATACTCTCTCGTTCCTCCATGGAATCTGAATTCTATGCACTTGAAACTACAGCAGATGAAGCATAATGGCTTCGGGAGCTCATGTATGATCTTTCAGTGGTTGGGGCTCAGATACCGGCGATACCGATATACTGTGACAACCAGGCGACTGCGGCGGTGACATCAAATGACCTCTTCAACGGGAAGAAGAAGACTGTGCGGTTGAAGCACAGGACAGTACACGATCTTATCAAAAGAGGTGTAATTGCAGTGATTGATGTTCGGAGTCGGAAGAACCTGGCAGATCCGTTCACAAAGGGCCTCAAGCGTCAGTTGGTCGATGACACAGCTTGTAAAATGGGCTTGAAAGCATTCTGATAGTGTGTCTTTGTAATCCTACCATAAAGTTTTATGCTATTAGTTCAAAGAGAAATCTACTAGGCATCTAACTTTTGGTTCAAAGGAGGATCACTGACTGGGAAACTATCAGGTAACAGTGGGTACTTGTTCTCTGGAACATAGAAGAGATACGGACCCATAACCACTGTTGTCTACTATGTATTTTCTGCAGAAAAAATAGATCCTGTAGAAGGTTGGCTTAAACGCCTTAATAAGTTCTCAAGCAGAGTGAATGCCTGGTGTGCTTTACAGGAAGCACGGTAGAGCAGCACTACAAGGAGTAAAACTCCATGCTACAGTGGGGTGACTCCACCATGAGGTTCCCAGGTCTGGAGTAATGCCTCGGCTGTGCAAGCCAAGTCATAGCGACGTAGCACCGTAAATAGGCAGGTAGCCTAATGCTGTATGACGTAATTAAAGAGTTGTAGACAGCACTACAAAGGAGAGGATGGCCCCATGTTACAGTGGCACGACACCACGATGAGGTACCCAGGTAGGGGTAAAGCCTCGACCTTGCAAGCCATGTCGTTGCGGCGTAACACCGCAAGGAAGCCTTAGGCTTCATGCTGAGTAGATTGGCACTACAAAGAGGCTGAGACCTCATGCTACAGTAGTATGACACTACGATGAGGTTCCCAGGTAGGGGTAATGCCTCGGCTTCAGGCCATGTCATAGCGGCGTAGCACCGCAAGGAAGCGCAAGGCTTCATGCCATGTCTCTTTAATAAAGAACTCACCTATAGTGTATGGAAAGAGATACCAGGCCGTCTCTTGAGGGTAAACTTGTAGACGCCCAAAATTATACATTGAAACCAGGCTGGCATAGGGCCTTTAATGTGCAGCCAGAAGCACACGTAACTACACTTTGTGAGTGGGAAGAATTACAATTGTGGTGCAGAATTCAAGGCGTAGTCCATTCTTGTATCACATTGTTATTTAACCCATGCGGGAAGCTTCAAGTCGTCAGCGATATCTATCCTAATGCAAAATGGACAATTACTGTAGGGAACGCTCAACCCTGGACACATATATATGTTGTGATATGTGGGAGATTGTTGGTGCTTTCTTTACATGGAGAGAGCTTGCTCTCAACATGCCTTGTAAAAGTTTAGTCCCACATCGGAAATGCACCATGAGTTATCTCAACATATATATATATATACTTGGTTGTGTTGTTGAGAGATGCACATGGGATGGTGACCCTAAGGAGGGAACCATGTGGGTGATTTTACTAGGAGGTAAGAATAAGGCTCTAAGGATTAAGCATTAATGCTTTTGTCATTCTCTTGGATTAATTCCATTTGGAGCTAAGTCCCAAAGGGGCTTAGCGACTCGGATTCGGACTCGGGCTCATGGACTCATGAGGCGTAATGTGGCGTTTTGTTGGCGCATTTTGCACTTAGCACGTCAGCAGTCATGTGGCTCATATGCGGGCATGCGGCTCTTATGCGGCCACATGCGGCCTCATGCGGTCCATGCGGCACTTGCGGCCATGAGGCCATGCGGCTCATGCGGCCAGGCTGCTGCTGCTGCCGCATGGAGGGCTCCGCTGACTGTGCAGGCTACAAGTCAGTTATGGAAAGACTGATTCAATGCGATTAATTCAGATCCACTTTTTGTGGAATTTGAATTAATTTTGTTACAATCTTTGTGGGATTTGAATTAATTTCGTTGCAATCTTTGTGGGATTTGAATTAATTTCGTTGCTATCTTTGTGGAATTTGATTCAATCTTTCCATAACTGAAGAGGCGGCTAGGGTTTCCACCCTCTCTCTATATATACTCTCTTCTGGCCTCCTTTGTGTATGACTACGAATTTTATAAGTCAGAAAAGAGAGAGAGAGAGAGAGAGAGAGAGAGAGGGAGCTGCTGCCGCCATTGCAAGTCCATCCGAGGAGTCAGAACAGAGGTGACTTCGAGCGTTCCACAAGTTCTTCAACTTGCTGGTTCCTGGAAGCAATTCGTGTGGGACGAATCTTGCTTTGAGCAACGGTGTTTTGACACCCCAGCAACCTTTCTTCATCTCATCTTTCTCTAGATTATTGTAACTCGTTTTGTCATAATTGCAACACGTTTGCAAGAAAGAACGAGAGATCTTCTCTTCTCTATTTTCCTCCTTCATATTGTAATCTGGCTATTTGGCTTTTTGTATCATCGTAGATCTTGAATTTGATCACTGCAAAGTTTTTGTGTGACTCTCAGATCTCGATTGCATCAGTATTTCCATCTTTGATCAAGCCCCGGGATTAACACTTTCTCTTGTGAGTCTCCTCCACTGGTCCTTGGGCCGAAGAAGACCTTTAAATAGAAATTCCAATCTTTCCAAAATCATGAACGATCTTGACCGTTGAAAGTAAGCACTTTAGATCTGATCCATTCTTCTTGCACTCCCAAATCGAAGCAAATGACATACCGGCAGTATGTAGCTACTATGCTTGAGGAGCACAAACATGTGCCAAAAACTGTTGAAATATTTCTGCACTCTCCGGTATACCGACGATATATCGATGGTTTATGATCAGTATGTCACTATGATACGCTTAGCTCTTGTAAGTCCCTAGTATGATGCTTCAACTCCTCCTAGACTTCTCCGTGGTCATCAGACAGCTCCGTCATACTTTGTAATTGTATACGAGTCATATACAACAATCTAATCATAGAGGCTTATTTTCTTCTAGTAAGTTGAAAGATTCAAATGGCAATGGCACTGATGATATGGAAGTGAAACACATGTTGTCTACTTGAGCTACCTACTCACTTGCATCCAACTAGTTGCTACATGTCAATTAGTTTTCACAACCACCACCAAGCCTTATCCGGAAAATTTAGAGTGTTATTATCATTTTCTTTCATTCAGCTTTATTAAAGGTCAATGTTTTCTGTAGAAGTAAAAAAATATTAGAGAAGATTGATAGATAAGTGGCACTACATTAAAACATAGGACTCTTAATTTTCTTGTGTAACCTGTAACTGCAGATCGAACTCCACTACACTACACTTGCCCTTGTGACAACTGACCTCAAGTCCTGACTATACCTCAAAGACATATAATATCTACTTGAGTGTAACAACTTCTCCCCAAATGTAATTCCCAAATAAAATTACGTCAGCTGCATTTTTAAGGATGGAAGTTCCATCTTCAACTTTATCCTCTCCTAAGTCAAACTTGAGTGATCCTTGTGGTTATCAGAAAGAGGCATAAGATCATGGCTGAATGACGGAAGATCAGTGGATCAAGCCATGGGACGTATTATTCTTTCTATTTATAAAAAATGGTGGGAGTTGAGAACAGTGGGCCCAAAAGACACGTAATATAGCGTGCACAAAGTTCCGTGCGTAATGTCAGGTGTCTAAAAAAAAAATTTTCTCAATATCCAATTTCTTGCGCACAAACCACTCCATATCTAATACACATCAACCCTCAATGAAACCACACTACTTAATCTCCACACGATCACCCATGAGTCCTTGAAGCCTATTTGTAATAACTTTTGTATCTTGAATGGCCCATTAAGGAGACTAATATATAGAAAATCTTCTACCCTACAAGAATCTTCCCTCATGGGAATAAGGATGACAAAAACATAATTAATGCAAATTCCTTCACGATTTTTCATTTTTTTTGTAAAGCAAGATTGTGGATTTCAAGTGTATGGATTTCAATATTTGAGTATTCATTTATTGACCTGTATATATGAGTGTGCTAGCTCAAAGTGGTTGGAATCGTAGATGGTTTTACTAGTGGGCAAGGTTCAAATCCTACAACAATTATTTGGAGTTTCCGTATAGGACCATTTGAGGTACTATATTCAACAAATTTTGCTCTGACATGAGAGAATCAAATCTCCCCACTTGAAGAGTTATTCAGTTCTTGATTACCAGTTACTGAGTCAACAAGATTTGGAGTTTCCAACAGAACTTTATTCTTACGGTACCCATGGTCACCAAATAATTTTTCGTACATTTAAGTTTCTGTTGTACATTGTTCAACAATTTACTAATTGTGAGAAAGTACCTACAAATATTTCAGCAAAATTCTATCTATAATATTGTTCTACTAAATTAAGATTTGTGTAAAATTATATTTTACATAAGAATCTTTCTTTCAATTTATGACCTTTGGATTGTCTCAAGACCTAAGCAAATTTGCCTTGCTAATATGGGTAGTTCATGACAGATAGTAAGTAGACTATTCCCGAGTTCATATATATGCCAAATAGTAGGGAAGAAAAAAAACCAATTACTTTAGGTTTTCAATTCTGATTGCAACAATGCAAGTTGATGAATTAATTCATTGAAAAATGAATTAATTAAAATTAAGGTGGGATACAGTAAGACAAGAAGAATAGCTATATTTTGCTGACATTAGGGCAGAAGACTATACCTACTTCAATAACAACCAACCTATTAGAATGAAGCTTACAAAAATTCATCTAATATTAAACCATAGTTTTCATGAACGTGGTATTAAACCATTGTGGTTTCTCAATATTAAACCATAATTTCAACTCAATATTAAACCATAATTTCATCTCAAAGTCAAGATTTTATGATCATCATTTGCATCATTGATTGCTACATTCGTACGTTGTAAAGAGTATCATTTTCTACCTTCGACCCCTTTGCGTGTTGATCGATGGACTTGGAAAAGCTGAAGCAGTGACAGAGCAATGTCGGTTATAGTCTAATTTATCAAGACAAAGGAGGAACATATCAATCTTTCGATAAGTCGTCACAGGAAAAAAAAAGTTCAGATGTTGAAAAGTTTAAAGTTCTTAGCCTAAAAATCTTACCATTAAAATACCTTAAAAGTTCGCAATACTCGAGTTCAGAAGGAAGAGATCGTCATCTGGCAAAAAAAAAAAAAAAAAATCAGAATCAAGTTATTTTTTCTGAAGGAAATCGAAAACTTGGAAACTTGATGATCCATGATCCATCATAACAATCACTTTGGCTGTTGATCTGGAAGTTTAGTTTAGTTTAGCCGAAGTTCACTGAGGAAACTCTAGTTATTGATCCCTACCTATTCTGTTCTTTCTACATATCCTCTAATTTTCTCAAATGCCACTCATCTTCTTCAACAAAGACTAATTCGAGCAGCGCTAGTTATTCTAATCAATCCTTAGTTGACAATGGAAGCTTTCATAAATTGCCAACTAGCTTACGTAGTTACTTACCTTTTCAAAGTACATGAAGATGAAGTCGCTATGTACCGCGTTTTTATAAAATTCAAAAGCACAAGTGCTGAAATCTATGTTTAATTATGATATACTGTTAAACTAAATCTTCGCAGACCGAGTAGGGACTTTAGAAAACCTTTGCTTGCAAGTATATGTAAAGTGTTTAAAAAGGGTGTCATAGCTGGCTAAGAGACAAAATTAGTACCGAAATGTGACATGTATGATCACAATTTGATTGATGCCAAGTTGAAAAAAAACATATAATTGAGCTCATTCATCACCGACTGTACTTAAAGACAAGTTGAGCTCTGCTTATGAAACAAGTAATTTGATTAAAACAAAAAGTGTGTTGACCTTGTGAGTTATGGACTCGATCCTAGAATCAAAAGGATGTTGGCAAAGGGCTAGTGTCCTCGCACTTTTGCAGTAGATGAAGTCCCTGTTGTCGAATCACGAAAATCCGTACAAGTCTCGAAGACTTATGTTCACGGAAGTGGTGAAATCTAGCAAACATACTTGCAAAGTATGTGTACCGATTGCACTATCAGCAAGATTGTCGCGGATGAAGCTCGCTAAAGATGTGCAGTACTATTAGCAATATTGCTGTGTAATAAAGTAACCAAGTTGCTAAAATATTTCAAAAAGAACTTCTAGTGGGGTGATGAAGATTACGGTTGCTCAAAGCGAGATTCGACTCTTCTCGTCGGCCCGATCCCAGAAACCAGCAAATTCGTAAGAACTTCTTCTAGAACGTTCAAATTGCCACCTTCCTTGACGTAGAACAGAACACGAACAAAGCTCTCATTATTGTTGTTGTTGCACTATTGTTGATCTCTTACCTCTGTCTCGTGTTCTGCACTGAGTGCAAAAACAAAGACTTTATATAGGGAAGCCAAACCCTCTAGCAGCCATATCGCCTACTACCAACGTGGGAGTCAAACCCCATAATGTGGGCAGTTGTCAAAAGTAACTCACTATAAATATGGTAGTTACAAACTAAACCGCGGCAACAAAGAAGCAATCTCGCAAAACTCAAGAAACCATGCAGGCCTTGTAGCCGCCCGATGCGAGCGTGTGAAGCGCGTTACTTTGCGCTCCGCCCAAGTTCGAGTCCGAGTTGCTAGAACCGAGCTCCAAAGGAAATTCATCTTGAAATTGATGACGAGAACAATTGTTTCTTATGTAATTTGAGCCTTGCCCACTAGAGAAAACCTCCCAACCACCACTTGCACTAACTCATCTCATGTGTGCACATAGCCCAAATATTGAAATACACACACTTGAAATTTGCCACATACATCATGTAGTGGTAGGACCGGGCCATTAGTGACCAATTTCAAATAAACCCAAACAATGTCATTCATGTTATAGCTAATAAAATACTTAATAAATGAAGTGACATAGTGTCAAGGTTCACGGTACCGGTATCCGACCCTTTCCATGAATATCGGGATAGGCGACATCAACATTATCGACGGTTTCAGATTTTTTTTGGTATCAAGCACAAATTATTATTAATAAATTATCAAATTTTTAGAAAAAAAAATATTTTATACATTTATGTATAATTTTAAGTATTTTATGTTTTATTTCTTAGTAGTTATAAAATTGAACGAAATAATAGCCCTCCTTACTGAATGGTTTACATTTGATAAATAAGTTTTTCTTCATTTACATGCTTTTACAACCTTAGTATGCTTTTACACCCTTGTCGATGGTTTGTTTTCGTTCAATTTTTTCCATCAAATTGACTAGAAAGGAGACCCTCATCGTCAATATCGTATCGGGACATGTCAAATTGTATTGTATCGGCTTCGGCTCACACTGCAAACTATGCATAGTGTACATGTTAGCCTATAGAAATGAGACTATAGAAATGGTCTCATTGTTTTATTAAGACAAAATGTGAAGGAAAATGTTCATGTCTTAAGGCTTAGTCGTGCCAGTGCAGTACATTTGTTGCACAATGAGGAAAATGTTCCTGTCTATTTGCAGTTAACCTAGTATAGAAGCATAAGCATGAAGTGGAAATTATCTCGCCTTCGAAATAAGAAGTTCCAAAAAACTTACCAATACCTTGGACATTTTTGGTCATGCACGCATATTGTTCAGGTTTTCTGTGAACTACAAGACCACCACAGAGTTATCAAATTTTACTTAAAAGAGGCTACATATGTTTTTGTTTCGTTAATTACCATCAATGAAACACGAGAAGATTTTTGTACATGTAGAAAAAAGAAAATGTAAAACTAGGTAAGGGGCTGATTGAATTGATATATGGTCATGCTGAACTCATGGTAGCAGTTAATGATACAAGTATCAGAATGCTCAGAAATATTCAAATGAATAAGAAGGGTTTGTGTCATTCCTTGACAATATATATGTTTCTATAAACAGAGAGGCCTAAAGTAAAACCGTTGTGCTGTCAGAATCAGTCACTTGGAACATAAAAGGAAAATAATACCGTCACTTGGAACATATAAGGAAAATAATACAGCAAAAGTACAGAGAGAGTAGTTGGGAGAGCGCATTTTAAAGTCCAAATAGCGAATTAGAGAGAGTTGACACCATTGGTCTTTTTTAATTCAATTTTGAACTTTTTATTGTCTCCATGACTGAAAAAAAAAAAATTAGCACCAATTTAAAAACTTCATAGACTTGCATTGTACAGTTGAAGTTCTTACATTAAGAAGCTCGATTGACATATGATTGCACATTCTCATATCAAACAACTCATTCCTTCATATGCTTCGTATACTACAATTGGTTTCTGGAGAATCTCCTAGCTGCGCGATCTTAAAATTGAGCCAAGTCAGAAATGATGAGCTGTGAGAAGCACAAGCTGACATTACCAAGTGTCCTAATCATTTGAATCTTTCGTTAGTTATATTTAAATTCCAAATAGCAACTTAATGACTTTCTTGCAAGAACAAGAAAGTCCTTTATATTCCAAGCCTCTGTATTGATTTGTATGTTAGCAGTGCTTGGGACAAATGGGGTGCAGAGGTTGCCAAAAGCCTAAGATGAACCATAGGAAGGGGTTGTGGTCTCCAGAGGAAGATCAGAGGCTGAGGGAGTTGATCATCAGGCACGGCCACGGCTGTTGGAGTTCGGTTCCTGCCAAAGCTGGTTAGTATCTGCATTTGCTCTCAAGATACTTGGCTTCGCGCCATCACTGCAATTGCTATTAATTCTGAATCAAAATTTCATCAATATTAACCCTGAGGATCCCTCCCTCGCATAACTTATATCTGGTTCTCCCTCACATTACTTTGAGGTGTTATGTAATGTGTCTTAATCTAGCCTTTGTGCTTTCCTTAGAAATGAATTCTTGTTTTCGTACTGGTCTACTTATTAGTAGTCTATGACCAGTAAGATAGACTATCTTGTATGTCAAATAGCCTTCTAGGTTTCGTGACGAGTACCTCTTCTGCTGTTTTTTTTTTACATTTGTGGTGTCATTTTGCCTGAGATCAGTTACAGCCGATACTTACGTATCTCAATTTCATAGGACAAGATTTTGGATCATAATGTGATGGATCTCGATTCAAGTCTAACAGTATATAATCCATTAACTCGCAATAACCTTGCAATAAGTTCACACCAGTTTCTTTTCTCCAAAGAGCTCAAGTATTATTGTCCATCAACATGCCTAGTCTAGTAAAACAGTTTTTTCACCAATAAGAAGGATTCCTATATTATTTTCAGTCTATGAGGGTCAGCCTTGACTGTGAAAATTTCTTCCATGTCACTCTGAGATTTTGAATGATGTATAAAAGCGACAACTAGTAACCGTATTCTTATGCAGTACAATAATTCATCAGCACATTTTTTTCTTCTTATTTCTGTCCAATATGCTTTCCTAGGGCTGCAAAGAAACGGGAAGAGTTGCAGACTGAGATGGATCAATTACTTGAGGCCGGGACTGAAGCGTGGCATTTTTTCTCCAGAGGAGGAGGAAGCAGTTATGAGCCTTCATGCGGCTCTGGGCAACAAGTAAGCATCGCGCACATCATCATATTTTTCTTTATTCTTGGAGCTAGAAATTCTTAGGAACGATGATGGACCACGATCATTGATGGGAGTCACTCAATCAGGTTGATAGTTACAAACCTGGCAATATTAACCGAAAGAAAACATTTACGAAGAGAGAAGAAATAACACACATTGCCATAACTTACGTAAACTTTGTTTGATGATAAATGATAGCAATTGCATACCAAGATGGGTCACAAAATTCGAATAGTAACACCAAGTATATGAAAATAGTGAGAAGAAAAAGACATGTAAGAGATATGCGAATAATGAACATAGTAAGTACACAGCATAGAGTATTATGTCTTTAACTTGTAAGCCTCTTCTCTTGTTTAGTTTTAACAAATAAAGCCTTTGACATTCTCTTCACATGTTGAGAACTTATTTAATGGCTTGTTACCAACTAATGATTCCATGTTCTGTGAACCAAACTCTGTTCCCATTTGTTGTCTTACTGTTAAACTATTTGATATAGATAAGACTTGAGGGTTAATTGAAAAAAACCAATTAGATTAACTATTTCAAACATATTATAATTTGATATCCCTTGATATTTTTTGGATACAAAGAATACTTCATAAGGGTTAGATGTTACCTGGTCTCGGTTGTATTAGAAGAAGACTTCCATCCCCTACTGAGAATCCTTCCAACTTTTACATTTGCTTCTGATATAGAATGAGAAATAGTTTCAACAATTGCCCCGCACCCGAATGTTTTCACGAACATATCCGCTGACACGTGGGCCAGGTTCAGTGCGTTCGAGCAGTCTGAGGCTTGCCCTGACCACATGTCATTGTGTAACTAGGAGTTTCGGGGAGTGTTGACTAGTTATTGTCACCTTCATTTAGGACTGCAAATTTGAAAAAGCAGTTCAAACCACCAGTTACCACCAAGGGAGTCGTCTAGTGGTAACACCAGTAAGCAAGAGGAGTAGTGGGTTCGAATTCTAGCCCAGACAAAATAAAGATAGGATTGGGAAAGGGGGTCGTGGTGCTAGTAGCCCTTATCTTAAAAAAAATACTACTTGGTCCTCTTTCATTTTGGGCTTGGTGATACTGGATGTTTGCAAACATAAATCTATATATGCCGCGTTTGGAGTTTTATAAGTACTTAAGCAAGTCCTAGTAGTTTTAAATTTCAAGCACGATGCTGAAGATATGGCAACTTTAGTTTTCAATGTTAAACTCTTGGATCTTAATTTTGTCATTAGCAAGTTGAAATAAATTGAGTTCAATCTTGAGATCAGCTTGCTTCTTATATAACCAAGCAGAATAGGTCAACGCAAGTTGTGCTGAAATTACATGAATTGTTTTATAAGCCTGACTAAGCCTCTCGTATGAATGAGTCAGTCCAAAAGCAAGCCAAGATTTTGATAATTCTCGACTTCGGTGCTCCTCTTTGGGAATGATTCAATTCAAAAGCAAGCCAAGGATTTTGATGATTCTTGACCTGGTGCTCCTCTTTGGAAATGATTCAACTCAAAAGCATGCCAAGATTTTGATAATTCTTGACTTGGTGCTCCTCTTTGAAGAAAAAAGAAAAAGCTTAATTATATCATATGTACTAACTTAAATTACCAAACACTGCATTGGTAAATTATAGGCTAAATTACAACTTGATATCCTCAAATATTCAAGTTTTTGAACTTTGTACTTTGATTTTTGATAGGTATCAACTTGGTACCCAAAAAAATAAAAATGAAATAATTACCCCCGTCTGCTCCCCTCTCTCCCCCCTCCCCCTACCGGCTGCACCACCTCTGACCCCGCAGCCACCCCGGATTGCACCCTACCCCCTCTCTCCGCCACGCACAGGCTGCTACTGTCGCCGCCGCGCACTAACTTAAAGCATCAAACACTGCATTGGTAAATTATAGGCTAAATCACAATTTGATACCCTCAAATATTCAAGTTTTTCAACTTCGTACCTTGAATTTCGATAGGTATCAAATTGATACCCAAAAATATAAAAAGACATAATTACCCCCGTCTGCACCCCTCTCTCCCCCCTCCCCTACAGGTTGCACCACCTCTGACCCTGCTGCCACCCCGGGATGCACCCCCACCCCCTCCTCCCTCTCCGCCGCGCGCGGTCTGCAACTGTCGTCGTCTCGCGCGTGGAGAGAGAAAGGGGGGGGGGGGGGGGATTGGTGCTGCACCACGGGAGGGGGTTGGGGGTGGTGCAGACGCCGGGGAGAGAGGGGTAATTTAGTCCATTTTAAATTTAATGGTATCAAGTTGATACCTACATAAGTTCATGGCATTAAATTGAAAAACTTGGATAGTTGAGAATTTCAAGTTGTAATTTAGCCTAAATTATATGACAACGGAAACCAACTTGAAGCATCGAATTGCCGGCTGATACTTCGTTCTTACTCCGTTCTTGATCATGTTTCTTGATTGCTCAGGTGGTCGCAGATGGCTACACATCTACCAGGAAGGACCGACAACGAAATAAAGAACTACTGGAACTCCTACCTAAAGAAGAGAGTAAACCCCTACGCCTCGTCGTCCAGCTCTCAAGACTCGGCCAGCCTTGTCCGAGAACCCGGACCACAGCTCCCTCACGAGCCCAAGAACCAGACGTCAGCCTCTCGCGAATCCGCGGAGCCGGTCGAGTCGTCGTCGCTCGTGGACTCCGGCCAGTCGAACCCCGGAGACGCACCGCCCCAGCCGTCCTCGACGTCGTCCTTCCCCAAGGCTATATTCGCCGACTGGCTGCCGACGACCGAGCAGGCCGACGACGGCACGATGAGCTGCTGCAGCCAGTGGGAGTACTCCAACGCCGGCGGCGGCCAAGCTGGAGGCGCTGAGTCGGTTCGAGGACTCGGAGATGGTAGCTTCTACGGGGTCCAGTCGCAGTTGCACAGTGACGGTCACTTGGAGGGAGGCGGATTCTTCGATCTCTTGTCAATGGGAGACATAAGCTTGATCTTTGGTCCTTAGGTGTTCTTTTGGTACGTTAGATTGTGGCACTTTATATTTTCTGAAAAATAACATTTTCGGCTTGGATATTTGTGTTTTATTGTAACGTATTATTATCATTAAGTGGAGGGTAAAGTGCAAAAAACCCCTCGCTAAATTTCTGCCATTTGCACTAAAAAACCTTTTAGAGTTTTTTTGCAGTTTACCCCTCCTTAGATTATACATCCGCTCGGTTAGGCCCTTCCCGCCAAATTTTAAAAAATTTATACCTAAACTACCCCTCCCCCTCCCCTCTAACCTCTCCCCCCCCCCCTCCCCTCCGGCGGCGCTGGCGCCGGCGAGCCCCCCCCCCCCCCCCCCCCCCCCCACCCACCCCCCCCCCCCCCCTCCTCCTCCCTCGCCGACGAACAACCCCCCCCCCCCCCCGGCCCCCGCCGACCCCCCCCTCCTCCTCCCTCGCCGGCGAACAGCCCCCCCCCCCCCCCGACCCACCCCCCCCTCCTCCTCCCTCGCCGGCGAACAGCCCCCCCCTCCTCCCTCGCCGGCGAACAGCCCCCCCCCCCCCCCCGCTCCTCCTCCTCCTTCGCCGACCCCGACCCCCCCCTCCGCCTCCGTCGCCGGTCGCCGGCGAGCGCACCCCCCTCCTCCTCCTCGCCGGCGAACACAGCCGAAGAAGGAGGGGGGGACAGGGGTAAAATTGTCATTTGGGGGCAAAATGAGCTTAATTCATACTTTTGGCAATTTTAAGAGCATGGGGTCTTTTAGTGCAAAAAACACAAATTTAACGAGGGGTTTTTTGCACTTTACCCTTAAGTGGAAATAAATAATACCAATCTTCTTATACCATGGGAATATTATTTCATCATAGGATAAATATAGGACATTTTCTGAAATTCGTATAAATACTGAACTATCTTTTAAGCCACTCTTTTAGAGAAATTTTGACTTAACCTCCACTTTATTTACCATATTTAAGGGGTGCACCCTATAGTGTTTCAATAATATATAATATTCTCCACTTTTGACGGAATCCGTCTCGTCAATATGGTAAACCAATTTAACCTAAAAAAATGATAAAAATTTTCATTTCCTATTTTATTCTTCATCTTCCCTCTCACCTTCCTCCCTCCTCCCCGCCAAACCCCCCCCCCCTCCCCGCCGCTGCTACCACCCACCCCTCACCACTGCTACCGCCCCCCCTCCCCCCCCCCACCCCGCGTCACTGCCACTCCCCGCCCTCGCAGTAGCAGCAACCGGTGGGTGGGTGGGCGTGGAAAGGGGGGAGGGGGGTGGGAGCGGCGACAGCCTGCCCGCGGGAGGTGAGAGGGACAAGGACATTTTGGTCAAAGCAGTTGACCATCAATTTCAGACGAATTCCGTCAAAGACTCAAAAGTGGAGGTCTTGTTGTGAAACCCAGTTTTTGTTTCGTAATTTAATATTATTATTATATTATTATTACTATTATTATTACTAATAATAGTGGGTTTAAAAATTAATTTCAAAATTTATAATTGACTTTTTGGTTGTTGACCTGACCCGAGCCTGGACCAGCTTTCCGAAACCCAGACCCGACCTGAACCCCCTCCGTTCATTTAAAATTCTGACTTCTTTAAAAAAAAAAAAAAAAACTTGAGCTGGTCCACGTTGGACCAACTCCCCCTCTCCCCTCACTTCTCTCCTCTACTTTTACTCTCAACACACCCACAACCACCTCATAAAGAGGAACACCACAGCACCCTTCACCATACATTTAACCCCACTCTCCCCTTATAACTCCACACACGTTCACTACCACCGCCCCCACGAGCACCACTCCAGCACATTTCTCCCATCCCCCAACTTCCACTTTCTCACTTCTTAAACAAAACCAAACTCTCCACCACCATTACTTCCTCTCTCCCTCTCTAGTTCCCTCCTCCAGAGAACAACCTCCCTACTCACAAACCCTCTCGGCCAAGCTTACTCCCGGCCGACCCGAGCACGCCCCCATCCGCGACTCCCGGCGCCGACCCACGCGCCCCGCCATCCCGCCGACGCCCGCGGCCCGACCTCCCGCGCCCCGCCATTCCGCCGACGCTGCGGCTCCGCCCGTGACTCCCCAGCCGGCCACCCTTCCGCGGCGCCTCTCTCGACCGCACTCCAGCACCCCGACCCCCCTTCCAGCGCACCTCCGCGCTGATCCCGGCCCATCTTCGGCGTTCTCCGCCGTTCGCCAGCCCCTGTTCGGCCGTGCCCTAGCGTCGCCATCCAGAGCCCGTGCACCGCTGATCTGGACAGCACTGTCCAGCGCTGTCCACGGGTTTTCGAGTTGTTGTCCGCTGTTCGGACGTTGTCCAGCGCATTCCTTGCGGCCCGGTCCGCTGTCTGCGCTTCCTGTGCATTTTCCGAGCTGGGTTCTTGCTGTCCGCGTTTATTATTTCTTTAATTTGCATCTGAGAGCTCTAGCCGAGCAACCCAAGGTATAACTCCTCTGTCCCGTCCCATTTTGTAGTCTGTGATGAGATTGGTCCACGAATTTCCTTCGGGAATTCGATTTTGAGTTACGTTTTGTTTCCAGGATTTTCCGAGAGACTTTCGGGAAAGCCTATGTTAGTTTGGTTTAGATTTTCCGAAGCTTTCGGAAAAGAATTCTGGGAATATTTGGTTTTCGGATTTTTCCGAATTGTTGCTGTGATGTTTTCTGGGTTGATTTCGGATTTCCGAATTCGTTTCGAGTTGTTCCGAATTAATATTGGAATGATTTGTGATTATATATATATATATATATATATATATATATATTGGATTTTCCTAGTTTGGGATACTTGCAGGAAAATATTGGCACACTTTTCCAGTTTTTTGGTTGACCGAAAATAGAGGAAGTGCTGCCGGTTTTTTCTATAAAATTTAATTATGTAATTTTTAAAATGGTTTTAAAATGGTTTTCGGAAAAAATATCGTTTTGGATTTTTGGGCGACGACCGTATTGGTCAATGGGCCCTGGCTAAGTGCAAACGAAACCGGTTTCGCCCAGACGTTGAGGCATTAGCCTATATGACGATTGGACCAATATCTGAGACTCATTATTAATTTATTTTAATTATTAGTTTTGAATTAAATAGTAGGAGAGATTTCAGGACTAACCCAGGTCTACTTCTTATTTATGTAAAATAATTTGTAAGGACATAAGCCCAACTTTTCTATTTCCTTTCTCTGTGGCCTGTAAATATTGTAGCGTAGTTTTCTTCATTTTCTGGTTTTGCTGGATTTTAGCGTAGACGCGTAAATCTAAAATAAATATTATTTTTGATATAGAAAAATTAATAAGATTTCTCTCACATTAAAATTTACAAGTTTGTAATATTTTAAACAAAGATCATGTTTTCTCATTAAGCAAGAAATTTAGTTTTATATGTATAATTACGAAAATACAAAGTTTTAACCAATTAAATTGGTAACTACGAGTTTTTCCAAAATAAAAGTTAAATTGATCTTTCCCTCGTTATTAATTACAACGCACCCGATAACCGAGTTTTGTTTGTGATTGTGTAATCAAGATTAAAATTGATTAGGACATAACTTAGAGATTTCAACTAGCATAGTTAGCATGGTAACTCTGGAATCTGAGTCGAACTTCTCGAATGTAGGATTTCGAGGACGAGGCTAATTTCGATCCCGAAGTCTCAATCCTTCAAACCCAGTCCAAATTGAGGCAAGTACATTTTGTGTTAGTTTACAATTATTTAATAATCGTTTTATTGTAAGTTT
Organism: Iris pallida; assembly: GCA_029216955.1. NCBI lineage: Eukaryota > Viridiplantae > Streptophyta > Magnoliopsida > Asparagales > Iridaceae > Iris > Iris pallida. Next base: position 3,639,099 of record JANAVB010033416.1, read on the forward strand.
AAACCACGATGCAACACGGAACTCTCTCTGAGAGCACTGACTGTAACTACTGTAACTGTTTGGGGACTGGGGGAGTAGTGTAATGAGTATGACCACATCCAAATAATAACTTAGAACTGTGCGAGCTTACCCCTCTTACACACGGGGATAAGCCATATCTTTCACTGTACAACCCAAGCCGGTCATATTCATTGTCTATTCACATCACAATGTTTTAACTGCTGGAGAACTGTTTATTTTCAAATTGTTTAAAAGTGCATGATTCTATTATTATTTCAATTGTCAAATTAGCATAAATTGTACTTTGCTCCCTCCTGACTGGAGATAACATTTTTAGGGAATTTTGAGGATGCTGAGCTGTTATACAACAGTTATTATGACCCGGTTCTGTCACCTGTGGTGTTGCCAGAGTCTCCTTTGGAGGACGCAGGACCTGAGGCCGATGAGCCGAACGCTTAGCTAGATTTTCCTGTTTCCAGTTTTGTTGTTTTAAAATTTTGTTATTTGAATTTCAGCATTTTATTTCAGTCTTTCTAATTCCAGTGTACTTTCTAATGTTTAATAAAGTTTTAAATTCCCGAATATTGAGTTGTGACAAATGTATATAGATGTTGTTGTGAATACCTGCTAATGGAACAGCTTACTGCCGCCGTCTCAACAACGGTGCAGGCTGGGCATGATCCGGTTCGACCCAATTATTTGGGATCGGGTCGTGACATGTTTTTAGTGGTGGCCCATGCAGGTCCAACAACTTAGAAAAACATACCTAGAAACAAGTAGAACACTAGAACATTGATTTGTCACAACATAGGTCCGAATTATATACATAAATATTTTTGTTTGATTATAGACTGGTAGGATACCTTGCTTATGTTTGCATCCTAAACCTTCCAGAATATGGCCATTGACAAGACCAATCCTGCTGGCGATGAGGTGTCATCTCCGGATCATACCCCATCTCCTCAACCAAGTCCAGGGTTTATTCCCTCGCAGCTGATTGACCGTCCCCATAATGCATCCAGTGAAGTTTTCACTACACTGACGATTCCTACCTCTTCTCAAACTGAGTTACATTTCCTTGGTGAAGTACCCATTTCTTTTGCTCCACCAGTACCAGCAAACACCTCCCAAATGGTTGCCCTATTTCAAGAAATCCTAGAGTTCCAGAAGGTTCAAGCTGAAGCCCAGCAGGAGGAGATGAATATCACGAGAGAAGTCATGAAGAACGTCAATGATGTAGCCTTAGCTATCTTAAACCAAGTTGGAGCGGAACCTCGTCCTAGGAGGGATACCCCTGAATCTAGAAGATAATTGAGCCCTATCCGGCAGTCATATTGTAAGAAGCTATTGGTTTGTGACTACTGTAAAAGGCTTGGTCACCAAGCCAATATTTGTCGCAAGAGATTGGAAAAATGTTTGGCATGTGGATCTGCTGAACATCGGATAAAGGACTGTCCCTTATCTTTCCATCAAACCAGAGCACATATCCCAGCAACACCTGTTAGGCCACAACCTAGGGACTCTCTTCCTATCCAGCAGACCTTGCCTCCTACAATAAGGCATGATGCAGACTCGAGGTTCATAGAAGATGAAGCAGTTGGAGACTGCTCATGCAAGAGCCAGAACCATGAAGAATAGTACCTAGGACTGCTGAATAGCATTATCTATTGTTATAAGAAGTTGTAACAGGATGTCCTTAGATCAATCATGAGAGTTTTTGCTGTAATTTTCCACATGAATAAAATTCTTAGTTACACCCTTATGGTAGATGTCTTCCCTGATAGTCTTCCCGGATTACCCCCCAGATCGAAATATAGAGTTCACCATTGACCTAGTCCCCGGCTCTCCCCCTATTTCTAAGGGATGCTACTGTAATGACCCGTTCCGCCCTAGCGGAACGCCGATTCAAACGGCAAGTGCAACGACTCAAACGAGCCGTCGACCCGAAGAGTTGGCATCGACCTGATGAAGAATCGATACAAGGCTTACATTGGCCCGTCAAGAGGAATCCAGACTTAGACTTTCAAAGGCGCACTCGGAGTATTGCTCGGCCGACGCGATCATTGCTAAGGTGGGTGGCTCCGATGAACCCGTCTTTGCTTAGCCTAGACACATAACAATACGGACACTATTGATAGAATCGCTAGGCGATAACACTACGCATGCTAATAAATGAATGACTCAACGTACCTAACTAAGGGAGTAATCCCATCTTGCATGCTTGTATAGAATATGGAAAGGAACATGGAAAAATGTGAGAACTCTCGTACCGCGCTTCACGCTCGTGCTACGGCACAAGCTTACGTTCAAGTTCCCTATGCGTTCAACAATCAAACAATGAATGGGTTACAACAATAAAACAGGAAGACTATCGACATAGTCGTTCCGAGTAGAGTTTAGCAACATTGAAAGACTATGGGACCGATGGGTCGCCAAGGCGACTCCCGTACGAGGAGTTGCAAAATGTATGAATGAATGAATGAACGAATAAGTGAATGAATGAATCAACGAATGAAAGAATGAATACGTGAATGAATCGATGAACAAACGGACAAGTGAAAGAAAGAAAAGAATGAATGAATGAAAGATAAGAAAAGAAAGAATGGTTAGCGACAGGTGTGACGGGCACGTACAACGGGGCTCGCTACCCGCGCTGCACGGACGCCAACCTGGTCGATAACGCATTATGGCTAAGGGTTAGCCTACGGCTCGGAGATAGCCGTTAAGTTAAAATGACAAGATAATACGAAATGGTCGTGGACAAACGGCACGGGCGTTGTGTGGAGTATACCGTGGCCGTGTAGTGGAAGGATTCTGCGGTATGGGCGTTGTGTGGAGTATACCGTGGCCGGCCTAGGCAGAATCAAAAGCGGGGCTTACGGGCTGCCTGGGTGCGGGCTTGGGCACCAGGAGACGTAAGTGCAGGATATTTCAAGAGACTTAACGGGGTGTACCAGCCATCACCCTACGCTAAGTTGAGAAATACCAAGGGGAAATGTCCAAAATAGCTTGTCATGCCAGCGACCGGTACATATAGATTAAGTGGACCTTACTGGTGGCTATCCACGTGCAAGTTCTTGCATTGAAATCAAAGTAGTCTAAGTTAAATGAACAATCGCCTACTGAACGGCTTGAAATGTATCACACCAAATGATAATGAATACTTCGTACAATGAGTTAGAGAATACGCCTACGACGTGCTAGAAATTGAGGCAGGGACACGCTCTTGATATTGAAAGTTTACATGAGATACGTTAAGTTATTCTTATGAATTGTTGACTAACTTGGTTTACTTTGGACAGGGAAGGTTGGACGGTAAGTATGGGTAAGTCGTGCATGTATTTCCATACGACACTTGAATTTGGCAACACAGGATAGGTTATGACATATGCCATGAAATTGATACTAAGGCAAGATTAGAAAGACAATGAATGATAGAGATGCACAAAAGTAAATGGAACGTGTTTGGTAATGATAGCATTGTGGGCGAGCTAGCCTCCCCACCAGTGCATAACAATGTACTGATAACCCCACAGTCTGCTTGCAGGATGCAGGAGACGCCGACGGGTGCGGAGCTTCCATCGAACGTGTTAAGGCGCGGAGCCAACTCCGGGGCCTTGGGATGTTGCAAGAAGCTGAAGCACCCTATACAGGACATAATGTATCGGAACATCGCCATGAATCATTCTATGTTGTAAGCCACTTGGCACGTCCTTTTATATTTCAGAAAGAGAGAGAGAGCTTGAGCGATTTGTAATATCGGCCTAGCGCCGCTTGTAAACTTCTTGAATATCAATAAAAGTGTTTGAATTCGCTTCTACTTGTGTTCATTTACTTTCCGCTGCAAATATGGACACTCTGTGCGACTCTGTGGCCTAGCTCAAATCGGCCGTTTCTGGACTTGGCCTTGTACGGGCGCAACCTAGGCCCGTGCGGCATCACGCCTTAGCGAGGACGATCGCTCCTACGGGAGCGGGGCGTGACAGATTGGTATCAGAGCACGGCTTTACGTCCTTGGACTTCACGTCAATTTCTCAGTTTTGAAAGCTCGTTGAAACAAAAGAAGTGTACGCTCTCTCTCGTTGTGCCTTGGGATGTTCCATACAATAAGTCTAATATTTTCAAAAGCTCGTACGAGTACTCGGTTGGACGGGATCGATAGGCGATGGCCTTTGTGCCACCACGACGGACTTGAATTGGAAGGAACCGATGCTAAGAGTTAGCAAATACAGTACGTGCTTGAATGAGCTTACGCTGACAGCAAACAAGTACATGAGACCAAAGTATAGTTCGAACGGGATGGTTATGCACGCAGCCTTTTGGCTAAGTTGTGCCGCGTGTCGCGCACCTCGACTTCTGGTGCAATCGAGTTGCGAGCGATATCAAGTACCGCTCGGTCGGGAACGGAGATACACTTAGAGTGTATATCGATAGGAACGCTATCAAACTAACGCTTAGGCGTACACGAAAGATTGGCTTGGATTTTGTGGATTAGCTGTGCGAACGACTTAGTACGTCGAGGCGACGTGAGCAATTACGCTAGAGATTCATCGAACAAATCTGAAGGATGTCTTAGCGCATGACGCGAACGTGATTGAGGACTAGATCGTATGGCTTGAATTCGAGTGGTGTATGTGATAGGTTCGGAGAAGAATAAGAATGAGTGTCGACGACTAGTCGAGTGGCTCGAACCCTGAGTGGTGTATGGACGTCATAGAAATTGTTCGAGCGAGACTAAAGGATTTACGGATAGAACGAGTATGTCGGCAAGCGATGCGATCGCGCAAAGCCTTAGAACGTGTCACGCTTAGTTGGCTGTGACTTCAAAAGTCCCGAACGAGATGTCGCTGGACAACTTGTCAATGGGTAACGCGAGTTAGAAAATGGTTCGGAACGATGAATGAAAATGAATGGTCTTGATCGAGGAAACTTAGAGGATCGTGCGTACGATTTCGGATTGATTCAAATGAATTATGACTTGAGTTTGAGCAACGATCTTGAAACTAGCTTGAGGAATAGTAATTGAACTTGATCTTGAATATTAAATAAAAATTGTGGAATATCTAACTCAGACAACAGCATCAACGCATGACTCGAAATCGGTTGCAAAGGAAGATCGTCAGGTTACGCATATCGTCGATGGTATTGAGGCGTATCAAAGATCGATATACGATAACTCGGGGGTACTCTGACTCGGCGAATGACGATCGTGCAAATGTCATTGTTCCGTTGGATGCTATACTTGGGATGTTAAAAATGTGTCGAGAAAAAGATAGACTTGGCTCGAGGATTTTCTAGTTGAACGCATGACGGTCAGACTGTCGAATCGATTTGGTTTGGATGAAAATGAGAATGCTTGGATTTGCTTCGACGATAACCCAACGTCGATATTCCTGTCTTATGCGAGCACAACTCCAGCCTCGCACATGTGTCACGCCGATTAGGGCGATCACTCCGCGTGAGCGCTGGTATGGTGATTCATACAGCGGGGGTGATCAAACTTGCACGGCATGGCAACTTGTGTGCTTCGACTTGTGGTTTGACGCGAAGGTAGACTCGAGAATAAATTGTGTGTTTGATAAATCGAACTTGAGGATTGAGTAGGTCCAATCCGCATATCGAGAATGAGTTAGTCTAAACTCAAACAAGAGTTATGCCCCGATGAGAATGATTATTCCGCGGGAGCGTTGCATGGTGATTCATGAACCACCGTGGATCGATGATCGGACTCGAGTGAGATTGGGACGCAATGTATTATCGAGCTGGATGACCTCGTGATCGAATACATGAATTGGTTAGAATGGATATGTGAAGTATGTCGATTGGGTGATTTGAATGGATTCGAATATGCGTAACGAATACATTGATGCGAATAGGTGATCGTGCTCGATGTTTAGAAATTTGAGTGACGCGAGCTTGGGTAGAAAACTCCCGTACTACCGACTTTGGTTTGACCCTAGGATTGGGGTCAGTGTTGGCATTATTGTTAGGGAACTATGATTCCAATCCTGACATTGGCTTAGCCTTGAGAAATGGCCTAGCGGTTAGGCGAGACGCCCTGTTTCAATTGTTAGCAATCGAAAGATTGATCTTGAGGATTGGCATGGATGGATAGCATGAATCACGAATATAGGAAACCCTGCTCACGAGACTCGGCTGACATGCATATATTTCAGGGACGCCGGAGTATATACACGATGCGACTCGAGTGAGAATGATGAATTCTCTATCACGCGGTTTGGTGAATGCATGTATTTTGGGGACGCCTGGAATGCGTGCACGATCTAACCAAGTGACACATTGAATTCCAAACGAGACTTGAGGAATGGAAGAGTGTCGAGAACTTGAAATCGTGTTAAAAGAAATGAATGATACTAGTACGAACGTGGCTCGGAATCGAAGAAACGTGTGAGCGGAGTGTGCGCGAACGACACCAAGATTGGCCCTAGACAAGCGAATGATATGGAATCGATATCGTGAAAGTAAAAGTTGGTATAACGAGTTGAACCATTGATAGGAAGATATGCTCGACGATAGTGCAATACTTAGTCTTGAATCGGACAGAAATTACTTAGACCTGGTCGACCCCGCTAAGAAGAAATCATACTGATTTCGTGGACAAGAACGCTTGAGAAGCGAATCGGGTCATCTCAATGACCGAGATAAATGAAAAGTGAGTTTGCCTCAGCCTATGACCCTCGTATTTAACGAATTACAACGTACCTCGTGCGATCATTTCAGTCCCATAACACGTCGAAATAGCAACCAAGTTGAGGAACCATCAACTCTAAAATGAATGAAAAGTTATTCAATAAAAATCGACCAAAACGTATACAGACACGGGACTTGGAGAGGTATCAAATATAGTTCGGTGCCATCAAGCGGTAAAGCCATTCGATAGGGATTTGTCTAAGAAATATGACGACACGAGTTAAGGAATGGTAGGATGACCTGCACTCAGGAAGTCTCGAGGACGAGACTTATTTTGAGTGGTGTATTATGTAATGACCCGTTCCGCCCTAGCGGAACGCCGATTCAAACGGCAAGTGCAACGACTCAAACGAGTCGTCGACCCGAAGAGTTGGCATCGACCTGATGAAGAATCGATGCAAGGCTTACATTGGCCCGTCAAGAGGAATCCTGACTTAGACTTTCAAAGGCGCGCTCGGAGTATCGCTCGGCCGACGCGATCATTGCTAAGGTGGGTGGCTCCGATGAACCCGTCTTTGCTTAGCCTAGACACATAACAATACGGACACTATTGATAGAATTGCTAGGCGATAACATCACGCATGCTAATAAATGAATGACTCAACGCACCTAGCTAAGGGAGTAATCCCATCTTGCATGCTTGTATAGAATATGGAAAGGAACATGGAAAAATGTGAGAACTCTCGTACCGCGCTTCACGCTCGTGCTACGGCATAAGCTTACGTTCAAGTTCCCTATGCGTTCAACAATCAAACAATGAATGGGTTACAACAATGAAACGGGAAGACTATCGACATAGTCGTTCCGAGTAGAGTTTAGCAACATTGAAAGACTATGGGACCGATGGGTCGCCAAGGCGACTCCCGCACGAGGAGTTGTAAAATGTATGAATGAATGAATGAACGAATAAGTGAATGAATGAATCAACGAATGAAAGAATGAATACGTGAATGAATCGATGAACAAACAGACAAGTGAAAGAAAGAAAAGAAAGAATGAATGAAAGATAAGAAAAGAAAGAATGGTTAGCGACAGGTGTGACGGCACGTACAACGAGGCTCGCTACCCGTGCTGCACGGACGCCAACCTGGTCGATAACGCATTATGGCTAAGGGTTAGCCTACGGCTCGGAGATAGCCGTTAAGTTAAAATGACAAGATAATACGAAATGGTCGTGGACAAACGGCACGGGCGTTGTGTGGAGTATACCGTGGCCGTGTAGTGGAAGGATTCTGCGGTACGGGCGTTGTGTGGAGTATACCGTGGCCGGCCTAGGCGGAATCAAAAGCGGGGCTTACGGGCTGCCTGGGTGCGGGCTTGGGCACCAGGAGACGTAAGTGCAGGGTATTTCAAGAGACTTAACGGGGTGTACCAGCCATCACCCTATGCTAAGTTGAGAAATACCAAGGGGAAATATCCAAAATGGCTTGTCATGCCAGCGACCGGTGCATATAGATTAAGTGGACCTTGCTGGTGGCTATCCACGTGCAAGTCCTTGCATTGAAATCAAAGTAGTCTAAGTTAAATGAACAATCGCCTACTGAACGGCTTGAAATGTATCACACCAAATGATAATGAATACTTCGTACAATGAGTTAGAGAATACGCCTACGATGCGCTAGAAATTGAGGCAGGGACACGCTCTTGATATTGAAAGTTTACATGAGACACGTTAAGTTATTCTTATGAATTGTTGACTAACTTGGTTTACTTTGGACAGGGAAGGCCAGACGGTAAGTATGGGTAAGTCGTGCATGTATTTCCATGCGACACTTGAATTTGGCAACACGGGATAGGTTATGACATATGCCATGAAATTGATACTAAGGCAAGATTAGAAAGACAATGAATGATAGAGATGCACAAAAGTAAATGGAACGTGTTTGGTAATGATAGTATTGTGGGCGAGCTAGCCTCTCCACAAGTGCATAACAATGTACTGATAACCCCACAGTCTGCTTGCAGGATGCAGGAGACGCCGGCGGGTGCGGAGCTTCCATCGAACGTGTTAAGGCGCGGAGCCAACTCCGGGGCCTTGGGACGTTGCAAGAAGCTGAAGCACCCTATACAGGACATAATGTATCGGAACATCGCCATGAATTATTCCATGTTGTAAGCCACTTGGCACGCCCTTTTATATTTCAGAAAGAGAGAGAGCTTGAGCGATTTGTAATATCGGCCTAGCGCCGCTTGTAAACTTCTTGAATATCAATAAAAGTGTTTGAATTCGCTTCTACTTGTGTTCATTTACTTTTCGCTGCAAATGGGGACACTCTGTGCGACTCTGTGGCCTAGCTCAAATCGGCCGTTTCTGGACTTGGTCTTGCACGGGTGCAACCTAGGCCCGTGCGGCATCACGCCTTAGCGAGGACGATCGCTCCTACGGGAGCGGGGCGTGACAGCTACAGAGTCAACCCGAAGGAGGTAAAGGAGATGAAGGACCAGATCAATGAACTGAAGGCTCTGGGATTCATTCGAGACGGAGCTTCACCCTGGGGAGCACCTGTCTTGTTTGTGCCCAAGAAGGACAGAACAGTACGGATGTGCATCGACTACCGGGCGCTGAACAATATCACCATCAAGAACAAGTACCCTCTGCCCCGGATCGATGACCTATTTGATCAATTGAGCGGAGCCAAGGTGTTTTCGAAAATTGATCTTAGATCTGGCTACCATCAGATCAGGGTCAGGAAGGATGATATTCCCAAGACGGCATTCAACACCAAGTATGGGCAGTTTGAATTCTTGGTCATGCCGTTTGGACTGACGAATGCTCCTGCGGTGTTCATGAACCTTATGAACAAGGTTTTCCATGAATATCTAGATCAAATTGTCGTTGTCTTCATCGATGACATTCCGATCTATTCAAAGACGGAAGAGGAGCACGAAGAGCACCTCAAGAAAGTTCTAGAAACTTTGAGGAAGGAGAAGCTGTATGGTAAGCTTTCCAAATGTGAATTCTTTCCAGACAAGGTGAATTTCCTTGGCCATGTTGTCACAGGAGAAGGAATTTCGGTGGATCCGAAGAAGATAGCCGTTGTTGAGAAGTGGTCTACCCCAAGCTCAGTTGCTGAAATCAGGAGTTTCTTGGGCTTGGCTGGCTACTACCGGAAATTCGTGAAGGATTTTACCAGAATTGCTGAGCCGATGACGAAGCTTACCAGGAAGAACGAGGAATTCTTTTGGTCTGAAGCTTGTCAGTCAGCTTTTGAGGAACTGAAGAAGAGGCTTACAACGGTGACGATACTTGCGCTACCCGCAGGTACCGACGGTTTCTCAATTTATAGTGATGCTTCCGGTAAGGGATTGGGTTGTGTTCTTCAACAACATGGAAAAGTGATTGCTTATGCATCTAGGCAATTACGGACTCATGAGAAGAACTATCCCACACATGATCTGGAGCTTGCGGCAGTCATATTTGCATTGAAGCTATGGAAGCACTACCTTTATGGAGAGAGAGTAGAAATATTTACAGACCACAAAAGTCTTAAATATGTTTTCACTCAGAAGGAGCTGAACATGCGACAGAGACGATGGCTGGAGCTGATGAAGGATTTCGACATCAACCTGCAGTATCATCCGGGTAAGGCTAATGTTGTTGCAGATGCACTTAGTCGATACCCGATGGCAATGTTCTTGACCAAGGAGCATCATTTGCTGGAGGACATGAAAAAGCTTGGACTGGAAATTGTACTGCCTGAAGAAGAAATGAAGAAACTGGGAAGAGAAGCCATTGTACCAGGAGCTGAATCAACAATAATGCAGTTGCAAGTGCGTTCAAGTCTTATGGACAGAGTCAAGGAGGCACAATTCCAAGACGAGACGCTTTGCAAACTCAGAGATCAAGTGCTGGCAGGAACACTTGAAGGATTCTCAATCGCCAGCGACGGAGCACTGAAGAATGGTACGAGGCTTTGTGTACCAACTGGCGAACTGAGGAACGAGCTGATGCAAGAAGCACACCAGTCGCAGTATTCCATACATCCTGGAGCCAACAAAATGTATCGGGATATGCGGACTATAGTGTGGTGGTACGGAATGAAGAAGGATGTATCTAGGTATGTAGCTAGATGTTTAATTTGTCAACAAATGAAAGCTAGCAAGCAGAGACCAGCAGGACTATTGCAGTCGCTTGACATTCCGAAATGGAAATGGGAGCACATAACAATGGATTTCGTGTCGGGACTGCCTCGATCCCAGGGAGGAAAGGATGCCATTTGGATAATCGTGGACCGACTGACGAAGTCAGCTCACTTTATCCCCTTCAAGGTTGGTCTATCCACCGAAAAGTTGGCAGCACTGTACATGCGGCACATCTACCGGATTCATGGAGTTCCGGTAAGTATTGTGTCTGACAGAGATACTAGATTTACCTCTCACTTTTTGGAAGAGTTTGCATGACAGTTTGGGAACACAACTGAAGTTCAGCACCGCCTACCATCTCCAGACTGACGGACAATCAGAGAGAACAATCCAGACGCTAGAAGACATGCTGAGATCCTGCGTCTTGGAATTCGGAGGGTCTTGGGAAGACCATTTGCACTTGGTAGAGTTCTCTTACAACAACATCTACTAAGCTAGCATCGGTATGACACCGTTCGAGGCACTCTATGGACGTCGTTGCCGCACTCCACTTGCATGGGACGATGTAGGAGAAAGAGTACTGCTGGGTCCAGAGGTGGTGACTGACGCAGTAGAGAAGGTGAATGTAAGTGTCACGACCCGCACCCTAGAGTAAGGGTACGAGAAGTGGGTACGTCCAGCCTACGCCGCAGTGTCGGCGGTAGAACGCTGTTCTAGGTCATGGACTATAACTAACATAATATGAATACTCTCCATAAGGAGGCCAACACAGAGGTATAACTCAATCACAATCTATAGATAGAAAATGGTACGATAAAATAGATAAGGAAATCCTCAACTGAGGTACAACAGAAACTAAAAACAAGTCTCAACATCTCTACAACATACAACTCTGAAACAAAGACATAAGCTAAACATGAAAGGAAAATAGTCTAAGCTATCTACTCTATACAAGGTATCATCCTGAGCAGCTGCCTGAACCTCGCCAGGGGTCCAGGTCGCGAGTGTCATCTAGGCAAGCTCCAAGTAAGGGGGTGCAGGGTTCCTCATCATCCTCTGTAAAATTTTCAACAGGTCCAGTCAGGACGGGAGCGAGCACAAAACATCTCACGCAGTTCATATCGAGTTAGGAAATATAAAGCATGCAATAGAGTAAAGTACATGAAACGCTGAAGAAGAAGATATATGAAATGTAGTAGAGATTTTATAACAGGAAATATCTAAATATGATAAGTAAGAACTGTAAGGAACATGTGATTTTAGAGTACAATCTGGTTATGTAAACGGGCTAGGAAAATGCAATGGTAACTCCATTGTACGTGGGTGTACAATAGACATATACAATAGTTATACAATGTTGTACAATAGGATTTGAGTACATAACCAATTCTACTCCCCCTCCCCAATCAATACACAAGGATCCACTCCCGTTACGTTATCTTGCACAATAGTGTACAATGTTATACAATGGATGTACAATAATATACAATAGATGTACAATGTTATACAATGGTTGTACAATGTTATACAATAGTGTACAATGTCTATCCCTGGAACTCATGTGATACTGAGAGTACAATATGCACAAGGAGTATACAAGGATATAGGTATTCAATAAATACAATATGGAAGTGAAACGCACATCACAATATGTATCTAGTGAATACAAGGGGATAACATCCCAAAAGGAGATCCGTATAGTACTAATCCGTGATAACAATCGTGTCAGCATCAAGTACAGTAATCTAGAGCAAGAATGTAAATCCAGACAAGTATGAAAAGATCAGAGAATGTACTCGCCTCGTATCTGAATGTCTGAAGTAAATGTACTGTCCGAGATGAGATACCTGACTCCTAGTTAGAGCAACACAAGTCAAGATGTATACAGAGGGTGATATATGAAATGTACAATGCATCTGCATGCTGTCTAGGTCAAACTAGGCTAAAGTCGACACTTGGTCAACTCTAGTCAACCACACTAGTCAACCTAGGTCAAGTCCTAGCCCAAACAAGTCTAACAAGTCTCACTAGGCCTAACCAAGCCTAATCTAGCAATCACACACCAATCACAAGGCTATACAAGCCAAACACAAGCCATCACATTCAACATTATTCATAAGAGAAAGGAAGCTAACATGTAGAGCTATGTGTGTGTGTGAACATGGAGGTGTACATGAAAAGAGAAATCAACACTAGCTATGAGTTTACACTACACATGGCACAAAACTAACCATCTACATTACACAAGTATTTATACTTAGCATGTATGGCCACAAGTTACATCTATATACCTATACTCATAGGGGGTTAGAGAGAGGTGTAAATAGGCAAATATCCTATCTATTGCATTCCACATAGATATACTCTCACACATATATATAAAAAGAAGAAGGAACTCAATTCATTGCCTTTCCTAATCTCAGTTTTTAACATAGAACTTGAATTTGAAATGTTAACAAAATAAGGAAGAACAATGTGAAGAGTTAACTAGTGCAAGACAGTGGCATGGTGTGTCAATGTGTGTGTAAAACATAAATTGTGTGTGTAAGACATGAGGGTGTGTAGGTGTAAGTGTCACATGGAAATATGCAGGAAAATAGTGAAGAGGTGGCTGTGTTCAGGAATTACTTGGGAGAAACATGTAAACTAGTGTGTGTACATGGCAAAGTGCAGGAATTAACAAATGTGACAGTGAACAGTGTCACATGGAAATATGCAGGAAAAAGTGACAGTGAAAAGGAGAATGTGTGTGTGCAGCCTGAAAATTGTGTGTAGAAGAATGTAGCTGTGTGGTGAGGCAAAGCAAAGTGTATGTGTGTGCTAAACAGTGAGGGGAGTGTGTGAAGAAATCAAGAGTGTGTACACAGGAATACCTACCCATGTGCAGGAATCCCAAAGCAGTGAAAGAACACACAAGAGAGGAAAACAATTACAGGTGTATATGCATGAGTGAGTGAGGGAAAAACAGAAGATGCAAATGTGTGAGGTTACAATAGGAAAGGAGTTCAAATCTTTAACTAATAGTCTCAGGTTTCTGACCCAAGGGAAACTCAAGTATTGCTAACATCTAAGTTCTCAGTTTTCATTTGAAAACTGGAACCAACCTAACTTGATTTCTCAGTTATAGCAATAGGGAAAATCTCAGTTTTTATAAATAACTGAAATCTCAGTTAACATTCAACCTAGTTTTAAACATAGGAATCTCAGATTTTACCCTTTCAGTTTTCAGGTTATTCAAGAAACCAACTCACATGTGATGTGTATACATGTACAGGTGATAGGAATATGCATAACATGTCTCAGGTATTTGAAATGACAGTACAACATATACCAGTTTCCAATCTCAGGTTCTTAGGATTTAAACTCAGGTTTTGATAAATCTCAGGAAGTTTATATAGTTCAAAACAGTGCACAAATCATGAATGTTCAGTTGATAGGAACATAATCTCAGGAAGTTGGAAAAACTGGAAAACAGGAACAGTGTTAAAGGGAAATCAGTGAAGTCTAACTAACAATGTGAAAACTGGAAATGTAATTGACAAGTTATAGGAATCAACCATTCAAACTCAGTTCAGTTGTAGTTTAAGGAAAAGGAATCAGTTTATGAAGTTCAGAGACTTCCTTCTCAGTTTTTGAAAACTGAGAACTAAACTTAGTTAACAGGCAATGGCAGTTCAAGAATTAAAACTGGAACTATATCAACCAGTGACAGTTAGCCTTCAACCAATTTCCAGGTTACAATATAGGGACCAAATTAGTCTAACAATTAACTGGCAATTTGATTAATGGTTTAATGAAGAAGCAATCCAATTTAAACAGAAAAAAATCATTTGATAGGGTGACAGTGAACACATGGCACCAAACCAACTACCAAATTCCTCTACACACAAACCCAAGCCCATTTCCACTTGCCAAGACTAAGCTAACACCATTTATGATATGTAGGTTCAGTACATTGAGAATTTGCTAGCAGGAATAGGAATTAAACTGTAGAAAAAAAAACTGGAAATGTAACAGTTAATCACAGGGAGTGTTCTTCCCTGTTTGAAATCAAAACATCCCAATCATCAATCAAAACCTTAAACAAATGTGTATATCTAATCTAACATAGATCATATATCATATTTAGGATCAATTAACAATCATTTAAACCTATTAAAACATTAAAATCGATTTACAACAATCAGAACAACACAGAGAACACACACGCACACACAGCTGACCAGTGCACACGAAATAACGTGTCCGACACGACACGAGGACTCGTGAAATTTGACGAGCCTCGTGTCAGTCAATGCCTCAACACGTGTGCCAAAGATCTCGTGGCCACGTGGCGTGTGCACTGCACAGCAAGCCCCGAATAGCAGGGCATGAACAGTGTCGCGCGCGCGCAGCCCATACACGCGTGTACGTGTCCACAAACCGACACGACGCAACACGAAAACATGCTCAGAGCAATGGAATCACAGAAGCGAGGTAAAACCCTAATTTTCTATTCAAATAGAAATCACAAACTCATACGAAATGCCCATTGGGGCATTTCATCAAACACCCACTGCACCACACTGATACGTGTCCAGAATGGACACGAAACGACACAAAAACTTGGGAAACCCTATTCCTATAGTTTGGCTAGGGTTAGGGCAACCTAGAAATGATTTTTACAGAATTTATAATGGGTTAGAGAAGGTTATACCTAGTGGTGCACCAAGCTCCAAAAACACACCAAAGAAGAGATCCTTTCAAGCTCCAAAACTCCTCAAATTGTGTGCCCCCTGTCAAATCTCAATCCCAACAGCAAGAAATCACTATTTAGAACCTATAGGAATTTACTAGAGGGAAAAAGGAGCTAATTTGGATTTTCTATGAATTTGTGAAGTTGGAACATTACCTCTTTTCTAAACTTGATGAACCCTAATGAAAGAGGCTATCCCTAAAAATTTGGGAGGATATAAATAGGGGGTGGGGATGAGTGTTGGCTGCCAATAAGTTAGGGTTAGGGTTTAGGATGAGGGGCTAAGGTTACTCCAACAATTTCTAGCTAATCTAAGGGCTCACATTCAAAGTAGCCCCTTTAACCTTTAGTCCAAAATATCTTTCTACAAAATATCTAGATATTTCACTAATGTAATTACTTTAATGAAACCCTCTAACTTAGTCTCTAGGGTCATGATTAGCAATCTAGATTAGGCTAACTTCTAGGTCAAGACTCAACAATTTAACTAACACATATTTAATTAATATAATTCACAAAATCACAAAAGTGTTAAAATGACTAAAATACTCCTAGGCTAAAAAGTAGAAATATGAAATCCTAACCACATGATTAGGTCTCATTGGTCATGATTAGTCTTCTAGGTCATGTATGACTAATGTTACACTAGCAAAACACCAATTTACATTTCACTCAAATAAATAGTTTTAAAATAACTAAAAATCACCAAAAATCATATCATGACTAAAATCAAATACTTTAATGATTTAAAATACAAATTTTCAAATTTACCCTTATTTTGGAAAAGTGGGTGTTACAGTAAGCTCAGGATTACCCAAGACAAACAGAAGCACTGGGTTGATAGTAGTCGTCGACCAGTGGAGTTTGAAGAAGGAGATAGCATTTTTGTGAAGTTTTCTCCTACCAGAGGAACGATCAGTTTTGACGGAGCTGGGAAATTGAGGCCAGGTACATCAGGCCATTTGAAGTTTTAATACGAGTTGAAAAAGTAGCGTACCGGTTAGCTCAACCAACTAATCTTGAGAGTGTGCACAACGTCTTCTACGTATCACAGCTCAGATGCTACATTCCGGATCCGAGTCACATTTTGGATAATTCAGAGCTGAAGATTGGACTCAACCTTTCAGTGCCAGAGAAACCAGTAGCAAGCGTAGTCAGAGGTGAGAAGAAGATTAGAAAATTTGAGCCATCACATAACTCCTATTACTTATCCTTTCGTTCTAAACTTGACTGATGCTGCTAAGTTAGCCTAATTTTGCAAGCTATTTCTTTATCAAGCTTGATCATGACAGTATTTTATTGGGTGCACCCACTAATATATTGTCTAATCAGGACCGGTGCATGATGGTCTGATCAACCACGTGTACTTTGGTTCGCTTTTGTATTTTTTGCATGGATGATATCATAAATGAAACTTGTCCCTAAACCGTCTCATCCACGACTGCCTTGAAAATTCTTATTGTTGGACCTGAGTTACGGGCGTAGTACCCGTACCTGTTTGATTTGAGTTTACCCCTAACCCTGCCTTTAATTTCGAGGACAAAATTTTCTAAGGAGGAAAGATTGTGAAATCCAGTTTTCGTTTCGTAATTTAATATTATTATTACTATTAATATTACTAATAATTGTGGGTTTAAAAATTAATTTCAAAATTTATAATTAGCTTTTTGGTTGTTGACCTGACCCGAGCCTGGACCAGCTTTCCGAAACCCAGACCCGACCTGAACCCCCTCCGTTCATTTGAAATTCTGATTTCTTAAAAAAAAGAAAACAAAAGAAAACAAAACTTGAGCTGGTCCACGTTGGACCAACTCCCCCTCTCCCCTCACTTCTCTCCTCTACTTTTACTCTCAGCACACCCACAACCACCTCATAAAGAGGAACACCACAGCACCCTTCACCATACATTTAACCCCACTCTTCCCTTATAACTCCACACACGTTCACTACCACCACCCCCACGAGCACCACTCCAGCACATTTCTCCCATCCCCCAACTTCTACTTTCTCACTTCTTAAACAAAACCAAACTCTCCACCACCATTACTTCCTCTCTCCCTCTCTAGTTCCCTCCTCCAGAGAACAACCTCCCTACTCACAAACCCTCTCGGCCGAGCTTACTCCCGGCCGACCCGAGCACACCCCCATCCGCGACTCCCGGCGCCGACCCGCGCGCCCCGCCATCCCGCCGACGCTGCGGCTTCGCCCGCGACTCCCCAGCCGGCCGCCCTTCCGCGGCGCCTCTCTCGGCCGCACTCCAGCACCCCGACCCCCCTTCCAGCGCACCTCCGCGCTGATCCCGGCCCCTCTTCGGTGTTCTCCGCCGTTCGCCAGCCCCTGTTCGGCCGTGCCCTAGCGTCGCCATCCAGAGCCCGTGCACCGCTGATCTGGACAGCACTGTCCAGCGCTGTCCACGGGTTTCCGAGTTGTTGTCCGCTGTTGGGACGTTGTCCAGCGCATTCCTTGCGGCCCGGTCTGCTGTCTGCGCTTCCTGTGCATTTTCTGAGCTGGGTTCTTGCTGTCCGCGTTTATTATTTCTTTAATTTGCATCTGAGAGCTCTAGCCGAGCAACCCAAGGTATAACTCCTCTGTCCTTCGGGAATTCGATTTTGAGTTACGTTTTGTTTCCAGGATTTTCCGAGAGACTTTCGGAAAAGCCTATGTTAGTTTGGTTTAGATTTTCCGAAGCTTTCGGAAAAGAATTCTGGGAATATTTGGTTTTCGGATTTTTCCGAATTGTTGCTGTGATGTTTTCTGGGTTGATTTCGGATTTCCGAATTCGTTTCGAGTTGTTCCGAATTAATATTGGAATGATTTGTGATTATTTATATATATATTGGATTTCCCTGGTTTGGGATACTTGCAGAAAAATATTGGCACACTTTCCCAGTTTTTGGGTTGACCGAAAATAGAGGAAGTGCTGCCGGATTTTTCTATAAAATTTAATTATATAATTTTTAAAATGGTTTTCGGAAAAAATATCGTTTTGGATTTTTGGGCGACGACCGTATTGGTCAATGGGCCCTGGCTAAGTGCAAACGAAACCGGTTTCGCCCGGACGTTGAGGCATTAGCCTATATGACGATTGGACCAATATCTGAGACTCATTATTAATTTATTTTAATTATTAGTTTTGAATTAAATAGTAGGAGAGATTTCAGGACTAACCCAGGTCTACTTCTTATTTATGTAAAATAATTTGTAAGGGCATAAGCCCAGCTTTTCTATTTTCTTTCTCTGTGGCCTGTAAATATTGTAGCGTAGTTTTCTTCATTTTCTGGTTTTGCTGAATTTTAGCGTAGACGCGTAAATCTAAAATAAATATTATTTTTGATATAGAAAAATTAATAAGATTTCTCTCACATTAAAATCTACAAGTTTGTAATATTTTAAACAAAGATCATGTTTTCTCATTAAGCAAGAAATTTAGTTTTATATGTATAATTACGAAAATACAAAGTTTTAACCAATTAAATTGGTAACTACGAGTTCTTCCAAAATAAAAGTTAACTTGATCTTTCCCTCGTTATTAATTACAACGCACCCGATAACCGAGTTTTGTTTGTGATTGTGTAATCAAGATTAAAATTGATTAGGACACAACTTAGAGATTTCAACTAGCATAGTTAGCATGGTAACTCTGGAATCTGAGTCGAACTTCTCGAATGTAGGATTTCGAGGACGAGGCTAGTTTCGATCCCGAAGTCTCAACCCTTCAAACCCAGTCCAATTTGAGACAAGTACATTTTGTGTTAGTTTACAATTATTTAATAATCATTTTATTGCAAGTTTAAACCACGATGCAATACGGAACTCTCTCTGAGAGCACTGACTGTAACTACTGTAACTGTTTGGGGACTGGGGAGTAGTGTAATGAGTATGACCACATCCAAATAATAACTTAGAACTGTGCGAGCTTACCCCTCTTACACACGGGGATAAGCCATATCTTTCACTGTACAACCCAAGCCGGTCATATTCATTGCCTTTTCACATCACAATGTTTTAACTGCTGGAGAACTGTTTATTTTCAAATTGTTTAAAAGTGCATGATTCTATTATTATTTCAATTGTCAAATTAGCATGAATTGTACTTTGCTCCCTCCTGACTGGAGATAACATTTTTAGGGGATTTTGAGGATGCTGAGCTGTTATACAACAATTATTATGACCCGGTTCTGTCACCTGTGGTGTTGCGAGAGTCCCCTTTGGAGGACGCAGGACCTGAGGCCGATGAGCCGAACGCTTAGCTAGATTTTCCTGTTTCCAGTTTTGTTGTTTTGAAATTTTGTTATTTGAATTTCAGCATTTTATTTCAGTCTTTCTAATTCCAGTGTACTTTCTAATGTTTAATAAAGTTTTAAATTTTCGAATATTGAGTTGTGACAAATATATATAGATGTTGTTGTGAATACCTGCTAATGGAACAGCTTACTGCCGCCGTCTCAACAACGGTGCAGGCTGGGCATGATCCGGTTCGACCCAATTATTTGGGATCGGGTCGTGACACTTGTACATTATGAAAATACCGTGGGATGTACCCTTAAATATGGTGAATAAAATGGAGGATAAGTTAAAATTTCTCTATTTTTTTAATCACTCTAAAAATATATATTTTCTAACATTTTAAGACACATTAGTTTCTAAAAAAAATAGCGTATTAAAGGCGCTATAAAGCCACACGCGGAGAGAGAAGAGGGCGAGGGTGGTGCAGCCGGCTTCGGGAGGGGGTGGCGGGGGTACAATCGGCGGAGATAGGGGGGGGGAGGGGGAGATGGGTTGAGAAACAGTGGTAGTTTTGTCTTTTTTTTTTTGGATATCAAGCTGAAAATATTTAATAGTTGATGGTATAAATTTGTCGAGTTAAACAAGTTTTAAGGTATCAAAATAGTTGAATGTATGAAGTTGCAATTAAGCAAAAAAAAAGTTTGATCGTTGCATCCCATTTTATTTACCATCATTCAAGATGTACCCCACACAATTACCATAATTTACTAAATCCTCCACTTTTGACGGAAACCGTCTTCTACTAACAGTCAACTACTTTGACCAAAATACTCCTCGTCTTCTTTCCCCCCTCTTCCCTCACGATCCCCTACCTTAGCCGTCGCGCCCCCGCCGGCAGATCTTCCCCGCTGCACATGCTCGCTGCCCCCTCCTTGCCCCCTCCTCTGTCGCGCCCCCCCTCCTACGTGCGTCCCCCGTCGCGCCCCCGGTGCCCCCACCCCACCCCCCACACTGCGCGTCCCCTGCCCACGCCCACCTCCTCCTCCGCTCCCCCATCCCCCGCAGCGCCCATCTGACATCAGCATCGACGAGGGATGCGCGGAGGAGGGGGACGTTGCGGGGAACGCGTCGAGGAGGCGCGCAGAGGTCGGGGAGCAGCAGCAGCGGCGGCCGCGAGGAGGGGGGCATCGAACTCCGTCCGGAGTGGATATAGTAAAGATGACAAAACACAAGGGTATTTTTGTCCTAAATGTTTGTCAAAGAACTTGATCGTCAGCTACAGACGATTTTCGTCAAAAGTGGAAGAATTTGACATTGTAGATTGAATGTGATGTACCTTGAATTATAATATAAAAAGTGGGATGTAACGGGGCCCGACACGGATGATGCAAATTCAATTTTTTTTTTGACATTTGTTAAGCCTGAGAAAAAGATACTTAAAAAAAAATTGCAACTCATTTTTTCTTAAAATAAAATGTCGACGAAAAATAGCAACACCGCCAGATTCCAGAATGAATCCAATACAAAAGGTAACGGACATGACCACAGAAAACAAGGTGCAGGGCCCACAGTAACCCTTTCGGACGAAAGGAGGAGGAAAAAACGAAGAATAAGGAGGGGACTTCCTGGTTTCCGCTCGATCCAAGAACAGTTCGGGTTTTGAAAAAAAAAAAAAAATCATCCTTTTGGAAATTAGGGCTTTGTCTTCCTTCTCAATTTCTGTGCGAATCTAGGGTTTCTCGAGCAGAGATCATATGCATCCGAGGGGGAGATACCCACCGGGCATGGGGAATCGAGGGGGAGACGGGTTCCAAAATCCTAACCCTAATTCCAACCCCAATTTCTACGGGAGGAACCCTAATCAGTCCTTCCAGAGGAGCAGTCCGATGCAAAACCAGCAGAGCCAGCAGCAGTACCAGCAGCAGCAGCAGTGGATGAGGAGGAACCAGATGGGCGGGGGAAACCCGGGGACCAGCGACGCGCCGAAGCCGCTCCAGTCCGAAACCAGCGATACTAGGTAAAGAAACTAAAAAAAGTTCACATTTTGTGATGGATTATAAGCTGTAACTGGTTCCTAATACGTGCATTTGTAGCCCGATAGGAAAAGATTTGATTTTGTCACGTGGTCGCTGTGCCAATTTGGTAATCACGGTTAGGATAGCTATGATTGAAACTTTGTTTCTATTGTCAAGGTATGTTACTATAATCGGTATGATTTTGTATATTATATCGGGCTAGGTCACGATGGGATTGAAGAAAATACCGTCATGGGGCTTCCTTAACAGTGGTCATGTGCATATTTACTCGATTTGGTGTGATACATGGGCGTGTGGAATAAAGGTGGGGACGGGGAAGCCAACCGGATGGTTGCGGGCGGGATTCCTCCCTTTGTCCATTTATGGTTGGTACCGATCATTTTCTAACTGTAATGCTTGAGGTCCATTGACGTTTATGGAGTTATGGAAGTGTTAGGGTGCTTGAAAAGAGGCCATCCAGTAGAAAATTCAGCTAGCTATGTGTTTGTTCTTTCATTTTTTGACCATTTAGCGGGTCTGGAATTATAGGTGGCACAAGGGCCAGGAAAAAGGGGAAAGAGCAATTGTCATATACTTTCATCATTTTGTTTGTAGTTTCCATGGTCGTGTGAAAATATTTCCTGAAATGCACGAGTGGTATGTAAAGTTCTTCCTGTTCGGGGAACTTGCGTGAATAAGAGCTTTTGTTTTGCACACGTGTTGCATTCATGGTTTATTTGTATTTTTTGTTTGGTTATTGCTGGTATGTTACCCTAACTTGGTATATAATTGGAAAATCTTAAGAAAATGTATATATGCACTCTACCTGTATTATCTTCTAATATGCAGTTTGGTCAACTCTTTTTTGGAACTATGATCCGTTAGGTTACTTTATGTTCCATTGAACTCTTTTCTTTGGTCCAATTTCAATATGTTATTGATAGGTCTAGAGAAGCCCTAATGTAAGGGAAGATCTATGGTATGATGTATAAAAGCTTATGCTATTTGGCCCAAATATTTACACTTCTGTCACTGTGCTTTATGCTTGCACACTGAAGCTTGTACTTCAAGCACAAACACGATTTGAGCTGCTCTCCCCCTTCAAGTGATTTAATGATTTTTTTTACTACAACTATCACCTACAGTTTTTTAGTCAATTTATTTTCATCCTCTAGTCTTCTATCTTGCTACATACCAAGGCACCCATTGGTCCCATTTTGCGAGAGCTCGAATCGGAAAGCATTAACATTTTGATGGAACATGGAATTCCAATGGTACATGGTTCAATACATGCACATGGTGGCAACCACTATGCCGAAATCTTCTCTTCAATATTATCTTCTCTAATGTGTATATCAATCATCTATAGATTCTTTTCCAATTTTTATATTTATCTCATTTTATATTTTAAAAAATTGAAAATAAAGAGGAAGTTCATGAATTTTACATTTCTCACTTTAGAGCTTATGCATTAGATTAGGCATTTCCTTGTACACCTTTGCAACTTAAAACATTGATACCGGTTAAGTTTCAATCTTGGGATGATGAAGTTTTGTGATATTTGAGAACGTGTCATGCAGAAACGATATTTGCTTCCCATGCAGTTTTTTTGCTATTCGCTTTTTCTGAAAGGTGATACTTAATTAGCAATTGTCAAGAACAGGATATTGTCTGATTTTTGAGGATGCAATTAAAAACATTGATCCGGTTAAGTATCGATCTTGAGACGATGAAGATTTGTTATGCTTGTGAATGTATCACACAGGAAAGATATATGTTTCCCCCACTTTTTTTGTTATTCACCTTTCCTGAAAGGTGACTACTTAATTAGCGAGTTGTCAAGAATAGGTTAGAATCTGATCTTTTTGAGAATGGTCCAAGTCCTATAAGCCCCTTTAAAGAAAGTTACGGGTTGTAGATGTCCCTACATACTGAAATAGCTTAGCTTCTCGGTCAATAAGCTTTGGTTTTCTTTGTCTGGCTAGTTCAGAGACGAGGAAACATAGATTGATCAAATAGGGTGGAGATTGTGGATTACTCATCTCTTCCTAATGCTAAATTCTCAATTATTTTATAGTTCCAATTTATTCTTAAATAAGGTTAACTACTACAGGATCAGTGCAGCAGATAATAGGTGTAATCCACTAATCTAGAATTCTAGATATAAAAGTTGCTATTTATTTATTTCATATTTTATTGAAAAGTTCTATTATATATATATATATATATATATATATATATATATATATATATAATATTTCTTTTTCTTCCCTTCAAATCCAAAAAAATTCTTTTTTATACGTAGGTCATCGGTTCGGCATTGGATAATAAAGGGCAAGGTGCCCATTTTTTTCCAGTAAAATTTTCAAATTATTTAGCGATATGACTATATGAGTGTTCTATATCGGATAAATTACCAACTATTCATTGTTCAAATATTTCGGTACTAACGTAGTGGTAGAAACTAGAAAGAGTACCATGTTTTGCATGGACTTCAAACAATTTAGCTTTAACCATGTTAATAGTCTCACATTATTACTCGATAGAGAATCAAAGTTTATATACCAATGAATTACGAAATGTATGGTTCTTACCTATGATTTGTTAAATTATTTAGAAGTAGTTTGTCGAGATCGTGCACTTTTTCCCCTATTTGTCCTATAAAAAATAATATAAATTATAAATAAATTGTAGCCGGTTGGATCCAACCTATTCGTGAAATATACAACTCGCACACACTCCCTTTCAGAAAAAGCAATACACCAAGCACTACACTTAGATTTATTGGATTACTTACCGTGCTCTTATCATCTCTTATCATAGGAGGATAAATTCGAAACGAGGGACCCCTCTCATGACCAACTATACAAAGCTATTTACCGAGCTCTACTACGATACACAGTAAAGGATGATTTTTTGCGATCATATGTACTTGTCCCCTACCACGACGTTGATCTTCAGCTATGCCGTTGAGGGAGTGTTTCAACTTGGTTTTCCTTCCCTCACGGATCTTGCTATTAAACTACTTGTGTTGGCTTAACTTGGTAAACAGATTCCAGGTCAACCAGCTCTACGTATCGCCTTACTAAATAAGGTATGTCTTGGCTCCTACTAGGGTTCCAAACCTATATGTGCGACGAGTTTCGATTTAGCTAACTAAATAAGGTGGAGTATGCATGAAAGAGTCGTTTCTTCTATTCTTTTCCTTTTCCTGGCGCAACTGTGATCCATTTCTGGGAGCATTTCTTTCTATATGATAATATGCACCCTCGGTTGCTGCGCTTCCTGCGGGTAATAGTAAGAGAGTGAAGAACGAATGAACCTCTATTCAAGCGAGTGAGTGAAAGGCGTGGAAAGAGAGTAGTTCGACTCGCGAACGATCGATTTTCAAGTAAAGGACCGACCAACGCTACGAGCCTTTGCTTTTGAAACTTAGCTACTTAATAAAAAAAAAGACTTTATAAAGACGAACGGGACTCCAGGCCGGGACGTCTGACACGTCTGACAGAATGCTTGGCCTCCTCCACCAGAAGCTCACCATTCGGGTGTCGCTTCTTAAGGTTAGCTTAATGTCAGTAGACATTCTGGGCTGGAAGGAGGCAAGCAAATGAAGAGAGGCATGGAGGGACGATGTAAAGACGAAAACTACAGAATGCTTGGCCTCCTCCACCAGAAGCTCACCATTCGGGTGTCGCTTCTTAAGGTTAGCTTAATGTCAGTAGACATTCTGGGCTGGAAGGAGGCAAGCAAATGAAGAGAGGCATGGAGGGACGACGTAAAGACGAAAACTACAAGAAGCAATGCTTTGTAAACTTAGACAGAATGCTTGGCCTCCTCCACCAGAAGCTCACCATTCGGGTGTCGCTTCTTAAGGTTAGCTTAATGTCAGTAGACATTCTGGGCTGGAAGGAGGCAAGCAAATGAAGAGAGGCATGGAGGGACGACGTAAAGACGAAAACTACAAGAAGCAATGCTTTGTAAACTTAGACAAGTGGCTTATAGAATGCCGACTACTTTTTTCTGCTTCCTCGTGAACTAAGGAATTTTCTTTTTCTGTGAAAACTGCCAATTTTTTATTACCACGGTGATGAAGAGAACTTTTGGATTGAGCTTTGTTTCTTTCAGGAGTTCCAAGATTCATCGCTGTCATTTCAGAATAAAGGAAAGTCTATTATCCGAGTGCAACTTATATAACCTTTATGAATTAGATTGGGTTATGTCAGCTGTTTGAAATTGATGTTTTTGAGTGGCTGTCAGATATAAAAGGCCATAAGTTTTTTACTGTGTTATTTACCACTAGCTCTTGCTGCTCTGTGAAATGGCATCACATTTAATCACGCTTGATTTTAATTCGAGTATGGTCAAGTTTGGAGAGTGAGAAGCTGTATGCGTACTTGTAGTTGTAGTTAAGACCATAGGATGTTGTTCTGATCCTGATGGAACACTCCTGATTTTTGAATGTACTGTCATGCATATCTTCTCCAGAAAACAATTGGCTTCTTTGAACTGTTTCTGCAAGATGCATAGGGTTCTACCCTTTGCTCCCAAAACTTTCCTATAAGGATATAATATAGACTTTTGACTAGAATGAATTTTCTTCTGTTAGGACAATTATCCCAAACACTTCTCTAGAGACAACCTGTGGGCTCTGCCTTCTTCTTTCTTATCCTTCACTTTGATTCAAAGGAACTTGAAAAAAGGAAGGCCTTGGTATTCAAGTTGTAAATCTGGAGAGAATAGTCGACTTTTATACCTTCGGATTTAGGGTTTATATCTTGTTTCAAAGTAGAAAAAAAGAGGATTGCGAAAGAAAGAAATCGGTAGTTGAGCATGTTGACAATTATGTACCTGTTAATCTGGTGCCCAGACAACCAGATATTGTGTTGGCATGGTGTTCCTTTGATTCTACACTCGATGTGGATTCTTAGGTTGCCCTCATTAGCTTAACATCTTATTTGAATATCTGGTGGTAGTTGAATTTTAGGACCATTTTCTTTGGAAAGACAATTGTAATACTGATAATTTGCAGTGAAATGCTGTTCTAGCTGTTTTTACTCCTCCCAGTACCATTTTTCCTTTTATCTTTTTGAAGTTCTTCCTTTTTTCTTCCTTTTCCCGTCCATCTGTGTTGTCTATATGAGGTATGTAAGTTCAATGCTAAAGTTGAAATTTGAAGTTTTATTTCAAGGACTTACCAAATGTGAAATTGGATATAAGATTGTAACAATATATCTGATTTTTGCCATTCAAATATAAATATTAGTCAAACACCTGTCAGAAATCAACTCTATTATAAGGAAAGTATACAAGTTTCGAAGTTTCGGAGGGAGATCAGAGTTCTACATTATGGTTTGGCTTTGCCTTCTTTATGTGGCTAGATCTTTTGCCATTAAAAACGAAATAAATAAAAAGAGAGTAGTCTTGTGGCTATTTGCTGTTTTTTCTAGCGTTTATTGTTTCTACTCACACCAGCCGTAATCATGGGTTGGGTGGACAGTGAGGGAGCAGTAAGCTCTAATTATGGTAGTGTCTCTTCATGCTGCACTGAGGCTTGATTTGGTTGGGATTCAGATGTGGCCATATGGACATTGTAGATAGCATGCTTTTGCAGGAGATGTTGGAGAGAGAAGCTTCTACTAAAATTATCTTTCCTTAAAATGTTCTTTTACACCTTTAGTTTCCTTAAAATGTGGCTATTTGCTGTTTTTTCTGGCGTTTATTGTTTCTACTCACACCAGCCGTAATCATGGGTTGGGTGGACAGTGAGGGAGCAGTAAGCTCTAATTATGGTAGTGTCTCTTCATGCTGCACTGATGCTTGATTTGGTTGGGATTCAGATGTGGCCATATGGACATTGTAGATAGCATGCTTTTGCAGGAGATGTTGGAGAGAGAAGCTTCTACTAAAATTATCTTTCCTTAAAATGTTATTTTACACCTTTAGTTTCAGACTATTTTAGGTAAATTTGTTATTGGAAGCTACTAAATTGGGCAGATATCGATAAGAACTTTAAGGAGGCAGCCGTAATTTGGTTTCTAAATATTGAAATATCTTTCTATATTGTTAATGACTATATAAGAGAATATGATATATTTTTTATTTTTAGTGTGCTGAAGTTCCATCTTAACTCTGAAGAGTTAGGAGCAGTTGTCATCCAGGAAGAAGTTGAAAAGGATGTTGTCGCTTAGAAGAGTTGGAGGATGCCATTGGGTGGATCAAGAGGACACACAGCAGCCCAATATGAGACCATTAGCCAATCACAATGTTAATTCGATCGCCATGTAGTAGAAGATCAGATAGAGGCATCAAAGAGAGACTAAACCCATGTGCTAGGAAAAGAAAGTACTGCATACCAAACTCCTAGACCATCCACCCTTCTGGCAAAAATATTTTGAAGGATGAAGGGGATATAACCTTATATTACTTGAAGTGACACTAAAAAGAGACTAAAGGAAAAGATATACAATTATATAAGTACTCAACGACTTACCCAATTCATGTACAATCCTCTTGTAAGGATTGTTTCGGTAATATTTCATTAGTGAGGCACATATGATTTCTCACTGTTCTTCTCTTAAAATAAGTTGCATACAGTAGGTTCTATGTTGTTTGGCCAATCTATAATGAAAGACGCGAAGGAAGCAAATGAGAACAATTACGCAATCAAGTTAGATTCTTGTTTTGCTTGATTAATATTTACTAATGGTTCTAAATTTATACTTCTATTTCCTACAAAAGTACAAACTTATATTTTACATTAGTCCTTTTACGTTTAAGTAAAAAAGTTGCCTTCCTAAGTATTTGAATGGAAACAATTTTTAAGGCTTACATAGATCATATGTATAAATGTATTTAATTTTACAAATTATCTGAAATGTTGATCTTTTATCTACAAAGACTTGAGTTGAATGATTAGGGTGTCAATATTGTTAAGCTGGGACCTGGACCCTATATTGCTGAAATGCTTTCTGAACAATGTTGGTGATGAATGTCTATTTTATGGGCATGTAGGATTATTCTAGTGCAATGATTTGTACCTTGGCCCCTTGAGATGTTCTAAAATGTTACTTAAAAAGTTATTCAATTTGGATCTGTCCACTGTCATGTCTTAAGAGACGGTTGCAATTTCATATAGCGAATTTTACTATGTCTCCACTTCTTGAAGGCTTATTCCTACTGTAGGTGAATTTTGAAGTTCTACCTGGTTATACGATTTTAAAAGTGCATGACCTCCTACCAAGCAATTTTGCCCTTCTATTGTTTATAGGAAGAATGCTTCTTGCTAATCAGGTAAGATTTTCATACCAACTGATAAGGAAAGATTTCTTACCAATCAACTGTTCCTCCACCTTATATGAGAAGAGTGTCCCTTGCCAATATTTCCTTGATCGGGATTTGGTACTCAGAGGGCTGATTTGATTAACTGCCTGTTCAGTATTACTGTGGACCTCAGTTTTGAGGTGTGGTCGTAAGCCTACTTAGGGTCCGTTTGGATATGTTTTCTGAAAGTAAGTTATAAAATTCTTTTCTAAGTATATAAATTTTGAGTTTGCGTTTAGTTAACTTTCATCTGGAAAATAATTTTCTGAAAAGAAAATTTCAAATTCTGTTTGGTAATTTTTTTTTCAGATTCTAGAAATAGTTATAAATGTATTGTGTCCATATTTTTTGTGTCCAGTATCTCTGACACCATCTTGCTGTGTCTACATCGATGTTATCCTTGCCACCATAGCTCGAGTCTTTTCCTACGACCACCGCTCTCCATCCCGGAGTCGACGACCGGCTCTCCAGAGTTGGTTGACGTGGCTCATGGAGAACCGCCATGGCGAGGTGGAGTCGACCTCCACCTCCAAGAGAGCCGACAATGACGAGGTGGAGTCGACCTCCTCCTCGAAGTCGAGGCGTCCACCCCCACGTCCTCCGCGTGGAGACGCACCCCACCCCCGGTCCATCGCGTCGACCGCATCCACAGCGTCCTCCACTGTAATGACCCGCTCCGCCCTAGCGGAACGCCGATTCAAACGGCAAGTACAACGACTCAAACGAGCCGTCGACCCGAAGAGTTGGCATCGACCTGATGAAGAATCGATGCAAGACTTACATTGGCCCGTCAAGATGAATCCAGACTTAGACTTTCAAAGGCGCGCTCGGAGTATCGCTCGGCCGATGCGAACATCGCTAAGGTGGGTGGCTCCGATGAACCCGTCTTTGCTTAGCCTAGACACATAACAATACGGACACTATCACGAGAATCGCTAGGTGATAACCCCGCGCGTGCTAATAAATGACTCAACGCACCTAGCTAAGGGAATAATCCCATCTTGCATGCTTGTATAGAATATGGAAAAGAACATGGAAAATGTGAGAACTCTCGCACCGCGCTCCACGCACGTGCTAAGGCACAAGCTTACGTTTATGTTCCTTATGCGGCCAACAATGAAACAATGAATGTG
This sequence comes from Iris pallida, assembly GCA_029216955.1. Classification (NCBI taxonomy): domain Eukaryota; kingdom Viridiplantae; phylum Streptophyta; class Magnoliopsida; order Asparagales; family Iridaceae; genus Iris; species Iris pallida. The sequence goes on from JANAVB010033416.1 coordinate 3,669,323, forward strand.
TTACAACAATGAAACGGGAAGACTATCAATATAGACGTTCCGAGTAGAGTATAGCAACATTGAAAGGCTATGGGACCGATGGGTCGCCAAGGCGACTCCCACACTGGGAGTTGCGTAATGCGTGAATGAATGAATCAACGAATGAATGAATGAATGAATACATGAATGAATCTATGAACGAACGAACAAGTGAAAGAAAGAAACGAAAGAAAGAATACATGAAAGATAAGAAAGAAAAGAATGGTTAGCGACAGGTGTGACGGACACGTGCAACGGGGCTCGCTACCCGCGCTGCACGGACGCCAACCTGGTCGATAACGCATTATGGCTAAGGGTTAGCCTACGGCTCGGAGACAGCCGTTATGTTAAATGACAAGTAAAATACGAAATGGTCGTGGACAAACGGCACGGGCGATGGGGGGGAATACCGTGGCCGTCATGAGGAAGGATTCTGCGGCACGGGCGATGGGGGGGAAAACCGTGGCCGGCCTAGGCGGAATCAAAACGGGGATTACGGTCTGCCTGGGTGCGGGCTTGGGCACCAGGGGACGTAAGTGCAGGGTATATTCAAGAGACTTAACGGGGTGTACCAGCCATCACCCTACGCTAAGTTGAGAATTACCAAGGAGATATGTCCAAATGGCTTGTGATGCCAGCGACCAGTGCATATAGATTAAGTGGACTTTGCTGATGGCTATCCACGTGCAAGTCCTTGCATTGAAATCAAAGTAGTCTAAGTAAAATGAACAAGTGCCTCCGGAACATGCTTGAAATGTAACATACCAAGTGAATAAAGAGTAATTCATACAAAATGAGTTAGAGGACGTGCCTACGACATGCTAGGACCCGAGGCAGGGGCACGCTCTTGATATTGAAAGTTTACATGAGACACGTTAAGTTATTCCTTATGAATTGTTGACTAACTTGATTTACTTGGACAGGAAAGGCCGGACGGTAAGTATGGGTAAGTCGTGTATGTATTTTCATGCGACACTTGAAATCAGCAACACGAGATAGGTCATGATATATGCCATGAAATTGACCCTAAGGCAAGATTAGAAAGACAATAAATGATAGATGGTGCACGAAAGTAAATGGAGCGTGTTTGGTAATGATAGCATTGTGGGTGAGCTAGCCTCCCCACCAGTGCATAACAATGTACTGATAACCCCACAGTCTGCTTGCAGGATGCAGGAGACGCCGGCGGGTGCGGAGCTTCCATCGAACGTGTTAAGGCGCGGAGCCAACTCTGGGGCCTTGGGACGTTGCAAGAAGCTGAAGCACCCTATACAGGACATAATGTATTGGAACATCGCCATGAATCATTCCACGTTGTAAGTCACTTGGCACGCCTTTTATGTTTCAGAGAGAGAGCTTGAGCGATTTGTAATATCGGCCTAGCGCCGCTTGTAAACTTCTTGAATATCAATAAAAGTGTTGAATTCGCTTCTATTTGTGTTCATTTACTTTCCGCTGCAAATGGGGACACTCTGTGCGACTCTGTGGCCTAGCTCAACTCGGCCGTTTCTGGACTTGGCCTTGCACGGGCGCAACCTAGGCCCGTGCGGCATCACGCCTTAGCGAGGACGATCACTCCTACGGGAGCGGGGCGTGACATCCACCCCCCCTCCCCCCCGCGCGCGTCCACCCCCACTGCGTCTACCGCATTCACCGCGTCCCCCACCCGTCCTCCCCCACCGCGTCCACCACCACCGTGTCCCCCCCACCGCGTTGACCCCCACCACGTTGACCGCAACCACCGCCGTCCCCCCCAACCCCCCTCCCCACCGCGTCGACTGCATCCGCTGCGGAGACAACATCGTCCATGAATTTTTTTGCTAAGCTCTAAGAAAGAAAATGAGGAGAGAGAAAGTTGGGGGTTTGGGGGTGGGGAGAGGGTGGGGCCCACAAACTTTGGGAACATGTGCTGAGAAAACAACTTTGAGTTGTTTTTGGAAATGTGAGTTTAAACACTCCTTTCCAAAAAAGATTTGGGAGAGTGATTTCAGACTTTGGACTGCCAAACGCAGTTTGGGGAGGAATGTACGTTTAAACTCAAAAAATTGATTTCAAAAATCTAACCAAACATGCCCTTAACTTCGAGGAAAAAGAGGCTAGTGTGAAGATTAAGGTTATGTTGACAACATCGTCATAATGATCATGAATCACCCTAAGGAGTAAAAGGGAAATGAGAATGTAAATGCCTATATGTATGCATACACCGGTCACAAGTCTTTCAAGTTTGCATTTACAGACATTAGTGAATGCTTGATATGGAAATAAAAATGATAATAAGGTTCCTCACTGCTTTATGAACAGGTCTGCATTCTCTCGAAATGTGTTATGTTATTAGCGATTAGATTGTTGGACTATTAATGTAACAGATGGGAACATGCTTAGGAATTATTGGTGTCTTGCTTAATATTAAGATGGGGCAAAATCGTTGTATAGGGTTTATGTACTGGTCCGCATCCTCTTGAAATGTTAACATTAGTGATTAGATGGTTGGACTATTAACGTTATAGATGGGTGCATGCTTAGAAATTAGAGGTGTATTAATTAATATTAAGATGAGGAAAATCCTTGGATATGGTTTCAACATGTGCAACAGAGACCGATTGATATAGGATTTGTAGAACTGTAGTTTGGAGTTGCTAGGCCTATGGAATCAGGGATGGATCAAAATGAACAACGATTGAAGCATACAAAAAAAGGGTGTACCAGTTGCTAATATTAGGGAGGAGATGACCCTTATGGAGCTGAATGGCGCGGTGGATGACATACAACCATTATATTACACTATGTTATCCGGACTCTCCACTTTAAGGAGAAGTACCCGTGTCGACCCTTTAGGACATGGGTATGGGTATGGAATCCGTATCCGATCCTCCATGGTGACAATCGAAAGACTGGTAGTGAAGTAGATAGTTTATTTTAATGAGGTAGTGATGTAGATAGTTTATTTTAATGTGGTAATTATGTAGATAGTTTATTTTAATATGGTAGATTGATAGTTAAGTAGTAGGGGAGCTGAAGGGACGGTCCCTTAGGGACTTATTCAACTAGTTGAGTAAAGTTTACTAGTAATTTATAATTACATGTTGTCTTTTTACGAAACCTTAGTCATATCCCCGTACCCGTACTCAAAATTTGGATCCTTTTTAGTCGAGTCCGTGTGTCCTTCAATTATGAGTTTGAAGGACCCGACTCTTGGATATGTACCTGTACTCGACACCCGTACTCGAGTCCAGGTAACATAGATATTACAGCCTCAAACTGCAGTGAAAAATTTAATAGACGGCCAGCCTTCTCCCTCCGACGGCCAGCCCCCGCCACCCGCCTCCACCACCGGAGGGAGAGAGAGGGGGGGGGGAGTGTGGGAGGGGTAAAATCGTCTTTTTAGACGATTTTTAACGGTTGTTAACGGTGGGGGGCTGAATTGAGCGTAATTGAAATATATTGGATTTTTCAAATCAGGGAGTCTTTAATTGCATTTTCGTAACATCTAAGGAGGGTTTAAATGCACTTTACCCCATCGTATTGCTTTACTTGTTCTAGTTTCTAGCAAATAAACAACTTTTTTAGTTTGAAAACCTACTTTCTCTACTTTCTTGAAACTCAAAATAAACTATACTTTCTAACTTTCATTGCAGGCCATAAAATACGACAATGGATTATCAAACAATATGCAAAAATAAATGCATGCACGTCAGGATGTGTATATGTAATTATTAGTGTTTGTTACTTTAGGAAAGAAAAAGTAACTTGATCTCTTGGGATAATATATGTGGACACTATAATATCTACAATCTTTAAAAAAAAAAAGTAGCTTGCCAACTTGTATCATCATCAGAGTTTTAGTAGTCTATTTTTTCAAGAGAGAATGAGTTTAGGGATGTGTATATGTAACTATTATTGTTTGTTACTTTAGGAAACAAAAAGTAACTTGATCTCCCGTGATAATATATGTGGACAGTATAATATCTACAACCTGAAACTACAAGTAGCTTGCCAACTTGTATCATCATCAGTGTTTTAGCAGTCTATTTTTTCAAGAGAAAATTTGTTTCTCTAAAATGGCAATGTAATATTTTTTAGAAATGCTTCAGTCTATATTTAACACTTTTACTTGTCTTCTTGTCTTCTTTATGATTTTAGCTCCCCAGACTGGAAGGCGCAAATGAACTTGCCACCACGTGACACTAGATACAAGACCGAGGTATGCTTATTCTTCGTAATCATATATTTCTATTGGAAAAGGGCTTTTTTGTAAGTAGTTGAAAGGATACTATGAGTGTATTTTATAGTGAGGAGATTGTTATGTGGAAAGGATAATCCCTCTTCTTAAGGTGTAATCTACACATGTTCACTTAAAAGTTCCATGTGTACTTTGTTGATGCGATAGATTTATTGAAAGACCATTATTAGTCTATTTATCATATTCTTTTTATTTCTTCTAGGTTATTTTCTGAACTTATTTTTATCTTTGTGGCTTGTGGGGTCACATATATGCCTCTCTCTCAAATGTTGCTATGTCAGATGGAGATTGGACGGTTGCAGAATATACTAGTATTGTGACATGCCATTGCATTGGTTGCGGGTTGTTAACATGTCAACTCTTGTTTCTTTATTTGTAGTGAGTGATATAAACAGATAACCATCAACCCTCATCACAACTCTAGTGTTTTGATTAGTGGCGGGGTATTTAACAAGGTATAAGAGCAATCCAGGTCCAAATCTCGTCCGACACACATTTATGGAGATTTTCTAGGAAAAAACTGGGCATTTGACCTGCATGGGCCTATTAGAATAATATAAGTACATAAACCCTTAACCCTCATCACAACTCGAGTTTTGGACTTTTGGTGGAGTGGCAGGGTCTTTATCAGTTTGATTTGCTGTATCATAGGGTGCTGTTTGCGTGATCCTTCTGTTTGCTTTTTCTGATTTTACTTGTCTCAACAGTACTTAATCGTTATTGCTTAACCTTAATGTGATGCCATCGCCGGACTCTTGAGATGAACTAAGTTGATGACATTGAACACGAAGCAAATATCACCATGTAGATGCTATATTTTTGTAACCTTGTTGTTCTTAGTATTTTTGTTATTATCTGCTTCCATGAGTTATTTATTTATTTATATAAACATAATTCATTTGTGCATATAATTTTCCTATACAGATGGGATCATCTTATAATCCGTGGACTTTCGGTAGGGTAACCTAGTTTTGTCTATTTTCAGTATAATTAGGAAGTTGTAGGAACGTAAGGGTAAACCTCCCCCCCATTGTATCGAAAATTCAAGACTAAATCACAGTGTGCCCTTCTCAACTTTTGGGATTTGAGCAGCAAATTTCTATCCTTTTATGAAACTGAAGATATAGCACAATTGAACTATTTTTAAATAATATGCCTTTAATTATGATATCTCATACTAAAGGATGTACTCTCATCTGTTAGTTTCGCAGGGGGGGGGGGGGTTGGGGGGGGGGGGGTTGGGGGGGCTGTTCATGGTTGTTATTTAGTGTTTATTAGGTTCATAGTGATGGATGTTAAGTGCATAATTACTGCCTACTGGGTTCCTTCCACGTCATAAGAACCACGTTCTGGGCTGCGACGTGACGGGCTCTCGATCCAGATAACCAAAAAATGGTGGTCGGGTCTTACAAGATGAAGTTGAACAACGAGCAAAGTTATCAAATCAAATGGTAGCAGAGTAGAAAATAAAATCAATTAATTGTCAAAATGAAGTATACATGAGCAGACTGGCTTTGGTATGAAATCTGCCCAGCTTGACGCAAATACAAACACACACACACACACATGCAAGCAACCATTAAGCGAATCACAAACCCAAATATCGTATTGGTTAAGTTTATCCTCTTGTATTGCATATCGGGGAAAGTAGCATACGGCATACTTGTACCACACATCGAACTGAACCACGATCTAGGTAACTATGGTTTGGTGCACGACTCCATTAGTTGAAGGGGGTAAGAGCAATTTATTAAAACCTAAATAGGCAAATTATGTGGTCATGTTTTTGGGTTACAAATGCTAATAAAATTTTCCCTTCGGGTGCTGGATTTCTTGAATGTTTAGATCTTGATAAGGACTCTCAACTTGTCCCACTGCTCCATTACTCTAATGATCCAAACATAAATTCCTAATCCATTCCATATTTTCATGAATATTTGAGTTTAAGTGTACTGGATTAGTCTATTTTATCTTATCACTTTATATTATTATTACCTGTGTGAAAATAATTAGAAAGAGATTAAGCACAACCAGTGTACTGCTGCATTAATTTGCATGTCTACTGTCCCCATAGGGATTATGCGATTTTTCGCGATTTTCTAATAAATTTGTAATATCCTCCGAGGCTGATATTTCAACTACTTTTTGGATTGGTCTCTATCAAAACAAAAAGAATATACCTGTTATAATAGGAATTTGATACAATATGCTTCTATCATGTCCTCTTAATTTTACAATATAAATGTCATCTTAATTTTACATTGTACATATCACTAAACTATTCAAAAGAAGAGTTTGGGAATCAAATATTCTATGTTACTTATTATGGCCAACAGATCTTATCTTTAGTTTTGTAATATCTTCCCGCACAATAATATTTCAAACTGCAACATGATTACATTAGTTGCTAATTTTAATTTGTCAATTTTAGTTTTTCCCACAAAAGTCAGTGTTTCGCATTTGAGATTGCAGATTGAAACTAGTCACTTTTATTAGAACACGTCTAAGTGATAAGGATCATCAATTCAGAAGGAATGAATTTTCAGAAGCGAGTGGTAGTTGTTTCTCTTATACTAGAAATTCAATCTTTAGCATCACCAGAAACTTTTCATATATAGATGGGAGTGGCATACATGGTGTTTCAAATGAACATGTATACTCACTCCCTAGTTTTTAACTTCTTTAGAGGCTTAGTACCAATGACTGCTATGAGATGTGCATGTTATTATTTGCATATGTTAAGTCAATGCTAGTTAATGAAGTAAGTTATGAAGTATACAATATTGTTTTTGTCTCGTAGGGCTAATGTTTCTTCCCGCATTTTGGACAAGGCACTACTCCATGGCTCACGGTAGCACGTAATTATGTTTGGAACTGGTAAACAATTGCTTCGTGATGTTTGTTTGTGAACGTATAGGTTGTTGAGGATTACCAACGAGAGGATTAGCAAAATAAATCTTTCATGAATTTAAGCTTCAGACAAACATTGTCGGGAAGTTGGATTTGTATTTGCGAATGATAGTCATTTTCACTCTTTGGCTTAATTGTCATAGTGATGAATGTACTTCCTTATAGCAAATTGTATAATCTTACATTTTTATCGAAACTCTTTGTAGTCAAGGGGAACTTGGAGGGTGCACCTTACTTGCATGACCTTAAACTGCATACCAAAATGTAGGACTGCCTACCTACCAAGTGGCCGTCTAGGTTTTGTGATATGACCATCTCATGCTCGTAGCTAAAATTGGCTAAAATATTGGGACCAACATAGCAAGTTGATGTCAAACGGCTCAGAGCGACAACTGGTCATAATAACTTTGTCAAATCTCTTATGGAGCTTTCTTATGCTCCATACCCGAGTCTGATGGGATATGACTTAAATGATGATGGTTATTTTTCCTGTATACCAGTCTCCATGACTCAAGACAAGACCTAGAGCGGCTATTTATGTGCGATTAAAGATTTCACAAACTGAGATTAACACAAGTTTAATTATGTATCGAAGATTGATGCAATATACCAAACAAACTTAGTAAATATCGATGCAATCGATTGAGTTGAGAACTACGAATTGAGTTTACTGGATGATCACAAAGTTACACTACACAAAACTGGTCAAATCTCACTCCACAAGGAAGATGAAGTCACACGTCAAGCTTTTGTCCTGGGTCCAAAGATTTACTTTGATGCGATGTAAAGGAAACATGACTTTTGGGTGGACGATAATAAGACTTGGGCGTTAGGGTTTGAATAAGGAAGAGACGAAGAAATTTATTCCAAGAAAGGTAAAATAACATGACTCTGATGAATATGTAAACTCTTTAATGAATAAATTAGAGAATACATGAGTTTATATAGCCAATCAAATCTTGGCCATTAAGTTTACTAGTCCTAATTGCAATAGAAAGCAAGTTACCAAAATAAAACTAGTCCTATATACCAATATAACCAAATCCTAGTAAGTATATCTAATCACGAAAATCAACCAGGTGCACCCATGTGCATACATAATTAAAGTAAATGCACCCGAATAAATGCACCCAAAATAAATACAAAGTCAAAATTCTCAAATCCTCATCAATCCGATGATCTGTGTTGCGATGCTCCTCGTCGGTGAATGCGTAACGGGCCTCGATCTCCTTCACTCCACCAAGGCCTAAAGTGGCCTTTTGATTGGCCTCTTATTGTTAGGGGCTGGTTCTAGGACCCCTTTATGTCCATGTAGCCTTTGATCTTTTGAGAGTATCAAGTTTCTCATATTTTAATTTGTTTCATCACTCCTTGATCCTTTTGTAATTGGATGCATGTTCTATGATGGTCTTTCGTACAACTGATCTCTTAATGCCGGTGTTGCATTTCCTTGGATATTTGCTAAGAACTCATGGTGACCAGTAGATTTTTATAAAATTGAGTCTAGTGAGTAGTCGAAAGTCAGTGTTTAGGTTTGGTGGGTCAGGTTAAGCTGGTTTAGTTTCAGTTTTATTGAACTTAATTTCAGATGTGGAATGTTTTGATACGATTGTTAGTTCTGCTTTATATGTAAAGCTTGTATAACTTGTTATCATACATTTAAATTGGCAACTTCTTACAAATGTTTGGGGCTGGGAACCATATGGGATATTAAATGAGGAGAAATTTATGATAGTGACTCCAATGTTTATGTGTGTTTTCTCCTACATGAATATATTTTTGATTGTAAGTTGGGCTTGAACCCAAAGAAGAAAAGTGTAAAGCCTTCCTATATACGGATTAATTTGTCGAGTGCGAAATTTATGATAGTATCTTTATTCTCTGATAGTTTCTTAATGAATTTCTTTTCTGTTGTATGTTGGGCGTGAAACCCTAGAAAAAAGGTGTAAAGTCCTCTCTCTCTCTCTCTCTCCCTTTTCATACTTGTCTGTCTTCCAAAACCTCTTGTATCCATATTCTTTGCCATCTGCTGCTGTGCTGTGCTGTCCTGCATAACCTGACTGCAATACCTTATTATGCCCCTGCTGTCCAATTCTCCCAACAAACCTCTTCCCCTCCTTCCCTTACAAATTACAACCCTTCCACCTCAACCATGGTATCGTCCATCACCATCCATTAATGGAATCCAAAATTCTCTTTTTACAGCTGAATGAACCATTTGTTAATAGCACCAACCTCTTTTATGATAGTATCTTTTTACAACATCACGGATTAATTTGTCGAGTGAGAAATTTATGATAGTATCTTTATTCTCTGATAGTTTCTTAATGAATTTCTTTTTCTGTTGTATTTGGGCGTGAAACCCTAGAAGAAAAGGTGTAAAGTCTTCTCTCTCTCTCTCTCTCTCATACTTGTCTGTCTTCCAAAACCTCTTGTACTGCATAACCTGACTGCAATACCTTATGTCCCTGCTGCCTTATTCTCCCAACAAACTTCTTCCCCTCCTTCCCTTACAAATTACAACCCTTCCACCTCAACCATGGTATCGTCCATCACCATCCATTAATGGAATCCAAAATTCTCTTTTTGCAGTTGAATGTACCATTTGTTAATAGCACCAACCTCTTTTAAGCCCCTTAGAACCTTAGAAATTGACCTTGAAAGTTGAAACCTAGTTCCGTTCTTGTATAAACCCCGATCTTAATTCCTATTATGATCTGAATCATAATTCCACAAATTTCCTTTTTTAAATCCTATCTGAAGCAATATTTCTCCAATTTTACCTGTAAATTTCAATCTTCCCTAGTTACTAGCTCCCAAATACTCTGAGTCCTAGTTTTCTAGGATCTCAAACCTTAGATCCCCAATTTATAACCCTAATCTCAGCAATCCTAATTTATTGTCCAAACTGTGGTCAAGTTGGAGGTCGATACGGTTGTGTGATTGTCCTGCATCAAGAACTTGTTATTATCATGATATGCAATTTTGTTTGTGTAATATAAGCCTCCCTTGTGCATCTGTCCTTATTAGCGTTCTTATCCTTGATATTTACCTTGAACATAATGTCTTTTAATGTTCAGTTTACAATTCTCATAAATTCATGTTCTTATCCTTATTAGTGTAACTTTTATTTCAGGATGTAACTGCAACAAAAGGAAATGAATTTGAAGATTATTTTCTAAAGCGCGAGCTACTGATGGGCATATATGAGAAGGGATTTGAACAACCTTCTCCAATTCAAGAAGAAAGTATACCATTGCTCTAACCGGAAGCGATATACTTGCTAGAGCTAAAAATGGACTGGGAAGACGGCTGCATTCTGCATTCCTGCATTGGAAAAGATTGATCAAGATAACAATGTCATTCAAGGTTCTCAATATGCACTGCTTTTGTTCAATGTTTGGATATTGCTTATGTTTTATATTGGAAAGTATTGTGGCTATTTGATTTCACTTATGCTATTGTTTTTATACAGACTAGTATGTATATGAGGACAAATGGTCATGGGAAGGTGACTTCTTCGTTGATGCTTGGTTTATTTGTGTTTAATAGGGTTGAAAATGGAAATAGTAAAACATGACTGCCAATATCTTCTTTGGTGCATGTCAGTATTATGTTCACATATTACTTTAAGATTCAGGTTCAATCTAGTATCAGTAATCTATGAATGTAATGTCACATAGAAACCCTTATTTTGGTATTGTGTGTACGTGTACACACACTTGCAATGATATTATAGTTCCTATTCTGTGTATCTTTTAATGTTGATTAAAATATTATAAGATGGCAAAACATAACATTTACCCAGTGCACCCCAAACAATGATTTACTGATAACAATGTTCATCTATATCCAGTTAAGATGAACATTGTTACCTGCTGTTCTTCATGTGATATCTGAAATCCATATTCATTAGGCTGAATACAAAATACATGGTTCCGGATACACTGATATTTAATCCATTTTTAACCATAATGAAGATAGGGTTATAACACACATGTATTTACCTGAATATGTTGTGCAGTTGTTATATTAGTCCCTACCAGAGAGTTGGCTCTTCAGACGTCACAAGTTTGCAAAGAACTCGGGAAGCACTTGAAGGTTCAGGTTATGGTCACCACTGGAGGAACGAGTTTGAAAGATGACATCATGCGCTTGTATCAACCTGTACATTTGCTTGTAGGAACACCTGGTCGTATACTTGATCTTGCAAAGAAGGGTATTTGTGTCTTGAAGCACTGTTCAATGTTCATAATGGATGAGGTATAATGTGGCAATCAAATTATATTTCTGTCAAAACCTAGTCTCCTAAGTTCCTGCTCAACTTGTTATTTCTCATTTTAAGTTCAATTTTCTCCTTTATCATCACAAATTGATTTATTACTAACCTTCAGTATTGTGGCACAAGTTCGTCACTTATTGTGTTTCTTAAAATTTGCTTTGTGAAATCATCTGCTGATGTATCGTTCAAGTAAATGTGTTCATTGATATTGACCCTCGAAACTTAGATTATTAAGAGGAAACAGAAGTATGCAAATTCTGCATGATTTTAGCTTTAAGCTCTTTATTATATTTTCTACATCTTTTCTTCAAATTATGTCGATTGTTGATGGCTTTTCAAATTAAATCCATTCCTCCATTAGATTGTTGTTTTCCTAAAATTCTCCTGAATATTGAAAACTGAAGACATTATATTAATTCTATTTATTTTCTCTGTTCCCCTTTATTATGTTGTATTATTATTATTATTATCATCATTATTTACTTTGTTCTTCTCTTTGTATGAACGGGTGAAACATGGCTTTTTGAGGGGGACCGAATCCCAGTTTTCGTCAGGGTTGTACCATAGAATGAACTTTTAAACCAAACTGAACCCTTTTCGACTTGTTGAAGAACATGGTTCCGTGGAGTCATTTATTAAGTAATTCTGGCACCCATGGCACTGTCTTGATACATCACCCTTCTAAGGCACCAAAATGCCTTTTCTGCATGTCATTTTCGCTAAGTATTTTAGAGTTTTCATATATAAATTGGTTCAGTAACTGAGGAAATCGTCCATGTTCCTCATCTCTCCAAGTGCTAAATCCGTTGTTCATGTGTTGGAGAAAGTTACATTGTTATGTTCGGCTTGGTGTAATACTTCCATTGTATTTCTCTGCAGGCCGATAAACTTTTATCTCCTGAGTTTCAACCTTCGATAGAGCAGCTGATCCATTTTCTTCCAGCAAATAGACAGTTTTTGTTGTTTTCAGCTACATTTCCTGTGACGGTTAAGGATTTTAAAGACAAATACCTTCCTAAACCGTACATAATTAATCTTATGGATGAACTCACCCTAAAAGGAATAACCCAATACTATGCTTTTGTAGAAGAAAGGCAGAAGGTTCACTGCCTAAATACCCTTTTCTCAAAGGTTTGCTTTTAACTATCAATTGATTATTTATTCTCCAAATGTTATCGACTATTAAGTTGACAGTCGTGTTTTTTCGTAGCTTCAAATAAATCAATCAATTATATTCTGCAACTCTGTCAACCGTGTTGAGTTATTGGCGAGGAAAATCACTGAACTTGGTTACTCTTGCTTCTACATCCATGCTAAGATGCTGCAAGACCATCGCAATAGAGTCTTCCATGACTTCCGTAACGGTGCATGCAGAAATCTTGTTTGCACAGGTAAAATAATTATGCTAGGGGGCTTCCTTGTTTTCTTGTTTTTCGTTGCAAAATGTGAACTCTGTGTGTGTGTATAAGTCCATGTTAAAGTTATCATTGTGTATATTATTTTACTAGATGAAGTTTATCTAGGCCATGGTCATTTAATTTTTAGAACTCTGTACACTTGTGTTTGAGATTTTCTAATACTGAAATTTTACTTTTCAGATTTGTTTACAAGGGGAATTGATATTCAAGCGGTCAATGTTGTTATCAACTTTGATTTTCCCAAGAATGCTGAGACTTATCTTCACAGGGTATGGAGTTTGATTCTGCATATCTTACGTGGTTTTATTCGTAAAAGCATATATTTGATAATATGTATAGCTGATATTTGGTTGAATAGAAAGTGATAAGGGTCTCTGGACGAGGCAACCATCTAGCAGTAGAGAGGTCGCAATTTTGATACCTCACATAGTGCCAAGATGGTGATGTTAGCTACCTCGAACTAAGTTTATCTAGAAGAGAAACATGGAACCTCGGAGAGGGTGAAATCTAGGGATATAAACTAACCTGTCTGGAATCTAATTCTAGTCCCTCTGTGAAATATGGATATATGAAGACAGTACTTCTAAAATCAATAATATCTATATTTGTATACTGAGGTATATCCAAATTACACACTATAGTATCCAAACTTCAATAATTATTGATTTCTGCATTTGGGGATATGTCGGTGTACTATCCTATCTAATTCATGCCACACAACATAGCATCTGTAAATGAGTATGTACGCTAAAGGACTCTTGCCTTCTTGGCTTGCATGGGTTATCTTGTAGTACCTGGATTCTTTGACTTCAAACCTTCTAGACTGCTACGTTCTGCCTGCAAGCAAACATTCTTTGAGAGAGAGAATTGTATTTGTGGTGATTAAATTAACTGCATTCTTTTGCTGTAGAATGAGTTTATGTTAAACAGCTAAAGGGTGTATTTGTTTATCCTCTTTTACTAGGTTGGTCGGTCAGGAAGGTTTGGGCACCTTGGTTTAGCAGTGAATTTGATCACCTATGAGGATCGCTTCAACTTGTAAGATATAAACTTCCAATATTGCATGTGCTTGCAGGTTTCTATATTTGTTCCATATTTGTAGTTGCATCTAAGTTTATATTTGTTTGTTGACAGGCATAGGATTGAGCAAGAACTTGGGGCTGAAATAAAGCAGATTCCTCCACAAATAGACCAGGCTATATACTGCAGGTGATCTCTGATGATGATGTTTTGGTTGTCAAAATTGGTGATCAAATTAGAAGACATCTGTAAATACCAGACTGAAGTATGTACTCTCTCTCTCTCTCCCCCTCTCCGCACATTATCGATATTAATTGGCCACAGATCCTTACTGTTTATATGTTCATATCTACTTTTGTTCTGTTTCCAAGCCCCTGTTTGGGTGCAAGTAATCATGATTCTCGGGACCTTAATTCCAGGAAATGTCATATTGGCCCAGAATTTCTCATTTGGTTGCCAGGAAAGGGAGAATTGCAATTCCAACTTTCTACTCAAAATTGGGAATTTCAACTCTTACAAAACATGTGAAAGCAATTTCCCGAATCTTTTGCCATCGCATTGAAATCTTTGTGGGGCCCACACATACAATATAAGATGATCATGTCAAGAACTCTACAAACAGGCAATCGAATTATATATTCTGGAATTCCAATTCTCTCAACCCAAACCACAGAAATTTGGATTTGCAATTTCATGATTTTCATTTTATCTCTTGAATTCCCACCGAAAAAGCTATCAGAAGATATAATAAATGTCAGCGTTATGGTTCTTAGACAAGAAGTATACATCCTAGCAATCAATGGATATTATCCGGAAGAATTAATGGATTTTACGGCTGTAAACCAAGCAGATTTAGGTGCTGTATTGATATCCACTTCCTTTCGGCAGTCTGGTTTCTTATATATATCATAGTTGGAGGCTAAGACGATTAAGCATTGCTATGTTCACTCTCTCTCTCTCTCTCTCTCTCTCTATATATATATATATATATATATATATATATATATATATATATTCACGTGTTATGTGCTAATGGAAATGTAGAGATCCTTAGCAATTCGACAAACGTAAAAATTCGGGACGACAAAAGTACGAGTATAAATCGGCGCAATACAAATAAAATACGTTTAAAAAAATCGGTCAAATATTCGTCAAATGGAAATATTGTAGTTAGAAACTTCACTTTTTAAACATGTTGTCAAATTTGGTTAATTAAACAGTTTTTCACCACGTTTTATGTGCCAAAATTTTCAATAATTTATACGGAACATGTGTAAAATTTTGCATGCTTAAAATTTATGTACTGATTCGAATATTTCAAAAGTACGCAAGTATTATACGTTTATGAAAGATACGGAAAAATTTGCGTATAATACGAGTTCTATTCGGGTGATTGCTAACAAGGGTAGAGACTAGCCGGACCTGCACTAGTGTATAACAAGTGAGCTTTGTATAAGGTTTTAGTGTAGATTAGGATCTGATAACTATCAATTGTCAAGAGTTATAGGAGGATATACACATTTGCTTCTTCTATATATATATATATATATATATATATATATATATATATATATATATATATATATATAACTCAAAAAACTGTGAAAGCCTCATGGCTCTAGTGGTCAGCAGGTGGAGACGTAACGCTCCTGGCTAGGTGGTTCGAGGTTTGAATATCCTTCCATTAATAAATGGTGGGAATAATATATATATATATATATATATATATATATATATATATATATATATATATATAAGTATTATTATTGTAGCACAGATAGCCAAATCAGTACTATATAAACCTATGTTGCACGGACACAGATTCAACACAACATGTTTCAAACACGGCGACAAGGATTCGGCATCTATTTTGGTGTGTCCTAGCATATTTCGGAGTTGTACATGGTGTCCAATATGTTTACCTGACACGGCACGACATGACAAGACAAGTAACAGGATGAGTTTTGGAGTGTCCATGCTTCTTGTTAACGTTGCACATCCAGCAGCTACACTAGATTATATGTCACTGCACTGGAGACAAATGAGAGTGCTCATAGTTACTCTGACCCCAGTTTTTTTATTTCGACTCGCGTCATATATATTTTACTTGTCAACTTGGGTCATGGAGTGAGAATTTTATCTAGCACTGTGCATATGCATGGTTCGCCCTTGACTGAGTTTATTTGCAAAGTCGTATGTGCATTGGTTGCACTAATGATAGATGATGAGTGACATGTTGCTTTACCATATCGCGGTTCAATTTTGTGCATTTCACTCTGTTTCTTTTTAAGCAAATTCTGTTCTGATAATGCTACTTTTTTTCTTTCTTTCTTAAACCGCATCCAGGGTTAATTGGCGTGTATCAGAATCGTTAGCTGCACATCATCGAGGGGCACCTGAGGTAGTCTGTATAGGAGTCAGCTCATCAGGAGGGGGTACATGAAGAAGTGGGCCTAGGAATCAGCACTTCGTTCACCCAATATGCTGATTACTAGAGCATCAAACTTGTATATCATTATCAGACTGTAACTTTTTGTTGTTAAGTACATCCTTTTGATCTTAGACTCGGACAAATTAGTTGCATGTAACATGTTTAGGTTATCTGTATTTCCTGCTTGCTTCTAAACTCGTTACTTGTCACAGTTTCTGGTAGGCGTGATATCTTTGATGATGATGATCTCTCTGGGTTGCATCCATCAAAGTTTAGCATTTAAGTAAGGTTTGACTGTTTGTTACTTGGAGGTGATTCTACTGGATTTACTCTGTTTCTAATATTAGAAGTTAAATATATGCCATTTGATGTGGTTGGTATGGTATCATGATGGTTTTTACTAGTTTTTTCTGCAGCCTAACTCAATTGAGCAGAAAAATGGGTTGTTTATAAGGAAAGCTTTCAGTTTTGCTTGCCGGGGAAGAACATAATGTGGGTGGTCCTATCGTTTGTGTTGAAATGCTATATTGGTATTTGATGGCAGGTCTTGGAGAACCAAAATTTGGCAAAAGTTATATGCTTCTATTGTTTACTTCATCATTGTTCATCCTTGGACACCACCACAGTTGGTCTCATGCGACCACTGTGCCATTTTGATGATTGCATTGATGCAACGGAACATTTTGCTGGCAGTTTGTCGATGAAAGATTATGAACATCGTGCCCTGGTGTTATGTTCAGGTGGGGTTCTTCATTCTTTTGAGGTGTGGAAGTCTGTTGAGACCATATTGGTACTTGCTTTACTTTCACATCAGGGTCAATGTACAATATTTTGAGTAATCTTCACAGTATAGTAGTTACTCTTTCCTCTAAACCCATATTGAAAATCTTGCACTCTCTACTGAACATGATGTCTGGTCAATAAGATTAGACGATGGAGATGTCCATCTATTAGAAGAAAGTGTTCAAGAAATCTTGATGCCATACAAATATCATGTCCATCTTGCTTGCTGTATACCATGTCAACTTGTTTAGATTTTTGCTAATAAGCAAAATTCTCAAATTCCATATTTGGATTGAAAGTAATTGCACGAAAAGTGCAAATCAATTATATTTCCTTTGTCTAGCTACACTTGGAGTATGTAGTTCGAAATAAATAGTAACATTGTTGAACTATTTTTTTTTTTATACCAATTTTATTATTTGGTTTGATGCAAATGTAAGATTAGTATAACAAATGTTGTATCAATTTCTCATAACAAATGATGTGGATAGAATGACACCACCACCCCCTTACAGTAACACAACACCATTTAAATCATTTGTAATTTTTTTCTTTGCATGTAAATACAATTAATACAACATTTACGATAACATTTATGCTAATTTCAGTATTTGTTTCATTGTAATTTGTATCATATACGACAACAAAAGTTATAATAAATGCCTATATTATTGTGTTTGTCGCAGCAAATTGGTCAAGAGTAACGACAAAATGGTTCCTAAACATGCTATATGAGATTTTTGTTTACAACAATAAATGCTACATTAAAAACTTATATTTATAGGCAACAAAATAATAACTAAATATACTAGACTCATTACTAAATAATAGATCTCTGTCTACTATAATAAATATTACAATCTATATGTTAGTTATATCATCTCCATCAATAAATTTTATAAGAGTGCTGCTATTTTGACTGTCGCGAGGGCTGAACTACGATCATGCGGTGCGTCGGCATTGGTTCTCCGGTTCGGAGTGAACTCGCGTTAGCAAGAGACTAATGGCCGGTCATCATGTGAACACGGACCAGTGTCCACAAGTCATGCGGGACGGTCAAAATAGACTTATCCATTTTATAAATACTTGAGTTGGACTGGACCACGCTGTGATAGTGCGGGCCAGATGAAGCCATGTTCCCCCTCAATGTTCATTTGTATAAATAAGTCAAAACACATTTCCCCATGGCCTCATTCTCCCTTCACCACACGCAACCCCATTTCAGGAAAAAGAACCCAATCCAAATATATAGCACCACCGCCACCACCACAACTTAAAACCCTAACCCTAAAAAATTCCCATTCTCCAACACCCATTCTCTCTCCTCCATTCATCAATGGCGAGGAGACAGCAGAAGAACCCCCACTAATTAACTCCTCGTTTTAATTTCTTCAGTTGTGGTTGTTGATGGGGAGAGCTCCTTGCTGCGAGAAGCAGGGGCTGAAGAAAGGCCCTTGGGCTCCAGAGGAGGACAAGCTCCTGCTCGACTACATCCAGGCCCACGGCTGTGGTAACTGGAGGTCACTCCCGAGGCTTGCTGGTAACTCACTCACTTCCTCACTTCCTCTTCACTTACAAACATGCTTTACTTACTTACTGGTAGTGGTGTAGGTTTGTTGAGGTGTGGGAAGAGCTGTAGGCTCCGGTGGACCAACTATCTCCGGCCGGACATCAAGAGGGGGGCCTTCTCCGCGGAGGAGGAGAAGTCCATTGTCCAGCTCCATGCCATTGTCGGCAACAAGTACGCTACTTCTCTCTCTCTCTCTCTCTCTCTCTCTCTCTCTCTCTCTCTCTCTCCTGTTGCCAAATGTTGATTGTTTTGTTTCCCCGGCCGGACTCTCGCTGTTGCCCTAATTTATTGCTCTGCCACGTCCAGTCAACTTACTAGAGTACTGAACGAAACTAGCTAGGAGTAGGTGGGGGCCCACAGAGTTCAATGCTGCTGGCATCTCTCGCATTTATTACTACGTGTTTGTTCAAAGTCTTTTTTCCTATATATATTATATATCTACGCGTTGCAACGTTTGATAGATAAGTAGCCTCTGAATATGACAGTACTGTACTGGTCTTCAGATGTGTAGCCATTTTTGTGGAGTTGGTCAATACTGGTGACACTCTTAACACTCTGGAGAGTAGAGTAGAGGATATTTTTGGCCATAAAAATTATCAAAACTCAACTACGCAATCGAGATTTAGAGATAAGTTTATGAATAAACTATTTGGTCACTTACATTGAGAAAGACAATGAAGACATTATTCAACGATTTCAAAATATGTGTAATCGGAGAGGAGTACTGTAATATGAGATTAGTTATCTTATTTTCTCTAAGACATATATATTGGTTTTTAATATGACGTTATTTTTGGGCTTTCTTTACATTTGAGGATGATGAGGGTCCGTTTGGATATGCTTTCTGAAAACAGTTTTTTGAAAATAAGTTATAAAGTTGTTTTCTGAGTGTAGAAATTTTGACTTTGAGTTTGGTTAATTTCATCTGAAAAATGGTTTTTATGAAATAAAAGTTCAAAATTCTGTTTGGTAAAATATTTTGTGAAAATAGTTTTTATTAAAATTTTATAAAATATTTATATTAAAATTAATCTGTTCGTGTCCAATTTGTGTCCCTACATTATTTTCATGTCCAATAAAATATCTGTATCCTGTCCACTCAATTCGTGTCCGACACAAACACTACTCTCCAGATCGAAACCTTCTGTATCTTGTTTGTGTCCATTCTGTGTTCGCACAAAATATCTCCTCCGTCTTCTCGCACGACGTCCCTCCCAAATTCTCCTCTCGACCGCCTCTGGCCCTCAACCTCGCAATCTCCAGCCAGCACCACGGGTCATCCAGCCCCCTCGACGACGTCTTTCACGACATCAAGACCCACACCCTCAGGTCCCTCCCCGCAGGCCTCCACCCCTTCGTCGCGACGCCCATGTGGCAGCTCATCTCCGCCGCTCCGTCGACGATAGCCCCCGCGATGTGCCTAGCCATGGATGGAGGTGGAGGGAGAGGAGGGGGTGTGGGTGATCAGGTTGAGGAAGGATGGGAGGCTGCTCTCTTGCTCGGCTGCGTGCGGCACGATACTCAGAGGGGGAAGCGAGGAGGAGGTGGAGAGGCTGAGGAGGTTCGTCCTCTACGTGGGGATGCTGCACGGCGGGCCGACCGATGCCTCAGCCGAGACGTTCGGGTCTCTGGCGCGGCTGGAGCTCCGGGGGTTCGAGCGGGAGAGAGTGGAGGAGGTGCAAATGTTTGTCGATTCTTGGGGTAGGGTTTGAGCTCCACGATCGACAAAGGGAGTCGTTTATAGAGGTTGTCATTATATCTTGAGCTCTCCCTCTGCTCTGCTGATGATTCTCTGAAAGGGGGGAGAAAAAAAAATGGAAACAGAGAGAGTGTATGGAGGGGTGGATGGTTTGGGAGTGGGACCCGTTGTTGTCACAATTTTTTTGGGAGCACACATCTTGAAAATAACTTTTACTTGCTTTGGGAAAGCTGAGTTATAACAGCTACTCTCTGGAAAAAATTTCAAACAACTTTTTGAGCACTTGACTCCCAAACGTTATTTTCCTCTCCCCTCATGTTTAAACTCAGAATGCTGAGTTATAAACTCTAACCAAACAAACCCTCAATTTTTCTTAAATTTTTGCGTCCGGCCCTGGGCTGTACAAAATTGTCTCGGTGGAACGAGAAATCATGCGAGTGACATTCTTCCCCACTTGTTCCATCAACGGCTGTGCCAAGTCTTCGAATGACTTCCACTCCCTTATTATTTGACGTGGTCATGGTTACCACATGTCGCACCTTTTTAGATTTTTCTTTCTCGTGTGGCCCTCTCCAGACTTGAACGTCCACACTTATTATATATATGTCGCTACGGTTCTTGAGTGACTCCTTACACAAACAACTATATTTCTGCATTAATGTCTCATCAATGTTGGAACGAGGCTTTTACATGGACTAAAGCATCGCATCTTGCCTCCTCGAACGAGCTTCACCATTCTTTCTCAGCTTGTTCCGTGACCATGTCCTCCTCAACACGACCATGGTAATCCCTCTTGTTTAATTTCTGCGTCAAGGATCTCTCGATTATGTCATCCTCGACACGATCAAGGCAATCCTTCTTTTTCAATCCTCGCATTGTGAGGTCCTCGATTTTGTCCTTCTCTCCACGATCGAGAACGTTCCTCTGCACCTTGAAATCCTCGAATTGTCCTGCTCGACGCGTTCGAGACCATCTACTTCTTTGGTTTTTACATCATGGAATTCTCAACTGTGTCCTCCTTAAGCACCCGACCAGTGTCTCACCTCTATGCAAACTTCTTTGGCTACCTCTACGTGTGGCGTGCATTTGAATTGACTGGCTTCATCTTGCGTGAATTATTTTCCAATGCTATACCCAAGTAACAAACATGTGCATCCGAGATAACTTATGTGTGGCACCTTATCACTGTCCGTGTGCTCAAACCATTTATTCTCACGTCAGCTTATATGAGCTCCATGTCCGAAGTCTTCAATACAACGAACTTGGCCTTAACAACGTTGAGGGCAATCTTTCTCGTCCTTGCTAGATATCGCAAGTTATCAAACGTGTGTGAACTAGGTAATGTACTCTTTGACAGGTCCGGTGTGCTTGAGTCGCCGCAAGCACCGTCTCGTCGCAACCTCTACGTTCTCCGGATGGAAGCGAGATTTGATATCTTTCTTGAGATCCTCCAGAGTCTCGATTGAGCATATACTCTTCTACTATTATTTTTCATTTTGCTACTTTCTACTTTTGTGATTTTTTGAGGTCTTCACGATGATTTCTTGCAACGTCTCAGACATAAGTCAGCATTAGATGGTTGTGCGTAGAGGACTTTGCTGGTAGAAATGGCTGATAATCGTTTGGGGATAAGACGGCCAAACCTGCCTGTCCCACTCCCCGGCATTTCCGTCCCGGCTTGGAGGCTCTACCTCGGGACGGTGGATATATATATATATATATATATATATATATATATATATATATATTGCATGGAGCCAATGCGGTGGATATATATATATATATATATATATTGCATGGAGCCAATGCGGTGGAGCCAATGCGGTGGATATATATATATATATATATATATATATATATATATATATATATTGCATGGAGCCAATGCGGTGGATATAGCTCAAGTGGTTAGAGTGAGGCACATCCTCCCAAGAGATTGTATGTTCGAACAACGGAAGAAGCACATTTAATTTCATGTGGAGGAATAAATGTGAGTGCGGGCTGGATGCGATGAGATACAAGTACGGGTGCAGGTTTTTGGGCTGAGTTTGTAGGCCTCCGAGCCAGGAATTTGTAACACAATTACCTGTGCAAATATATATATATATATATATATATATATATATATATATATATATATATATATTTTGCAAATGACCTCTAGCCTAGTGGTTAAGAGAGATGCATGCGGCCCAAGTGGTCAGGAGTTCGAGCCCCAGTGGAGGCGAGTTCGCCACATTTACCCAATGTTTCAAATATATATATATATATATATATATATATATATATATATATATATATATATATATATATATTCCGCTTCCTGTGCGGGACATAACTTGCGGGAAGTTTACGGGATAGGTTTATTCCGGGCCCCACCAATACTCCATAGTTAGCATTATTGACTTCTTTCTTTTCTTCTGTTTATTTCTCTTCTATTACTTAGTTCGTTTTCTTCACCAATGGCTTCCAATAGAAACTATGTCATATGTGTAAAAACCTATTCTTCTACCTTGTGCACAATATGCTATCATCTCCTTCATCTCTATAATATTTTTCTCTTCTTCCTTCCCTACACTACGTTAGATATATGTGCAGTGGCAGTGCACAATGTTAGATATATATGTGCAGTACACTAATAAATTTTGAGTTCATCGTTACTTCCTCCTCCAACTACGTGAGTTAACAACTTTTATAGGTCACTGTGTTCACCTAGTAGACTGTCAAAAAGGAGGGGTTTAATACCTGTGAGTTCTGTTGTCGAGGTGATTCCATAAAACTGAGGTCACGCGTTGAGGTTGGTTCCATGTGTGCGCAGTATAGACAAGCACGACGCTGCTAGGTGGTTAAAAAGGAGTTTCTCGAGAGGTGGCGTCCGATGGTGAGGACAAAGACGAATGGGTATGAAGGATCATGGACGAAGTTGCTTAATGGAATCGGAGCTGCTATTTTGACCGCCGCGGGGATGGCCCGTGCTGACCTGCGGCCA
This sequence comes from Iris pallida, assembly GCA_029216955.1. NCBI lineage: Eukaryota > Viridiplantae > Streptophyta > Magnoliopsida > Asparagales > Iridaceae > Iris > Iris pallida. The sequence continues at coordinate 3,692,683 of JANAVB010033416.1, forward strand.
CGCGGCGCGTCGGCATTGCCCCCCCGGCCCGTGGTGGGCCCGCGTTAGAGGGGGAGGGGGGGAATGGCTGGCCACCACACGGACGCGAGCCAGCGCGGACCAACCCCGCGGGCGGCTAAAATAGCATTTTCGTAATGGAATAGAAGGAGAAGTTCGAGAAAGATATGCAAGTTCTGGAGGAGCCCAAACTTTTTTGCAAGGACCAACTCATTGATGTTTTTCCTGAGACCGACGTTCCACAAATGGATAACTCATTGCTTAATTACAGAGCATGGATGCTCAATTGGAGGCCAAGATTCAAACAAAGGAGGTTGAGCTACAGAATAATTTTCGTGTTAGGGAGGCCGATCAGCCCCACCTTCGACTCGCACCCGTCCATGCTCCCCACCGTGCAGCGACGTCGTCGTCGTCCGGCCTACTACCTGCAGACGAGGCTAAGTTGGTCCGTGCATTGGTGCCTCGTAGAGTCCGTGCAGCATCGTCGTACTCCCGTGCGGCGTCCTTCGCCACGTCGAAGGAACCCAGCCATAATCTTAATCTGCAGGTGTACCTAGAGATAATGCTACATGCGTTGCTATGTACTATGTGTTTGTAAAGAACTGAAGTGGTGATTTGCTAAAAAAAAAAAAAAGAAATTTGAGAGAGTCAATGTTTTTGTTGCATTATATATAGCTCTCTACTTTGCTTGTAAAGAATAAGTTTTTACATGTACGACATAGTTTCTATTGGATTTGGAAGCCATGGGTGAAGAAAACTAAGTAATAGAAGAGAAATAAACGGAAGAGAAGAAATGAATCAATGGTGCTAAATATTATGAACACTGTGCATTATTCGGTTAACAAATAAAATAGTAGACTACTGGTGGGGTCCGGAATAAACCTATCCCGTAAACTTTCCGCAAGTTATGTCCCGCACTGGAAGCGGACTGTATATATATATATATATATATATATATATATATATATATATATATTTTGCATGGAAAATTATAGATTTAATTGTTAAATTCTTAAGTTTTGTAAGGTTGCATTTTATAGTAGGTGCTCAATCATATATAGCATCCCATGCACGGATGTATTATCCAATGAGTGTCCATTCAATTCAACTAATATTCGTTGTCATAGGTGGTCAACCATAGCAGCCAATATCCAAGGAAGAACAGACAACGAGATCAAGAACTACTGGAACACCCATCTGAAGAAGCGCCTCCTCCGCATGGGCATCGTTCCGGACAACTACACCACCACCCCCACCAAACCCAACTCCTCTTCCTCCTCCTCCACCACCGCCACCACCACCACCACCACCACCCGCCACATGGCCCAGTGGGAGAGCGCACGGCTCGAAGCTGAGGCTCGCCTCTCCCAAGAGTCCCTCTTCTCGTCCTCCTCCTCCTCTTCCGCTGCAGACAAATCCCTCCCCTCGCCCACGCCCGTGGATTTCTTTCTCCGCATCTGGAACTCTCCCATCGGAGATGCCTTCCGCAAACCCGTCACGACCAGCACCTCCTGCGCAACAGCAGCAATGCCACCGCCACTGCACACGTCGCCCTTGCGGAGCTCCAATGTAACTACTTCCAACGAGGTGACGGCGGAGGAGAATTCGGAAGAGGAGGAGGAGGAGGATTCGTATCAGCTCTACTTCGACTTCGCTGCGGGGGACGATCTCGGCTTCTTTCAGGGTACTCAGATGGGCAGCTGCTACTCTTCGCTGTTGGCAGATTTGAGCGAGGCTTCTCTCGATACTGCCTTCAAGTGATCATTCACGTATATGCATGCATGCATGCATGGAAAGATAGATAGCAATTATTAGTTGCAAGTGTTTGTTAGCTTTAGTTTTCAGCAACTTGGTATGAATGTGAGGTGTTGGTACTGTTTTTTGATTTCCAGCTGAAAATTATCTATGTTAATTTTGGGGGATTATTGTAACGAGAGAGCTGTTTATATACTACTTGGCTTCTTTTTTTTGAATTTTTGTACATTTAATATCCATGTTGATCTTGCCAACAATCCAGGCTTTGTTGGTATGAACTTGATATGAACCCTTTTTTCCGGAGTACATGTGTTGGGACGAGTATGAAGTGTTTGATGGCACTTCTGATCATCTAGTGCACATTGTTTGATCATGCTACAATTTGGTTGAGTGACTTGAATGTCACATTCTTATGTGGTATTATGTGTGCTGAAGCTTAATTAGTAGTTGCATATATAGTTGATATTATGGATATTTTAGAGATTCAAACCCTAATATTAACTATTATGTGAACATTGATAAAATTACTTAGTTGCATGTATTGCCAGGTTACTGCAAATTGTCAAAGTTAGCAAAGTCGAGGGCGAAAGGCCAATAGCCCAAGACTAGTAATTTTATCCCCTAATTATAATATCTATTAGTGTTAAGTATATGCCAAGCAAATAGGAAAATCATGTATACCAGTATAAGATATTACACATATTTTGACCACGAGAAATAGTAGGATTGATAATACTAAAAATTATAAGATACTGACATTGGGGATCGATTCCGTGAACAAACCGATAAAGACTTGTGTTTGGTTAACTTGGTATTGATATTGTGATGAGAAGAGGCAAATCAAAGCAGATTTGTTGTCCCATTTAGTTCTGTCCAATTATGTCCCCTTTCTATTATATGTGGGCCATCATTTATATATCTACTCCTGTGGCCCATATTTAATAGGGAAGAAGGAACAGAAATGGACATGATTAGATGCGACAGCAGATCTGCTCCCGCCCGCACAAATGGCACTGGAGGCTTCAATGCAAGTAAAGAAGGCTCTTAGATGATCCCTTTGAGTAAACAAAGGAAAAAGAATCACAAGCTATATATAGATTTAATGTGGTTTTGTCTATTCAGTGGCGGAGCTTAATGAAGACCAAGAGAAGCCACCAGTATTGAGAACCCTTAAATATCTCTCCGCCAACACTTTGGTTCAAGAAGTTGAAGAATTTGATGAGCTTTGGTGCAAAAACGTTGAAGAGTTCACGAGGGGTGGAGGTGCTAATTCAGATCTAACATGTAAAGAAAAGAATGGTTGTGTGGAGCCAATTAATTTAAGCTAACTTTCATCTACCAATTAGGGCTATTTGGTTGCTTAAAAATGGACAATAAAAGTGAAAACTGCAGATATGTTTTGTTGTTGGAAAGTGCATTAAAAAAATGAAGAATGCAAATCTAGCATGTAATAACTTGAAATGGTTTGTTGAATTGAAAGTACTCAATAAAGTGCCACTTTAAACTTAGAACATTGAAGTATATATCTAGGGGTGAGCATTATTCGATTTTGGACCGAAAATCGAATCAAACCGATCTGAATAAAAAATTCGGTTCGATTAAAAAAAAATAGTTCGATTTCGATTTAAAAAATACTAAATTTGTCCACGTCGAACTGCAACCACGTGGACGGTTGTCATTGGGGTGGCCGCCACGAGGATGCGTAAATATCATTTTTGTTTCAATACTTACCAAACGGTACGACACGTACTTATGAATGATGAAATCCTCTCCAAATAACCAGTGTTCAGATTCTTAAATCTTCTCTATGCACAATATCATGGTAGTCATGTTCCTTCATCCACAGACCCGTCCTCGAGATCCCTTCAGGTAGTGTAGGATTCTATTAATTGCACTCAAATGATTAGCTTTTGGAGTATGCATAAATGACTTGCCAAACTCACTGCCTAAGCAACAACGATGCAATATTCACAAATTTTTTTTAACAAACAGAGAAGGATCTGAAGTACACCTTTTTGATCCATTTAGAGTAATTAAGAATAGAGCTTTATGTCACGGACTTAGTATTTTTGCTAGCACTTCGTCCCGTGCGGCGCACTGTCTTTCTCCTCAAAGACTCGTGCAAGCCTTTCCAACCCGACTTAGCTAGATCGCTAAGAAAACTAGAATAGTGGAGCAAAGATGGACTAGTAAGAATCTCTTTATTGACTTGGAGAATGCTTATAATTTTTAGGTGGTGAGGAACAAATGAAAGCCTCCCCCTTTTATAAGTGCTCAGAGAGCTTTACATGAAAAGTCATGAAAGAAATATTCAAAGAATTATTCTTTTCTACCATAACTGGAATGGCATATTCCAGGTTTATTCCCTAGCAACATAAAAGGAAACTTCAAGGGCATTCCAGAAGCTTCTTGGGCCTCCTAGAACGATCTTTGGCCTTCCGGAGAGATCCACAATCTTCTAGAGCCTTCCGCCATCTTCTAGAATGTTCTGGAAGCTTCCCGCATAACCTTGGTCCGTGAAAAGGTTATGCAACTGGGCCTCGGACGGGGCGCAACATTTGGGACGTTACATTCTCCCCCACCTAAGGCGTTGACGCCATCGTCAACCATGCTCGCTGAGAAACGCCTGGATCTCGGCTTCGAACTGATGCAGCGTATCAGCATGTTCCCAGCTAGACTCGCCGTAAGGCATGTCCTAACATTGTATGAGGTACTCCACATACGGGGACACGCCTCGTCGCCGAATGGTCCTCCTGTCCAGCACGGCTTCCACCTCCTTGTCGAAGGAAGTCGTCATGGTCGCCGTCGGTCGCTTCGAAACTCCTCGCTGGGGATCCTCCAAGTCTTCATGGTACGGCTTCAAGCAACTGGCATGGAAGACTGGATGAATCTTCAGCTTGGCAGGGAGTTCAAGCTTGTAGGCCACCGTGCCTACCTTCTTGAGTACGGGGAAGGGACCTTCATACTTCCGGATTAGTCCTTTGTGCACACTGCAAAATACCTTGAACTGTTGCGATTGTAGCTTCACCAGCACCATGTCCCCCTCCTTGTACTCGACCGACCTTCCTTCGCGTCGGCCCACTTCTTCATCTTCCTCGCGGCCTTCTCCAGAAATGCCTTGGCAATGTCCGTCTTTGCCTTGAAATCTCAAGTGAACTGGTTGGCCGCGGGGCTTCTACTCTAGGATCCCACACTCAGCATGTGCGGGGCAAGCGGTTGGCGACTCGTCACCAACTCGAACGGGCTGCTGTGCGACGACTCGCTCCGTTGAAGATTGTAGCAGAACTGAGCGACATCGAGGTGATGCACCCAATCCCTCTGGTTGGCACTCACAAAATGCCGCAAGTACTCCTCGAGTAGCGAGTTGACCCGCTCGGTCTGTTCGTCCGTCTGCGGGTGGAAGCTGGTCGAGAAGTGTAAATCTGTCCTGAGGATTTTGAACACCTCCGTCCAGAAATTTCTCGTGAAGCGGGAGCCTCGGTCGCTGACAATGTTGACCGGGATGCCCCAAAACTTCACCACGTGGCTGATGAACAGTCGCGCGGCCTCCTCTGCTGTGCAGTCCGTTGAAGCAGCAATGAAGGTCGCGTACTTTGAGAACCGATCCACCACCACGAGAATGGACCCAAGCGCCCTCACTTTCGGCAGGACGGAGATGAAGTCCATCGATATGCTCTCCCACGGCCGACTCGGCACGGGAAGAGGCTCCAGCAGGCCCCCGGGCTTCTGATGGTCCACCTTGTCCTGTTGGCACACAAGACAAGTGCGAACATAGTCCTCCACATCTTCGCGCATGCGAGGCCAGTAGTATGCGGCCTCCAGCAGCGCCAAGGTTTGCTTCTGCCCCGGATGTCCAGCCCACTTCGTGTCATGACACTCCTTGAGCAGCTGTCTCCGCAAGCCACTCCACCTAGGCACGACCACCCTGTCGCCCTTGGTGTAGAGTGTAGAGCCTAAAAATCAAGTTGCGCCTTCAATATACTGATCAGTGATCAAGTTGCTCCCCAAAAGTCTACTTGCGCCACTAATATGAAGTAGACTGCGCCATCGATCAGATTGCGCCTGATATCAGAACGCAATCTTTTTTTGTGCCAAAGCTTACGTGACATCTGACACTTAATGGTCATCATTACCTGACCATACTGACGACTGACACAACAGAGAACGAGAAAATTCTCTTCGAATCCCGTGAAGTGTGCCGCTCAAGGAAAAGTTGGTGGACAGCTGTCCTGTACATTTCGTGAGTTGCGCCCAGGCGCAATCTAAACAAAATCCTTAGTTGCGCCTGGACGCAATCTGAATGACTTTTACTCAGAAGCTGCCACGTGTGTAGGCGCAGCTCAAATCAAGCGCAGGTTGACTTGTTGACTGAAGCTCGCGCAACCTGAAAAAGTTGAGACAACTTATATTCTAAAGCAGGATGACGTGGCGCACATGCTACTAATCTCTCAAGACGTGTCTACTATCCTGTACACGACCACGCACATCTCAATCATACGATGCCACGCGTCTAAATACAGTTAGTACACGATTGACAACTGAATGAAAGTTGGCGCAACAGGAGGTTGGCACAATCCAGTATGGCACAATCCAGCCTCGCGCACATCAGAATAACTGCTAAAACAGTTATTTCCTGAACTCTATAAATAGAGTTTATAATCATCATCAAAAGGAGGACTCTTGCAAAATTGCTACTGCATTCTCCAGAGGCTACAGTCTTCAAGTTCACATAGTCCAAGGGATAAAGTGATCGTCTTCTGATCAGATTCCTAAAGTTGTACTTCTCCAGAATTCATTGTACTTTGCACTCTTTTACAAGTTTGGAATACAAAAATTTTTATTTTGTTTTTCGCAAACAAAATGGCAACTTTGCTAGGGACGACTTTCTCCTCCGACGAGAAAGTGACAACTCAATGTGACATTGCGTCGATCGGCAAGACGCAGAAGACTCTGGTTGTTCAAGTCAACCAGACGGCCTACGAGAACATGATCAACACCAAGAGCAACAAGCGCGCAGTGGCTATTGCCAAAAACAGGGCTGTGTGGACTCCTAAATCCCCCACAGTCGCTGTTGCCCAGGCACAAATTGAGTGCTCGATGATCAAGGCGCAATCCGCCTCAGTGGCTCCAGTACAGCCTGTTTCTGTTGCTAAGGCGCAATCTCCTCCCTCTGCTGCCCATGCACAGTCTATCAAAGTTGCTGCCAAGGCGCTACCAATAGTCCGTAGGACTATGGCGCAATCCAAGCAATCTGCTACTCCGGCGCAACTTAAGGGAACTAGTCTTTTGGCTATACCCTCTTCTGATTCTCAAGTTCTGAACTTAGAGAATTCATGTCCTAGTGCTAACACTAGATAGAACAAAGGAAAAAGTCCTATGTCATTTTCTCAATTGGCGCAATCTATGCCTAAAATGATCGCACAACAAAACAAAGAGAAATACTTCTTAGCTAACCTTGTTCAAAATGAAGGAAAGCACCCTTTGGTCTTTCCTCAAACTTCCCTGGTTTATGACTTAGAGGAAGATGTATCAGATTCTATTCTTGTAAATAGAGGTCCTCAGATCTCTGATACTGGAAAGAATACTGATCACAGAGGTATCTTGCCTACTCCTATGCGGTCTGGCCAAGATCTTCCTACCTTGCAAATTTTAAGATCCAAACAAAAAAAATTGAAGGTATCAAAAACAGAGACACCAGGAGCAAAATTTTTAGATTTACGCGCTTATCTCAATAGGCGTCAAACGATATCAGCTTTGGCAAAACGTAAGAACCCTATGCCAAAGGCCAATCTGCATCAAAAGCCAAAGTTTGAAAAGAAAGACCCTTCTACCTATGCTAATGAGTTGAGTACATCTTTGTACACTCAAAGAACCAAACACCTGAAGAATAGGAGACATGTTTCTAACATCATTAAGGAATATGTCTCTCCGACTTCTTCTCGTCCTGTGGTTGTAACTGATCTCCGGCAACGTCTTACACAAAGACGGAAAACTACGGGAATGTTTTCCTCACCTCCAAATCGTGCTTCAAATCGCCATTGCCTACATGAAGTTGTCATCAACTGTTGTTGCCAATCGGCTCGATGATCTGCCTTCGATCGTCTGAACTATGCTTCAACTCCTGAGCATATAATAGAAGACGAAGATGAACTATTATATGCTTCTGTTAACATGACTTCTCAAGGCACTGGGGGTGGAAAACGTCCAAGACGTAATACATCCCGTAATCCTAGTCAACAATACTTAGACCGGATCCATGCATCCAGTGAAGATGTCTTTCAATACACAATCAAGAAATCGACATTTGATCCAAGGTGTCTTTAATCAAGAAGATCTCCCTATCACCCATATGGGAGAGGACTCTCTTTCAGAGTTTGATGCAGATAGTGAAAGTTCTGAACAAACTATCTCGTCAATAGCTGCAAGAGAAGTGACGGCATATACCATCACAGAAGATCAAGATGCCTCTACATCAATCAGCCAAGAGCAACGAATTGTTGCATTAGAAGACAAATTAGAAATTATGGCAGAAATGGTTGCAAGCATGCACACTATAATGGTAGCTCAACATACTGTGCCTCCGATTGTAAACCCTGTTACAAATTCGGAGCTTATAGCATCTTCTGTACCTGTTAGTCAAGGGGTACCGGCCCCTCAGGTTGCTTCTGTGCCAAGTCAAGCTGATCCAAGTCAGTCTGGTGCTGGGGGTGGTAATTACCATGCTGTTCCTCCTCCTAACACTCCTAACCAGCCCACCAATTCTCAAACATCAGGAGATGCTAATGAGGCTGTGAAACTCTTACGCACTCAGTTTGAGGCCTTTAAGCAGAAGGATGGCCTACAAAGATTGGGCATCAAGCAACCATATCCTACATAGTGGAAGAAAGTTTCATTTCCTCCTAAGTATAAACTTCCAACCATTACGCTGTTTGATGGTAGCACTTCTCCAAGTCAGTACATCAATCATTTCGAAGTGATGACTGATCAATTACAGTCAAATGATGCTCTCCTTACCAGAGTGTTCGTCGGTTGTTTAGCCAGTGCAGCATATGACTGGTATCGTAGCTTACCTGATGGTTGTATCACTTTTTTTGCCGGTTTCAAACAAATGTTCTTGGAACGATTTTATGAGGGAGTCAACAACATGACAATGTCTGCCCTCATTAAAATTAAACAGAGGCACAATGAATCCACAGAGAGTTTTATTGAAAGATTCTGCCGAGAGGCACTCAAAATGCCTTTAGGTACTCCATCTGCTGTAACAATAGACACTTGCAAATCAAACTTGTTGCCTATTATCAGTATGTGGACGGGATCTACACAATTCCAGGATTGGCCTTCTTTTATTGTTAATGCAAAGACGACGAAAGTGACATTGAAGAAGCTCCTGAAATGGATCATTGGGTACAAAGAATGGACAATCTGTGGGAACTTCGTTTTGAACAACGAGAACCACCTACTGAAGACCAACTGGTCCAAGTAGATATTGGAGAGAAAGGTGTATCACGACCAATCTTCATCATCAAAAATCTCTCAGAAGATGATAAACAAGAGTTACTTCACCTTATTCGTGAATACATTGATGTCTTCGCCTGGAGTTACGAAGATATGCCAGGATTAGATCCTCAAATTGCAACTCATAAGCTTAACATCTTGCCGAATGTCAAACCGGTCAAACAACAACAACGGCAATTCAAGCCTGAAATGATGGATGCAATTGATGATAAAGTCAAAAAGCTTATAGCTTGTGGCTTTATTAGAGAAGAACAACATCCTGACTGGATGACCAATATCGTCCCTGTCCTGAAGAAGACCGGAAAGGTTCGAGTTTGCATAGATTTTCGGAATCTCAATGATGCTTGCCCCAAAGACGAATTCCCTCTCCCAATTACTGATGTTATGATTGACAATACATGTGGATTCGAACGAATTTCTTTCATGGATGGGTTTATGATTGACAAAACACTTAAGAACAAGACTATCAAGAATCGATGCTGCTCATGCTCCGCCTCACTCTTGCTGTAGACCAGGATGTCATCCAAGAACACAATCACGAACTGATCCAAGTAGGGCATGAAGATGCGATTCATGAGATCCATGAATACCGCCGGCGCATTGGTCGCTCCAAATGGCATCACTAGGAACTCCCAATGCCCATACCTTGATCTAAAAGCTGTCTTCGGAATGTCCTGCTCTCTGACTCTGATCTGATGATATCCTGAGCGCAAGTCGATCTTCGAGAATACTGTTGCCCCTTTGAGTTGGTCAAACAAGTCATCTATCCTCGGGAGAGGGTATCTGTTCTTGATTGTCACTGAGTTCAAGGTACGATAATCAACACATAACCTGGACGTACCATCCTTCTTTTTCACAAGAAGCATCGGGGCTCCCCAAGGCGATCTACTAGCACGAATAAATCCCTTGGTTCGAAGTTCTTCAATCATCTTGTACAAGATCTCCAACTCTGAAGGCGCCATCCTGTAGACTCTCTCTGATACTGGGGCTGTCCCGGGAATCAAGTCTATGGTGAACTCGATCTTCCGCTCTGGCGGCATACCTAGAAGCTCTTCTGAGAAAACATCTGGAAACTCTTCGACTATCCGGGGCAACTGCACTGCTGCTACTGCCATCCGCAATACTGGAGGAGAAGGCTCAACTGTGCCTCTGGAAAATGAAAACTCTGGCTCTCCTGGAATGCTAAAAACAACCCTACCAATGTGGCAGTCTATTCTAGCATATTGGTTCCTCAACCAATCCATCCCTAAGACCACATCATAATCGGCCATCGGGAATTCTATCAATCTAGCGGGGAATTCCTTACCGCTAACTACGATCCGACACGAGGAAAACACCCTATCGACTCCCACAAGTCCGTTACCAGTAAGTATATTGAGCCTTACTGATAATGACTCGGGCTCCAATCCTATCCGTGTCGCGAATCGTGCAGACATAAAAGAATGCGATGCACCAGAATCAAATAAAGCTGAAGCTGGAAAGGAGTTGACGAGAATAGTACCTGCCACTACCTCTCCTGGTGCCAATCCTTTCTCTGCGGTCATCACCATAGCATGACCATGCCCTCGGGGTGTTGGTCCCCTCTGCTGAAATCCTCGCTGCCTATTCTGACTCTGGACTTGGGCTTGATGTCACGCCCCAGAACCAGAATACTGGAGAGCAGGGGAATGACTCAGCCAGCTACGTATTACGGGTAGATGAATACCGTATAATACAATCAATGCTGTCTAACCAGACGAGGGGGTGCATACTACATGAAAGTCTTACTATGGTCACTTCACATCTATTGTCTCAATCATTCGAACAAGGAAACAGAAATAGAGAACATGTAAGATAAAGCAGTAAGGCGTCCCAAATGCTCAGTCAAAATGTTCTTGAGATCTGGCTTCACAAAACATAGCCAGATGGTATAGTAAAGTGTACACAATTGTTATCAGCTGCAGTCTGACTTAATTACAATTATGCAAAAGTAGGTGTAAGACAATCCGACTAACATGTCGGTGCCAAACGGCTAAGTATAAAGTAAGTAACAAAACGAGTGGTGAAGTAAGAAACCCACTCGAGTCCTCCTGCGATCATCCCTCTAGTGTTGACCATCTTGGAGGTAGAAGTAAGCTGGATCCTCGGGGACCGGCTCTAAATCTGGCCATACAAAACCAGAGAGGTTAGACCTCTAATAGCAAGTACCACAAGGAAGGACGATATGAAGGATTAAACCAGTAAGTAAGAGAATATAATAATAGATCTCTGCTTTCCACTAGGATTCACATAACATCACGACACTTCGAACCAACCTCCCAACCAAACAAGGACAGAAGTTGGCCCGTCATGTCCTGACATTCTGATCATCCCAGTTAGGTAACAGAGTAGTGCAGTACACAAATAAATCATCTTGAACGGTCAATCAACTATTACGGCTTGCTAATGTGAGTTCCAAGTTATCCTGGAATAATGCAATAAAGATTCCTCAGTTCTTACTATGTGCAAGCAAGGCTAGTCTAACCAGTCAATCAATTACGCCAATCGTGTGTTTAGACGAGTCCCAGCGGGACGCCCGCCGTTAATATAGCATGTACAATAATAATATAAGCAGATACTGTTCCCTGCCCGTGTGACAGATTTACAGTATCTGTGGGAACCAGCCGGCCCGTCAGGTACTACTAGTCCCAAGGGGGCTGCCATGTAAGAACTCGGGAATCCATTCTCTCCATGCCATCATTATTTTATTTAACTTAATAGTCCCTACGTTGAGCGAAGTTCCATGCCGTGGATCATGGTCATTCAAATGAGTAATTCCGTACGGGGTACGATATGCGCAACTCTACAACGATACCCGTGCGGCTAGGTTGTAGGTTTTACATAGCGTGATGCAACAATCAAATCTAACCACGGAGTAATCATGCCTTGACCATAAGTACACATGCTGTTTTTGTAAAATAATTAAATAAATAAATAAATAAATAATTTGAAGCCTGCATGTGCCTGCATGTGAATATTCGGGATCAGCCAGTCGATTGCAATAGTTCATTACATAAACGTGTCTCATTCATTTCATTCAATAAGACGACTAGCCAGTCTCTTAGTTCCAACTAGGAACGCATGATCAATTATTAGTCAATGTCACAATCATTATCAATGGTGACAAGGCATGAAAGTCAATTAGCATTAAATGGGGTCGAGTCTATAACTCCTCAGAGTTAAGTTCCAGCCTTACTGGGTATCCATGGATCAAACAAGACACATGACACATTCCACATAACAATCTGTATTATCAATATTAACCTACCATGATTTATCAAGTTCATGCAAAAAGGCGTAAGGATATAATAGAAGAATTATCATGCCATCATTATTTGAATAAGTTATAGAACAAATAGTAACACCTAGTTTAGGAAGTCACGCCAAGTCTAGTAGGTTATACTAAGGCCAACAAGTCACGCCAACAAGTCTAGACTAAGGCCAAAAGTCACGCCAAGTCTAGTAGGAGTGAGCGTGAAAAGTGGTTCACGTTGGCAAGCATGAGCGTATGAGCGTGAAAAAGCGTGATGAGAAATCTACGCACGCATAGTGTGGCATAAAAAGTCACGCACGCAAATACAGCGTGATCGTAACTAAAAATCCACGCACGTACGCAAAGACGTGAGCGTGACTCAAAATCCACGCAGACACGTACAGGCGTGTGCGTGACTAAAAATACACGCTGACACGTAAGAACGTGTGCGTGACTAAAAATACACGCACGCTCCTGAGAACGTTAGCGTGACTAAAAATACACGCACGCTCCTGAGAACGTTAGCGTGACTAAAAATACACGCACGCTCCTGAGAACGTATCAACCCTTGATTTTCAAAATTTATTAAACTAGTGTTAATTAATTATTAAATGTCACTATTGGTTTTAAAATAATTTAATATGATTTTAGGAATTTTTCTAATTTTTTTAAATGAATTTTAAAATACAAGAAATACCATTTTGCAATTTTCTGAATTGTTTTAATAGTGTTTTGCAATTTTCAGAATAGTTTTTATATCAGTTTGTAATAAAAGGAAATATTTTATTTGGAAAATGCAAATTCTATTTTGCGCTTTCCCACTAATAATTCTATTATGCAAAACCCTAAACTTGGGGGGCTTTTGTGCTAACCTACCAAACCCCCCCGACCAGTCACTCTCCCTCTCTCTCCTCCCTCACCCACTCTCTTTGACCTCTCGAGCGACGATCGCCACGCCGACGGGCAGCCCCCGCCTTTTCCGGCTGCCCCGACCGCCCTCTTTCCCTATAAAACACTCCCCTCTCTCCCCCAGACCTAAAACCCTAGCTCTACACCCTCATCGACCACCACAGCCCACTCCCTTCCCCAAAATACTTCGCCGGAACCCTAACCCCGACGAAGTCTCGTTCTCACAATCCCGACACCCTCATCGACCACCACCACCGCCATCCGCTTCGCCACGCCGAGCTGGACGCAGCGCCACCGGAGCGCCACCGTCTCGACGCCCCAAGCCGCCGCCTCCGCCTTCGAAACTTCTTCGAGAAGTCGGACACGTGAGTAACAGAACTCAATCGTGTCATGCGTGTCTCGCCTTCACGCACGAGACTCGCCAGGACACAACGAGCATGGTGCTGTGCTCGGACACGCGAGGCTGAGCTCGTGCGTGTCGTGCATAGCACAGACACGAGGATCCCTGTGTCCCAAACTGTCCGGACACAGACTCGTGTTTATATTTTTTTATTTAATGTCTAACCTAAAACTAAATAAAATAATCACAACCCTATCCCTAACACGACCCACGGGCTGACCCCCTGGCCAGCCCGACAGAGCCTAACCCCTCCCCCCCCCCCCCGCGCTGTGTTGGCCTGGGTTCGAGTCCCCCTGGCTGACTTTGCTTTCCTTTTTCTTTTTCATTTCCTTTTTCTTTTTCTTTTTATATATATATTTATATATATATGTATATACATTTATTTGTGTATATATATATGTATTACTATATGTACTATATTTATGTATATATATACTTACTGTTTTATATATATATATATATATATATATATATATATATATATATATATATATTTATATATATATATACTTCATCCTTTATACTTTATTATTTTATGTATATATATATATATATATATATATATATATATATATATATATATATATATATTAAAAAATATATATATATATATATATATATTTTCTTGTGTATATGTATATATTATTATATATGTAAACATTATTTTGTGTGTATATATATATATATATATATATATATATATATATATATATATATATATATATATATATATATATATATATATATATATATATATATATATATATATATATATATATATTAGATAGTTGAGTATTTTCTTATATGTATGTATATATACATATATTTGTATATATATATATATATATATATATATATATATATATATATATATATATATATATATATATATATATATATATATATATATTTTATATATATATATATATATATATATATATATATATATATATATATATATATATATATATATATAATATATGGTTGAGCATTTTCCTATATATATAAATATCCCTATATTTATATATATATATATATATATATATATATATATATATATATATATATATATATATATATATATATATATATATATATATATATATATATATATATATATATATATTATTTCCTATATGTATTTTACTTAGCTTAGTGTAAATTATTTATATAAATAATATTCATACTTTTATAGTTACTATGTAAAACTTTACCTTATTAAAATAATAAATATTTATTTTGCACTTTTACCAAATTATATTTTCTGTATATTTAAATTACTGTAACCATTTGGTGTCCAAGCCTAGCATGGGTATTTGGGTTCAAAGGTGTTTTCACACATTCAAGACCTGTTCAAGTCATATTGGACTTGATTCATGGCCTTGGGTCCTGTATTTGAGCTTTGGTTCAAATTATATACATGGACAAAATACGCAGATAATTAATTATTGTGTGCATTGCTGTTTTTGATTTTCTAAAAATACTTGAAGTATTGCTAAAATTGTGGAAAAATAGTTTTTAGATACTATGTTAAGTTGGCTAATTTAATATAATTTTTGTAGTATTTAATTTGTTGTTTTGCCCCTAGTTTGGCATATGAAACCAAAACTCACTTTCTGTATACTTAGGAAAACTGATTTTTATAAAATACTTGTACTGGTTGATAAATTCCAGAAAAATTATAATAAATTTCTATGATTAACAAGGATCACTTTAGTACTTTACTTTAAGAAAAACTAGGCTTTTTGCCTATCTCTAAAATTGTTAGAACACAATGATCTTTTGATTTATTTATTAATTAATTTCGACTTGTAGTTTTTTTGTGTTATTTGGAGTTTTAGTCGTGTTGAACCCCATCCCTCACTAGTGTAAAGACCCTAGAAAGTTAGTTAACATAGTGTGTCACCCCCACATTGGTCTCCTATGCCAAGTCATCATTTTTGGCTAGGTGCCCAGTCACAAGTCGTGTCGCACCAATTAGTGTCTTAGTGTCTTAGCTTAGTGTAAAACTAAGTTATTGCATTTATTTCTACAGTGACGAGTTACTGGACATCCATAGCTCTGTTATCGCAGCTTGTTTTGTTTTGCTTTGCTAGAGGCAAGTACTTTCTACGAACTTTACATACTGCTATAAACCATAAAAACTGTGAATCACCAACCATGTTAAATGCTGATCCTTGGGGTAGCAAGTTAGAACTTTACATGTTGTATTACTTTCAGTCTCTACCATGTTTATACCGTATCTCATAATCTCTCTCACATGCTTAAATAACGGGTTAAGGGGAAACTGCTAGTAGTGTACGTGATCATGACCCCCTTCTCCGTATGTATTTACCGAGCACCGTTACATTCTATATGTATCTGTGTCGTATGTCTGGTCTCGCGTTTGTGTATGGATATACACCGATGCCGTTATGTGTACGTATGTGCACATCAGAAAATTGATATGTACCGCTGTACATCCTGATTACCTATTGACTGATCACTCACCTACTACAATTTTAAACTTTAAAATATATATCTATCGCCATGCTAAAACATACCTAAAACTGAACCAACATGATATGTCACTCCCCGGTTAGAGAGTTCGAGGGGCGATTCTTTGTGATGCCACTCCCCGGTTATGATATCATATTGGGGATGGACTGGCTTAGCTATGCCCATGCATCTATAGATTGCCATGAGGGTAGTATTTTGTTCAGTCCCCCGGGCACAGCACCATTCAGTGTTAGGAGGGCAGGGCCGGAGATCAGCCTAGAGCCGAACTGTTGTGCTACAGTCGGGGACGCAAGTACCGTCACACCCTATCATTAGAGAGTTTATGGATGTATTCCCAGAGGATCTTCCAGGACTTCCGCCTGACAGAGATGTGGAGTTCACTATAGATTTAATGCCGGGTTCATCACCAGTATCCCGGGCTTGCTATAGAGTGAATCCCAAGGAGGCCATAGAGATGAAAGAGCAGATTGATGACCTGTTGAAAAAGGGTTTCATTCGATCCAGTGCTTCTCCATGGGGTGCACCAGTACTCTTTGTGCCTAAGAAGGATGGTACAGTCCGGTTGTGTATTAATTACCGGGCCTTGAATGCCATCACCATCAAGAACAAATATCCTTTGTCCAGGATAGATGATTTGTTCGACCAGTTGAGCGGGGCAAAGGTGTTTTCCAGGATAGACTTGAGATCCGGGTACCACCAGGTGAAGGTTAGGCCAGCAGACATCCAGAAGACGGCGTTCAACACGAAGTACGGGCAGTACGAGTTTCTGGTGATGCCATTTGGTCTCACAAATGCGCCAGCTGTCTTTATGAACTTGATGAATAAGACATTTCACCAGTATCTGGATAAGTTCGTCGTGGTGTTTATCGACGACATCCTGATATACTCGAAGACGCCAGAGGAGCATGCAGAGCACTTGCGGATAGTTTTGGGGATTCTGAGGCAGGAGAGATTATTTGCCAAATTGCCGAAGTACGAGTTCTTTTTAGACCGAGTGGAGTTTCTCGGCCATGTAGTCACTGGAGATGGAATCTCGGTGGATCCCAGGAAGATTGCTGCAGTTGAGACGTGGAAGGCTCCGACGTCAGTTTCAGAGATCAGGAGCTTTCTGGATTTAGCAGGCTATTACAGAAAGTTCGTCCAAGACTTTGCTAGGATAGCTGAACCCATGACGAAGCTGACGCGGAAGGACGCAGAGTACATTTGGTCAGAGGACTGCCAGGCGGCATTTGAGGAGCTGAAGAGGAGGCTGACGACCGCTCCAGTTCTGACTTTACCTTCAGGTTCTGGAGGTTTCACCATATACAGTGATGCTTCTGGGAAGGGGCTAGGATGTGTCCTACAGCAGCATGGGAAAGTGATTGCTTATGCATCTAGGCAATTGCGGACTCATAAGAGGAATTATCCTACCCATGACCTAGAGTTAGCTGCGGTGATCTTTGCACTCAAGTTATGGAAACATTACTTATACGGAGAGCGTGTGGAAATCTTTACTGACCACAAAAGCTTGAAGTATGTGTTCACGCAGAAAGAGCTGAACATGAGGCAAAGACGATGGTTGGAGTTGATGAAGGACTTCGACATCGATTTACAGTATCACCCCGGGAAGGCAAATGTGGTGGCGGATGCGCTGAGCAGGCATCCGATGGCATGGTACCTGATGATTGATCGGCATTTGCGGGAGGATCTGGAGAAGCTCGGTATCGAGCTAGTTCGGCCAGGATCAGTGATACAGATGATGGCGCTTGACATTCAGTCAGGTTTGATGGAGCAGATCAGGGAGGCACAGTCTACAGATGAGAGCCTTCGCAGACTTCGACCCCAGGCATTAGCTGGATTGCTGGATGACTTCATTATAGCAGAGGATGGATCCCTGAGGCATGGCAGCCGATTGTGCGTGCCGAAGGGAGAGTTGGTAGAGGCAGTTTTGCAGGAGGTGCACCGATCGAGATATTCTATTCACCTTGGTGCTAATAAGATGTACCGTGACTTGCGGGAACATCTTTGGTGGCACGGGATGAAGAGGGATGTATCACGTTTCATTTCGAGATGTCTAATTTGCCAGCAGGTCAAGGCGGAGCGCCAGAGGCTAGCTGGTTTGTTGTAGCCGTTACCCATTCCCGAGTGGAAGTGGGAACATATTACGATGGACTTCGTTTCAGGGCTTCCTCGTTCCCAAGGAGGGAAGGATGCCATCTGGGTCATTGTAGACAGGCTGACGAAGTGTGCGCACTTCATACCCTTCAAGGTGGGGCTTTCCACCGAGAAGTTGGTAGAGCTATACATGCAGCAGATAGTTCGCCTACACGGAGTGCCGGTGAGCATCGTGTCAGACAGAGACAGTAGATTCACATCCCACTACTGGAGGAGCTTGCAGGAGGAGTTGGGCAGTAGGCTCAAGTTCAGTACGGCGTATCACCCGCAGACAGATGGGCAGCCCGAGAGGACGATACAGACGCTGGAGGATATGCTGAGGACTTGCGTGCTGGACTTCGGAGGATCATGGGAGAGCCATCTGCACTTGGTAGAGTTTTCATACAACAACAGCTACCAGGCCAGTATTGGTATGTCTCCTTTCGAGGCACTATATGGACGACGATGTCGCACACCGCTCTTTTGGGATGATGTTGGAGACAGAGTTATGCTTGGGCCAGAGATGATCACGGATGCAGCAGAGAAAGTCGGAATGATCAGAGACAGGCTCAGAGTAGCTCAGGACAGGCAGAAACACTGGGCTGATGCTAGTTGCAGGCCGATGGAGTTCGCAGACGGTGATATGGTGCTAGTGAAGATATCACCTACTCGAGGGACGATCCGGTTCGGACGAGGAGGGAAGCTGAGCCCCAGATACATCGGGCCGTTCGAGGTACTTGGCAGGATCGGAGAGGTAGCTTACAGGGTTGCACTTCCACCCAACCTAGCAGGAGTTCACGATATCTTTCACGTATCTCAGCTGAGGAGATATGTTCCAGACCCCAGTCATGTGCTAGATCACTCAGAGTTGGAGGTCGGACTGAGCCTTACAGTTTCTGAGCAGCTAGTGGAGATATTAGACCGGAGAGAGAAGAGGCTGAGGAACAAGGTTATACCCCTAGTACGAGTAGCTTGGAGCCGTCACTCCCCAGGTGAATCTACTTGGGAGAGGGAGTCGGACATGAGGGAGAGATACCCTTACTTGTTCGATCCAACCGCTGCGAGGGAACCACCCGTTCCCGCTTGATACCTTAGAGGTTAGTTTCGATCGCAGCCTTAGTCATTTTGTTGCATTTGCTTGCTATGTTAGAATATTATGGGGTCTTCAATCCTTGTGAATTTCGAGGACGAAATTTTTTCAAAAAGGAAAGACTTGTCAACCCCTGATTTTCAAAATTTATTAAACTAGTGTTAATTAGTTATTAAATGTCATTATTGGTTTTAAAATAATTTAATATGATTTTAGGAATTTTTCTAATTTTTTAAAATGAATTTTAATGAGTTTTAAAATACAAAAAATATTATTTTGTAATTTTCTGAATTGTTTTAATAGTGTTTTGCAATTTTCAGAATAGTTTTTATATCAGTTTGTAATAAAAGGAAATATTTTATTTGGGAAATACAAATTCTATTTTGCGCTTTTCCACTAATAATTCTATTATGCAAACCCTAAACTTGGGGGGCTTTTGTGCTAACCTACCAAAACCCCCCCTCGACCAGTCACTCTCCCTCTCTCTCCTCCCTCACCCACTCTCTTTGACCTCTCGAGCGACGACCGCCACGCCGACGGGCAGCCCCCGCCTTTTTCGGCTGCCCCGACCGCCCTCTTTCCCTATAAAACACTCCCCTCTCTCCCCCAGACCTAAAACCCTAGCTCTACACCCTCATCGACCACCACAGCCCACTCCCTTCCCCAAAACACTTCGCCGGAACCCTAACCCCGACGAAGTCTCGTTCTCACAATCCCGACACCCTCATCGACCACCACCACCACCATCCGCTTCGCCACGTCGAGCTGGACGCAGCGCCACCGGAGCGCCACCGTCTCGACGCCCCAAGCCGCCGCCTCCGCCTTCGAAACTTCTTCGAGAAGTCGGACACGTGAGTAACAGAACTCAATCGCGTGTCTCGCCTTCACGCACGAGACTCGCCAGGACACAACGAGCATGGTGCTGTGCTCGGACACGCGAGGCTGAGCTCGTGCGTGTCGTGCATAGCACAGACACGAGGATCCCTGTGTCCCAAACTGTCCGGACACAGACTCGTGTTTATATTTTTTTATTTAATGTCTAACCTAAAACTAAATAAAATAATCACAACCCTATCCCTAACACGACCCACGGGCTGACCCCCTGGCCAGCCCGACAGAGCCTAAACCCACCCCCCCCCCCCCCCCCCCCCCCGCGCTGTGTTGGCCTGGGTTCGAGTCCCCCTGGCTGACTTTGCTTTCCTTTTTCTTTTTCATTTCCTTTTTCTTTTTCTTTTTATATATATATTTATATATATATGTATATACATTTATTTGTGTATATATATATGTATTACTATATGTACTATATTTATGTATATATATACTTACTGTTTTTTTATATATATATATATATATATATATATATATATATATATATACTTCATCCTTTATACTTTATTATTTTATGTATATATATATATATATGTTTCCTTGTGTATATGTATATATTATTATATATATACTATTATATATGTATACATTATTTTGTATATATATATATATATATATATATATATATATATATATATATATTAGATAGTTGAGTATTTTCTTATATGTATGTATATATACATATATTTGTATATATATATATATAATATATGGTTGAGCATTTTCCTATATATATAAATATCCCTATATTTATATATATATATTATTTCCTATATGTATTTTACTTAGCTTAGTGTAAATTATTTATATAAATAATATTCATACTTTTATAGTTACTATGTAAAACTTTACCTTATTAAAATAATAAATATTTATTTTGCACTTTTTACCAAATTATATTTTCTGTATATTTAAATTACTGCAACCATTTGGTGTCCAATCCTAGCATGGGTATTTGGGCTCAAAGGTGTTTTCACACATTCAAGACCTGTTCAAGTCATATTGGACTTGATTCATGGCCTTGGGTCCTGTATTTGAGCTTTGGTTCAAATTATATACATGGACAAAATATGCAGATAATTAATTATTGTGTGCATTGCTGTTTTTGATTTTCTAAAAATACTTGAAGTATTGCTAAAATTGTGGAAAAATAGTTTTTAGATACTATGTTAAGTTGGTTAATTTAGTATAATTTTTGTAGTATTTAATTTGTTGTTTTGCCCCTAGTTTGGCATATGAAACAAAAACTCACTTTCTGTATACTTAGGAAAACTGATTTTTATAAAATACTTGTACTGGTTGATAAATTCCAGAAAAATTATAATAAATTTCTATGATTAACAAGGATCACTTTAGTACTTTACTTTAAGAAAAATTAGGCTTTTTGCCTATCTCTAAAATTGTAAGAACACAATGATCTTTTGATTTATTTATTAATTAATTACGACTTGTAGTTTTTTTGTGTTATTTGGAGTTTTAGTCGTGTTGAACCCCATCCCTCACTAGTGTAAAGACCCTAGAAAGTTAGTTAACATAGTGTGTCACCCCCACATTGGTCTCCTATGCCAAGTCATCATTTTTGGCTAGGTGCCCAGTCACAAGTCGTGTCGCACCAATTAGTGTCTTAGTGTCTTAGCTTAGTGTAAAACTAAGTTATTGCATTTATTTCTATAGTGACGAGTTACTGGACATCCATAGCTCTGTTATCGCAGCTTGTTTTGTTTTGCTTTGCTAGAGGCAAGTACTTTCTACGAACTTTACATACTGCTATAAACCATAAAAACTGTGAATCACCAACCATGTTAAATGCTGATCCTTGGGGTAGCAAGTTAGAACTTTACATGTTGTATTACTTTCAGTCTCTACCATGTTTATACCGTATCTCATAATCTCTCTCACATGCTTAAATAACGGGTTAAGGAGAAACTGCTAGTAGTGTACGTGATCATGACCCCCTTCTCCGTATGTATTTACCGAGCACCGTTACATTCTATATGTATCTGTGTCGTATGTCTGGTCCCGCGTTTGTGTATGGATATACACCGATGCCGTTATGTGTACGTATGTGCACATCAGAAAATTGATATGTACCGCTGTACATCCTGATTACCTATTGACTGATCACTCACCTACTACAGTTTTAAACTTTAAAATGTATATCTATCGCCATGCTAAAACATACCTAAAACTGAACCAACATGATATGTCATTTCCTTTTTATCACATGATCAGTATTATATGTTTGTTAGATTTAGTACTTGCTCCCGTCCTGACAGGATAACGTTGTAGGTATCCTTACTGAGGAGGAGTTACTCTGTGACACATACTATGGAGATACTGCCGAGGACCCGGCTCTGCTTTACGAGGATGTTCCTGCGGGGAACCTCGCCTAGTTGTCTTTTGTTTACTTAGAATTTTGAGAGTAGACATGTATTAGACTATATCTTTTTGTAACTGGACATGTATCCAGTTTTACTTTACAGTTCACTTGTACTTGGATATTTTACTATATATGACGACTTTTGTGTTTGGAGCATTTATGATTCTTCTTCACTTATAGAACTGTTAGCACATTTAGTCTTATCCTGTTGTCTTTAGAACAGCTTACTACGTTTTATCTCAACGTAGGCTGGGCATGCCTCGGCCTGGCCCAACAATTTGGGTAGCGGGTCGTGACAGAACGTTAGCGTGACTAAAAATACACGCTGACACGTAAGAACGTGTGCGTGACTGGGCTGATGTTTTACGCGAGCACGTAAGAACGTGTGCGTACAACATCTCCCGAACTCCAAGTCCTATGGAGCCTTCGTTCCAGTGCCAGAAATACAAGCTAAGTTGGTGGACCAAAACCCATGAACAGCCGAATACACAAACTTAGATCTAGAGAAAACAAGCCACAGAAACCAGAAATGCCAAGCACTAAACTCTCTCAGGATCATAAGAGGAAGTGTAATGATCCATAAGAATGGATGATGGAGAAGCAAGATTGTACTTGCCTTCTCCTGCTGCTGGTAGGTGGAGAGTGAAGAGAGGAAGAAGAAGTAATGGTAAGAATGAGTAATGAAGAGAGAGAATGAGAGAGGAGCCTTAAATAGCAAAGGGGGTGGTAGGTGGGAGCTAATGGGCCGGGTTTAAGGGGGCTCATCCAAGGCCAACCCGAAAGCAAGGCAAAGAGGTAAAAAGCAGAAAAATAATTGTAGGAAATAAAATACAGAAATAAAATTGCAGGAAATTAATTAGCATGAAAATTAAAGAGCAGCTAATTAATTAACATGAAAATTTAAAGAGCAGATAATTAATTAATATAAAACATGATAAATACAGATAACGAATTATAGGAATTTAAATACAGGATAATACATGATAAATACTAAATAATTACATTCAAGCAATATACGTATTAAAATATGTATTCTGGGAACGGAGAGTGACATCTCTACCCACCTTGAAAAAATTCCGTCCTCGGAATTTCAAATTCAAGCAAGATAGAGCATCGGGGCTAAACCAATCTAAGTACAAGCAATTAAATCAAGCAATCATTTTACAATGTCCATAGCAAGTAACATATATGTAAATCCATCAATCTACGATATCAAGCAATTCTACCCATAAGGTGATAAGCATGAGGAATCAGGACAATCAAGGTATACAGAAAAAGATATACCTTGTGAGTCAAATAAGTGTGGATACCGTGATCGGATATCATCCTCACGTTCCCACGTTGACTCTCCCAAGGAGTGATGACCCCAAGCAACACGGACAAGACTAATTGTCCGGTTCTTGAGTATCTTCTCTCTTCGGTCCAAAATGGACACAGGCTGTTCCTCGTAAGACAGGTTGGTACCAACAACCAGCTCAGAGTGATCGAGGACATGGCTTGGGTCCGATACATACCTACGTAATTGAGATACATGAAACACGTCATGCACCTCTCGTAACGAAGGTGGGAGGGATAAACGATAAGCAACATCGCCTATCCGATCAAGAATAACAAATGGGCCCACGTACCGCGGACTCAATTTTCCGCGAACGCCAAATCTAATGACCCCACGAGTAGGTGAGATCCGCAAGAATACGTGGTCCCCAACAGAAAATTCTAGCGGCCTACGATGCTGGTCCGCCCAATGACGATGCCGATCCTGTGCAACACGAAGTCGCTCTCTAATTCCTTTAACCACTTCAACCGTCTGGACAATCATTTCCGGCCCTAACATCTTCCTCTCTCCGATATCATCCCATGCAAGCGGTGACCTGCACTTCTTACCATATAGTACTTCGAATGGCGCCATCTGGATACTGGCTTGATAACTATTGTTGTATGAGAACTCGACCAAGTGCAGGTGGCTCTCCCAAGATCCTCCAAAATCCAAAGTGCGAGCTCGCAACATGTCTTCCAAAGTCTGAATCGTTCTTTCTGATTGCCCATCCGTCTGCGGATGGTAGGCCGTGCTAAACCTTAACTTGGTACCCAGAATATGATGTAAGCTCTTCCAAAAATGTGATGTAAAGCGGGTATCTCGATCCGACACAATACTGACAGGAACCCCATGCTGCCTGACTATCTGTTGCATATATAACTCTGCCAACTTTTCTGTAGATTGTCCTACTCTGAAAGGAAGAAAGTGCGCTACCTTTGTAAGTCAGTCCACTATTACCCAAATAGCGTCCTTACCACTTGGTGATCTCGGTAAACTGGTTACAAAGTCCATTGTAATATGCTCCCATTTCCATTCCGGAATGGGAAGCGGTTGTAATAACCCAGTTGGCCTCTGCTGTTCTGCATTCACTTGCTGACATACCAAGCAACGGGAAACAAATCTAGCTATCTCCCTCTTCATCCCGTTCCACCAGAAATGCTGCTTGATATCTTGGTACATCTTAGTCCCTCCAGGGTGAATAGAATATTGAGAACTGTGAGCTTCTGCCATAACCTCCTGTCTGATATCTCTACTAGGCACACATAGACGTGATCCAAACCTAAGTGTACCATCTTCATAAATTCTTATCTCCTTCCTGAGTCCTGACTCACATTCTGCCCTAAGCTTCTGAATCCTTGGGTCCTGTGCCTGAGCTGCCTTGATCCTGCCTACCAAGTCGGATTGAACTTGCAGACTAGTTAGAACTCCTACATCACTAGGAAGTATAACTTCGATGTCCATCTCCCGAAGGTCTTCTAAGATATGCCTCTGTGTTGTTAACATAAATGCGCCACCCCTCCTGCTAAGAGCGTCTGCTACTACATTCGTCTTGCCTGGGTGATA
This sequence comes from Iris pallida, assembly GCA_029216955.1. Classification (NCBI taxonomy): domain Eukaryota; kingdom Viridiplantae; phylum Streptophyta; class Magnoliopsida; order Asparagales; family Iridaceae; genus Iris; species Iris pallida. The sequence goes on from JANAVB010033416.1 coordinate 3,718,404, forward strand.
CTGAAGCTCCATGTCATAATCCTTGATCAACTCTAACCATCTTCTCTGCCTCATGTTTAGTTCCTTCTGAGTAAAGATGAACTTCAGACTTTTATGATCTGTGTACATCTCCACTCGGTCACCATATAAGTAATGCCTCCATAGCTTCAAAGCAAATACTACTGCCGCTAATTCCAAATCATGAGTTGGGTAATTCTTCTCGTGGTCCCGAAGCTGCCTAGATACATATGCTATCACCTTCCCATATTGCATAAGGACACATCCAAGTCCTTTACCTGACGCATCATAATATACTGTAAAACCTCCGGATCCAACTGGCAATGTAAGAATTGGTGCTGATATCAACTTCTGCTTCAAAGTCTCAAAGGATGCCTGACATTCTGCCGACCAAACGAACGGTACATCCTTCCGGGTCAAGCGGGTCATGGGTGCTGAAAGCCTTACAAAGTCTGACACAAACCTTCTGTAATATCCTGCCAATCCCAAGAAACTCCGCACATCTGCTACGGTCTTGGGTACTGGCCAACTTTCTACTGCTTCTATCTTCTTAGGATCTACTGCTACTCCGGCTCCTGATATGATGTGACCCAAAAATGAAATGTGATCCGACCAAAACTCATACTTGCTGAGCTTGGCATACAACTGGTTCTCTCTCAGAACCTGCAACACCTTCCTGAGGTGGTCTTCATGCTCCTCTTCACTAGCAGAGTATACGAGTATGTCGTCAAGAAACACAACGACAAACTGGTCTAAGTATGGCATAAAGATGCGATTCATCAAATCCATGAATATCGCTGGAGCATTGGTCAAACCAAACGGCATTACTAAGAACTCATAATGCCCATACTTCGACCTGAATGTTGTCTTGGGAATATCTTCCTTTCGAACCCTCACCTGATGATACCCTGAACGAAGATCTATCTTGGAGAAAACTCTAGCTCTGCTCAACTGATCAAATAAGTCGTCGATCCTGGGTAATGGATATTTGTTCTTCACTGTTGCCGCGTTAAGCTTCCTGTAGTCAATGCACAATCTGGATGACCCATCCTTCTTCCCCACAAGTACCACTGGTGCTGCCCATGGTGATACGCTAGCTTGGATGAACTTCTTCTCCTTCAGTTCCTCTATGTGCTGATATACCTTGGCCTGCTCTGAATCCGCCATTCTGTAAACTCGATCTGATATCGGTTTAGTTCCTGGTGCCAATTCTTTACTGAACTCAATATCTCTGACTGGTGGTAGACCTGGAAGTTCTTCAGGAAATACATCTAGAAATTCTTCAACTACCTTCGGAATCCGAACTTCTTCCATTGCCGTTACTACTCCCTGCTCATGCTGAGTTGCCCCTGATCTGACTAAGGTGAACCTCTCCATGCCTGGAATATCAAAAGATACACTCCCTCTACGACATCTATTATGGCATGACTGTCTTTCAGCCAGTCCATGCCTAAGATAACGTCAAAATTTTCAACAGAAAATTCTATCAACCGGGCGGGTAAAGGATGCCCGCACACTACAACACTACATGCTAAACTAACTCTACTAACTCCCACGAGCCCATTACCAGTGAGTATATTCAACCTCCCTGGCAATGCCTCGAACTCTACTCCTAGTCGTGTCGCAAATTGTGCAGATATAAATGAATGGGATGCTCCCGAATCAAACAATGCTACTGCGGGATATGAGGCGACGAGAATGTTACCTGCCACAACATCTTCCGATGCCAATGCCTCCTCCAAGGACAAAGTGAATGCTTGCCCTCAACCTCCTTGCTGGTTTCCATGCTGCGGCCTAGCCTGATGTTGTTGCTGGCCCCTTCATTGACGATGCTGGGGTGGTCTATGCTGGTGTTGCTGCATCGGCGGTCCCTGCTGCCGAAACATCTGAGCCTGCGGTGCTAAAGGACGCTGTGCCAACGGCCTTACTGTCATCGCTGGTCCTCGATACTGGCCTGCCCCTGGGGCTGGCAGAGCAGAAAACTGTTGCCCTGGTCCTCCTGACCTCGAATTCATGGGACATGTGGTAACCCGATGGTCTAGATTTCTACATATCAGACATAGTCCATTCAATGTCCGACACACATCTCTAGTGTGTCCCATCTTTCCACAATAAGTGCAGCCCGCCGGGGGTTGCTGGTTCTTTCTCTGTTGCTGTTGCTGCTGCCTGGGTGGCGGTGCTGGTCCTCGTATCGTCACATCGTGGATACGAATGCCAGTGGATGGTGCTGTTGTTCGGGGTGCGGCTCCCCCTCCTCCTTCAATCTAACTGTGGGATCTCTTCTGACCCCCAGTCCTTGTCGCAAGCCTCTGAATGGTGATCTCATGCCTTCGAGTCGCCGTCAATACTTCATCAAAAGTTTGGTAATTGTGCCCCTCTATCAATTGCAAGAGTTCAAGATGAAACCCTTGCTGAAACCTCATAGCCCTCTGGCTCTCTGTTGCTACCATCTATGGGGCGAATCTACTCAATCTGCAGAACTCCGCTGCATAAGCATCTACAGTCTTGCCGGCCTTCTGAGGCTGATGAACTTCTGTTGTAGCTCAAACCGTGCCACAACTCCATAGTACTTGGTCTTGAATCTGGCAGTGAAATCGTCCCAAGCCACAGGACGTCTGATGCCCACTTCCTCTGATTCCCACCAATCACGTACGAGATCATGAAGTAACAACTTCACTAGATCTACACGTTCTTCCGCCGGTACCTTAGCTGCTGTCAGAATAGCCTCGATATCCTTAAGCCATGCATCTGCTGAGATGGCATCCTCCGTGCCCTCGAAACGGCGGGGTTTGTACTTGTAAAACCTGGCTGATGCTCCTGAATCTGGCCTTGCCCCTCTTTCCAAAGCCGTTTGCAGTCCTTGGTTGAGCAACGCATTCTGCTCTTGTAACTGAGTGTGCATGCACTGCTGGGCCAACATCTGATGTTGCTGAGTAGCCATCTTTCCTCTCATGATCTCCAGAAGGGCTGGTGTATCCACTTCCACAGGAGTAGGTGGAACTGTTGGTGGTGGTGGAACGTCCGGATACTGCGATCCAGCCGCTGCTTCCACTATCACTTCTTTCTGGGTAGCCTCCTGAGGTGAGACTGGTCCTTGTTGCTGACCAACAGGATCAGGTTGTCCATGTTGCTGCTGCTGTTGTCCAGCTCTGACTGCTGTGGACGAAGTGCCCCTAAGAAAAAGGACAAGAGAACAATCAAACAACCGAACATGAAGGATCAATGAAGTCAAAGGATACCGGAATGTCAAGCAAGGGTTGAGAACAACGAATCATGAGATCAAGGAGAAACACATGTGATTGAGACATCCTATAAATCAAAACACTCCACGAGTCTAAAATCAGACCTGCATGGCCCACCACTAAAATCTTGTCACGCCCCAGAACCAGAATACTGGAGAGCGGAGGAATGACTCAGCCAGCTACGTATTACGGGTAGATGAATACCGTATAATACGATCAATGCTGTCTAACCAGACGAGGGGGTGCATGCTACATGAAAGTCTTACTATGGTCACTTCACATCTATTATCTCAATCATTCGAACAAGGAAACAGAAATAGAGAACATGTAAGATAAAGCAGTAAGGCGTCCCAAATGCTCAGTCAAAATGTTCTTGAGATCTGGCTTCACAAAACATAGCCAGATGGTATAGTAAAGTGTACACAATTGTTATCAGCTGCAGTCTGACTTAATTACAATTATGCAAAAGTAGGTGCAAGACAATCCGACTAACATATCGGTGCCAAACGGCTAAGTATAAAGTAAGTAACAAAACAAGTGGTGAAGTAAGAAACCCACTCGAGTCCTCCTGCGATCATCCCTCTAGTGTTGACCATCTTGGAGGTAGAAGTAAGCTGGATCCTCGGGGACCGGCTCTAAATCTGGCCATGCAAAACCAGAGAGGTTAGACCTCTAATAGCAAGTACCACAAGGAAGGACGATATGAAGGATTAAACCAGTAAGTAAGAGAATATAATAATAGATTTCTGCTTTCCACTAGGATTCACATAACATCACGACACTTCGAACCAACCTCCCAACCAAACAAGGACAGAAGTTGGCCCGTCATGTCCTGACATTCTGATCATCCCAGTTAGGTAATAGAGTAGTGCAGTACACAAACAAATCATCTTGAACGGCCAATCAACTACTACGGCTTGCTAATGTGAGTTCCAAGTTATCCTGGAATAATACAATAAAGATTCCTCAGTTCTTACTATGTGCAAGCAAGGCTAGTCTAACCAGTCAATCAATTGCGCCAATCGTGTATTTAGACGAGTCCCAGCGGGACGCCCGCCGTTAATATAGCATGTACAATAATAATATAAGCAGATACTGTTCCCTGCCCGTGTGACAGATTTACAGTATCTGTGGGAACCAGCCGGCCCGTCAGGTACTACTAGTCCCAAGGGGGCTGCCATGTAAGAACTCGGGAATCCATTCTCTCCATGCCATCATTATTTTATTTAACTTAATAGTTCCTACGTTGAGCGAAGTTCCATGCCGTGGATCATGGTCATTCAAATGAGTACTTCCGTACGGGGTACGATATGCGCAACTCTACAACGATACCCGTGCGGCTAGGTTGTAGGTTTTACATAGCGTGATGCAACAATCAAATCTAACCACGAAGTAATCATGCCTTGACCATAAGTATACATGCTGTTTTTGTAAAATAATTAAATAAATAAATAAATAAATAAATAATTTGAAGCCTGCATGTGCCTGCATGTGAATATTTGGGATCAGCCAGTCAATTGCAATAGTTCATTACATGAACGTGTCTCATTCATTTTATTCAATAAGACGACTAGCCAGTCTCTTAGTTCCAACTAGGAACGTATGATCAATTATTAGTCAATGTCACAATCATTATCAATAGTGACATGGCATGAAAGTTAATTAGCATTAAATAGGGTCGAGTCTATAACTCCTCAGAGTTAAGTTCCAGCCTTACTGGGTATCCATGGATCAATCAAGACACATGACACATTCCACATAACAATCTGTATTATCAATATTAACCTACCATGATTTATCAAGTTCATGCAAAAAGGCGTAAGGATATAATAGAAGAATTATCATGCCATCATTATTTGAATAAGTTATAGAACAAATAGTAACACCTAGTTTAGGAAGTCACGCCAAGTCTAGTAGGTTATACTAAGGCCAACAAGTCACGCCAACAAGTCTAGACTAAGGCCAAAAGTCACGCCAAGTCTAGTAGGAGTGAGCGTGAAAAGTGGTTCACGCTGGCAAGCATGAGCGTATGAGCATAAAAAAGCGTGATGAGAAATCTACGCACGCATAGTGTGGCATGAAAAGTCACGCATGCAAGTACAGCGTGATCGTAACTAAAAATCCTTGCACGCAAGCAAAGACGTGAGCGTGACTCAAAATCCACGCAGACACGTACAGGCGTGTGCGTGAATAAAAATACACGCTGACACGTAAGAACGTGTACGTGACTAAAAATACACGCATGCTCCTGAGAACGTTAGCGTGACTAAAAATACACGCACGCTCCTGAGAACGTTAGCGTGACTAAAAATACACGCACGCTCCTGAGAACGTTAGCGTGACTAAAAATATACGCACGCTCCTGAGAACGTTAGCGTGACTAAAAATACACGCACGCTCCTGAGAACGTTAGCGTGACTAAAAATACACGCTGACACGTAAGAACGTGTGCGTGACTGGGCTGATGTTATACGCGAGCACGTAAGAATGTTATTTTCCATAAAGAAATTCTCTTTATTTGTTGTGTTTCTGGGAAAATTTACAACTGTAGGAATCCGATCTAGAAGACGATCGCTTTATCCCTTGGACTATACGAAGAAGAAAAGCTCTCAAAATTTTGACAGTAGATATCAATGTATCTGTACAATGAATGAGGAAAAGAACTCTATTTATAGAGTCAAGAATAATAACTGAAAAGATAACTGTCTTCACAGCCTATGCCTAGTTAAACATCACGCAGGATTTAACATACACAAGGCTGTGAGCAGTTACTGGACGTGGCCTATAACTATTGGACACATGGCAATCATGCATGAGTCGTGTGCAAGTTGCAGGACACGCAGGCGAAAGATCAGTGGCATGGCTGCCACGTACTCTAATTTGATGAAATCCATGCAGATTTGTTGAAGACGAAATCCACGCGAACTCGGTGTAGAAAGCTTCAAAATCCACGCAAACTTGGGGCAGGAAGCTTCAGGATCCACGCAGACTTCGAGGCAAAGAACTTCAAAATCCACGCAAACTTGAGGAAGAAAACTTCAGAATCCACGCAAACTTGAGATGAAGATCACAAATACACGCAGACTTGAGATAGAACTGCCAGCTGTCTTGATTCGGCGTGTCTCGACTGACACAAAATCTCTGACAGTAATTGCTTTGTCAGTCGCATTAAATGACAAGAAACCCTTTTGGTACGCCAACTCGACGAAGGCTGAGTCTTGCTGAAGAAGATTTCGAAAATCACGCGATAGACGGCGATGATCTCTCGAATTCTGTGTATACGTGGCATACGAAGAGATATTCTTCGACTGTCGTGTTGTCAGTCATAATTACTCTTTGACAAATGATGAGCTGTCTTCCAGCGTGATTTGTTTATATTGTCTGGATCAACTGAGCGTGACTTTTGACTCTGTCTTGATCAACTCAGCGTGACTTTCATTTTTGAGGCCTACAAAACCTCCTTCAAAGTTTTCGAAAAATGATAAATTATTTCGAAATACTTTGAAAAATAGAGATGATAAAATGGATTTAGTCACGCTGAGATGACTTCAAAATTTTTCGGAATTCGAAAAGACTTCGAAGTTCTTTGAAAACATCCAAATGAACTTATTAAATGTCATAATGACTCTTCGTTCTCCGAGACTGATTGTATCCAATTTACGGTGGAATATGAACCGCCGACAAAACTCAGTTATATAAACAGGAAGAAGTTTCATTTTTAATCTTCATCTTACGTCAATATGACACCAAAGGAGAAAGCTGAGGAAGAAGCACGCAAGTTGGGCTTTTGTTCTCATGGTGACCCCACTTTTGGGGGTGAAGAGCCAGAGCCCCTTGTCTTCGAGCTCAAAGATGATCCCTTACAACTAGCCAAGAATTTCTTGAGCTATTTTGGCTTGGATGGCTCGTCCTCTTCTGATGGGCGCAGCCTCATAGAGCAGCGTGAAATGTTTAAAGCTCTGTTGCACTGTCTGGGAGTTAGGAGCGTAGAAGAACTAGGCACCAAGCTCAGTCGCTCTGGAAAATAGAGCGTGACTTTTATGCTTTTGTTGCACTTTTTGTTTTGTCTTTTGTAAGGCCATCAGTGCCTGTCTTAAGAAATGAAGTATAACTTTTGTGTTTGATCTGCGTGCCTTAATGAGAAATATTAATCAGCAGTCTTTGATTGTTTCCAATGTTGCTATGTCTTCCAAAGCACACGTGACACTCATTCCACAGTTTACGAGCACTATTTATGCGAATCTTTTCCAAGAATAGACTTGTACTTTGCCCTTTAAATAGATGGAAGAGTTTCGCAGATACTCATCTCCCATTCCTCTTCTTCTTCTCTGAGAATGAAATTTTTGGGAGATTTCACTCTCAAACAGGAAAGCAATGTTTTCTAATGTTCGACTTCTGCGCACTGTATCAAACATGAGTTTGCCAATCCTTAGCACAAAACTTGAAGGTAAATCAGTGTAATACGTGCACTTATTTTTGCTGTTGAAGATAGGCTTTCTGTTTCTTGTTTCTGATTTGAACAATACACGCCTGTCTCTGTTTGATAAATGCATACTGAATAATTTCTGTTGATCTAATTTTTTTTTCTTAATGCTTTCTGCAGAAACTTGGCTGAAAATTTTCTTCAGAACTGGCATTGGGGATGTGGAAGCTGTGGAGAATATCCTGCTGACATCTACATCAGGGAGCTCATACGCTTTTGACGCGTAAATCAGACAACTCAGAACTCTTCGTGGGATAGAAGGGTCTTCCTTAGATGGTAGGAAGAGCCTTTATACACGAGAGTTGGATGGTGGAGTCAACTCTACTACCGAGAAATCGGGTAGTAGAGTTCCTTTCGCGGGAGAACTAGGAATTGTATCCCAAGGTTGGATACATTCCTGTCTCCTCTGAAAGGTCGCTCCTAATCCACCAGTTGTATTGGCAGCACCACGACTTCGGGCTGCCACACTCTGTGGTTCTTCTCTCGTCTGAGAGAGAAGACCAGAGTTTGATTCCTGCTGATCTGGTCGTGACTGAGACCCAGACAGTCAGGAATTGCCACCAATAACGAACCTGACGGAGAAGGTCCGACGGGGAAGATCCAAAGAAGAAGATAGATCTCTATTAGGTTATCGTTGTGGTATAGAATGAAAATCCAAAATTATAATAGATTTCTATTATGATTTGTAAGAAAGTCTAAGAAAATGTAATAGCCTTTTTATGGTGAAATGAGAATGGAAATGACAATTCTTCTATGCTCAATGATTTGTATTTGTGGATGAATTGTGGACATGATAGATAATAAAATTATCTTTTCTGTTTTAGAGTATATGATATTATCAGAGGTATTATGGACGTGATAATATATAGGAACTCAAAAGAAAATAGATTAATTTCTATGCAGAGGTCAAAACATGACAAATGAGTAAGTAGATTCGGAATTGATTCAGAGGTTATGAAAACATGATAAATAACGAATCCCCACTTAATAAATTGATAGAAGATTATGAACGGATGAACCGTTAGGAAATGATGAACAGATGAACTGTCGAGTGAATGTAATAAATGAACGGATGAACCGTCAAGTATTAATGAACAGGCGAACCGTCTGATGAATGTGAGAAATGAATGGATGAACTGTTAAGCATTAATGAATATGTGAAACGTCGGATGAATGAGGAACTTCTGCCTATAAATATAGCAGAAATCTGGCGAGAACGAATACTTCTACTCCTCAACATAAAAATGTCATCTGGAGAAGCATCCAAGAAGATCGAGATAGCCTCAAAGGTTCAGAAAGGCACTGAAGAACGCCCTGCTGGTCCAATCAAAACGAAGAAGACGGAGGCAGGCGAAGGTTCGTCTACACCCAAGTCACCAAGGAACATTCTGGATTTTCTGCTCGAACCAGAAAGGACTGAAGAAGAGGAAGCCATGAGGATGGCCGCTTGCAAATTCCTCGTGGGTTCTAGCAAGGAGGTTCTCGGCTCTTTTGCTGATCACATCTTCGAGAAGGACGGTAGTGGCCCACGTCCAAAAGTAGAGAAGGATGATAGTGATCTTCCTTAATATCATGTATCATCATTCATGAAAATAAAATAAAAATTTTATTTTTAAACATGAATTTGTCTGATGATTATAAGTATTTACATTTATACATAGTATTTTTTAAGGAATTTGCCATTAATAGGCATCAAAACTTTTCGACCGTCCAATTCTGAGAGTTGATAAGCTCCATTTGAGAAAATTTTGCTCACAATATAGGGACCTTCCCACTTTGCGTCAAATTTGCCCTTACTCATATGAGTCATAGTCATAGGACGTCTGACTGTTAGAACAAGTTCTCCTTTTTGATATGATCGAACTCTGACTTTTTTATTAAAAGCTCTTGAAATTCTAGCTTGATAGAATTCAATATTCTGTTGAGCAGATAATCGCTTTTCATCCAGAGCTTCTAATTCCTGAAGTCGAAGACGATCGTTATTTTCAGCAGTGAGTTCATTAGCGATTGTTATCCTTAAAAAAGGAATTTGAATCTCTAATGGAAGAACAGCTTCGCAACCATACACCAGAAAGAAAGGTGTACATTTGGTAGTATTACGAACTGTAGTGCGATAAGCCCACAAACATTCCCCGAGCTTGTCACTCCAATTACGTTTGTTAGTGGAGACAAACTTCTTTAGGAGTTTGATGATAGTCTTGTTGAAAGCTTCTGCTAATCCGTTAGCTGCTGGATTATATGCGGTAGAAGCCACATTATTGATCCGGTGATCGTCACAGAATCAAGTAAATTTCTGGCTGACGAACTGTGGTCCGTTATCATGCACAATGCGTCGAGGAATACCAAATCTGTAGATGACGTGGTGCTTAATAAAGCTGATGACATTAGACGTCTTAACTTCAGATAAAGGAATGGCTTCGGCCCATTTGGAGAAGTAATCGGTTATTGCGAGAATGAACCGATGACCTTTAGATGACGGTGGATTGATCGGGCCGACAATGTCCATATCCCAAGCTTCGAAGGGCCATGATGCTGCCGTCGGATGTAGAAATTCCGAGGGTTGATGAATAAAATCTGCATGGATTTGACAAGCTTTACACTTCTTTGCATATTCGATGGCATCAGATACCATGGTGGGCCAATAATAACCCATACGTCGAATACGGTCTTGAAGTTTTGGTCCTGGCTAATGTGCTCCACAAATTCCATCATGTGCTTCGCGAATAATTTGTTGAGCCTCGTCACCAGCAACACATCGAAGAAGTAAACCATCATAAGCTCGACGATATAAGGTCTTTGTTGTATGATTGTAGTAGAATCTGAGTGATCGTCGTCTGATAGATGCTGCCTCACTCAGATCATCCGGAAGAATATTATATAATACGAGATCTAAGAAAGGAAGTCTCCAATCTTTATCCGTATTCTGATTCTCAGTCGAGTTACTGAAGATGAATTCCATGCTGGAATCGGATGAAGATGACATCGATTTACGACTGAATCCAAATCCTCTTGTTGTGTTGACGTCATGAGATGTTGATTCTTCAATGTCAACTGGAAGTCCTAGAGTCAAGTTATTTTCAAGATGAAATAATTCTCGATTACGAACAACGATCATTTGTTGCCGTCTGATTGGAATAGCCAGCACCGCTGCAAGATTAGCAAGGACATCAGCTTCTGTGTTACATGCTCGCCTAACATGTTCGATGAAGAATTCTTCAAACGAAGAAGCCATAGATATAGCTGTTTTATGATAAGAAACCAGATCTTGATGGCGAACTTCATAAGTACCCCTGATCTGATTGACAATGAGTTTAGAGTCTCCATACGCCTCCAAATGTTGAATATTCAGATGTTTAGCGAGTTGAAGACCAATAAGTAATACGTTGTACTCAGCTACATTGTTTGAACACGGCTGATCGAGAGAATAAGCTCTTTGGATAGCAAGACCTTCTGGCGATACAAGAACAATTCCAACTCCAGCGACAATATCGCCATTAGGACCAATTCTTGATGCTCCATCAAAGAATAGACGCCAAGTAGGATCTTCTTCAGCAATTTGATTTGAATCTAGGACTTCATCTGGGATTTCATCATAGAGTTTTGAATTTTCTGGAATTGAGTGAGCAGCCAGAAAATCAGCTAAAGCTTGTCCTTTGACTGACTTCTGAGGAATATAGTGTATGTCATACTGAGCAAGTAGGATTCCCCAGTTAGCCAATCGAGAATTCAAAACACTGGGTTTCTTCATCATGATCCGTATAGGATTGATCTTGGAGATGACATGAATAGTCTGGCCAATGATATAATGGCGTGTCTTTTGGACAGCAAACATCAAGGCTAGACATTTTTTTTCAACCGGTGAATATCGAGGTTCAGCTCCGGTCATAGTGCGGCTGAGATAATAAATGGCTTGTTCATGGCCATTTTGATTCTTTTGAGCGAGTAATGCACCCAATGAATGACTCATTGCTCGAGTATAGAGGAGGAACGGTATTCCTGTGACGGGAGGTACCAATACTGGAGGGCTCATTAGATATTGTTTTATATCATCGAATGCTTTCTGACATTCATCATTCCAGACAAAAGAGACACCTTTCTTCATAAGTTTGTTGAATGGTCTACAGCGTCCTGATAAATTAGAGATGAATCTCCTGATATAAGCGATTCTTCCTTGAAATCCTCGTAGCTCTTTTAAGGTGCGTGGAGGACGCATCTCTTGGATGGCTTTGATCTTCTCGGGATCCACGTGTATACCTTTAGAGGTAATGACGAAGCCGAGAAATTTACCACTAGAGACGCCTAAGAAGGACTTAGTAGGGTTCATCTTTAATTGATGCTTACGCATTAGATCAAATATAGTCTTCAAATCTTGGATATGATCCTCCTTTTGTCGACTTTTGACTGCAATATCATCAATATAGCATTCGACTATTTTCCGCAAATGTTCACGAAATATAGTGCTCATAGCTCGTTGATAAGTTGCTCCTGCATTCTTGAGACCGAATGGCATAACTGTATAATAGTATGTACCAATCGGCGTTCTGAAAGAAGTGTGCTTCTCGTCCTCTGGAAACATTTTGATCTGATTGTACCCAGAATACCCGTCCATGAATGACATTCGTTCAAATCCACAGGTATTATCAACCATGACATCAGTGATTGATAGAGGGAATTCATCTTTAGGACATGCCGCATTGAGATCGCGGAAGTCAATGCATACTCTGATCTTGCCAGTCTTTTTAAGAACATGAACAATATTAGCCACCCAATCGGGATGTTGTTCCTCTCTAATAAACCCAGAGGTAATGAGTTTATTGACTTCAGCTTCAATTGCATCCATGATGTCTGGACGAAATCGTCGCTGTTGTTGTTTGACCGGTTTAGCATTCGGCAAGATATTGAGCTTGTGAGTTGCAATTTGAGGATCAAGCCCTGGCATATCTTCATAACTCCAAGCAAAGACATCGATGTAATCACGAATGAGTTTGATCATGTCTTTCTTATTAGTTTCTGAAAAGACTTTCACTGATGAATATTGGTTTGGGAGATCCCTCTTCACCAACATCTATTTGAACAAGTTTATCTTCAGTCGGAGGTTCTTTTTGCTCGAAACGGAACTCCCATTGATTATCTAATCTTTGGGTCCACTATTCTGATTCAGGTGAGATTTCAAACTCTTCTTCGTCTTCATCACTTTCTTCAGAATGGTCAATGGAAACCATGTTGGAAGACAAAATGTTGCAGTAGAAGTCACCGATACTCGTATCGGAATCCCAAGAAGTGGTACTAGAAGAATCAGATCTCTTATCTTCGTCAGACTCGGGATCTTCATGGATAATATTGATGAAAGGAGTAGGAGCAGTATAACCCAATCCGTATTTCGTCCTTCCATATTTCAAAGGAGGAATCCGGACAGGTATTTTTCTTTCTTTTCTATCATTGAGGCCAGTCCTGAAGTCATAGCCCATATTTTTGATGATGTCTCTAGATTGCTGACTATAACGACGTAGTTGTAATCTTCCAGTATCATCATTTTTGTCATCATCTTCAAGATCAGAAGGATTTTGAGGCCCTTTGTAGAAGAATATTGGAATGTCTCCTGGCTTTCTGCTGGGAACTAGAAAGTATGAAGATTGTACAGGTTCTAGAGATACATCTGTATGAACAGTCTGTACAACTCCTATGGTTATTGTGTTCAAGTCATCTAATAGATGTAAATGACTATGAACATAATTACACACATCAACGTACTGCAAAGGTGGAGACTTTTCATTAAATGTAAAAGCAGCAATATTTACATTGGGAGAAGGCTGAGCCTTAGAGATTTTAGCCAAGTCAATGACTAAAGGGGGAGAAGAAGAAGAAGCTTTGTTTCGATTAAGATCGATAACAAATGGCTCAGAAGAGGTGAGCTCCCTTGAAGTTTGAGTAGGAAGAGTAGTCCACCCTCCAACTAGAATCAGCAGAGTATCTTGTGAAGATACAGGAACTGTAGTACGCCCACTGACAGGAATGATCAGTGTATTTTGAGTAGATGACTGAGGTAACGGAGAGATCCGTCCACTCACTAGAATGATGAAAGAATCTTCTCCAGAGGGTTTAGGAGATTGTTGCTGAGTAGTTCGACCTTTAACAGGGATTATTAAAGTCTCACTTTGTGCATCTTCTTTCTCCATAGCTTGTATGATCCTTGTATACTCTTCTTTGTACATTCGGGAATCGTTGAAATAAGCTTCAACCCCATGGAAGGGATTTATGTCAGCAACTTCTTTTTGTACTCTTCCATTGCTATCAATGTATTTAAAACATTGATGAAGAGTAGAGGGTACCACATTATTTTCATGAAGAAAGGGCCTCCCCAGAAGAAGATTATAGGATCCCGCGATCTCGATCACATAGAAAGTGACTTTAGATCTGAAATCGCCTATCTGAAGCTTCAGATGAATCTTTCCCAAAGGCTCACTTCGACTTTGATTGAATCCCAAGATAGTAGTAACCGTCTTGGAGAGCTTGTGGAGAAGGATTTTTAGTTCATCCAACAAACTCTTTGGCATTATGCTTATAGCAGACCCTGGGTCAATGAGGATACGATCTATCTTCATCGTATCAATATAACCAGTGTAGTAGAGAGGTCGGTCATGTCGATTATCCTCCAGTAGCATGTCGTCTTGTGTAAAGATGATATTTGGGATAATCTTCAGTACACTGTTGCAATGTAAACAAGTGGCAGGTTCCGCATCTGGCTTCTTCAATTGTGCAAGACAAGAGTCAGCTTGTAGAAGTGCTTCACTTAATGTCTCCCGAGTCTCTTTAGAAAGACGTAGAAGTTTAAAGAGGGACATTCTAGCTGGAGTATTAGCAAGTTGAGCCAAAATGTCGAAGTTGTAAGGCTTCTGAAGTCCAAGAGGAGAGGACTTCTTGATTGGCTTATCAAACCGAGCCTGTTGTTTGCCTTTCTCCAGAGCTGTAGGCTTGGGAGGAACAGGTTCAGTGGATGATTCTTCTTCAGGAGGAACATTAGAAGCATCTTTATCAGCTGGAGGGATATCAAGAGGATCCTCAGGACTTTTGGAATAATCCTTTAGATAAGGTTTCCCCGTTCGAGTAGCACTAACAAGTGCTTCTTCTTTGTCTTTTGGCTCTGTGTCAGAGGTAGACCCAAGAGAAGTCATATGACATGACTTGATCTTTCCAGCCTTCTTGGACTTTCGAGAAGTAGTCTTTTGAGGAGAAGGCGATTCAAAATTTGCCACTAGATCAGGATGGATCCACATGATTTCTCCAGTTTCCAAAGTGATTGGCACTAATCCTTCAGACCGTGGAGGAGGAAGATTCACTATGTCAAGAGTTGCCTTGGGAATAGAAACGATCCCGCTTTCAAGAAATTAAGGAGGGAAGTCTCCAAATTGCATAGAGACGACGTTGGAGGTGACAGTCTTCTCTTTTGGAGTAAGAGAGATAGCTCCAGATTTAATCATTTCTTGGATCTTTCCTTTCAGTACATAACATGTACGAATTGTATGACCCAGCATTCTGTGATATGGACAGTATTTAGGATGATCTGTCTTACCAGCTTCATCAGGTTTCTTGATCTCAGGTAATTGTATCTTATTACCTTTCAGCAGACATTCAAAGATACCAAGGACATCGTCGTCATCAAAAGAATATTCTTCTTTGGGGCGAGGTGTTCTTGATTGTTGAGTTGTAGAGGCAGGAGTTTGAACATTTGATGCATCTTTGCTCTGAAGATTAACTTCAAGAGTTTTTTTCCTTTGCGAGCATTATTTTTATTGTTAGCACCTTGTCCTGTTTCTTTAGGAGTCATCTGCACTCCTAAACCTTTGAAGGTTTCAGCACTGATTTCTGCAGCTTTGGCACTGACTATGAAGGAAGGCCAATCTTGAAATTGAGTGGACCCTGTCCACATACTGATGATTGGCAACAAGTTTGATTTGCACGTGTCAATGGTGACAGCATCAGGAGTTCCAAGAGGCATCTTCAGAGCTTCTCTTCGAAACCGTTCAATGTATTCCTCTGTAGATTCATTATTTTTCTGCTTGATTCTAATAAGAGCAGACATAGTCATGTCATTAAGCCCTTCATAGAACCTTTCAAGAAACATCTGTTTGAAACCAGCAAATGAGGTAATGCTCCCATCTGGGAGACTCCTATACCATTCATAAGCCGTTCCCTTGAGACATCCAATAAATACCCGAGTAAGGAGGGCATCACTTGGTTGCAGTTGATCAGTTATCACTTCAAAGTGATTAATAAACTGACTTGGAGAAGTGGTTCCATCATAGAATGAGATAGTAGGAGGCTTGTATTTAGGAGGATATGATACTTGCTTCCATTCTATCGGATAAGGCTGCTTGATGCCTAACCTTTGTAAACCATCCTTCTGTTTGAATGCCTCGAATTGAGTTTTAAGATTCTTCAATTCTTCAGAGACAACTCCCGAAGATTGTGGAGTTGTGGCTTGTAGAGAATAGTTGGGAGGAGGAACAGCATTGTAAGCACTACCCCCAGCTCCAGAGAGACTAGGATTTGGTTGAGCTGGTCTAGGAGTATTGGATTGTACTGCTGGAGGAACTTGTACTGGACTCATATCAGTGTCAGCTGGTATGGCATCTGGTACAGTCTGTCAATTTTGCATCTGTGTTGCCAAGAGTTCATACATCGACTTCATAGTATCAGCCATAGACTTCATTTGTTGTTCCAAAGAAGCAATTCTTTGATCTTGAGGAGTCAAGGAAGAAGAAGGTTCATCAGTATTCCCATCAACCATGTAAGTTGTGACTGTACGAGGAATTATTGATGAACTGGTAGATGTTGTTTGTTCTGAATCATTGCTTTGTGCATCAAAGTCAATTATAGGAGAACTACCCCCAGTAGGAAGAGGTGGGAAGTTAGATTCTCCAAGGAATTCAGAATCAATTTCAGGGATCAAATTTCTTTGACTAGAAGCCAGGACTCTTGCTCTGGTGTTTCTATATACTCCATCTGGACTATCAACTCTACCCCGGTGTCCCGAGAAGTCATGTTGACAGAGGCAAACAAAGGCTCATCTTCATCAGGCATAGGTTCATACTGAATCCTATTGAAGACAGACTGTCGTTTAGTTTGACATCTGCATTGCATTGTGGCTCTTGGCTGGAAGTCACATTTATGATCACCATGGTCTTGAACCGTTGATTGACATCCGTACTGAATTATGACTCTTGGATAGAAGTCACATTCAATATGTTCCTTTGACATAAAATTACTCCTTCTCTTCTGTTGAAGATATTCCCGTAAATCTGTTTGTGAAGATTGAGGAGTATACTTCCTGTTCTTGGGTCTTAATGGCTCTTGATTATACAAAGAGTGATTAATGTGAGCCACATAATTTCTTGCATACTCTGCATCTGGATCTTTTATCTTCATATCCAATTGGTATGGTTTCTTAACACCAGAAGTGCTGAGTTTTGTTCTTAAATCAGTGGAAGGTAACACATTAATTTTGGAAACATGGAGTTTTCCTTCCATTGATTTGGATATTTGCAGAGAAGGAAGAGTTGAACCACTCCTTTGATTAGGAGTTGGTAACAGACCCTCTTTAATGGACAGATTCTGTGTCCAATTTGAAGAAGTCATAGGAGAAGATATTAAGGAATATTTCTTCTTAGACTCAATCAGATTTTGAGACATAGAATGTCCAGAAGGAAGAGTAGTCAAAAGACCATCTCCTTTCCTTTGACTAACAAAAGTATCAGTCAAAGCTGTTCCTGAAGTAAAAACTACAGGAGCAGAAGAAACAACTAAAGAGTTATTCCTTTTCGAAGGGACTTTGTGTGGAAGACCACCCCCAGTTCTAGTAGAACTCGATAAAGAAGAAGAGATAACTAAGGAGTTATTCTTCTCTGATGAAATACACGCTGAAATAGATTTGGCTAAGGAACCAGTACTGTTAGCGTGACTTTTAATTTTAGAATTACATGCTGGAACAGATTTGGCTAAGGAGCCAGTACTGTCAGCGTGACTTTTAGGGTTGAATTCGCACGCTGGAACAGATTTGGCTAAGGAGCCAGTACTGTCAGCGTGACTTTTAGGGTTGAATTCGCACGCTGGAACAGATTTGGCTAAGGAGCCAGTACTGTCAGCGTGACTTTTAGGGTTAAATTTGCACGCTGGAACAGATTTGGCTAAGGAGCCAGTACTGTCAACGTGACTTTTGATTACTGTCATCTTCGAGCGCACAAGAGTGTGTGTGCTTGCAGTGGAGTTCTTGCCAGAGGTAGGAGTAGACATTGTGGCAGAGACTTCACCATTGACTGCCAACTGATTCTTAGGGACATAGACAGAGTGTCCCTTCGACTTGGCAGTGATGATGGAGGCTGGAGTGGGCTTGCCACCCTTAGCCCGCTGCATTTCTTCATAGGCGAGTTGATCGAATTTGATCGTCATCACCTTCTTCGTCGAGCCGATTGACGAAGTGTCGCATTGAGTTGTTACTATCTCAGAAAAGGAGATAGTTTTCCCCAGCAGAGTCGCCAATTTGTTTTCCATAACGAAATTCTCTTTATTTGTTGTGTTTCTGGGAAAAATTACAACTGTAGGAATCCGTTCTAGAAGACGATCGCTTTATCCCTTGGACTATGCGAAGAAGAAAAGCTCTCAAAATTTTGACAGTAGATATCAATGTATCTGTACAATGAATGAGGAAAAGAACTCTATTTATAGAGTCAAGAATAATAACTGAAAAGATAACTGTCTTCACAGCCTATGCCTAGTTAAAAATCATGCAGGATTTAACATACACAAGGCTGTGAGCAGTTACTGGACGTGGCCTGTAACTGTTGGACACATGACAATCATGCATGAGTCGTTTGCAAGTTACAGGACACGCAGGCGAGAGATCAGTGGCATGGCTGCCACGTACTCCAATTTGATGAAATCCACGCAGACTTGTTGAAGACGAAATCCACGCGAACTCGGTGTAGAAAGCTTCAAAATCCACGCAAACTTGGGGCAGGAAGCTTCAGGATCCACGTAGACTTCGAGGCAAAGAACTTCAAAATCCACGCAAACTTGAGGAAGAAAACTTCAGAATCCACGCAAACTTGAGATGAAGATCACAAATACACGCAGACTTGAGATAGAACTGCCAGCTGTCTTGATTCGGCGTGTCTCGACTGACACAAAATCTCTGACAGTGATTGCTTTGTCAGTCGCATTAAATGACAAGAAACCCTTTTGGTATGCCAACTCGACGAAGGCTGAGTCTTGCTGAAGAAGATTTCGAAAATCACGCGATAGACGGCGATGATCTCTCGAATTCTGTGTATACGTGGCATACGAAGAGATATTCTTCGACTGTCATGTTGTCAGTCATAATTACTCTTTGACAAATGATGAGCTGTCTCCCAGCGTGATTTGTTTATATTGTCTGGATCAACTGAGCGTGACTTTTGACTCTGTCTTGATCAACTCAGCGTGACTTTCATTTTTGAGGCCTACAAACGTGTGCGTGCAACATCTCCCGAACTCCAAGTCCTATGGAGCCTTCGTTCTAGTGCCAGAAATACACGCTAAGTTGGTGGACCAAAACCCATGAACAGCCGAAAACACAAACTTAGATCTAGAGAAAACAAGCCACAGAAACCAAAAATGCCAAGCACTAAACTCTCTCAGGATCATGAGAGGAAGAGTAACGATCCATAAGAATGGATGATGGAGAAGCAAGATTGCACTTGCCTTCTCCTGCTGCTGGTAGGTGGAGAGTGATGAGAGGAAGAAGAAGTAATGGTGAGAATGAGTAATGAAGAGAGAGAATGAGATAGGAGCCTTAAATAGCAAAGGGGGTGGTAGGTGGGAGCTAATGGGCCGGGTTTAAGGGGGCTCATCCAAGGCCAACCCGAAAGCAAGGCAAAGAGGTAAAAAGCAGAAAAATAATTGTAGGAAATAAAATACAGAAATAAAATTGCAGGAAATTAATTAGCATGAAAATTAAAGAGCAGCTAATTAATTAACATGAAAATTTAAAGAGCAGATAATTAATTAATATAAAACATGATAAATACAGATAACGAATTATAGGAATTTAAATACAGGATAATACATAATAAATACTAAATAATTACATTCAAGCAATATACGTATTAAAATACATATTCTGGGAACGGGGAGTGACACTTGAGTATACTGCTGGGGGTTCTGCTGCTGGAATACTTGGGTCTGAGGCGGCAAGGGCCTCGGCAATGGATACTGCTGCTGCTGTTGGACTGGAACTGGGCTGGTCCCCTCACCGAAGAGCTAGAAAGGTTGGACGATGATGAACCATCCCTATTCGGGCAGGACCCAACCCTATGGTCTGGTGCTCCACAAGCCAGGCACAATCCTTGCGCCCTGCGACATTCTGCCACCACGTGGCCTGGCTTCCCACAATGAGAACATCCCACTGCGGAAGACTGCTTCTGCTTCTGCTGCTGAGGGTACGTTAGGGTGGTATGCTAGACCGACGTTACTGAGGCCACTCGCCTCGGAGCTCCAATAGTCAAGGCCCTGGCAGCAGGAGCTGGGGCTGAAGACTGATTTATCTGACCGTGGGATCTCTTCCGACCTCCGGCCCTATCCACAATCCTCTGGGAGGTATACTCATGCCTCCTAGCTGCTCTCAAGACTGTATCAAAAGTCTGATGCTCAAACTGCTCGACTGTTAACAAAATCTCCAGGTGAAGTCCCTGTTGGAACCGCTAGGCTCGATCATACTCGGTTGCCACCAAGGTGGGAGCAAACCGACTGAGTCTGGAAAACTCGGCCGCATATCCGTCGACCGTCCTGCCTCCTTGCTTCAGATTGGTGAACCTCGTCTGTAGATCGTACCGAGCTACAGCATCAAAATACTTGGTCTGGAATCTCTCCCTGAATACTGCCCAAGCAATAGGTGCTACTAATCCAACGGCCTGAGTCGCCCACCAGCTGCGGGCAAGATCTAACAACTGCAGGCGCACAACGGCCACCTTCTCATTTTCTGGAGTCCTGGCTGCTTCGAGAATCACCTCTGTATCCTGAAGCCATGCATCTGCTGCGATAGCATCTTCACTACCGTCAAAGAAAGGAGGGTTCAAGCGCTTGAAGCTGTTGGCCGCACTGTTACCCTGATGACCGCCTCTGGTCAACGCATCTGCCACTGCCTGGTGCAAGGCGTCTCCTCGACGATCTTGAGAAGCTATCAAGGTCCTGACGAGTCCTACTAAAGTGCCATCACCAGGCCCGGCAGGCTGAACTGGCTGAACTGGTGGCTCTCCGCCAGAAGGCACGACTCTGGAGGCCACTCCCGAATGCTGGGCTTGATCTCCGGGTTGCTGCTGGTCCACGGGAGGTGCCCCGTCTTGCTGATCGGTAGGACCACGAACAATATCGCTGAAGAAGACGACATAGGGATCAATAAGGAAGGACCAGAACAGATCAATGAGACAAGCATGCGATCAAGACAAGAATCCAGGGATTCAGAGGATATGAGCAGAGTTCAAAGGCGAATATTGATTGAGACATCTATCCGGTAATCCCTCACATATCTTGATTTACAAGACCTGCATGGGCCACCACTTAAACCATGTCACGCCCCAGAACCAGAATACTGGAGAGGGGGGACAGACATAGCCAGCTACGTATACTGAAATGAATCCATCTCGCTATACAGTCACGGCTGTCTAGATACATGAGGGTTTACTACAAGCCAACAGTCTCCTAAGGTCATGAACAAGCCTAGTGTCTCAATCACAAGCAAATAAGTAAATGTTACAAGATATATGATCATTAAATATACAATAATAAGGCGTCGCAAATATTACATATTCAGCTGATCATGAAGCTAGTCGTTACAAAATGTTAGGACTAGCAAGAGTTTAGTCATACATGATCAACCCTAGGATTTGTTAATCATGTTACAGCCCGTAGGAAGACAGTAAGTAAAGTGCAATCGAGCTAAACAGGTGCTCGTCGGCTAAACGCCTCAAAAGAATATTTTTACAATAAAGTGGGAGAGCCAAAAATAACCCACTCGTTCCCAGGGTTCCGTCTAGTGGCCACCATCTAGCTGGAAGGTCAGTAGATCCTCTGGAGCTGCTCCGAAATCTGGCCACACAAAACCAGCTGGGTCAGACCCCAGAAAGAGCAAGTGCCACAAAGGAAGCTTCACTTAGGAACTAAAACCAGCAATCAGCACAAGAGTATAAATAAAAGTAAGAACTGGAAATAAGAAAATACATCAGGATGATATACGACGAGATAACCATGGAACTATTCAGATAACTAGGTTACAACCCGTAAACCAAATAAGGACCGGGGTTGTAACCCTTCGTCTGAACAGAACTTAGAATTCTCACCATTTATCGGTAAAATAAATACAGGCATTCTGGTCATGCAGTAATCTGGAACAGGATCAGGGGAAGACTAGACTGGTTAGACTCCATCCAATCATTTCACGGCCAAACAAGAACTACGGCTTGATACTTTAACTAACTAGGGTTATCACAAGCCTAGTTACTAGCAAGATGTAGTGAGAATCTTCCACAGCCACAAGCCCTGCAGTCCATCCAGGTTACCCGGGTTAAAAGATTAGGGTTGAATTCAGGTGGGTACATCGTCCAGGAAATGCATGTACCCTTAGGTAGCTTGAAGGGTGCAACACATGACAGTGTGCTGGAAATGTGCCCTACTCGACGGCAGGCTACAGATCCCAAGGCATGCCCAGGTAACGGGATTGCCTGTAGCTGGAAGATCTCTTCATGACTAATGTATTAATCTAGTTATTAGCCTTAGTCCATTTCAATGGGTACTCCTGACCGTGGTACTCAGGAGTCCCCTCCTAGACATGATACAAGACATGACTAGATTATTTGTACAAGCACAATCGCCCACGGTGTCCAGGTAATTTATACAGGTCATGTCATGTCATGAAGCCGTCGCAACAGCTTATCAAGATATATCATGTCAGGTTTAACATGTCCAGTTTACTGGTCAGGAGTGCGCCGTGACGGGCCACTATCAGGTCATGTCAGGTTAGTCATGTCAGGAGTGCACCACTATGGGTCACTGTCATGTCAGGCTCAATTATCATTTCCAAATATATCAAGTAAATTCGTGGTTATCAAGTTCATGACAAAAGGCTTAAGGATATAAAATGGACATAAAATATCTAATAAAATATCAATACAAAGGGCTATGGAAGAGCCATGCGGCTAAGACATATGCGGCCAGGAATGATCTCATGCGACTGGAAGAGAACAGCCCATGCGGCTGAATAGGGTCAGGCGCATGCGGCTAAAAGGGAAGGGCTTATGCGGTCAAAGGGGTATCAGTCATATGCGGCTCGGAGATCCACTCAGTCATGCGGCTGAGAAAGGCAAGACATATGCGGTCAGGAGGATAGGGAACTCATGCGGCTGGCGGGGAGCAATGACTATGCGGTCAAGGGAAGCAAACCCATACGGCTGGGAGACTGCGGTCTATGCGGCTCGCGAGCGTTGAGTTCATGCGGCTCGAGGTTGCTGGAAATCCATGCGGCCAGGAAGGACTGGGCCTCAGTCATGCGGCTGAGAAGGAATACTTGCCGCATGAACTTGTCATGCAGTCAAGTCAAGGCAATAGCGCATGCGGTTGGAACTGACTTGCCGCATGAATGTTCATGCGGTCAAGTGCTACCATGCGGCTCGGGACTGTGCTTCTTCTCCAAATTTCTGAGAAGAAGTACACCATAAGCCATGGCTTCCAAGCTGCATAACTCTATCATCCGGAGCCCAAATCCGAACTTCCATAGGTCAAAATAGGGTAGAACGAAATTCTCTACAACATGGAACCATCAAAACTCGGAAATAACAAGATTAAGTAGATCAAAACTCAAAAAATCCGAAAATAAGGTAAATATAGATCTACAAGAATCTAGCCATAGAAAGTGAAAATGCCAAGTTCTAAAGTAAGTTAGAATGCTGTAAGGAAGAGAATGAAGTAATAAAATTAGAGTTCCTCCATGAAATAAGTTGCACTTGCCTAGACCTCTCTCTCTCCCTCTCTCTGGTAGGTAAGGAAGTAAATGAGGAAGAAGAAGATGATTAATGAAGAGAGAGAAAGAAGAATGGTAATAAATACCAAAGGTGGTGGTAGGTAGGGGGTTCATCCATGGTTTATGATGAACCAAAAACAATCCCAACCGAACCAAGCCAACCCCGGGCCAAGAATAAACCGAGCCAAGAAGAAAAAGCTAAGCCAGGAATTAAGCAATACAAGATAAAATACGTATACGTATTCCAAATACGTAATACGAACCACAGGTATTACAGAACCTTCTCGTCTTGCCCTCCTTGACAAGCTTCACTATGGCCAGTGTTAGTGGGTCCTCCATGATACCCACTCGAACACGGTCCAGGATGTCCCCCTTGAGCAAGCACACAGATACGAGCTCGGCCTTTCTGCTAAGCGCATCGGCCACCTGATTTTCCTTGCCCGATTTGTACTGCAACTCCATGTCAAACTCGGCTAGAAAATCTTGCCATCTCGCCTGCTTCGGAGATAGCTTCTTCTGGGACTGGAAGTAGCTCGTGGCAACATTGTCCGTCATGACCACGAACTTGGTGCCGAGAAGGTAGTGTCGCCATGTCCTCAAGCTATGCACGACCGCAGTCATCTTCTTCTCTTGCACCGTGTAGTACTGTAATGCCTGTAGTTCGTATTACGTATCTTGGAATACGTGTACGTATTTGTTCTTGTATTGCATATCTCTTAGCTTGGCCCGGTTTATTTTGGGTTGGTTCGGCTAGACTTGGGGTGCCTTGGTTCATCATGAACCAAGGGGAGAACCCCTACCTACCACCACCATCATCCTTTATTAACCTATTCCTTTAATTCTCTCTCTTCATTTACTTCTTCTTCTCCCACCATTACTTCTTCAACCACCAGGAGAGTGAGAGAGAGAGAGAGAGCTTAGGCAAGTGCATCTTGCTTCATGGAGGAACATAAATTTTATTGTTCTATTCTCTTCTTCACAGCATTCTAAGACACTTTAGTGCTTGGCATTTTCAATTTCCATGGCTAAATTCTTCTAGATCTAAGATTATAGTATTTTCGGATTTCTTGGGTTTTGATCTATTTAACTTTATTATTTCTAAGTTTTGATGGTTTCATATTGTAGAGAATTTCGTTCTATCCCATTTTGACCTATGGAAGTCCAAATTTAGGCTTACGATGAAGGTTTTATGGAGCTTGGAAGCTATGGGTTCCATGGCCATCCTTCTCAGATTTTCTGAGAAGATGGGTACCCACTTACTCAGCCGCATGAGATTCATTCACTTAGCCGCATAAGATTTACTTGCTCAGCCGCATGGGAACCCACTTACTCAGCCGCATAGATGGGTACCCACTTACCCAGCCACATGAGATTCATTCACTTAGCCGCATGAGATTCATTTTACTCAGCCGCATAGATGGGTACCCACTTACCCAGCCGCATGAGATTCATTCACTTAGCCGCATGAGATTCATTTTACTTAGCCGCATAGATGGGTACCCACTTACCCAGCCGCATGAGATTTACTTGCTCAGCCGC
This sequence comes from Iris pallida, assembly GCA_029216955.1. NCBI lineage: Eukaryota > Viridiplantae > Streptophyta > Magnoliopsida > Asparagales > Iridaceae > Iris > Iris pallida. The sequence continues at coordinate 3,743,710 of JANAVB010033416.1, forward strand.
ATGGGTACCCACTTACTCAGCCGCATAGATGGGTACCCACTTACCCAGCCGCATGAGATTCATTCACTTAGCCGCATGAGATTCATTTTACTTAGCCGCATAGATGGGTACCCACTTACCCAGCCGCATGAGATTTACTTACTCAGCCGCATAGATGAGTACCCACTTACTCAGCCGCATAGATGGGTACCCACTTACCCAGTCGCATGAGATTTATTGACTTAGCCGCATGGGTACCCATCTACTCAGCCGCATAGATGAGTACCCATCTACTCAGCCGCATAGATGAGTACCCATCTACTCAGACGCATAGATGAGTACCCATCTACTGCCGCATGAGCCCCCAATTCACCCTTGGTCGTATAGTGTTTAATTTGGTTGTTTTTCTTGCCCTATTTGGCTGATTTATGGCCCGAATTTTTCCCAACTCCTAACATAAAAATTGTAGATCTTTTTCTTGGCTTCCAGAATATGTTATTAACTATTTATGCAACTTTTCTCATTTATAATGTTAGAACACGATAGTGGCTCATCATGGCGCACTCTTGATAAGTAACCCTGACATGATACATCTCGATATGCTGTTACGACAGCTAGCACGGCATGACAAGTATGAAAGACCTGGACACCGTGGACGATTGTGTTTGTACAAATAAATTGATACTGTTTTGCATCATGTCTAGGATGGGGATCCCTGAGTACCACGATCAGGGGTGCCTACTGAAATTGACTAAGGCTAATTAACTAGAATGATTCATTAGTCATGAAGAGATTTCCAGCTACAGGCAATCCCGTTATCTGGACGCATTAAGTGGAATTGTAGCCTACCGATGAGTAGGGCACATTTCCAGCACACAGTCATGTGGTGCACCCTTTATAAACAGACATTCGACTCGGATAACCGGATGGTCTGCAGGGCTTGTGGCTGTTGGGATAATCTCATTGCATCTTGCTAGTAACTAGGCTGTGATAACCCTAGTTAGTTAAAAGTATCAAGCCGTACTCTTGATTGGTCGTGATTGATTGGATGAAGTTTATTCCAGCTTAGTCTTATCCTGATCCTGTGCAAGATTGGGACATGACATGATTATTGATGCTTGCCTTAACAATAACGATCAGGGGTCCAGTTCTGTTCAGGCGAAGGGTTACAACCCCGGTCCTTGTTTGGTTTAAGGGTTGTAACCTGGCTCCCGGAGCAGTTCTGTGTCCTCTCTTCGTTTATTGTATTATTGCAATCCCATACCATGCTCGTCGTGTTCTTTTACTTATTTCAATACCATGATTATTTATACTGGCCTTAGCAATAAAGATCAGGGGTCCAGTTCTGTTCAGGCGAAGGGTTACAACCCCGGTCCTTGTTTGGTTTAAGGGTTGTAACCTGGCTCCCGGAGCAGTTCTGTGTCCTCTCTTCGTTTATTGTCTCCACTATACCAATAGTATTTGAGACGAGTTTCTATTCAGGTGAAGGGTTACAACCCTGGTCCTTGTTTGGTTTAAGGGTTGTGACCTGGCTACTTGAATGGTTTCTTCGTACTCAGTTTACTGTTGTTATCTCTATTACTATCAGTTCTTTATTTACTATCTTTAATATTCTATTATGATAGACTGGTTTTAGTTCCTAAGTGAAGCCTCCTTTGTGGCACTTGCTCTTTCTGGGGTATGATCCAGCTGGTTTTGTATGGCCAGATATCGGAGCAGCACCAGAGGATCCACCTGTCTTCCAGCCAGATGGTGACCACCAGGCGTAACCCTGGCAACGAGTGGGTTTCTTTTTGTTCTCCCACTTTATTGTAAAATTATTCTTTTGAGGCGTTTAGCCGGCGAGCACGTGTTAGCTCGTATTGCACCTTTAATTACTTTCTGCCTACGGGCTGTAACATGATTGACAGATCCTAGGGTTGATCATGTATGACTAAACTCTTGCTAGTCCTGACATTTTGTAATGACTAGCTTCATGATCAGCTGAATATGTAATATTTGGGACGCCTTACTATTGTATATTTGGTGATCTTACATCTTGTAATACTTACTTACTTGTTTGTGATTGAGACACTAGGATTGTTTATGACCATAAGAGACTGTTGGCTTGTAGTTAAACCCTCATGTATCTAGACAGCCGTGACCGTATAGCGAGGTGGGTTGTACTTCAATATACGTAGCTGGCTATGTCTGCTCCCGCTCTCCAGTATTCTGGTTCTGGGGCGTGACATGGTTTAAGTGGTGGCCCATGCAGGTCTTGTAAATCAAGATATGTGAGGGTTTACCGAATAGATGTCTCAATCAGTATTCGTCCTTGATCTCTGCTCGTATCTTCCGAATCCCTGGATTCTTGTCCTGATCATGTGCATGTATCGTTGATCTGTCCTGGTCCCTCCTTATTATTCCCTATGTCGTCTTCTTCAGCGACATTATTCCTGGAGCTGCCGATCAGCAAGACGGAGCACCTCCCGTGGACCAGCAGCAACCTGGGGATCAAGCCCAGCATTCAGGAGTAGCCTCCAGAGTCATGCCTACCAGAGGAGAGCCACCAATTCAGCCCGTCCAGCCTGCAGAGCCTGATGATGGCACTTTGGTGGGTCTCATCAGGACCCTATTAGCTTCCCAGGATCGTCGTGGAGATGCCTTGCACCAGGCGGTGGCAGATGCTTTGACCAGAGGCAGTCATCAGGGTAATAGCGCGACCAACAGCTTCAAGCGCTTGAACCCTCCCTTCTTCGACGGCAGTGAAGATGCGATCGCTGTAGATGCATGGCTTCAGGACACCGAGGTGATTCTAGAAGCAGCCAGGACTCCAGAGAACGAGAAGGTGGCCGTGGTACGCCTGCAGTTACTAGATCTTGCCCGTAGCTGGTGGGCAGCACAGGCCGAAGGATTAGTGGCCCCTATTTCATGGGCAGTATTCAGAGAGAGATTCCAGACCAAGTATTTTGATGCCGTAGCTCGGTATGATCTACAGACGAGGTTCACCAATCTGAAGCAGATGGGCAGGACAGTCGATGGATATGCGGCCGAGTTTTCCAGACTCAGTCGGTTTGCTCCCACCTTGGTGGCAACCGAGTATGATAGAGCCCAGCGATTCCAGCAAGGGCTTCACCTGGAGATTCTATTTGCAGTTGAACAGTTTGAGCATCAGACTTTTGATGCAGTCTTGAGAGCAGCTAGGAGGCATGAGTACACCTCCCAGAGGATCGTGGATAGGACCGAAGGTCGGAAGCGATCTCACGGTCAGATGAATCAGTCATCAGCACCAGCCCCGGCAGCCAGGGCTTTGATCATTGGAGCCCCGAGGCAGGCGACCTCAGTGACGTCGGTTCAGCATTCAGCCCCGATGCACCCTCAGCAGCAGAAGCAGAAGCAGTCTTCCGCAGTGGGATGTTCACACTGCGGGAAGCCAGGGCATGTGGTGTCCGAGTGTCGCAGAGCACAGGGTTTGTGCTTGGCTTGTGGTGCCCCAGACCACAGGATTGGAAACTGCCCGAACAGGGGGAGTTCATCCTCAGCCCTCACTAGTCCTTCAGTTAGAGGACCAGCACCAGTCCAGCCGCAGCAGCAGCTGCAGTACCCGTTTCCGAGGCCATTGCCGACGCAGGCCCAGGCATTCCAGCAGCAGAGACCGCAGCAGTATGCCCAAGCCCAAGCCCTGATCCAGAGTAGGCAGAGGAATTTTCAGCAGAGGGGACCCGCACCCAGAGGACATGGTCAAGTGCTGGCTTTGACCATGGGAGAGGAAGGAATAGCACCAGGTGAGGTGGTGGCAGGTACTATTCTCGTCAACACCTTTCCAGCTTCAGTATTATTTGATTCTGGTGCCTCGCATTCATTTATGTCTGCACGATTCGCGATACGGGTAGGACTGGAGCCCGAGTCATTATCAGTAAGGCTTAATATACTTACTGGTAACGGACTTGTGGGAGTAGATAGGGTATTTTCCTCGTGTCGGATCGTAGTTAGCGGTAGAGAATTCCCCGCTAGATTAATAGAGTTTCCGATGGCCGATTATGATGTGGTCTTAGGGATGGATTGGTTGAGGGACCAGTATGCTAGGATAGACTGCCGCATTGGCAGGGTTGTTTTTAGCATTCCAGGCGAGCCGGAGTTTTTCTTCTCCCGAGGCGAAGTTGAACCTTCTACTCCAGTATTGCGGATGGCAGTAGCAGCAGTGCAGTTGCCCAGGATAGTGGATGAGTTCCCAGATGTTTTCCCAGAAGAGCTTCCAGGTATGCCTCCAGAGCGGGAGATCGAGTTCACCATAGACTTGATTCCCGGAACAGCCCCAGTGTCAGAGAGAGTCTACAGGATGGCGCCGTCAGAGCTAGAGATATTGTACAAGATGATTGAAGAACTCAGAACCAAGGGATTCATTCGTGCTAGTGGATCGCCTTGGGGAGCCCCGATGCTTTTTGTGAAAAAAAAGGATGGTACATCCAGGTTATGTGTAGATTATCGTACCTTGAACTCAGTGACAATCAAGAACAGATACCCTCTCCCGAGGATAGATGACTTGTTTGATCAACTCCAAGGGGCAGCAGTGTTCTCGAAGATCGACTTACGATCAGGATACCACCAGATCAGAGTCAGAGAGCAGGACATCCCGAAGACAGCGTTCAGATCGAGATATGGGCATTGGGAGTTCCTTGTGATGCCATTTGGAGCAACCAATACGCCGGCAGTATTTATGGACGTCATGAATCGCATCTTCATGCCTTACTTGGATCAGTTTATGATCGTGTTCTTGGATGACATCCTGGTTTATAGCAAGAGTGAAGCGGAGCATGAGCAGCATCTCAGAGTTGTTCTTCAGATCCTTAGAGAGCACCAGTTGTATGTCAAGTTTAGTAAATACGAGTTCTGGCTCGATCGCATTTCGTACTTGGGTCATATCATCACCCGAGGAGGAGTAGAAGTGGATCCCCAGAAGATTGTGGCCATTGAATCATGGCCGGTGCCCAGCACAGTTGCAAAAGTTCGCAGTTTTCTTGGATTGGCCGGTTACTACCGGCGATTTGTTTCAGACTTTGCTCGGATCTCAGCGCCATTGACCCAGTTGACCCGTAAGGATGTGCAGTTTGCTTGGACAACAGAGTGCCAGGATTCTTTTGAGAAGTTGAAGCGAGACTTGAGGACGGCTCATATTCTCACGCTTCCAGATGGGACCGGAGGATTCTCAGTATACTGTGATGCTTCAGGCAGAGGTTTAGGATGTGTTCTGATGCAGCATGGGAAGGTAATAGCTTATGCGTCACGACAACTTCGTGATCATGAGAGGAATTATCCAACCCATGACTTAGAGCTGGCAGCAGTAGTGTTTGCACTTAAGTTGTGGAGACACTACCTGTATGGAGATAGAGTGGAGATTTTCACCGACCATAAGAGTCTGAAGTATGTTTTCACCCAGAAAGATCTTAACATGCGTCAGAAGAGATGGCTAGAACTACTTGTGGATTATGATGTCAACTTGCAGTATCATCCTGGGAAGGCCAACGTTGTTGCAGATGCATTGAGCAGGAGAGCCGGAGTTTATTTCCTAACAGCGCAGCCAGAACTGTTGGCAGATCTTCAGAAGATGGGTATAGAAGTTGTTCTCCCTTCCAGTGTGGCATTGATGGCCAGTATGCAAGTTCAGTCCACTATAGTCGAGAGGATCCGGATGGCGCAGTCAGCAGATTCCAAGCTTCAGCGACTCAGAGCAGAGTGTGAGGCAGGACGAAGACCAGAGTTATGCATTCGTGAGGATGGTACACTTCGACATGGTAATCGTCTTTGTGTACCCAGTGGAGATATCAGGCAGGAGATCCTGTCAGAGGCTCACAGTTCGCAGTATTCCATTCATCCCGGTGGCACGAAGATGTACCGTGATATCCGCCAGCACTTTTGGTGGAATGGCATGAAGAGGGAGATAGCCCAGTTTGTCTCTCGTTGTTTAGTCTGCCAACAAGTTAAAGCTGAACATCAGAGGCCAGCTGGACTACTTCAACCATTGCCAATCCCAGAATGGAAGTGGGAGCATGTGACCATGGATTTTGTGACTGGACTACCTAGATCTCCAGCTGGTAGAGATGCTATCTGGGTTATAGTTGATCGGCTCACCAAGGTGGCTCACTTTCTTCTATTTAGGGTTGGCCAGTCGACGGCTCAGCTAGCAGAGATGTACCTCAGGCAGATTATCAGATTGCACGGTGTACCAGTCAGTATCACCTCGGACCGAGATTCAAGATTCACGTCGCACTTTTGGCGTAGCTTACAAGAGAGTTTGGGGACTCATCTCCAGTTCAGTTCAGCGTATCACCCGCAGACAGATGGTCAGTCAGAACGTACGATCCAGACTCTCGAAGATATGTTGAGATCATGTACGCTCGACTTCGGTGGTTCATGGGAAGATCACTTGCACCTGGTAGAATTCTCGTACAATAACAGTTTCCAGGCCAGTATCCAGATGACACCGTTCGAGGCACTGTATGGTAGGAAGTGCAGATCCCCGCTAGCATGGGACGATGTCGGAGAGAGACAGATGCTCGGTCCAGAAATGATTGCTCAGACAGTTGAGGTGGTCAGAAGAGTCCGAGATCATCTTCGAGTAGCACAAGATCACCAGCGTCATTGGGCCGATTCTCATCGGTGACCCCTTGAATTTTCTGTCGGCGATCATGTATTCCTTAGGATCTCGCCTACCCATGGCGTCATTCGTTTCGGCGTACGGGGCAAGCTTAGTCCTAGGTATATAGGACCGTTTGAAATTCTGGAACGAGTAGGAGATGTATCCTATCGTCTCGCTCTTTCATCATCGCTAAGCAAGGTGCATGACATGTTCCATGTATCCCAATTACGACGGTATATCCCGGACCCGAGCCACATCCTGGATCATTCGGAATTGGTTGTTGGTACCAACCTTTCGTATGAGGAGAGGCCCGTGTCTATATTAGACCGAAGAGAGAAGACACTCAAGAACAAGACTATCAAGTTAGTCCGAGTTGCTTGGGGTCATCACTCTTTGGGTGAGTCAACGTGGGAGCGTGAGGATGACATCCGATCGCGATATCCCGACCTGTTTGACTCATGAGGTATAATATCTTTCTTATGCCTCATGCCATCGATTCCTTGCTTGCATGATT